>OY978215.1:36485449-37136572 GCA_963854785.1 Vaccinium vitis-idaea | reverse complement strand
ATCATCAACAAATACCCATTCAAAACAGCAGAAAATATTTAGAACCCGATTCTCGTCTCAGAGAAGAAAAAAAAAAATCAATATTCGTCACGCAAAATATTGAAAACCTATCAAAAGAGTGCGGATATTTTGTAGCTATAGATGAAGTCAACTAGACAGTGATGCTGATAGTCTAGGAATGGAATGAAGTTTGACAATTGAGAGAACACCGGAGTGGGGTTTATTCTGAATGACCACCACTGAACCGGACGGCTGTGGGAAGCCGCCAAAAGTTCTCAAATCACTTTCTATTTTTTGGATGCTTTCATTCTCTTTTTGACTTGGCATTTGGTTCACACAGTGAGCAGATTGTTTCGGACCCTGCTGGGGGTACCGAAACTTTTGCACAGAAATGGTACCGAGCTCCTTCGGGGACCAACTTTTGGGGTCCCCGAAGGAGCTCGGTACCATTTCTGTGCAAAAGTGTCTGTACCCCCAGGTTTATCCGATTGTTTCGGCTGTGGAAATTCGTACGTTTCTTTTATAATATTTCCTCTGTCTCAATTTTTTGTCTCACTATGAATATTCGTGTCATTTTAAATGATTATTGCTTTTTATTTGTAGTATTTTTAAAGTTTTTGAAATTTTTTTCTCATAGACCTAATTGAGATCAATCAAATAAAATCTATATTGTATTTAAAATACATTATAGATTGAAAATTATAAAATTTTTAAAAAGTCACATAAGCGTAGTGACTAATGAGTAAACAAATGCAAAAAAAAATTGAATAAAGACGAAATCAAAAAATCAAAAAACTATAATCCGGATTATTACCCAAAAGTACGCCTAAGTAATGTGACGCCCTAAAGTAGTGATTGTGGTATGGTGGGCAATAGTCTTTGGTGGGTGACTGGGTGTTGTTGGTAGCACCACTTCCAATTATTTACTCCCAAAAAATCGTTGAATTTGACGGGAAAGTACGGAAATTAGGTGGGTTGTTTACTTGTTTTGCGGTATCCGACTAAGTACACGTTGAGTCCTTGAGGTTTAGAAATTACATACCACCCCTTGAGATTTACTTCCCAACCTTTAGAATCACATATCGAAATTCTGATGTCACATGTTCCAAACATTTCTAAATGACCATCTTACCATTGTGAAAGTCATAACAAATTAAAAGTCGGATACTCCAACCACCGCGCATGCCCACCCATCTCTCCCTATGTCTCTCTTCACAAACCTAACTAGTACATACATGCTACTTCTATCTACTAGTTTAATGGCATTAATTCAACCCCAGTCTTTGTGCCCTTGCTACTGTAACTACAAAGATTAAAAGTGTTAAAGGACGTTAAGGAAGGAGGAATCTATAATTGTGAGACCTCGAGGAGTGGACTATATTTGACAAAAACCTCAAGGGTGTTATTTGTCAATTGCCTAATTGAATATGTATCTTGCGTATGGGATTAGCCATATGGCTGATAAAACGCACCTAAACAAGCATGAAGTTGATTGTTCAAATTTACTTCAAATTTTTAAAAAGTTATAAAAATATGTTCTAGTTGGCTATTGACGTAGGGAGTCGATCTCAAATGAATTTTAATCAAGATTATTACAAGCCAATCAAGTAATTTGAATTTTTATACATCACTAACCAAACGTGTAGAGCCATAGCTTGGTTTGACAGTTTAATGAATTTTTAAAAGATATTCATGCACGGTGTGTTAATTTATGAATCAAACAAATCTTGGATGAACTAAAACGAGCTAAATTTGAGCAGCTTGTTCGTTTATCAACCCTACTTAAAACGCATGTTCTTGGTTTTTTTGGGACCTAATAAAATATCTATAAGTTATACTCCTATACATATAATCAAAGATCCTCTATTCCTATTCCTATGGTTGTGTTATTATCAATCAGGTCACTAATATCCGATGGACATGCGAACCACATCTAGCTATTCAATCAACATCCCTAACCTTCCTTTTTTACATCAATCCTCTTAGTCAACCATCACCGCTTTTCGTTTCTGTCCTTCATTAACTTTTTTCATTGTTTATAACATAGCTCGCCATCACTTTTTTCCCATTAATACTCCATTAGCGATGGTCGACTCCGTCATGCCATAGCTACATTAAAAAAAACAAAAAAACAAACACCCATGTGAGATAAAATAGGCACGAAACAAGGGCAACATAATAAATTTTGAGAAAAAATGAAACAATAGATCCATCGACATGTCGACATCTTTAATCACCCCAAAACATTAACCTTGAAGCTCTGAGAACAAAAATAATAATGGGAAAAATGTATAAGCACTTAAACTAAAAAATAAAAAGGACAAAATCAACCCCATGGGTGGACCCGTAATTTTATTTTATTTATGGGTGGACCCATAATAAGATGCAAGGGCAAAAAGGTCCTGAGTTTCCTGACCTTACAGCTGTGGTCTAATTGTTCTTTCTTTGTTTTCCATAGGAAGACCAAATAGTGCCGGAAGCAACCAGCTTATACGCTGTTAAATTAAATACTGATCATGTTTTTTTATAACCGGATATCCGGACCAAGTTACGCGCACCTCGACTAACTCCGAGGTCCTGAAGGTAACGACTAGATACAGATCATGTTGCAAATATGTAAGAAAGAATCATAGAATTACCATCCACGTATTATTATTTCATATGTCATCCAGAGATCTACAAGTTACCTCTATTATTGAAAAGTGAGATAATGATAGTGATGTTTTATGTTTTCGGGTGGAACCAGATCCCCTATTCCAAATTCCCGATATTCCTCTGTTGCAGGGGGTTTTGGGCCGTTGGATCACACACAAATTTTTAAAACACAAAGACAAAATTTACCATCCAACTGCCCAAATCCCCCTGTGCAACAGAGGAACAGGGGGTTTTTGGAACGGGGGATCTGAAACATTTTCGGGTAAATATCTTCGGGTAACACCTCATATAGTATTTTGAAATATTCTTTTTGTCAAACGCTTTTGCATATTTTAATTACAATATTAACTTGAGTGTCTTATAATCATCACTTAATTTAATGTTATGATAGCAGAACTGTTGGATAACATCATGCACTTAATTATGTGAGCTCCATATATAAGTCGCTCATCAATGCAATGTTTGCAAGGACAGATTCAGGAATTGCCTACAGTGGGATACCAATTTTTCATTATTAACCTTAAATAAAAACTTACAGCCAAGCACAATAATATAAAACTAGACTTTACCATAAGCAATAAGGTTTATAACATCGAAAAGTTTTCCATACACGCACACTTTATGAATTTTCATGGCATATAAAAAAAAATTGCGAGTCATTTTATGAATTAATGTGTCTCGTTTTGCTTTTGTGCATACATTAAACTTTCTACGAATTTTGTGGCCCGTTTTAGGAATTCTTATATCCCGATATATGAAATTTTGTGGCCTGGTATGATTTTTTTTAAAGAAAAAAAAGAATTAACAAAAAATATAAAATCCTGAAATTGAGTGGGGGCACGTGAACCCTCGTACCCCATAATGCATCCGTCCTTGGGTGCTTATACTATATTTTATATTGTTTATTGTTTAGCACAAGGAGAACAAAAAACACTTTCTCTAAAAGAAAAAAATGCTCTGTCTTCTCTCTAAAAGCAACACCCCAAACTCTCAGGGTTTCCTCTTGCTTTTGTTCAATAATCCTCCCGTTGTTCGACTCTTCACTGTTTGATTCTCAACATCTATTTCTCGCCAGCCGATTTGGGTCTTTCGTTGTCTTTCGGTTCAGCCCAGTCGATCTGACCCAGACCTGGCCATGCATGTTTACTTCTGGCCAGCCCCTCTCCGTTTCCGACCATATGATATGAGACCCGTCGGCTAACCTCTGCTTCATCCTTGGGTTCATCTCTTCTGCAATCAACTCATACCCTCCGGCCCGTACCTCTGCCGGGGTTTAGTTCTCCGTTTATGGATCTCCCACTTTCAACAATTACGCCTCCAGCCCGCACCTCTGTCGTGCCATGATTTTCTATTTCGACTTTTGCATGCTTTGTATCGGCCTCCAATTTTCAGAAATTGGGTTTTCAAAAACAAGGGGTTTTTCAAAATTGTGGGTTCTTTTTATGGTTTTTTTTTTAAAAAGGGTTTTTCAAAATTGTGGCCATATGGATGCATGTGTTTTTGTCTGTCTTACAGGTTCTGAGCATAGGGCGGGAGTAAGGTAAAAATTGTGTCAGTTTCGAGCAATGGGCGAGAGCAAGGAAAGTGTCATGTTTGTGAAAGTTTTGTCTCAAGCTTATGGTGGCGGGACTTCGCGTGGCCGCGGCGGTGGAAGTCCGGTGAAAGTCTCCGGCGGGGAGGAATTTACGTTTTAGTTTTGTTAATTATGTTGAATGTTTCTAAATGTATCTGTGTTTCTGCTGTGTAGACTGAAGCTTTGTAGTGACAGCTTAGCTTTGTAAAGGTCTTCGCCTATCGCCGGCAGCAGTTTGTACTCGCGACTTCACAGATATGGAATTTTTATCTCTTCACCAAATATATATATATATATTGGTTATTGTTCGTACCCATTTTGGCGATGTTTTCACTTTTGTGAGGGAAACACATACTCATGACCTACATGACCCTTATTGTAAGGTAAATTTCACTTAGCTCCCCTTTTTGAAAGGGTAAGTTAAATTTACCCTTTTTTAAAGAATGCATTTGATGTATACTTTATCTATGCAATCGTCTGAATTTTAGTGTCACTATCTCAATATCGTTTCTATTTTTATAATTCTGTATGTCAATAGTTTCTAATAGACAATAGAAAAATATTATAAATAATATAAAAAAAGGGTTAATGACCTAGACACCCCTTGTAAGTATACGTTTTCCACCAAACACCCCCTGCAAGAAAAAAAAGCTACGACGACACCCCCTCTAAGTATCAAAATTCTCCCATCCCTACCTTCTGTTAGGCCTTGACCCCCCTACCGTTAAATTTTGGCGAAGAATATGACATGATCTACCCAATATGCCCCCACCCATGTTCCCTCTCCTTTTCCCCCCATTTTCCCCCTTTTCCCCCCACTTTACGTGAAATCTATATCAAATAAAACCCTAGCCCCAAAAAAACGTGAAACCCATATCTCTCTCTCTCTCTCTCTCTCTCTCTCTCTTTCCCTCTGTTGTCTCCTCTCCTCACGATATCCATCCTCTCTCCCTCTCCTCGTCTGTCCCTCTCCTCCCTCCTACCTCTCCAGCCTTTCCCTTCTCCTCTCAATGTCATCGTCTTCTACAGCTGCAAGCAACCCAGAAGCAGAAGGGTATAAATTCGTTTGTGAATGCAACCTGAGGGCTCCACTACGAACGGCTCTCACTGAGGAAAATGTGGGTTGACGATTTCTTGGTTGTGGCAACTACAAGGTAATGTCTATTACTTCCCCATCTATTAATCCAATTTATTTTGACTTGAAGGTTGTTAAATCGATTTGTGTTCACCACTCATTCCATCGGTTTGTGTTCACCACTCATTGCCCTCACTGAAATTGGTAAATCATTAAAGTGGTAAAAAATTAAAATTAAAAGCAGATTGTATGGATAAATATGTGGGTTCTCTTCACTGGAATATGGATAAATATTTGGGTTCTCTTCACTGGAATCATACAAGCAGATTGTATGGATAAAATTAAAATTAAATTTTTTTTTTAAATTACAGAAGATAACATAGTGTCTTGGTATAGAAAATAGAACATTTATTGTTTTGATAACCATAATCTGTTTTTTTATTTTATTTGTAGGGTGAAGGTGGAAAAAAATGCAATTTTTTTGACTGGTTTGATCCTGAAACATGCAAGAGAGGGAAGGAGTTTGGCAATTGGATGGTAAAGAAAAATCAAGATTTGCAAAAGATAATTCAAAACTTGCATGAAGAATGTAAACAACAAAGGAGGGAGATGGAACATGGGTTACTAGTCAAGATGGAAGAGTGGAAGAAGAAGGAAGAATGGTATGTAATGAAAATAAACTTGATGAACCAAAGAATGAAGGACATCGAAGATCACTCCACATTCAAGAGAGAAGAGTGGAAGAACAAAGAGGCTTGGAATGGATTGGAGATGGGAGAGGTGGAAGCAAGGAATGGGGGTTTGAAGTTGAAGATGAAAGAGGTGGAGCAAAAGAATGTGGGTTTGAAGTTCAAGTTGGAAGAGATGGAAGCAAGGAATGATGGTTTGGTGAAGAGGAACAAAGCAATGAAGGAGGAGATTGAGTACGCTAATCTAAAGGTGAAGTTGTTGATTGCAATGGTGATGGCCTTAGTTGGCATAGGGATTGTGTATTTTGGTGGTGAAGGAATTTGGAAAAATAAAATGAAGGCATTACCTTGAATGGGGATTGTGTAGTTTGTTATGGTTATCTTATCTTATCTTTTTGTATTAAGTCGGGTACCGTATTAATGTATGGGTTAATGTATTATGCGGACAAGATGTGCCACTTTGATTGCATGTTTGGACTCAATTACTGTCATTTTGGGTACTTCCATTTGATTGTGTCAATTCTGAATCTCAATCCTCTCCTTCTTTCATCTGTCTTTGTTTCTTGATTACAACAGAAATGCACACAGTTAAAGAAACCCCAACTAGAGAGGTCTCACTAGTTTTAATTGAACACTGAGGTCCTTTCCAAAGTAGTGAGGTTTCACTGGTTTTCCCAAAATTAGTGAGGTCTTTTCCAAAGTAGTAAGCTCTCACTAGTTTTCCCAAAATTCGTGAGGTATCATTGGTTTTCCAAAATTAGTGAGGTTTTTTCCAAAGTAGTGAGGTCTCACTAGTTTTCCCAAAATTAGTGAGGTCTCACTAGTTTTCCCAAAATTAGTGAGGTATCATTGGTTTTCCAAAATTAGTGAGGTTTTTTCCAAAGTAGTGAGGTCTCACTAGTTTTCCCAAAATTAGTGAGATCTCACAGAAACACAATAAATTCCGTATCAGGACGACTATAAGAGCTATTACTTGCATAAGATCATTTTGGCACTCATAAGATCATGAACATGAACCTGCAAGCATTTGTCAAAGTTGTCTTACTGTAAAAACTCAAATGACATAAGATTATGAAATGAAGCAAGTGTGCACAAAGCCACTTAACCGAAAAACATCCAGCATAGCACCAACATCGTGCATAACAGAGAGCCAAATTCTGCATTTCTAGAGAGCCAAAATGATCTGAGCAGTGTGAAGACGGGAAAAAAAAATTCGACAGGGTCTCCTTGCTTTTTGGACTAACCCGACGCGTTGCGTCTCAAACAGTAGCTCAACTAAATGAGGGTTCAACCCCCAAAAGTACTAAACAGCAGCTCAAACAAACAGCAACTCAACTAATATTTACAGCAGCTCAAGTAAACAGTAGCAACCAACCAAATCACAATAATTGCTGTATGAAAACACAGCATAATCATCGTACTTGTACCCAGAAAATTGCTCCATGAAAACGCCCATTTTGCATCCAACTTTGCATTACCAGATAGCAGTACCAAATAGCTATTACAAATACTAAGTTACAAGTACTAAGTTAACCATTACAGTAGCAGTTTACAGTAGCAAACCATTACATGCTCAGTTAACCATTACACCAACCAAACTACAAGTCATAGACCTCCCTCATAATCTCACCACAAGTCAGTTAACCATTACACAAAAACCATAATTTATAGCCCTCCCTCATCATCTCAGCAGGACACAAAAACCCAAAAGAAGCCCTGTTGTCATTGATTATACGAAGGACTTATAAATAGTAGTAATAATATAGTAGAACTTCTATTGTGTTGATCCCTTTTCCTTAGTAGTTGGCTTCGAAGTTCCCTTACTGATTTCCTTAGTGGTGGGCTGACTTGAGAAGATACCATCTACAACTCTTCCTATATGCCACCTTGGTCTATTTGGTAGTTCACTCACAGTCTTGTACTGAATTGGCCTCCCACTTCTAAATGCTCCCCTCCCTACGCCTAGTGAACTTCCACCTCTTGCCACATGATTTGTCCCAGTTGTTGTCACTGCCCTCTCTCCACCAGCCACTGTCTTTCCTCCTCTTGTCAGTGCCCTCCCTCCTCTAGTAAATGCCCTCCCTCTTGTTGCTGCAACTCCTCTAGGCTGGAAAAAGTTAAAATACCAATATTAACATCATATGTCTTAAAGATGCAACATATAGACATATTGGTAACTGTGATAGAGACCAAAAAATAGAGAGTTACTTGTGATGAATTTGCAATTGCACTTGTTGCATTATCTCTTAGTTGTGATGAATTTGCACTTTCACTTGTTGCATTATCTCTTAGTTGTGATGAATTTGTCATTGACCTTGTTGCAACTCCTCTTGGCTACAAAAAGTTAAAAGAGAAAAACTATTAATATCATTCAACACCTCATATTGGTAGTGACAATACTTATACAAACAAGAACTTACCTGTGATGACTTTCCCTTTGCACTTGCACTAACCTGTGTTGCATTTCCCCTACCTCTTGCACTTGTTGCCCTCCTTGGCTGCAATGGTGACAAGTACAAAAAGAAGAAGCTAAAAGCTAAGTCACAACACATAGGCATGTTGGCATTTACAATACTATAGCGTAAGAAGTAATAACCTGTGATGACTCTCCCTCCTCAAACTGAGTTGATACAACAGCTTTGCAAGTTCTAACGTTGTGACCAATGGTTTTGCATTTGTTGCACCTCATTATCTCAGGCTTCTTCCTACTCCAATCCCTCTTATTTCGATTAGGATTGGTAGTCTCATCTTCACCTCTCCTCCTAGACTTCCTAGGTCTGCCTGTCTTCCTCCTATACGGTGGAGGCATTATGTCTTCATATTCTGTTCGCAACCAAGTGGAATGATCTGGGACTGGGTTAATGAGATAGGCATAACAAGCTTTGAATGTTTCTGTATGGTAGTAATAGGAAATGTAGTCCTCAGGTTTGACCCTATCTTTCATCATTGCAGCACAAGCATGTGTACAAGGTATACCTGTGACATCCCATTTTCTACAAGTACAAGTCTTGATCCCAACGTCCACAATAAATGACATCAAAGGGTTGCTTGCTTCAAATTTCTGTGGGGAAGCATAGATGACAGAGTAGTCTGCAGCCCACTCCTTAATAAACTCTAGCTTCTTGCAAATGTTAGGGCATATCTTGGATGGAAACTTGTCACAGAATTTGGTTCTCTCTACATACCTCTGCATGACATACCTTCTAAGACCTTCCAACGTAGTAAGAATTGGTTTGTCCCTCACTTCTTTAATTGCATTGTTGAAAGACTCAGATATGTTGTTGACCATTCTGCCCGTTTGTGCCCTTGGACTATATTTACATCTGACCCAATGCTCGATTGGCTCCCTCAACAACCAGTCATGTGCTTCCTTTGACATTGCGTTCAACGCCCTCATCTTTGCTTCAAATTCGGGTACTGTATAAGCACTTGCTGCCCCCCACATGAGGTCTTTCAACTCTTTGCCTTGGAATAGCTTTTGGTAGTTGGAGTACATGTGCCTGATGCAGAACCTGTGTTCCACACCAGGGAACAACAAGTCCATAGACTCTGTAAGTCCCTGCACAATAACACAAAGTACAAGCTATGAACAACAAATGTGAACAACAAAAATGAACAAAATTTAAATATTTACTTGACTTTTGTCTATCAGATATGAAAATCCATCCCTTGTCTACAGGCTTTCCAATCACATCAGTCAGGATGTCCAAGAACCAACTCCAGCTATCCTTCAACTCAGCTTCCACAACTGCCATTGCAATAGGGTACATCTAGTTGTTAGCATCTCTCCCGACAGCATGCATCATTTGCCCCCCATATGGACCTTTCAGAAAACAAGCATCTAGACCAATAATGGGCCTACAATAGCCTACAAAGCCTTTTGCCTGAGCATCAAACATAATGAAAATCCTCTGAAATACAGGGTTCCTATCCACCCAAGGCCTATCAACCTGAATCTTTGCACAACTCCCAGGATTCTCCCTTCTTAAAACCTCACAGTAGTCATACAACCTCTTGTATTGATCACCATGCTTCCCTTGCACAATCTCTTGAGCCTTTCTCTTAGCCCTATATATTTGCTTTTCTGACACATCCAGGTATAACTTTCTCCTCACATCATTTTTAACTACCTCAACCTTCCAATCAGGGTCCTCAATAAACTTGTTCAAATACTTGCCTGCCAACAACTCCGCGGATGCCCACCTGCTTTCATACTTCCTCCCACTTGTGTGTTTGCCCTTGATGGTTTTAATTTGAAAGGTTGTTGTGTCACCAACCCTGGATGCATGAAGCCTCCACTTACATGAATATTCATCCTCTGGTTCTGAGCACTTGACAGTTACCCTCTTCGATTCATTTTTTATGTATTTGAAGTCACATCCATGCTTAAGGTGGTACTCTTTCAATAATTTCCTAAAAACTCTGACATTTGGAAACAACATAAGAGGAACAAGTTTGGGATTTTTCATGTCCCTTTCCTCGAAGAACTCCGGATATTTAACCTTGGCCTTCCCCCTCCTTTTGTTTCCCTCATCATCTGATGAATCAACAGTACTAAGACTCTCAACATCTGAGTCAGTATCACCCTCCCCTTCCTCATTGTCCCCCACTACAACACCTTTCCCCAAATCCTCCCAAGCCTTTGTACTTATTCCTCCAGCCTCCCTTGGTATGCAATGAACATCATCCCCCCAATCTTCATCATCAGATGATGAATCCCTCAAACCCTACATGCATAATCACTATCAGTATCGCTATTGCTGCCCCTATAACTGTCAGACCCACATGGTTCGTCATTCCCAAGGTCCTCATCTTCTTGTTCATCTTCATCTTCATCTTCATGATCCGGAAAATCTGGATGTGTAACATAACACTATACTTGATCTACACCCTCACAGTGAGCAAACATCTGTTGCATCTCAACTTCACTTTGCACTTGAACTAACCCATCCTCCAAAGTATGGCCTGGTTTTAAGTATTCAAATGTGTAACCTGGGGGACACTCGTACTGATTAAGTACACCCACCAACTCAAAGTATGGCCAAGTACAAGGCATTCTAGTAGAGCCACCTCCCCACGTATATATCTCTTTGGATTGAATACAAATTTCCCACGAACATTGATGTGCAAGGTTAGCATTTCATCCGCCATCTGCAACTGTCAAAGCAAAAAACAAAGATAGAAAAATCAGTGGTCAACTTCAGTGTTGTCAACAAAGACAAGCAATTTTAAGTAAGTAAATAAATAATTGTAACTAAATTAGAAAACAAATGGACCAGACCACAATTACAAAACAAATGTACAAAAGGGCACAAAAGAAGCATGAGGGGACCACATTTTTTTACAATTTGCATGTGAATAGGTAAGTGGGCAGAGAATGTTCCATAAAGAGGCACAAGTCAATGTTTCATGCGGTCAACTTCAGTGGCATCAGCTCCAATACAAAAAGAATTGACATCAGTTACTTCAGTGGTATCAACTAAAATACAAAAAGAATTGACATCAGTTACGTAGGTAAAATACAAATATTTCTTGGACTATGGGGGTCAGTGCTCTGAGGGGACCACAAATATCAAACATATCAAATAATAGGGGGGTTAATGTTTGGTTCATTTGGAATATCAGGATACATTATTCAATGATGTTTGGTTGATTTGAAAAGTACAAAAGCAATGTTTGGTTGCTTTCAAAGTAGTCTGGTTAGATTTCACAAAGACAGGGACCACATGCACAAGTTAGAGACAGTTGGGTGTGGTGAGGAATCACACGAACAACCTTTCAACTTTGGGAACCCAAAAAGGCCCAATTTTTTTACATTTTTTCAACTGCATTTGTCCTATTGTCATGCTTAAACCCTAACTTCCAAAGGCCCTAACTTTCTAAAGCATAAACAATGTTACAATAAAAAAACCCTAACTTTGAAACCAACATATACAGTCAATATATGTGTCTTTTTCGAGAAAGATGATAGAGACCAAAAAAAACCTAACTTCGAATCACATCAGTGCAAGTTCGAAACAAATGGGGAACACAACACAAACCCAGGTTCGAAAAAGATGGACAATACCTGTAAATGATTTCGATTAGGGTTTTCGGCTTTACAATAGCTAAATGAAGAGGGTAGAGAGAGAGAGAGAGGGGGAGAGGAGAGAGGGGTTTCGACTTTACAATAGTTGAATGTCGTTGATGTTGGTGATGATCGGAGAAGGAGATTACAGTTGGTGATCGATCGGAGGAGGGGTTTCTCTTTTCATCGTCATTGTAGAGAGAGAGAGAGAGAGGAGCCACCGCTATTTTTAGTTGCAAAATGAAATTTTCGTTTAAGTGTAATTATATATACTAGGGTAAAACGGTCTTTTAACTCTTTCCGTTAACAGAGTTAGAGGTCCAAAAAATTTGATACTTAGAGGGGGTGTCGTCGTAGCTTTTTTTCTTGCAGGGGGTGTTTGGTGGAAAACGTATACTTACAGGGGGTGTCCAGGTCATTAACCCTATAAAAATGGTCTTTCTTTTTAATTTTTAGGTAGATATCCTTGACATCACCTACGATCTTTGAAGACATAATCACATAATCAATCTTCTCAACTATCATCCTTAGTTGACTAAGTGTCATATTGGCTCATCAAATGCAAATTTAAATGCATGTGTGTTGATACTACCATGTTTGTAATTATTTTAAAGGGTCTTTCTATTGTTAATTCACTAGGTTGACAGTAAACAAATAGGAAGACAAAAAACACACATTTCAGTGCATTTTTTTTTCACATTTTAATATACTTTCACACATTTTTATTCACTTTTTATGTATTTCAATACACCTTTTAATTCTTAAAGACAGTGTAGAGGGAAGATTTTAGAATTTTCCTATTTCAAATGACATTTCATCACTTGTGTGTCATTTCAAATTTGACATAAATGACTGAAAATGCTTAAACACAAAATTTGCTAACTATAGACCCCTTAGAACATCCTTATCAGGAGCACCAATTTTACCAAAATTTGCACCAAATTTAACCTCAAAAACACTTTTTATACTTTAGCAAGTCATTTTTTCAAAAACTCACAAAATCTGACTCTCTATTGTACTCGTATTTTTCTATTCAAATACCACCCACCTTTTATTTCTTCACAAATTTTAGGGGTTTTTTGGTTTCGCTAAGTGAATAGTGTCTCCTCTTCTTTGTTAAGTCACTAGAACAAAAACAAATTGTTAAGTTGGAGAGCAAGGCTGATTTGGGAGAGTTTTTGAACATTTGCTCTCTACTTTAACCAAAAATGCGATATGTTAAGCCACATGAGGATGCTCTTATAGGTCCTATTGTTTTCAAACATTATACCAGAGTTTGCTTTGTGCTAAAGCCCGTAAAACAATAGCTTTAGCCCCAAAATTTTGCCTAATTTTGGAGCCCCAAATTTTGTTGGTCCATATAAGTAAGACTTACAATATATATATATATATATATATATATATATATATGTAAAGTTAACTTGCCTCAAAAGCTTTAATGGCACAATTTAAAGTAAAGCAATGAAACAATAATCATGCTCAAGGAGTAATCATTTGCCAAATCCGAGACTCAAACAAACCATTGGCTAGAAACCAATCGAATACCCCCATTGGAACAAGCCCACCTAAAAAGGCCAAAGTTCAACAACCCTAAGGGTCTAAAAAATCTAGAATATACATTCAGCACATAAAACACCAAGGGACCTAACAATGTGCAGATAATGGGCCAAGTCGAACAAAAAAAAAAACCTTAAAGAAGCAAACAATCACAGCCACCTTCACACCACACCCGCCTCACCCCGGCCACCAAAAAAGAGCGATCCACAACCACTACTGTAAAGACCTGGAATTTCACAAAAAACATTTCGAATTTAAATTGGAGACTTTATTTTATTGCATTTAAAGATTGGAATGTGGGTCAATGTATAATTTAGTTTGGCCTTGGGTTAAAATTGTGACACAATAGAAGTTGGAGGGGTGTAAGTGTGTTAGCACTATACAAGGGATGAGAGAGAGAGAGAGAGAAATTTTATTTCTCCCTTCAACAATAGCCGGCCCCTCCTCTCCCCTTCTCTCTCTAAAATTTCTTTCACCCCACTCATAAATTCACCTCCCACACTCAATACTTCCAAAGATCCACTCTCCCACTAGCATTCTCAAGCCGTATTCACTTGGAAGTGTGATTTTCGGTTGGGGTTCAAGTTTGGAGTTAGGGTTTTACTTTGAATCTTGATTAGAGCTATTTGGAGCTTAATCTTTGAGGCAGGGGTTCTTTTCTACTCTCTATGTGTTTGTGTAGTATTTTGATGCATATTCTTGGCTAATTTAATGTTTTTATCGCTTGGATTGAGACCCACCACAGCTTGTTAAAATTTGTCAAAAACTAGTTTTGTGCCCAGGATATGCCCCGTCCATCTGGACGGGAATCATGCCGCTCGGACGGGATTTCCATTCACCTCCCGAAAATCTATTTGTTTATTTTAAGTCGTGTTCGACCCTCCTTTGGTCTCTGGTTGAGTTGTTTAACCTTGTACTTGAATTATACGTCATAATTCGTTGGAATCATCGTTTCTAGCTCAATACTCGTATGATTGGTTGCTTTATGAATTCAATAACAATTATGCGTACACTTGTACACTTGATGAAAGACACGATTACAATTATGGTAACGGATTGTAATGGACGAAAGACACGATTTTGAACAAAATGAGTTATGTTTTGAACGAATATTTGAGGGACACGTGATACTTCAAAAAAGGAAATGTTTATGGCTTAGAAATGGATTGTGGTTACTAGGGTCACCATTCGGTGCAAACCTAGGCATGGGTTACGAAGCCCGTGAATCTCAACAGGGGTTACGAGGCCTAAGAATCGTGACAGAGGGTTACGATGTCCTAAGGAGACGTCCCGAATGCTCGGTAGGCGTAACAAGGCCCAAAATACTTAGTAGGGGTTACGAGACCCAAAATTTCCAATTTTGAAAATGTGAACAACTTTGGTTTTGAAATGAAAAGCGGAGTGAATGAAATGTTTGTAGTGGACTTGGTGAACTTACAACAAGGGTATTTTCATTGACACAGAAGTTTATAGACACGTGGACACTTTGGCCTTTATTTTCGACTATGACTTGATATCATTAAACTATTGATTGCCTATCGGTAATGAATGGAATAAGAGTTCATTCCGGCATAACTTGGCGCAAGGAATTTGCTCGTCATGGTAAAACTTCATATGGGTTCGACGTTAGTTGAAGTTGACATTGAGTCACGCACTTCCTGGAGTGGGGAGTGAATTCATGCGTACCTCAACGCAAGGATTGAATTAGCTCATCTCGAGTTACGTGAGTGAACTTTCGCTTCTTCTTACTTTGGTCGAAATCTTGCATATTCCCTCTTTGCCTACATTTTTTAAGGGCAGTCAACCTGCCCCCCTTATTAGTCAAGTTTTAGGGCTTTGGGCAGCTCCAACTGCAAGATCTGGACTTGGACCATAGCTTTCGAATTGTGATTGGATTGACGCTCGGCTCGAACCCTTCTGCTTTATAAGGTCGAACTGGAAGATCAACTCTCCCCTTGCCTTTTCCCTTTCTCTATCTCTAGGCTCAAAGCCCAATCCTTTCATTCATTTAACGGAACACATTCCATTGCTGTTACCATTCCATCCCTGTTTAGGTTGAATGCCCCTTCGAAGTGCCGCATGCTCTATGCTTTTCCCCAACTTTCCCTCCAGTAAAAGATTAGCTCGTAACCCCTCTGTCTAGGGAACCCTGGAAGCAAGAGCCCAACGGTTTGATAGTGAATTTGCCATGATCCTTCCACACTGCACGAGCTGTGGCGCTGAGAAGTGGCAGGGGCATCTTCCCATCGAGGAAGTGTCCAACCAGACAGTGATTCCCAACCCCATCATCTAATTGCGATTCTTCAAATTGCACATGTGCCTCCTTACCCTTCTGAAATTCTGGATAGTGCTCCAGTTTCATGGATTTGGAGGGGGCTTGGGCATTGAATAGGGAGGCCCTTTGGTTTGATGCCTTCTGTTGCTTCGGAGGCTTTTGTAGTTGGAGGTTGATTAGTTTTCCCCTCTGGAGCACCTGGTTGAGGGTAGTGGCGAGGGGAATTGCATCCAACTAAGTCAACTGGACTTTCTAGCCACATAGGTATGACAAACCTTGACAATAGACAGACATAGAAGCAGAGGGAATTCCCCTGTTCTTCCACCGGGGCTCACTTTCTAGTAAATGAATGCGCGAGCACGAACGCAAAAGCAAAAGTGTCTTTTGCCTAGGGCTTTCTCCTCCCCTTCGCCTTCCCCCTCTTAGAACAGGCTTGAATCAGACGCCAGCTGCAACCTTCGGCCTATCGGTCCGTATAACCCATAAAAAAGAGATGGTTGTGGCGCAAAGTACTCTTGTGCACCTACATCACTCGGCTCGCGCGCAACCCCGCCCCGTTATGTTATGGAAGAATTGAGCTTCTTGCTGGGCTGGTTATTCAGAGCCAGCAATTGGCTGTCGGTATTTGGGCATACCTATGCTCCTAAAGCTTCCAACAAAGCAACGAGCCCTGATGATTGGTTGGTTGTGGGAAAGGGTAAACTTCCTACAAGTGTCACACAGGTCTGAAGTAAAGCGGGTGCTAGGTGGCAACCCCGGCCGACATTAAAAGGTTGGTAGTGGGCGGGCGGGCCTAAAGGCAAGAGTATGGTCCCCAGTTGTGCTTCTGCTTTCCATTCCCATCATATTGATGAAAAATCTCCTCGTGCTCTGCCATAAGAACTTGGAGTCCGTATCATGGTGAAGACAAATCCGGTCCGATGGCTGTTCTCCACTAACCACAAGGATATAGGGACTCTATATGTAAGAATGTGGTGACTTCTTTCCTTTGTTTGGCTTCAGTCCAATCTCATCTGTCAGGAGATGCTTCCAAATGAACAGGTGTGGAAGCTATGAAATTAGATCGACAATTTCATTGTTGCATTCGATGACTGAGTTTCTATCTTGCAAACGAGCTTTGAAACCACCGGGAATGAATAAAGCAAGCAAAGACTCAAGGGGCTGCGGATAGAAACAACTATAATAACGAAATAAAGTAAATGGGAAATTCCAAGAACGATGGGCTCGATTGCAAGTCGATGGAACGAAGCTCAAAGACCGAAGGAAGCCCGTGCTCACTTGTAGGACCGCTCTGAAGTCAAATCGGAGCTCCTTCCGGATTACAGTTTCAATTGGATGTGTCCTGGTTAAATCGTTAACGACTGATATACTGCCTGAGACAGGGCATGCTCTCCCCTCTGCGTATCGAGAGAAAGAAAAAACATCCTGAGGGCACGAAAAGCTTTCTTTTTCCGGTACTACCCTCTGGAACAAACTTGTTGCGCACTCACATGGGCAGCCCACAGACTACGGCACTACATGCTCACTGCAACTACATTCCTCATAGCCAGAATGAATCCACTCAAGTACATCTTCGAAAAGTCCGCACTCACAGGACTAGCATAGCTCCCCTTCTATGACTAGGTAAGACCCTTTTCTTCCTAGACGCTGCAATGCCGCTCACTCATAATAGGGAATGAAGACTTTAGGCGCGGCCTGCTAATCAATTGTAAGCCGCTGCTTTCTTATCGCTTACCTCCAGCGGAGCAAGTCAGAACATCGACTATGGCAGTGCGGCTGGCTTTAGCCCTAGAGGCAAGACCGGCGAGACCAGGGAAGGGAACTGAGAGTCAACTGTAGAGCTTGTTTGCTAAAATTCCTTGCTTTGGATTCCCGCACACTGAGTTCTGACTTTATTCGAACAGGACTTGGAGTTCGAAAGCAAGGGACATGAGAAAGAAGAAGTGAATAAACAGATTCGAATTCGTACGCTTACCAGAACCCATACTTTACAGGCAGGACTAACTAACTATATAAGACAGCTTTCATATTCAAGATTAGCTACCGAGAACAAGGGTTTTCTTACTATATCTGATAGATGTAACTGCCCTTTAGACGGAAGAGATATATATAGGGAGCCTCTAGCCCAGAGAACCTTTTAAGAAAGATATCGATTAACTGATTGCGGCATATTTAGAGTTTGTAGAGGAATTTCTATTGGGCTAGTGTAACTCACCCTATCATATTTTTGAAAAGATGAACTTGTAACCTTATTATTTCATCTCTTTTGACTTTGGAAGAATGTAAACTTTAACACTTCAAATTATGTTCTTATCATGGGACACGGGTACCCGAGTTAGACTCATTATTATGTTATGAACATGGAACGTTGTGAGTTAGCTATTGGAGAAACATGTAAGAAATTTATGGAGTTATCTTATTGATAAATGTTTATTTAATTATGTTGAAAATCGAGGGCGTGACAACCACCATCGCCAGAACCCGGGGAACAAGCTCCTGTTGATGCCCCCAAAGAATGGCACACACACTCCTCTACAGCCACCAAGAAACGCCATTACAGAAAAGAGCTGAAAGAGAGCCATCGTTGTTGCAACCCGAAACCCACGGATCTGCCTACGCCACTACCTGGAAAAACCACAGATCCCCACCACCAAACAGCACCACCACTTGCCGTTAGGCCAGAAATCACGATCTTCCAGCAAAGAAATGCGGAGTTGACGGTAGCCAAAACCAACGAGCCATTAGGCGAAGAGACCCGCACCCAACAATGTAGATCTGGTTGGAAAATGAAGATGGAGGAAAAGGAGGAATGAGAAAAATGGGAGGGGGAGAGGGAGATGGAGGGATGGTTGAGAAGAAGAGAGGCAAAGAGAGAAAGTCTCAGGAGAGATGTGTTGGTTATTTTGTTATATGGCCCACTTCAAGTTTCTCTGCAATAGTCAATGTTTTGGCATTACATGATCTTTGGATACTTGCTCATCGAGCACCGTCACCTGGTGATTTAGGAGCCTTTTCAACAAGACATTGGTGTGAGTTTTACCACTAAGTGTGGCCCCCACACCAATGTGGATTGAAAATGCCCCCTGACACACCAAGTGGCGGTGCTCCAGGAGCACGGAATAATCATTCATCATTGGGTGGGCAATGCAGTTCTTTTGCCGAAGCAACGGGCACATATGTCAATTTTCAAGCAATTGATATTAAAAATTAAGAACAAAACATATAATTTTGAATAATAAAGCAGTTGTCTTAGATTTTTTTTGTACATTTTCATTGTTGCTGAGAATTTATTACCTTTCGATCCCTTTCAATTAGAGGACCCTAATGTATAAGAAGAAGACATATGAATCAAAGTTATAAGGGCCTTGTTCGTTTCCCTGTTTAGTTTTAGTTTTGATGACATCATCATTTCCCTCATTTCTCTCTCTATCTCTCTCCACTCATTACACCTGCTGACATCATCAAAACTAAACTAAACTATCTAACCAAACACAGCCAAGAAAATCTAACACAATTAATTTTTTTTAAGAAAATCAAAATAAAAAAGAGTTAAAAAATGTTATTGAAGCATTTCACTCTTGAGTTTGAGCTAACTTGAAGATGTAAATTTTTTTATAGAGCCGTTTTTCTTATATTGTTTTTGAAATTTTTTAATTTTAGATAAATAAAATATTGGCCCTGTTTGGTTTAGAGTTTTGTTTTTGTTTTGTTGACATCATCATTTCCCTCATTTCTCTCCCTATCTCTCTCCACTCATTACACCTGCTTACATCATCAAAACTAAACTAAAAACCAAATACAGCCATTATCTTTTCAATTCGCATTGATGAGAAAATTTCAATTATCATTTAAAAAAGTTAACAAGAGATAAAACAACCCAAAATGTATGTGCACTTTTTATTATTTATTTTTCTGATTTTGAACTTTGTACAAATTTGATCTATATTTCTTTATTATTCAAATCCTTATTGTTGGGATGAACTAAAAAAAGATTAAAAAAAAAATTGCTTGAAACAAAAAAAAAAGAAGCTAAGATAAAATAAGAATCGAAATGAATAATTTTTTTTGAATGTTTGTAGTGGAACATATGATTACTTAACCTAAAAGACATAAATTTATATATTAAGCAAGATCAAAAACGTCATTTACCAATTTCCGTTGATGGCATCCAAGAGAGAGACTCAGTGTAATTTTAGAAAAATAGGGAAAATCAATGAAAATGTCAGTAACTTTAGGGGTTGGTGGCTGTAAATCACCCAATAAAAAGACAATTTAGCGGGAGAAGAAAGAGAAGATAATAATGTGATGAAGTGGAAGTAGGTCAGAAAGTTTGAAAGAAAGCAATAAATGAAGAGAGAAAAAGCAAACTTTAAAGAATAAAAATGACACTCAAGTTAGGTTTGGCTAAAAAGCCAACTTAACTTTTTGTTGTCTTTATTTGATTTTTTTTTGCTTTTGTTCGTTTGCATCGATCTTTTGAGTATTATTGGTTCGTCTTGGTGAGCAAGGTAAAAGATTATGACTAGAATTTTCAATTTTTTGATAAAATAGAAAAAAGTGTAAAAAGCTGACATTTGGCTTATTTTTGTCTTTATTCAAAAAAAATTATGATTAGATCATAATTTTTTACTTTTTTTTATTTCTCTCACCGAGATGAACCAATAATACACAAAAAGTTGATGAAAAACTAAAAAACACAAAAAAAAAATCAAATAAAGACGAAAAATAAGCCAACTAACTTTTTAGGCCAAATCTCACCTCATTCACATACCCATACTCTTAAGTTTTTGAGCTCCACACGCACTAGATGTTTAAGTGTGTGTGTAAATGAGTGTGATTGTAGCATAATTGTGTAAAGAAAGGGGTAAAGATTATCTAATACGAAAAAGAATCGTGGCATCGTCATCCAGACAAAAAAGAAACCAAACTCAGGTTTGAGTCTTTAGGCCAAACATTGTTTAATGAGGATCCAAAATTAAAGTGTACGTGAGCAAAGGTACGAGTGCTAAAATGAGTGCGTCTTTTTTTTTTTTTTTTTTTGGTCATTCGTCATTCTTAATCTATTACATGAGAGGGAGGGGGGATGAGACTTGATCCCGGGATGCAGTGTGCGGCATCTAAGAGTTCTATCGCATGAGCGCGCATCTTTAAAAATATTCAAAACTGTTAAAATTTCTTGAGAGTAAAAATTGAGAGAGCAAGGATGGAGGGCGAGAACTGAAAGCTTCTCCAACCATATTTCTTTCCTTCATTTTCATTCTTTACACTATCTTCAAAATGAAGACCGCAAGCCCTCCAACTATGCTTCAATTTCATTCTTTAAAAATGAAGTATCAAACTTGATACTTCATAAATGGAGACTCCTTCAAAATTTGAAGAATATTCTCTACATGTTTTTTCATAATAAAAATGCATAATTTTTAACATTATATTTCATTGTTTATAAAATTAGTATTATTAAAAAGATATTAAAAATAATTCAAAATAAGACCAATCTTGTATTTATTTGATAAATGTTAGTATAAAATGAATGTTCCAAATTTTGGAGCGAAAATGAGGGACAACTGAATTTTGAGTGTGTTTTTTGAAAAATGAAGATAGAAATAGAGAAGTGTGGTTGAAATATGAATCAGAAGTAACATTCTTCAAATTTAATTTTTAAATAAATAATATATTTGGATAATAAAGAATAGGGTTTGAGATATTATGAGAACAGAGCTTTTTTATTTTTTGAAACTATGCCGAAAGGCTATAAACCGTCTGAACTCTTATTAGGGGTGTTTCATTAACAAAAAAGAGTTTTTCCTAAAAAACAAGATATGTAATTCTCTCACAATACATCACATAAAAAATCATGTAAAACCAATTTATTTTAAAAACTACCTTAGTAGAACACCCCCAATTGGATAAGATAGACCTCAACTTTCGGATTTTCTAATACAAATTGAGAAGGAATTATGAGCAGAGGAGAATAATATCCACGAAAGGCAGGGAATAGGAAACTCATGATAAACAACCAGGATAAACTTCTGACTTTTGAGAATTGAGCTTAAACAATAGAATCTTGAGACCATGAATAATTTCGGGCTAATTTGGCTAAAAAGTGGTTTTTGGTTTTTTGGTTTTGTCATTTCGTCTTTATTCAAATTTTTTTAGCATTTGTTAGTTTCACGTCAAAATTTTGTGGTTTCTAGATTCCTCTCGGCGAAACGAATCTAACAAGTATAAAATTATGGTCAAAACTTAAATTTTTTTAATAAAGCCAAAATAGGTGGATTATTGACAAATAATCCAAGTATTTCGGTTTTATTCAAAAAAATATTTGGTTTGACCATAAATTTATACTTGTTAGATTCGTCTCGCCGGGAGGAATCCAGAAACCACAAAATCTTGACACGAAACTAACAAATGCTACAAAAATTTGAATAAAGACGAAACGAAAGAACCAAAAACCACTTTTTAGCCAAATTTCACACTGTCAATTGCTTCCACTGTCTTTTGAGAAAAACCCTTCCAATGCATGATCTCATCAATTTTCAGACATGGCAATATCGTCAAACCAACTATCACCATCATCAGCACCTGCAAACCCTCTCAGAAATCCCTTGATTAGGGTTTTACTCATCACCATTATCTGCTCTCTCTCCTACTTTCTTGGCTTCTACAAACCCATCAACCACTACTCCAGTCCAACTCCCCTTCAATCCCCACTTTGTCCTCTTCACCTCAAAAACAACCTCACTACCCACCAAAACCCACCTCAAACCCTCAACTTTGAAACCCACCACTCTCTCTCTCTTCCCCCCAAAACCCAGGAGGAATTCTTCCCATTCTGCCCCCAAAACTTCACCAACTACTGCCCTTGTCAAGACCCATTTAGGGAAACCCAGTTCAATACTTCAAAGTTCTTTCACAGAGAGAGGCATTGCCCAAATGCTGATGAAAACTTGCGGTGTTTGGTACGGGATCCGGATGGGTACAGAAGGCCATTTAAGTGGCCTAAGAGCAGGGACTATGCTTGGTTCAACAATGTGCCTTTTCCAAGGCTAACTGTGTTAAAGAAAAAACAGAATTGGGTCCGGTTGGAAGGCGACCGCCTTTTTTTCCCTGGCGGGGGAACTTCATTTACCATGGGAGTTAAGGGATACATTAGCGAAATGAATCGGATTGTCCCGTTGAAATCGGGGAGTGTACGGACTGTTCTTGATATTGGTTGTGGGGTGAGTGCTGCTTGATCAAATTTTTGTTTAAAGTTCGTGATATCCCTATCTTGGTTATTTTTGTAATGCAGAGTTTGTAAGCCACTTTGGATTGAGGGATTTGATAAGCACTCAATTTGGATTAATTCTTTTGGTGAGAAACGGAGAGAAGAGCACTCAAATAGTATTCTTTGATTGGCTCCTTCCCCTTTCTCACCAAATCTTAAATAGTATTTTTTTGGTGAGATTTGGTGAGAAATGGTTCTCCTTTCTTACGGCACCCTTTCTCACAATCCAAAGGGACTTTTAGTGTTTTGGATTTTGCTTGCATATGAGCAGCCATCGGTGACCGGCTTTTAAATGGGATATGATAGCTTCAAGCTCAAGTTGCTGTAGGAGGGCCAACAAATAGAAAAATGTAGAGCAGCGAATTCAAACAAAAAGGAAAAAGGTCCAGTTATTCTTTGATGATTAAGACCAACGGTAGATAGGAACCGAACTGTAAAGTAATGGGTCAGAGCCGTCAGACTCCCTTCCTTTATAAAACCCCTCAATGTTGTAGTCTTCGTACTGGCAGGAGGTTTCTTAGTTAAATTTTGTGAGTACTCTTAAAACGGGACTTTTAGCTTGTACTTTGGACCTTTCTATCATTCTATGTATACTTCTCTGTTTTCTATATTTGTTAATGTCACAGTCTCACTGAATCCTCTCTAATCATTCAATTATTCTGTTTAGGTCTGCGAAAATAGGACTTCCATGCCAAGGAAAAAAGAAAGAAAAAAGAATAGGAAGGTGCTTCAAAACCTTTTGATGAGTTTTTAGGAGTTCATTGTAGTTAAAGAAAGTAACTTGAGAATTCCGTGTCAAATGATTAGCAAATGGTAATCTCAACTAAAATGTGCTAAAATCATGGTTGATTTTAGCAAATGGGTTGCTAAAATCATTTGGCAAACCCACCCTAATGTCAAGCACCTGAATACTAATTGATGGTGCCAAAATCTGGATAGTTGATCCAAACCCTGATGAGATTCCTCTATAACAAGTCAAGGATTGGTGGTTTTTTTGCCCATAGACCCTCCGACGATCAAGTTAGATGGAGTGATAATGCTTTGTTATAAGGTTAACAAAGTGCATACCTTCTTACGATGGTGTTGAGTAACTTACTAATTAATAGAGTCCGTGGTGGAGGGGTTTCTTTAAGGGCGCATGTCCTTTACCAAGATATGTCCAGGATTTTCGGTGATTGCATGGTCTTTTGATTCACTCTCATTCAAGTATGGAAAGGTGGATCCCAACTCAGTTTGTATTTTTCTATACTTGAGTCATGATTTTCCAGTTGTGTTTTCCGTTCACGTCTAGACTTTGAAGGTGGTTTTGGCTTTAAAGGAAAAGGGCACAAAGTAATGAAACAAATAGATGGAAGCTCTTTGTCTTGTCTTGCAGTTGTATTTCTGCTTAAAGTGATTACTTGCAATTTTCTCCAACTGGGCATCATCATTATGCCCCATAACTTAAGGACCTGAGATACTTGTGCATAGTCAATGTCGCCATGGTTTATATCACCATATCGTTTTTGTATTTTTTGTCGGTTTGGACTCGTAACTCTGGTTTCTTGGTTCACCTTGTGATATCAAATCAGAAAGAGGTGGAATTATCGTGATTTAATCTTCTAGTTCTGCTGTTACTTTCTCGACAATATGCTTTAAGCAGTGCATTATCAGTAAGAAGGAACTCTATACAGTGTGTCTACGTACAAGTAGAGGATGAAATTTTGCACTACCATTTGTATGCATTTGTTGATTGTACCTACTGCTTCTTGTGCACAACACACTAAATTGATTTTCATCTCCAAAAGATTTTGAGCTTGTTCTTATCAATGCCATTATCTGTACATATGGAAAAAATTTCATGGACACTTGATATTTGCCAAGATTTCGGAATCAAAACTATTCCTTTTCCTCTCCTCCTCCTCCTCCTCCTCTTTCTCCTTCCCTGAATATCTGGAGAAATTCATGCACAGCCAGTTCTGTTGTCATGAAGTACTAAATTATGCCCCAAGAGCTTTTTGTCATGCTTGATGAGTATTTCCATTGCTCTTCACACTCTTTTAGGTTGCAAGTTTTGGAGCTACCCTCATGGACTACAATATTTTGACAATGTCTATTGCACCGCGGGATATACATGAAGCTCAAGTTCAGTTTGCCCTTGAAAGAGGACTCCCGGCGATGCTTGGCATACTTAGCGTCCACAGATTACCATATCCATCAAGATCTTTTGATATGGCTCATTGTTCAAGATGCCTCGTACCATGGACTGCTTATGGTACTTATTCTTGATTTGCGTGTCTTATAATTGGTTTTCTACACTGAATGAATTTGTTTGATTTGCTTTTCCATTGCCGAAGAATCTCTTTTTTTCTCTTGACAAGAGTTTTTTTTTTTTTTCTCAAGGCATTTTAAAACTTAAATATCAGCTTTGAAATGCTTTGCGTTTCTTAAAACTCTTGACTGCGATCTTAAATATGACACTACAATGTTGGTTCACTTAAGGCCTTTTTCCAGAAAATAGACTTGGAGAAGAAAAAGTTGTTTCACTTTTGAAGTTTTGAAATTATGAGAAACAAATTATACTCCAATGCCACATGGAAAAGCTGAATGATTTCTTAATCCTGAATCATGGTTTCCAAATGTCTCCCCTGGCCGCAATAAATGTATTACGCTTCTATAACCTCTTTCTTTCATTGTTTACAATAATAGATGGACTGTTCTTACTGGAAATTGACCGTGTTTTGCGCCCTGGTGGTTATTGGGTATTGTCTGGGCCACCTATAAATTGGAGGGCTCACTACAAGGGTTGGGAGAGAACACCTCAGAATCTTGAATACGAGCAGCAGAATTTGGAAGATCTTGCTAGGAAACTTTGCTGGAAAAAGATCAAAGAGATGGGACCAATTGCAGTATGGCAAAAGCCAACTAATCACATCCATTGCGCTCAAAAGTTGAAGACTTGGAAAGCTCCAAAGTTCTGTGTTGATGTTGATCCTGACGCTAGTTGGTGAGTTTATCCATCACTTATGCACACAAAGCCTACGTAACCTGGATATGAACACTTGCACCCAGTGGACCAAAACAAAAGGCTCCCTTGAAGCAGAATGAAATTTTGGAATTGGCACCCCATTAACACAGCGCATGTGCTGGCGGATCCAACAAATAGAAGTTGCTAGAAGTTAAAATAGAAATGTCCTGAGGTGTAACATTAACATGTACTATTTCTAGTACCCAATGTCCCTGATTAGCCTTGTAAAATGATGTCTCTCCTTCCTTGTTGTGTCTTCAGCCTGAAGGAGGATATAAGGGTATGTCACGTCACCAATTGTCTCAAATGTGTAAGTTGTTTGGAGACGGATCCACCGATACATATATCAAACTATCCAACAACCTCCCTCACTTGCAATTCCGTCTTGTACGTAGAGAATAGAATGCTAAGGGGAGAAAACGTAATACAAAAGTGGAAAATGCAAATGGAGAAACTTGAACTCATAAACCAGAGCTCTAACATCATGCTAGATCATCAATGTTCTCAAAATCTTAAGCTGGTTGGAAAATCTTTCATTCTTTGAAACTATGGCAAATATTTCTTACTAGAAAATATCTAAGGGTGTTTTGAGGGTAATTTAGTGTGGAGCAAAAGCGTGATAGAAATTAATTTTGGACAGACAACTACAAAAGCTCAGAATCTTTGTTCCGAGTTGAAAACATTATGCCTTTTCTCATCTAAGTGCTACTGGGTTGTTTGTTAAATTGATGGACCAAAATTATACAGGTTTTCCCTTGGTGGTTGTTGAGAATATAAATAATAGAGTTGTCCCTCTCTCTAACAGCTTAAGCTTTAAGATGAGTTGGTGGTTAACAATCTAATATGGTATCAGAGTAGGCAATAGATCCTGTATTCGAACCTCACCGCCTACCTAATGATTAAAATTTACTCGTATTTAGCCGGCTTATGGAGGAGAGCTTGGCTACACGTGAGGTGGCGTGTTGAAAATATGAATAATAAAGTTGCCCCTCTCTCTAATAGCTTACGCTTTTAGATGAGTTGGTGGTTAACAATCTAATAGCGGTATTATGAAAAATGAACCTTGCAAAGAAGTGCATTTCTTAAAAGCAGTTATTTTCCTCTAGGTATAAGAAGATGGATGCTTGCATTACTCCTCTCCCGCAGGTTAAAAATATTCGTGATGTATCTGGAGGCACTATTGAGAAATGGCCTAAAAGGTTGAACACTGTTCCACAAAGGATTAGAATTGGAGCAATTGTTGGGATTACCATCAGGACCTTTAATGAGGATAATCAGTTGTGGAAGAGGAGAGTTTCGTACTATGGGAGTGTTCTCAAATCTTTCTTTGCTGGACAGTACAGAAACATAATGGACAGGAATGCTGGCATAGGAGGTTTCGCCGCAGCACTCGTGAACTATCCCGTTTGGGTCATGAACGTGGTTCCTTTTGATGCCAAGAACAACACACTTGCCATCATTTATGAACGTGGTCTAATTGGAACCTACATGAACTGGTAAGAATAAAAAGTTCATTCTCTTTTCAATTCCCTCAAGCCTAGGTCTGTGGAGGCTATCTTTTTTTGGGCTTTTTTTTTATATATATATTTTTTATTTCTTTGGAATTCATGCACGTGGAACATCGTTCGGAACTACTTGTCTTGGCCCTTGGGTTGTGGTGGGCGTTGGAGGGGCATAGGTTACACAGATTCACATTAGTTGGGAATGGATATCTTTCAAAGTGTCAAATTCTACCTCATTAACGAAGTCCAGGGACATTGAGACTGTTATATTTTTTTCAGTTGTAATATAATTTGTTTTTGTTATACAATGGTGACTATTGCATGATGGCCGTCATAGTCAGTTTTACGACTCTGGGGATGGTAAATTAGTCTGGTTGGTTTAGTAGTTTCCGCCTTCAAATCTTCTATCTTTTTGCCCGTCTGCAAGTCAACTGATTTGTAGAGATTTCTTTCTTGCAGGTGTGAGCCCTTCTCAACATACCCTCGAACTTATGATTTATTACATGCTGATGGTTTGTTTAGTAGGTATAACGACAAGTAAGTATCTAAATTCAAACTCCTCTAGAGTTGTTCAACCATCGCGAGGAGTGTTCTTGATTTCATCTTGCTTCAG
This sequence comes from Vaccinium vitis-idaea, assembly GCA_963854785.1. Taxonomy (NCBI): domain Eukaryota; kingdom Viridiplantae; phylum Streptophyta; class Magnoliopsida; order Ericales; family Ericaceae; genus Vaccinium; species Vaccinium vitis-idaea. Next base: position 37,108,292 of record OY978215.1, on the reverse strand, counting down.
TGATCCTTTGAGTTAACTAATTGGTGGGACGAGACACAAGTAAACTGCAGATAAAAGCATCAACCAACAGAGTAAATTTATTGAGGCCCTAAATTTTTTATGCCAATTATTCGCAATGGTGAGGAAAAGATACAAGCCACCCACCCTCAATAAAACTTAATGAAACTTACTGGGGACACAAATAATAAAGCCACCCCTCCCCGGAACAACTTAAGTTTTTAGGTAAATTGGCAGTTAACTATTTAGCAAAATTCATTGAAATAATGAACTAATAGCTCAATTCTGCATCGATGTTAATATCTGGAAAAAATTGTGGGCACTTGATGGCTTGAAAACCACCAAAGTATAGAGATGGAGGCGGGAGAGCTGGGCACTCTTAGGAATAGAGGGTGGCACTGTCTCTTGGAGAGTAGAAGAAAACCAGAGGGCAATGATAGGTGTCCTTGTTAATGGAGGGGCCATTTTACAGGGTTGAAGCATGGGAGGGGGTCCTCTCACGTTTGCCATTTTCGGTGTATCCCCTTGGCATGACCTCTCTTTGGTATGTTTGTCTGTCTTAACCGCCATCTTTGGTACTGTGTTAGTTGTGATGTGCTGGTGTCATATGTGTTAACTTCAAGGTGTCAGTAGCCTACTAGCCTTGGTCAACGTCTCCTGTCTTAACACTGGACAAGGCAGAGCTGACCAATAGGTTTGCCCAAGCGACCTTGACAATACTTAGCTCTAGCCTCCACTATAGGTGGAGCCAGAGATGAATTTTCTGTCTGGATGGCAGACAGATATCTCTACGCACAGAAGACAAATGGTTGGTTATATTTAACTGAGACAGCAACGGACACCATCGGCAACTGCGCTTGCAATCTGTGCACGTGTTTTTGTGTCAATTTTGGCAGTACTTTTTTCTTCGCAAGGGTTGAGCTGCCGTTAGCAACTTGTGAAAATTATGTCAAATAAATCTTAAAATTGCTGACAAGAATATGGCATTTTGTTTTTTGGGCGATAATTTCATTGGGTAGGATGAAAACTCTCTCTTTTGGCTCAGCCTCTCTCTTCTCCTTGAATTCCCAATTCTCTTGAATTATTAGGGGACGTTCAACTGATCACTAATCTGGCGAAAGCAAATATATAATGCCACGAATTAGTGGGTACCATTATTTTGGTCTCTGTTGTCTTACTAAATCAGTCTTCCGGGCAAATCTTTATAGACAATCTTCTCTACTGGGCTTACTAGTTGAATGTACTGCATCATCTGCGCTATAGCTTAACAAAGACCTTGTCTTTATGCAGGTGTGACATTCTTGACATTCTCTTTGAGATGTATCGGATCCTCCGTCCCCATGGGGCCATTGTAATTAGAGATCACGTTGATACAATCATGAAAGTAAAAGGGGTCACAGACAGGATGAGATGGAATGGAAAGGTTTCACATAGCGAGCGTGGTCCTTTCCATCCCGAGAAGATACTTTTTATTGACAATTCTGAGTAGACCAAGTTCGCCATATGTATTTCAAGTAAAAGTACGACTTTCTTGTGGAATTTGTGTTGACTCAGCATTCTGAATCTGGAAATCATCTCAAAGGCCGAAAGTGGGCATGTATTGTGGATGTCATTGATCTTCCCGTATACAATGGATTAGTAGAACTGTAAAGCGTTTATGCACGAAAATTCAGCAGATAGAGATATATTGAATGAGATTTGTAAGGTCAGGTTTGAGGCTGTAAGGAGGATTTGCCATCTCTTCTTCATTGCATGCAACAGCTGCAATAGGTCAGTTCCTATATTTTTGGGTATAGTTTTTAAGAAAGATTTGCAAACTCCAGTTTAGAAAGGAAAAAAAGTACATTGGTTAAATCTGGAGAAGCCTCTACCATCTCCCTCTCCATCTCCACTATATCTATACAGGGGGTGTTTGTAATAGAAGTTGAAATATATTGTAGATTATGGCTTTAGATTCTGCTTTAAATTACAGATTTTAGCTTCTAGTAAAAACAAACTTCTTAAGTACAGCTTTAAAGTATTACTAGGCTGTAGCAAAAGCTAGTAGTGATTATTGCAAAAAGTTGAAAATCAGGTTTTAAGTTACTTGGAATCCAAAATTTGGTCTCAAAATCACTTCAAAGTCCAAACATAGTTTTTTCAAAATCAGATTTTTTATTTTTTTTATTTTGATAAGTACTGCTGCATTTTTATAAAGCCCAAACAATCAACAAACAAGTCAAGAAGATAGCCTTGATATTACAACTGAAAGCTAACAAAGCAACTACACTATACAACTCAAACATGAACAAAGAAACAAGAACAAGAAGCTAGCAGTTTTTAGTATCAAAACTATCCAAGCAAAACAACTTTCTTAGAAAACCCCCAAGCTGCACAAATTTGTTTGTTAACCGGAGAGAGTTTCGTTCTTGTAGCTGAGCTTAAAAAAGCTAGGATTGAATCAATGGTCAGTTCAGTTGGGCCACCTGATCAACCGGACAAGATTTTTCTTGAAATATCCTAGAATTCCTTTCCATCCACACAAAATAGATAGTAGCTGCTAAAGACCCTTTCATAGCCCTGCATCTAAAATCATTTCTAGTTACATGTTGGATAAACCAATCCATGATTGTGGATAGCTTTGACAGTCCTCCTGAACTAGACAACCTACTCCAAACTTCAAGCTAGACAGATCTTGAAAATGGGCGTTCAAAGAACAGATGTTGGTGAGATTTTGTCGCCATAGCACACAAGGAACAATTCACATCTACAGTCATTCCCCAAATAGCAAGTTTGTCCTTAATATTCAGTCTAAATTGAAAAGCCGACTAAAAGATGAAAGCCCTTCGAGGTACATGCATGCCTCTTAAACCAAACACCTTTGCCCACTGTTGCTTAGGAGATTGTTTCCTCATTGCTTCCCATGCAGACATTTATTTATTTTATTATGAATGAGAATGGTGCTTGTGTGGAGTAAAATGAGTAAAAATTTTCAGGGAGGTTAATGTCAAGTCTCATGTTGCCATTCAAGAGTAAATTGAATATATATATATATATATATATATATATATATATATACACGGACGATCCAGTCAAGGATCCCGGAAATCCCGGATTGAAGCGTTTTGAAGCCCTTCCCGATATTTTTTTGACGATCCGAGCCGTCCAATGTGTTCAAAAGGTGTTTTCCAAGGCCCACGCGGGAAATCTTCAAAAAACAATACCGGGAAGGGCTTGATCCAAGCAGTTTTTCGCAAAAATTGCATATTTACAGTTTTGCGAAAACCGCTTGGATCAAGCCCTTCCCGGTGTTTTTTTTTGAAGATTTCCCGCGTGGGCCTTGGAAAACACCTTTTGAACACATTGGACGGTTCGGATCGTCAAAAAAATATCGGGAAGGTGGAGTCCCGGATCCGGGACTCCCGGACTAGATCGGGACTCTATATATATAACCTTTTTCTTAAAGGGAAATTGAATATGCAACTCTAGTATGGAATCTCATCGTGCAAATCTATCTATATACTTTTATGTGTAGTCCACGTGTCTACCATTTTTTTCCCAAGAAAAACAAAATTTTATACTTTTTTCTCTCTCTATTTTTTTTTTTTTTTTGGGCTGGTATGACTATGTTAGTATTGGATTCTTCAAATTCCACCATACACGGTCATAATAGAGAACAAATTGATTGAAACCCGTCTCCATTGACCAGGTTAGAGTATATCCAACCCAATTCTTCATTTTGAAAAATTAAAATATTGTTCTTTATTCAAAAAGTGAATACGGAGAGTGGTACAATTCACTCAAACTTCAACCACAATTCTTCATTTCTATCTTCAATTTTCAAATAACAAACACAAAACTCAATCATATCTCTTTTTTCTTCTAAGATTTTGAATGTTTTTTTTTTAGCATTAACCAAAATATATTCAATATTGGTCTTATTTTAAAGATATTATTAATACCTTTTCAATGGTATTAATTTTAATACTATTGGGTCACAATGCTAAAAGTCAGACAATGTTTTATTGTATAAATATACATACTATATGATAATATTCTTCGTAATTTGAAGCAGTTTTTCATTTATAAAGAATGAAAATGAATCTTCATTTTGAAGGATAGAAAAGAAGCATGATTGGGAGTGCCTTCATTCTTAAAATGAAAAAAATGAAGGCATGGTAGGAGATGCTCTAAGATGGCACAATTACTTGGAAGTCTTGGGGCACCACCAAGTAATGCCCCAACACCCTTATTCACCACACATTCCCGTTGAGCCCGTACAATACGAAAATGTGTGGTGGATAAGGGTGTTGAAGCACCACGTGCAAGTACCCCAAGACCTTTGAATAATTACTCGGTTAGATGAACACGTCAGAGCAAATATCCACCAGGACCACCACCTAGGTAGGGATGGCACCGACGCAAGATGGGGGGTGGTTATCATTACCTTCGTCCTTGATCTCCGAACCCGTTTTCCATTCCCGCCCCGATTCCTGACGAGGAAATTTTTTATCCTACATCTCCACCCCAAAGTGGGGAACGAGGATTTGAACATTAAAAGAAGTTCTCTTTTAGTACTTTTTCAAACACCGTTCAAAAAATATCAAACAAGTGATTTCGAAAATTTAGAACAAAATTGTTTTGCAATTTCTAAAATATAAACAAATTTTTGTTATCATCATGAACCTTGGAAATCGTCCTCAACTTTTCAAAATCCAGACTTTTTTTTGGGTAAATTCAAAATCCAGACTTAGACGCAAACTTATGAGCCTTTTAACTTACTACAAATAATAAAAAGGCCATAACAATTACAGTACAACACAATAAAAAAGTAAAAAGGGAAAATTACTAAGGCAAAAGGGGATTATGGCAGGGAACGTGGCAGGGATAAGGGTAAAACTATCTCTGACCTATTTCCCAAATTTTTTTCTAAGAACCTTTTCCATCCCCGAAAAAATATGTGAATCTTCAATCCGTTCGGGACGGGGAATGAAACGGGTATGATCGGATCGGAGAGAATGGTGATCCCTACCCGCACGGGGGAAATTGCATCCTTGCCAGAGCATGTATAGTGGCCAAAGTGATACTCTCTAGTGATGAGCATGGACTAGATTGGTTTGGTTTTATAGTAAATTAAGAACCAAGCCACGAATTGCGGATTATGAATTGGAGAACCAAACAAACCCATAAAATTCATAGAACCAAAAATCCAAACCAGAAAATAATTTCGATTTTAAACCACGTGAGGTATCATCTCTATAAACTATTTAAAGTATTCTTAAAAAATTATATATTTAAAGTACTCTTTCAAAACTTATATTAGAACAACTTATACTAAAATCATAAAAACTCAATAGCATCAACCAACTAAAAAAGAGTAGAATAACAGTAATTAGTGAATGAATAAGGCCATGAAATATAGTACTCGAATTAAATTAGGAAATTAGTTACTAGGGACAAGATTAGGGAATAAATTGACTAAGCCCAAACCGTATATTTTAGATATTGAAATTATTGGAATAGGTAATATATACAAGTTTAAGAATTAATCTTGGAAATGAAAGAATATGGTGATGGAGTGGAACACTAGATTAGGAAATTTATTGACTGTGGGAAAAAAATTATTTAGTGCATCTAAATAAATACTCTATCTATATAGTATACGGTTGCGATCGGTTTAGAATAAAAACCGTCAATGTAAATCCACATACCAAACCATTTAACATGGTTTCTAATATTTTAAAATCAGGACCAATCCACGTTACTAAAAAACCAAACCAAGCCACCATTTGCTCCATCCCATTTTGATAGTCCCATATTTTGGCTGATTCTATGAGCGACCGTGTTTTGACTAAATAAAACCCACTTAAAACTCGAAACACAAATGGGAAATTCCATTAGCAACTACGGATTGGCTAAATTCATCCCACTGAAACTTAATCTATTTTAGGGCAAAAATACCCTTATGTATAAAGACTATTTTGTCCATTGTATAAAGACTATTTTGTCCATTATTTTCAGTGGGATGAATTTAGTACAAAACACCAAACACTTTATCTTACAACCCAAAATCGGACGATTTGATTAAGCACTTACATGTATCCGATTGAGTTGAAATTTTCCAGGTTAGATCTAATAATTATTTGGAAAATAATCAACTGTTTGGATATTTCATCGGTACATCATAGACCACATTTTTTGAAAAACTTATCCTGGTACAAAACTAAAATGGTAGGTAGGGCTGGTTGGGTTACTAAGGGTTAACCATCCTTAGCTCCTCCGCCAAAAACATTAACAGAATGGGATGGTAGGGGTATTTTTGACAGAATATAAAATTCGGGTGTGATTTTGTTGATGCCGAAGTCCAGATGTTTTTTTGAGAATTGGCTGAAAGTTCAGGTTTTTTTTTTATATTTTCCCAAAACGAAAATGCCAAACTTATCCCTCCCCTTCCTCTCATACGTCGTCTTCTTCCTCTCTTCTCTGTTTTTAGGGCTCCAACCGACCTCCATCACTGCGCCTCCCCTCCCCTTGTCCTTCCTCTCTTCCCCGTCCGTCTGTACTCCTACTGCCACCCACTCCCTCCCTCTCCTCCGTCCTCTCCCTCACCTCCATTCTCTACGTTTGCCTCTCCTTCGACAGCCACGACCGCCGCCATCATCAGCACTGCCAGTACTACTCACTCCGTCTGACTCATATCTGCTACTCTGAGGTATGTATTTGAACCATCGTGCATTCAAACGCACTACATTAACCTAAAAAAAGGTCCAAATGTAGGAACCCATTTACCTTGTTAGAATTAGGCCAGCGATTTCGGATATCCAGTACTGAAATCGGATTTTCAAACATACTGCATTCACCTAAATAGTCTTGCTATGACTTTTATTTTTATTTTTTCTAATAGAAAAATTCGAATGAACTCTCGAAACTTATAAACAACAGTAGTGAATTGACTATAGTAGTATTCCATTTGTAGTATGCTGAAGGAGTTTGTCCTTTCGCAATGGGGGCAAGAAACTAGTATAAGATGAGTTTAAGGTTTTACTCTGATTTAGTGCAGAATTGAATATATGTTTAGCAAGTCCATTCTCAATTTTCTTAGACAAAAGAGTTAATTTGCAGAACTGTTAGATGCTCCCTATCAGTATGTTGAATTGATCAAGTTAATGTTGTATACTTGTATATTGCTTTTAATTGGCTTGATAGTGTTTTTGACTTGATTACAATTTAATGGACAAAATTGGTGGAGTAGATTGAGTACTTTTGCTTCCGAAGATGCAAATCATGCAATAGGACTGTAAGAGCATAGTTATTAAGGGTGAGAGGCATACCGCATACCAAGGCGCAAAGTCCTGATAGGCGAGAGGCGTAAGGCGAGATGCGTGCCTATTTGAAGCGAGGCACACTTATGCAAAGAAAAATTGGGAAAATAGCAAAAACCTGAACCTGCCTTTATTTTCATAAACAGTAGTCTTTAGAAAACAGATTCTCTAAATGGATTTCTCTTTTTTCATAAAATAGGTCAAATTAGACACACACACACACACACACACGTGTGTGTGTATATATGTATATATATGCATGTGTGTATATATGTATGTATGTGTGTGTGTATATATATATATATATATACAGAGAGAGAGAGAGAGAGAGAGAGAGAGAGAGAGAGAGAGAGAGAGAGAGACTTGTGTTTACGTGTTTGCGATCGACTGAAGTGAAAGAGTGAAGGTAATAGTTTAACCTAGCTTTGATCCTACAGCTGTAATTAAAAGTGAAAGAGATCACCTTTTCTCGCATTTGCGCCTTGCTCGCCTAGGCGCCCCTTGGCTGCACTTCATTGAGGGCTCAGTCAAGGCACTAGCCCTGCGCCTCGCGCCTAGTTGCGCCTTGGACAACTATGTATAAAAGTGATGTTAAAGTGATACTTCTAAAGTCATGAAATGACCACTATCCTTTGACTGTTTGACATTTTATGTTGTTGTGTTCTTGCAATTTTGCCTAAAGTGGTCCATTTTTTAGGTTCTCTTTGGGCTCCAAAAAAACTCCCTCTTCATAGAGTGAGACAGAGGGAAAGAGAGAGATGGCTGATAGCAATAAAGATCTTCTCAACCTGGAGAAAAACAATTTGTCCTCTTCAACCATAGGTTTCTCTCTTTATGAACCTGTTATGTGTGTGCATGTGTTCTTGTACAGGTTATGTTAACTTGGTCATAATATGTATTTTTTGTGCAGAATCAAAGCTTATTGTCTGCCAAAACAACGAATTTCGTCAGACTCAAAACCCAAAACCTAAACCCCACAATGGAATGCCATTCACTTCTTCTGTGCCCAAAAGCCAAGGTACCCCCAACATTGTTCCCGTCTTATTCTTCGTATGTCTCTGTGTATGTATTGCATGTGTATAACTGGGGATATGAGCACGTCAATGATAGAGAATATTTCCTCTCTTAAGGATTCTAGCGATGGTATAATTGAGGGGTGATCACTCGAGGAACATAATGAAACTAAAATAAATTAACATTGAAAAAAAGCTTTGGTTGTGGTTATGAGTGGAGTTTACTGTGTTGGTTGACTTGTTCATATTAATTTGGTTTGAAATTTCTGGTATGGTTCTAAATTCACCTATTTGGGCATCATATGAAAATGATAACTTATAATCCTATTCTAAACTGCAACTTTGTACGTGAATTTTCAACATCAGATAAATCAACATAAGTTACTTTGAATACAAAGTTTTACAATTGATACACCATGACTATATGGCTATACTTGCCATGGATCTCCTTTGTTCAGTGGATTATCTTAGAGCAAGGATAAATGTTTGATCTATTTTGCCGGTAGCTCTTTTGCACTTCCAGTGATCATGGTATCCCAGAGAAGGCCGTTCTTTGTAATTACTCAAAAGTTTTTTTTTTTTTCCCCGGCTCAGCAATTACGCAAAAGTTTTTTACCCATGAGACAGAATGTGAAAAGATTACCTTTGCATATTTTGAATTCACTTACACTTTTTAGGGTCACACATATCCTACGCTACGAATATTGGTAGTGTGTGGTTTTAGACATTACAGTTCCAGTTAATTATTTCTTTAGTCAAGATATCCAAGTGATTAGTTCTCTGTCTTTCTTCCGTAGATAAGGTGGTATACTTCTGGGTAATGTTTATGCCTTCATATTAATGTTTATGCCAACTTTTGTTGTTATATAAGCCCTATATACTTGGAAAATGATTACAAGGCACGGAGAGAAATATCTTTCCCTCCCTCATTGTTGCTCATCATCTAAGTTCTATGCCTATTGGAGCTTTTCATTAGAGTTTGCTTGATGTGATGCAACAGCGGGAGAAAGGAGGATTCAAAGGAGGGATATTCTGTCTTTCTTTTTCTTTTCTTTTTTTTCCTTTGGGTAAGTCGGAAGTTCAGGGTTAGGAAGGAGAATTGGAAGGAGGGGCAAGGAGAAGGAAAGGAGCTGGCACTGCCATGGAATTTGTGTTCAACAGCCCCTATATCGTATCATATTTCTATGTCATGTGTCTCAGACCTGTTGGATGTTTAGTTCGAGGTCAATTTCATGGAATTCGTGAGTAATTAGATGGTGGTTGACTAAAAGATTTGTTATTCATTTCCCAATAACAGACCTATGTTGTAACTACAAGAGCGCTTAATCCCGATGTTTTTCTTATTGAAGGAGGTCCTTTATAGCATTTTGGATATGCATCCTTATAAGCACTATTATTCTTATCCCCTAATATCCCGATGTTATTCTTATCCCCTATTCTTGTGAACAATAAGGTTCCTCCTGTGATGCGATACTATGTACAACGAGAAATGATGACATACCATCTGAACTGACAGTAATGCATTGTCTCTATGCCAGTTCTTGGAAAAGCAAAGGACTTCCTAGGAGTTTTTTCAGAAGCAAATAAAAGGCTGCAGGATGATGCAAAGGCATGCATATGAATATCATTACCCAAATTGCCTCTCAAAATTTCACTAATTCTCTTCCTAACATGAATTAGGCTTCATGGACATGCAGGACAATGCTGAGGAATACGATATTGAGGCACTTACCGGGACTGAATCCGAATACATTGAAATGGTAAGTGAGAACTTTTTCATTATTTTTCCCCTATTCAGACAAAGTAGCATCAATACAACTTAGTTGACGCTGGTATTTGTCCTATTTAGGATTTAATGTTGGGCGTTGCTGATCTCCATACACCCGAGGCTGTTGCTGCTGCTGAGTCTGCAATTGCTGGTTATCAACCAGTGATTTCTTTGGCAGCTACCAGTAGCAGTGATGATAGTAGTAGCGATGAGAGCAGTGATGATGATGATGACAATGACGATGACGATGATGACAGCGATGATAGTGACAATGACAAAACCAATGGTGGTTATGTTGATGGCGACCGTTTGGCTTGCTCACCTATGAAAACGAAAAGGTTGAAGCTCGGTGGTGATCTTTCAACCAAACCTTCTGGAAACGGTAGTTCAAAAAAGCGACCAAAGATTGTTGAGCTCCCATAGAACTGTTTTTGGCTTTAATGCAGCTAGATTTAAAGATCATGTGATCAAATTATCGCTGCAAATATAACTGTCGGAAAATGTTTGAGTTACTGTTAAGGTATGAGAGTTGAATGTTGCAAGTTTTTTGAATGCAAGAATGCTGCAAAATGCATAGGGTATTAGGGGGTGAGAGTAGATGCTTGTTTCGTTATCAATGAGAAAGTGGCAATGTTTCTTTATCAATGAGAAATTGGCAACATGTTATATTTCCTTATATACTTGGCCTTCATTCCTATTGAGCTCGGGGCGAGGCCCGTATGGCCCGTGTCCCTGTCACCAACTATATTATTGTTAGCTATTAAGAAAACATGTTTAGTAACATAAAAAACTACGATGTGGTATGCTATCGATGAACACAAGAAAATTTATGGGAAAGGAGTTCAATGGAGTCCTGATATTCTCATTTGATTGACAATGGTCGAATAACAGAAAAGAATAAAAGTGTAGAATTACTGGAGAGAAGAAGGATCCGGGGTGCTAGAAATTAGCTCCTGAAAATCACCCAAAACGAAAGACGATAAAGATATAGAGAGGCAATAGAAGTTAATTCTCATTTCTCCATTTTGTAGCAAGTTGGAGTCTTATTTGGAGGAGTGCTTACTTTCCGATTAGTGCAGGCTGTGCAGCAATTCTGCAGGTAAACCTACTCCCTCCGTCCCCTTTTAAAATGTGTTACTTCGTAAATCTAACTTATTAAAGAACATCATCATTTCACCTTTCACATCAACTTTTTCCTTCACTTTACACTTTTCACATCAACTTTTACCTCTACTTTTCAAAATTATTCTCCACTTTTACCCATTAATTCTTTACCCACTAACTTTTCAAAATGACAAAATGATAATTGTACAAACTTTTACCCATTAACTTTTCAAACCACACTTATTTAGGGACAACCCAAAATGAAAAGTTAAATACTTAAAAAGGGACGAAGGGAGTATCTTTCTTCTGCCATTGGACTTTATGCATTCCCACCACCCTTCCACAGATGGAGCAATGTAAATGTCTATAATCATAGCCACAGATGGTTGTTCAAAAACATTGGAGTAACTATTATCTCTAGGAGCTAAGAGTTAACTCTTACCGCTAATAGTGCCTACAAAATTGAACCATTGATTGCGGAAATGGACGGTCCGAATGTGCACTATAGGGTGCACTGTAGTTTCCAATACTTGTAAAATCGAGCAATAGGCCCGCTCTAAGCACAGGCAAAGTCATTTTATTGAACTTGTGACCTTGATTCTTATCTTTTCTCTCATACTCATTCTACCGCGAGGTTAACCCTTATTCTTTCAATTTTTCTTATTTGCCTTTTGATAAGCGCTCTTAGGAAACTATCTTTTGGATAACTTATTATTTTCAGAAACAAAATTGTCTTCTCATGAAATGTCCAAGCTTGGCTAAATTTCAACGGGCTTGGGTGAGCTTCGGATGGGATTCAGGCCCTGAGTAAAATTTATGCCCCTAAATCAAATTTGATAGTCTAGCCATTGAATTTGAGCCTTAGTTTCTAGCTTAGTCTTAAATTCGGTATAAAACCAAAACAGTGTGAGTCTTCTTTTAGATTTTAGGGCCCTAGGCGACGACCTTGTGGGCATGGTCCACGACCAGGTCGGCGGGTCTCGTGCTCATCAAAACGTGGACAAGACTTAAGAATTGGGTCAGATTGAGAATATTTGAATAGTCAGCTTAATTGTCAAACTAAGAGTGTCTCAATTGAGAATTCAGTAAGTATTAAGGGAGAAAACTGTTATTTTGCACAAAGTATTATCCTAGCGAAGATAAGGATGGGTGCTTGAGGATTCCCTCAGTCGAGCAGAGAGAGAGAGAGAGAGAGAGAGCAATCAATCCATGGCTGCGTTACTGTCCTTTAATATTCAGGGCGCTTGCTTGTACAGGCAGCAGAAGCTCTTCATGGGTCCCAAATTGGATGGTGCAGGTGGGTCCTACAAGCCGCTGATTGTCACAGCCAAGACCAAAACCAGAAGACAAGACAGAATTGCCCGCCACATTCGTATCAGAAAGAAGGTACATTCGAATTGCTATGCATTTTCTGCGTGATGATTTGTAGGGTGGTCTCTTGTTGGAAATCAAGGATTTTGAAGTGGGAAAAAATGGCATCAACCCATTACTTCGCTGCCCTGCTTCTTGCATGGGGAAAGAAGTCCGAATGATAAACATTGTGACCGAAATGTGACAAACGTTAATTAAGTATTTATATCCGGCCCTTATTCTTACGTTTACTCCAATTCGAGTACAAAATTGAGTAAAAGCTTCATTTGGTATGAAACACTTCGATAGGCAAACCTAAATCTAAGCAAAAATCTGAGTAAAAAGCTTCATTACTGGCATTGTCGTAAATTTGGGAGGGGAGAAACAGCCTTGCGAAATTTGAGTAAAATTCATTTGATGTAGGTTTGAGTAAAGGAACGGAGTGGATTTTAGGAGGTTTTACTTAAATTAGTTTGAGGTAAAAGAAAAAAAGGTAAGGGCCTCAAAATATTACTCAGATTTTAGTAAAATTTTGTGCAAAAGTATGGAGTTAATTTAAGGACAAATTTGAGTAAAAAGCTTCATTAGTGGCATAGATGTAAATTGTGAAGAGCAAAACAAGCCTTCAAATGTTAGTAAAAATGTGAGTCTCCCTTGATTTGGTTAAAAATTTGAGTAAAAAACTCAATCTAGTGAGTTTGATTCAAGGAATGGAGTGAGTTTAGAGGGGTTTTGCTCAGATTTTGGCTAGGAGTCAATTAAAAAAGTAAGGGCCGGAGATGCTCTTTGACATGGAAAACAAAGCCGTAGCGTCACCTATTAGGGATTCGTGATTTCTACTGGTACCTCTCTTTAGAATAAATAGCCTTAAATTCAAACAGCTGCTGGTTGAAGGCAGGCATTCTGGGAATTTTGTTTGATGTAGCCTGGAGGTTCAGAAATCTCTTCAGCTGTTTGATTGGGTCTTTAGATGGAGGATGTGGGTTTTTGGCTATAATTGTATAAAGTTATTTTGTTGAATCGGAAGTCAAAAGTATCAAATTGGAGCTTTCTGATTATCAATGTTTTCCAACTTATTTAAGCTGTTTTCAGCCAAGATGCAGCAGCTGTAACAAATAAAGTGACGAATATATCGTAGAGGGTAATGAAAAAAGTACTTACTTGGGGCTAATCGGTCACACGTTGGCCAAGTATTCTTCAAAGAGACTTCGGAGAGCCAGAAATCCAGAATTATGAAAGGAATGGTCATATGAATGGGCGCATCATGACATCGTAATCCATCTCACATGAATGAATTAGTTGGTTGCTAAATTTGAGCCAACGAAACTGCAGCAAACTCCACCCCGACTTGACTGATACATTGATTTTCATTTGCTAACCGAGAAACACCTAAGAAAGTGCCGGCTTTTTATTGCAACTAGTGGATGACACAGAGGGTTTTAACAATGGGCTGCAACCATAACGTGGTGCTGCTTCGTAGCCTTATGGGTGGTTATTGCCACTCGATGCGCTTGACCATTATTCCCTGCAATTGTGTGGAGAAGAAAATCACGGCTCTGTTGCTGCCACCGTTATGCTACAGCTGTTTCACCCTCAGACCACAAGCTATTATTGTTAAGGCGATCATAACCGCTATTTGAAACTGTGAACTATTGACACTAGTTCCTTGGAATGATGCTGTAAGAATGGATTCAATTTACTTGGATTTAACATAGCTTTGGTTCTTCTGTTTACTTAATAAGTAATTGGTTAAACACAACTTTGTTAAGCAATCTCCAAGTAATTAAAATTATTGTTTCTTGAGTTGAGGTAAAAACTATGGCTTTAGCTTGTTGATTTGAGTTGAAAATGGACAAGGCTTCGGATTTGTGCCTGTTTGGAGTCGCTTATAGAGTACGCTCATAGCTAATGTCCGGGAAAACTTTGAGGTGGTTGTGAACATGACCACCTTATGTTAGGACAAGAGTTAGCATTTTTCTAGGAGCAGTTAGCAGAAGTTCAAATGCTCAATAGGCAATAGCTGTAGGCGTAGCATCCCCAAATTGTCCCTTTTAGTAGCTTATTTAGGTTTACTATCACTACAAGCCTCACATGCTAATCATCCATAGAAAATTTTCCTTCCTTTTGCCAGACTCCTTTTGGGCTCTTTCTATTTCTTTTAACCTCAATCTCTCCTTTTATTTTATTTTTGTTGTTGTTGTTGTATGGCTGAGTCATTAGGGTTAAGCGACCTATTGGAGTGGGGCAGTGGGGTAAATGATCCCCCTAGAACGTTAGAATTGGGGAGGCTTAATATCATGTCTATGTAATACTTCTCTGAATAACTTAACATGAACCTGGCAAATATGTGTGATGCCATCAGTATCCTAGACCATGAGATTGCCAGCTTTTAGAAAGAACATATAAACATATGCTGGTGATATTTTATCCATGATCTACAACTTAACTTCAATTTTGGTCATGTATGCCAAGTCGTTAGGGCCCTGGAATTAGTCGAGGTGTGCGCAAGCTGGCCCAGACATCCGGTTATCAAATTTTTTTTTTGGTCATGTATGAACTTTCCACCACTCAGGTTTGCAAAACGTACCTATTTCCCAATTCGTTAACAATTTGTTTGACTGTTTGTTTTAGTTTCCGATTTCTTTTAGTAAATGTATATGATGTGGTGGAGTACTGGAGTTTGGATTATGTGCTTAATATGGAGAAGTGGGATATTAATTACTTTACTGACTCTGCTAAGGGAAATCCCTGCTCCACCCTGTTGTTGTGGGAACCTTATTTTCTACTGATTATGGCATTCGGTTTCTATATTCCTTGGATTTTTTTGTATAAATTAATAATGCTTCTTCTGAAATTCTGTAATTATTTCTCTCAGTTAGAAGGGACACCAGAAAGACCAAGGTTGTGTGTCTTCCGCTCGAACAAGCATATCTATGTCCAGGTTATTGATGACACAAAGATGCATACTCTTGCTTCGGCTTCAACGATGCAGAAACCAATCTCCGAGGAGTTTGACTACACCTCTGGTCCCACTGTCGTAAGTACCTTGGAACTAATGCTTCCAAAAATGAAAATAGAGATAAAAAAAAAAAGGAAGTAAAAGAAAATGATGAATGAAAAGAATTAGGGTATAAACTACACAAGCTGTTTTTCCTAATTATCAACTTATTAACCATCTAACTGAATATTAAGTCTGAAGAATGAAGCTGCAATCCCTCAACTCTGTTGATTCAATTCATTTATTTATTGCAAATTGTATAGTTCCCTCCATGGTGTGTTTTTATGCATAAGCTGCTAAGTTGTTCTGAAAACGATGACTGCATGCACCAAGTTTGTTCTTTTGCCATTGAGCTGCTTCTTCATTTATAGTTGCTAATTCATTATCAAGAAGGTGGTTAAATGAGTCCTGTACATATGTTAGATTTTTTGACACTGTTTTTGAAACTCTAACCTCTTAGAAGAACTATATAGTCATTTCAAACATACAAAATGATAGTAAAATATTTGTCGGATGAAAAATTAGGTTGAACATCCAGTCAAGATTTTTTCCCAATATGTTTTCATAATGTACTACTTGGTTGATGAGTCCATTTTTACACTCGAAAGCAGAATGGGGTGTGGTTCTACTTGTGGGATGCGAGCTAAAATGGATACCTTAGGTTACTCGTTGGAATTCAGTGAGGTTGTTTTGATCACAAGATAACTTTTGTCATCGACAAGAGAATTCCAAAAAAACTTACATTCAGCGTGGGACTTCCAATTCATCAGGTGTAAGATGCGCCACCCGGTATACAGTCAGTTCTGACACAGGGGTATTAAGGGAAGGAAAGAGGCGCTTTTTCTCACTCAGGAGAGAGGATTAGGGTACATAATCTTTTCTGAGACACTTTCTTATGCACAAAAAGAATAAAAATTAAAGTGGAAAAAGAATAATTGAATGCACATCCTGAGTCATTACATTAACTTTTTGTTCATTGGACTGTCACATTTGGGTGATATGATCCTTATTGTGAAATTGTTGCTGTTATTATTTTTTTCTTCTATTTATGCCTTTTGTGTCTTACCAAAACTGTTTGCGACTATTAGCATAATATTAAGAAATATGTTACCATGTTTTTTAGGTTTTATTATTGTGTTTCCTGTTTAGACTAGACTATTATTCATGTCAGTGGTGACTTCAAGAATTTCGGTCAGTGGTGTCATCAATCAATTTTATGAAAAATTTGCTTGTATTATAGTATGTGTTTCATATTCTAATTACATTGACAAATAAACTCACATTTCTTAGGACACAAATTTAGTATATCAATACTATTGTTCGACTAGAAAACAATAAAAAAAGACATACAAGTTTACAGTACACTTGATTTTCTTTTAAGTTGGTAAAGTAAAACGGATTGAAAAAACTAAAAAATGGTTAGAAGGTACTACGCAAGACCTTTTGTAAAGAAAAAAGTAATAGAACAAAATTATTATTTTTTTGGTCAATCGTTAACTATACTATACTCTGCCTATACACAAACGAAGGACGTACATAATTACCAAAGAAAGACGTACAAGGAATAGTAGGCTTTCTACTCTATGATAGGCTGCTAGCCTTTAGTCTGCAAATTTTAGTTGCCTCTACTAGGCGTCCTACTTGCACAGTCTGCACTTGCCTTAACCTTATGCGGGTTCATTTGAGTTTTGAAGTGGTGTCAGGGGATTGTTGGCTTACAAGAAAAAGATACAAACATACTCAGTAATTCTTGGAAATTTTCAATCGATTGGGTACAATTGACACCAGTAACAATACATTGGCGTCTTTAATACAACAATTAGGCGATTTAGGCGATTAGGCTTCCCGATGTATACCTAGCTCCTCTTCCCGTCTTTGGCCTCCTTTCCGGCGGCCGTCGCCGCCCTCTCCGGCGACCTCTTACAGTCTATTTTCCTCCAATACTACTCATCCTCTCTCTACAGCCCTCCTTAGTTCGCCTTTTTTTCCATCCATCCCAGTTTCTTTTCGCCATCTAATCTCTCAATCCCGTTCGAAGCTGCCTCCCACCGTTAACCCTCTCTCTTACCTTGCGACCCGATCTGGTCTCTAGAGACGCTCCTTTTCTTCGCTGTTTGGTCGTCCCCATTTTTGGGCTGCTCCATTATTGGCGTTCCTGTTCTTTTGGGTTTCAAGGTTGCTTGTTCCTCTTTCGCTGGGATGTTAGAGTCTGGCTTCTTCTATGGAGAGCTTTATCACTCTTTTCGTAGACAATTTGGCTGATAGGGTTAATCCCTTTTCTCTAAGGAAAAAATTTACAGATTTTGGTATTGTGAGAGATGTTTTTATTCCTAACAAAAGAGGGAAGATTTCTGGGAGAAGATTCGGTTTTGTGAGATTCGATTGTCCAATATCTACTGATATTGCTGTTGATAAGGCTAATGGAAGTCGGTTCGTGGATAATACTATCTTTGTTAAACGGGCTGCTTTCAACAAAAAAGGTTTGGTGAATTTTCAGAAGGAATCAGTTTTTGCTGTCAATAACAAGGATATCCAGAATTCCCATAATCCTATTACTAGTAAGGATTACAATCGAGGGCAGAATTTCAGAAATGGTGATCGCAGTTTTTACAAGTCTGAGTTTGGTTAGGGATCTTGTCCTTCTTTTGCCAATGTTGTCTCTGGGAAGAAACTAGTTGATCATAAAAGGTTATCTGTTAAAGCTCAAGAGGAAGACATTGAGTGGTTAGAAAGAAGTATTGTTGCAAAACTGCATGCACATAGGGATGTGGATTCAATTAGTGAAGCTTTTCGTTCTGATGGTGTTTTCAATATTCACATTAGAGCTATGGGAGGCAACTTGGTTCTTCTTACTTTTCCTACTTCCCATGATATGAATTGTATGCTTGAAGGAGGAGAATTAAGTTGGTTATCTAACTGGTTTGTGGATGCTAAACCGTGGAATCCGAACAACAAAGTGGAATGTTCAAGATTGGTGTGGCTTAATTGCTATGGGATTCCTATTAATCTGTGGAATGCTAATACTTTTTTCAACATTGGGAAGTTATAGGGTGAGATTATATCTCTTGATGAAGCTACTTCTAAGAAGACTTCCTTTTCCGTGGGTAAGATCAAGATATCCACTAATGCTTTTGAGGTTATTAACCACTCTATCAATTTGGAGCATGATGGTATGGTTTATCCGATCAGAGTGGTTGAGGAGCAAGTGGTAGTCAACAATTTTATGAAAGCTATTTGTGAGTGCAAAGGATGTTCTTTTCCGAGAGTTGATTACTCCTTATGCCCAAGAGAGATTTTGTCCTCTAAGGAGTGAAGTCTGATGTCAAAGGCATGGTTGGTGATGATACTTTCCTAGACAAGAGGTCTAATGTGATAGAGCATTTTGTGGAGAAAGATTCTAGTTCTAATCTTCATTCAGCTGTTGGAGAATCGGTTAGCCCTCCCGGTAATGAAGTTTTAGGTAGTCAAGAAAAGGACATGGCTCGAATTAATGATGATTGCCTTGGAGATGCTGAGATGCTTGAAAAGAGAGATGGGTTATGTTCCACGGGTGAGAATTCTAATTCGATGGAAAAGTCGAGTAGTCTTGAGAAGCTTTTAGGAGCCAAATCGGATGAGTCGAACTCGATAAATAAGGTGGTTTCTGGGGGTTCTGATCATGATTATGATGACTGGGATCTTGTGTCGAACGAACCTCTAATTAAGTATGTGGAGTGCAAGGGTCGTAAGAAGACTCACAAGACCAAAATAGATAATCGAAAGAAAATTTTATGGAGCAAAAATCCTTTGAAAGCAGTGTTGTTTTCTAGGACGGTTAGCCGGGACAGCATAAGGAAGGTCTCTGGGTTGGGATTGAAGAAAGGAAGTTTCGAAGGAATTCTCGATGGTCACACTCATTCGTTCCATGAGGAGGTTAGTAGCGTTTTTCGTAAGAGGAATTCGAATTTGATCAAGAAAGCCCGAGAGAACATGAAGATGGGTGTCCGCTATGGTGTAAAATATCATGGAAGGGAGAGTTATAATATCAAGAAGCTCTTAGAATTGAGGGGAATCGAAATTTCCGAACAGGAAATTAAAGCGGAAATCAAAGTTCTTGACACTTTGGAGGGTGATGCCTCCATTTGTGTGGAGTTCTGATCTGCCGCTTGTGTTTGTTGGGAGCTCTTGTGCGTTGTTCTGTTCTTGCTTGGTGGAGTTTCATCGTTTTGGGGGTTTCTTGCTTTTTAGGGGGTCTTGTTGCTTCTGGCTTTGCGTCGTCATGCTATTTTTTTGGGGGTGTTTGAGGTGTTTTTTTTCTGGTGTTTTGGTTCCGGTTTTTTGGTTGGCTTCTTGCCACCCTTCTTGCGTGTGATTTTTTCCCTTTGGGCCCTTGGCGTTTTGAGTCTCGGGTCCCTTTAATCTTTGTAATTCGTTTTCAAAGATTAATAAATTCTTTGCTTAGCAACAAAAAAAAAATAATACATTGGTGTCGCCCCTGATTCATGTTTCCTGGTTAGTCTAGGTTTTCTCTTTATGCATATTTCCTTAGGTGGTTTAAGTTTGTTGTACACCGAATTCTGTAGCGTATATAAGCTAGGTTTGAGGTGCTTTTTGGATCAGATTTTAGATTCTAGTTACTCTAGAAGCTGATTCTCAGCTTTTTGCAACAAAAAGCACCAACTTTTACTACAGCTTCATCATAAATCTCACAGCTATCACAAGCAGTATATTTGCTTTATTAAAATCTAAAATCTGCAGCAGAGTCGAAAGTTAGAATCTAAAATTTCTATCATTGCTGTCGCAAACATGCCCAAGGCATGTTAGGCCTGTGTTAGATCCATCAATGATAGCAAGGTTCTTGAAAATTCACATTTTTAATGGCAACTAATGACTTCAAAAACCTGGAAGAGGTTTTTTTTTCATCAGAACCTGGAAGAGTTGATGTTTACATGTTTTGGTGTCAGGAAGTGGCAAAGAAAATAGGTGAGGTTATTGCAAAGACCTGCTTGGAGAAAGGGATCACAAAGGTGGCATTTGACCGTGGCGGATTCTTTTACAAGGGACGTATTCAAGCGCTTGCAGATTCTGCTCGGGAACATGGGCTTGAGTTTTAGAGCTCTCTTGTAGTCAGTTTCAAGTTATTTACTTGTAAGTTGGTCATTTTGTACTTGATTTGTTTCCATTTTGAATGCAGGATACGATTGCGGGCTGCACTAATTCTAATCTCTCATTAATTTTTGTTCAAGCTGAAAAGATGCAAGTCAAATTTTTTGTGCTTAGGGACACATTTAATAACCTGTAAGTCAATTAAGTGATCATCTGCAGCTTCAAATCACCCGCAGGCCGCAACCCCCAATCTTCCGCGGCTTCAAAAGAATTCACGTCGTCCCTTGTCTAATGATTTGAAGCCCGTAGTAGTTGTAAATGCGCGGTCATGCCAAGATCATGCTTAATCCGAGTGTGGATGAATTGACTTCTAAATAGACAAACTGTGTGTCCAAACGAGCCTTAAAAATAGAAGACATCAAAAGGAGAATGTTGTTTTATTTTTTATTTGGTACACAAAGGAGAATGTTTTTTTTATTGCTGGAAGGTGAAAGTTGCTTAGACGATCTGAAATGTACATGAACTGGAATCGAAAAAGACTTAAATGTGAAGGTATTGGAAATGAGCCCATATCCGTTGTGCTGAAAAATCCCGTGTCTATGTGCCGAGCGATTTTCCGGCCGTTGAATCACCCAGAAATATTAAAACATAAAAGAAAAAAAAAATTCACAATCCAACGGCCCAAAACCCCTCGGCACAAAGGCACAGGGGTTTTGGGTACAAAGTATCTGAGACGATTGGAACCAAGGAAATTGGAAATGAGAGAGAGAGAGAGAGAGAGTCATTTTTTGGTGTGGTCGATGTCCTCTCGTTTGATCTCCATCTTGTCTTATCACAGCTACATATCCTAGGAGTTTGAGCAATTGATCCACTGTGCCCATTTTTTCGGACCAGGTCACTTTACCCATAAGTGCATTTATTTATGTTCTTGTGCAATTTCAGTCGAAGAAAGATACTTTTATGCAATTTTTCGACTGAAATTACACGGGAACCGTATGTACACTTTTTTGTATGACCACCATTTTTTCTTTGTATGGCAGGAGCCCATTGCTCCACTAACTTCGTTATGTGCATTAAGGATTCTCATTGATTACCTAGAAGGGTCTCACTTCAAAAAACCACCTTATGCAGGGGGGGTTCCAGGACGATGATTTCAGAGGGTTCCAATACTCCTATCTGATACAAAGTTGTTGGATATTTCCATAGCTCATTTGACTAAATATTTTAATTTTTTTATATTTAGTTGTTTTCTATTTAGTTTTGTTCACTGTTTTGGTGCAAAACAAAACAGACAGAGACTGAAACTTTCACCAATTTAGATGCTAATTCATGGAGTTCAAACAAAATGCATTGGTACCGTTAAATCAAATCATTAACTATTAGTTGTACTGAAACTTTATGGGTACACGGCAAATTTTTGGAACCTCCAGAGTTCAGCCGAACCTTCTCAATGTCCGAAGACTCCGAACCCTCTCAGTTTATGGTAATGCTGCCCCGCGAAGGGACATCATGCGTGCTGACCCCATTTGAGCCGTCCGTGCTCGGCGATCAACGGTGCAGATCAGTTTGGTAAATTAATAGAGGAGTGAATGCCTCGAGTCCCACATGACTCATCAATCATCTAGTAGAATTGAAGATGAGACTAGAAAGCCAACCACAATGGAGACTACAACTAATCTTCATTCATTATGGGTAAAAAACCCAACAAAAACTAGTTAGTGGAACAAGTTAGTTTTTTTGCAAAACTAAAACATCCAAAAAAACCAAGTTAGCACTAACTTGGTTCACCCTCTTTTTGTTTTCCCTTTTATTAACCTCCTTGCTATTGGTGAGGTAGTGTGATCCCACAAAAAGTGATGTCATCCTTACCAAAAAGTATACTGCAGCGGTGGGAACTACACCATTTCAACAGATAAGATGGAGGGTAATGTTCAACCTCTTTTAAGGAGGGTGAACAAAATCGCATTTTACAAAAATGTGTGAAAAATTATTTTGTTTTTGGTTTAGTGAAATTTCGGAACAAATACTCTTCCATTTTATCTTTCCTCCTACTTTTGTTTAGAAAAATGGAAGTAAAACTTTGTAACTTCACATAATGAAGACGAACATTTGAGTATTTTCTTGTTCATGTACGTAGCATGTGGAAATTGCTCATCAACAAAGACAGACGCATAAGTTTAATATTGGGTGGACGAATGAATTTTTTTTTTTTATCACATATGAAAAGTGTTGAGTTTGGAATTGTACAATGATTTACAACTACCAATTTAATTTACTATTTGCAACATCTCCATCCCTCACAACCAAACACGACTTTTCGCAATTTAAAGAAGAAATTATGTATGAAACTGACTAGAAATGAATGAATTACAGTATTTGACCCACATAAAAAAAAAAAATTCAATCTTGCCTCTAAATTCAAAAGTCAGTTTTTTGTTTCACATAAAGTTCCCAAACGAGAAAGCTTTAAAACGAAACGCTTCCCTTTCAAATTCCAATTAATCTTGCCTCTAAACATACAATTAGTTCCCGACTCTAGTAATTTAATAACAATTGACAATTTTCACGTGCATCGCACGTGCTGTTCTACTAGTGGGCGATAAAGAGGGAAAAGGAATTATGAACATCTATGGTAATTTTTTTTGAATAATCGGATGTATGAGCCAATTTGCAGCGCACCTAACATCTGTGATAATTCTCCAAAGTTTGGCTCAATTTTCTCTCCTTTTGATTAGTTTTGTGCACTGGTTACACCTTTTTTAAGTCGATCATCGATCATCAATAGTCAATCATCGACTCGATCTTCTCCTTAGTTTTGTGTATTAGTTATGCCTTTTTTTTAGTCAATCACCACATAATAACAATTGACAATTTCACGTGCATCGCATGTGCTGTTCTACCAGTAGGCAATAAAAAGGAAAAGCAAATACGAACATCTATGGTGATTGCCCAAAGTTTGGCTCAAGTTTCTCCTTTTGATTAGTTTTGAACACACTGGGATTAATCATCAATAGGCAATCATCTACCCTTCTCCTTTTGATTAGGAATTTTGTGCATTGGTTACGCCTTTTTATAGTCAATCATCAAGGCTTCCATACATAAATCGATACATTCATATTTGATCTTTGCAAAAATTGCAAGTCGGTGCCGAAAATAAAAAGGGGAAGAAGAGGACAAGAATGGGTGACGAGGAGTCGATGCTTGGAAGCATGGACATTGGATGAAGGAGAGCTTGGGCTATATGGGCAAAATGGCCAATGCAATGGGTACGAGAAAGACTTATCAGCTCGCCGCTTGAAGCTTCCGATAGTCATACGTTGAATGGAAAGTAAAGTCTCATTTCTAACGTGAACTCTACCAATTTATATAAATAGGAGTAACTCATTTCCAGGTTGTCCATTGGAACTTCATTGGTACATTTAATTTTTTGTTTTCCATCTTTTCAATGTCACGTCGGGTTTGGAGCGATGAGGTCCTGAGGAGGAGGATACTTTACTACAATGTTTTACGAGCCTTGTAAAAATGGAAGTTTGGCAAGCTGATAGAGTGTTGGAAAATCTAATGGCCGAGTCATCCCCAAAGGTGGTATCACATAAATTCACATTGACGGTAAGATTAAGGCATAGAGCCATATCGCATCATAGTTCAGCAACTGCTTAGGCATCCAAGGTTTTCTTGGGATGCAAATGAGAGAAAGGTTATTACTCAAAAGGAAGTATGGAATGAATGTATCCTCGTAAATCATAAAATTGTTCGTTTGAATCTCATGTTAACTAACTTTTATTACATGTGAATGTCTAATTGTTTTTGCGTCTTTTATATAGGTCAATCCACGGGCTAGGAATTTCAAAGACAAACAATTTCCCTTATTCGACAGATGGAGCTTTTGATTTGAAAGCCACTAGATCTTGTTGGGTGGAACTTTAATAAAATGTTCTTTTCATTATGTAGTACTTGTGCTTTTTATATGCCTTTGTAATGGTAACTTAAAAAAATTGGTACAATAAAAGACTTGAATAAAATTTTGTTTTGTATTGAGAGAGAATATATGTTTGTCCACTTGTTCAATTTGCCTATTTCTTCAATTTTTATATGGTGTTGGGATAGAATAGGGAAAAATAATGTGTAAGTACGAATAATGAAAAAAAAGTTAGGTGGTATGTATAACTATTAAAGTAAATAAATAAATAAAAACATCTTATTAAATAAATAAATAAATTTATTTCAATGAAAAAATAATGTGTAAGTGCAAATAATGAAAAAAAAACCTTTCTAAGAAAATATTTAAAAATTTAAATTTTGAATGAAATATATTATTATAGCTTCAAATTGTCCAAAATTAAGTAAATCTATTAGGTTTTGCAATTATGTAATTAATTTAATTCATAATCAAGTTTGGGACAACAGAAGGATAAAAGAGTTATTTGACAGCTTTTTTAATTATCAACCCTCTCTTATCCCTCCATTTTATAAAACATCCAAACCAAGTCATATTTTATCCCATCTGCATCCAAACCATGTACTATTTAATCCTCCCTCCAAAACATCACATCAATGTGGGTCTACTCTCCATAACTAATACCCTCAACTATTTTATCCCCCTCCATATTTATCCACCCAATTTTAATCCCGCATTCAATCGGAGCCTAAAGTTTCAATTTAGATGGAAACCTGAAGTTTCATTTTAGATGGAAAGTCTGACAATGCAATTCAGTTTACAAATCAGAGAGAGTTATGTGGTGATAAACCACCAAACCATAGTGGATCCAAGTGAAATCTATAGAAAAAATGAGAGGGAGTATCATGTTATCCTAAATTTGGTTCTGGACAGGGAGGAGTACCACATTGGGTGGAGTACCAAAAATGTTATCTTTTTCTCACACGGGTACTGACAGGGAGGAGTACCAAAAATGTACAACGGATTCACTTTTGAATTTCACACGAATAATTTGAACCGTTCAATAATGTTAAATTTTTTTTTCAAAGGTCCTCGTAAAAATTCAGCCAATTGGATATGCCTACGTGAGTAATCCAAACTTCAAGTTTTCATTCAGAATTTAGGATCGTGAAAATTCTAAATGAAACTTGAAGTTTAAATCACCCATTTCGGCATATCCATTTAAGCTGAGCCTTTTGCAAGGCCGTTTCGAAAAATATTTTAAAATTATTGAACAATTTGGATCATTCGTATAGGATCCAAAAGTGAGCCCTGTATGTTGTTATAACATTGTTCGTTTGAATGTGATGTTAACCAACTTTTATTACATATGAATGTCTAGTTTTTTTTTTTATCATCTTTTATATAGGTCAATCCACGGGCTAGGAATTTCAAAGACAAATAATTTCCCTTATTCGACAGGTGGAGCTTTTGCTTTGAACGCCACTAAATCTTGTTGGGTGGAACTTTAATAAAATGTTTTTTTTCATTATTTAGTATTTGTGCTTTTTATATGTCTTTGTAATGGTAACTCAAAAAAATTGGTACAATAAAAGACTTGAATAAAATTTCGTTTTGTACTGAGAGAGAATATATGTTTGTCCACTTGTTCAAGTTGTCTATTTCTTCAATTTTTACATGGTGTTGGGATAGAATATGAAAAAAAAAAGTGTAAGTACAAAGAATGAAAAAAAGTTAGGTGGTATGTATAATTATTAAAGTAAATAAATAAAAAACATATTATTAAATAAAGAAATTTATTTGAATGGAAAAAATAATGTGTAAGTACAAATAATGAAAAAAAAAACCTTTTTAAAAATTAAATTTTCAATGAAATATATTATTAGAGCTTCAAATTGTCCAAAAGTAATTAAATATATTAGGTTTTGCAATTATGTAATTAATTTAGTGCATAATCAAGTTTGGGACAACACAATGATAAAAGAGTTATTTGACAGCTTTTTCCATTATTCACTCTCTCTTATCCCTCCATTTTATAAAACATCCAAACGAAGTCCTATTTTATCCCCTCTGCATCAAACCATGTACTATTTAATTGCCCATCCATAAACATCATATCAATGTGGGTCCACCCTCCATAACTAAATGCCCCCTTATTATTTTATCCCCCTCTATATTTTATCCACCCGATTTTAATCCTGCATCCAATTGGGGCCTAAAGTTTCATTTTAGATTGAAACCCCCAGGCTTCGTTCATTGCCAATAATGTTATGCAAGAAAGTTAATCTTGAGAAAAGTGAAATGAAGTGAAGTAAAGGACAGAGAAATTTACTTTCCCGTGATTGTTCACTTGATAAAGGATGATTCGAGGACAGTATAATTGGTGGGAGCAAACTTTCCCACGAATCATAATTCCTTCCTTTTGTAGGATGCATTTTGAGGGAAAATGAGTCCTAGTGGAAACAAGAATTTTATGAGTCCCTAAAGTTATAGAAAAGTTGATTTTCCCATTATTTTCCATACTTTCTTGACAATTGAATGAGTCCCTAAAGTTTCATTTTAGATGGAAAGTCTGACAGTGCAATTCAGTTCACAAATCAGAGAGAGTTATGTGGTGATAAACCACCAAATCATAGAGGATCCAATTGAAATCTATAGAAAAAAAATGAGAGGAAGTATCATGTTATCCTAAATTTGGTTCTGGACTGATCCTCAATTCCATTCGACCCCTTATAATTATATCTTTTTCCCACAGGGGTATCGACATGGAGGAGTACCGAAAATGCACAACGGGATTCACTTTTGAATTTCACACGAATGATCCAAACCCTTCAATAATTTTAAAATATTTTTTCAAAGGTCCTCGCAAAAATTCAGCCCAATTGAATATGCTTACGTGAGTGATCCAAACTTCAAGTTTTCATTCAGAACTTAGGATCATAAAAATTCTGAATGAAAACTTGAAGTTTAAATCACCCATTTCGGCATATCCATTCAAGCTGAATTTTTGCAAGGGTCTTTCAAAAAATATTTTAAAATTATTAAACGATTTGGATCATTCATATAGGCTCTAAAAGTGAGCCCCGTATGGCGTTATACATTTTTTGGTAGGGTAAAGTATACGTTTGCCCCTTAATGGTTGGCGTGGCTCCCCCTGTGACCATTGTTGGATGGTCCAGTTCTCGCTTAACGGCTTTGTGAGCATCCGCGGCAAGTGGTTATGTCTGGTTTTGGGTTGTACCTTCGTCGGGTGGCCAGTGGTGGCGTGGTGGTGTCCGTTGGTGGCTGCTCGGTGGTGGTGGTTGTTTTCCCTGTCAGATCTGGTGGTTGGTGGCTGCTCTTTTTTCTAGGGTTAGGTTTGGGGTTTTTTTTGGGCTGGGCTTTTATTGTAAAATTTGGGCGTTTAAGGTCTATTTGGGTGGTTGATCTTCATTGTTTCTATTTGGGTTTTTTAGACCCACAGGTGTATTGGGCTTTGCCCTTTGGTTTCGTCCAACTTTTGGTTGGATCCCCCTTCCCCATCCCCCGACTTGATGTACCCCTGTCAAGTTTTAATAAAATCTTATTGCCGATCAAAAAAAAAAAAAACTATTCAAATTTTTTTTTTTAACTTCATCCTTAAACTACCAATTGAATATATGTCCCCCTACAACTATCAATCTGTTACATACTCGATCCAACCCATAACTTCCGTCCATGTTATGGACGGAAAAGTGAGAGGTCGAATCATTGTATGTTTTTTTCAACCCTAACTATCCAACCTATTGACGAACGTCGGAGCCAAACTTGCCGGAGTAGGAGATCAGAGCCAGCAATAAAAACGATTCTGACGAAAATGAAATGCAAATTTCAATTTTTTTTTACCACAGCAAATTTTAATCCAAGCAGGCAAACATAGCAATTGTCACCACTCAAGGAGAGAAAATAATTTAATCCTTTTTTTTTTCTCAGCGGCTTAATCATTGTTGGTTGTCCACCCGAAATGCAATTTTTTTAAATTTTTTTACCATGGCAGAGCCACGGATTAATCCTTGTCCGGTGAAAATGAAATTCAAATTTCAATTTTTTTTACCACATCAAATTTGAATCCAAGCAGGCAAGCATAGCAATTGTCACCACTCATTTTGTAATTTTGCCCAACCCCCCATTTATGTTCTTCCTCTTCTTCACATTTTTCCCTTTTTAGGGTTCAAAAATCACACAAGGGTTCAACCTCTCACTTTTCCGTCCATAACATGGATGGAAGTTATGGATTGGATTGAGTACGTAACGGTTTAATAGTTGACGGGGAATGTGTGTAATAGTTTAATGATGAAATAAAAAAATCGAATAGTTTAAGGGGCAAAACGTATATTTTGCCCTTTTCGATACACCTCACCTTCGGTACCTAACTTTACGCGATATCCATGAAGTCTCATAATTTATGAAAAAATTAATATATAATACATTTATTTTAGGGAGAGTTAATTAGGCATCTTGTACAAAAAAAAACATCATTATGATTCCATCCTATGAGATTTGAATACTTATGATTCCATCCTGAAATTCAAATAAACCCCAAAACACCATTTTCTCTCTCCTAATTTTCCTAATATTTCTTTTTTGATTTTTCTAATAATTCTCTCTCCTAATTTCTTGACATTCTCTCTCTCTCTCTCTCTCTCTCTCTCTCTCCTACTCTTCTAACACCTAAAATCTCAACAAAAAAAAAAAAAAAGAGAATGAAAAATTCCTTATGACAACAATCAAAGAAAACATGACAAATTAATTGATTTTCGTAGACTATGCAAAAAACACGATAAACTAATGATGACAATAATCCCGAAAATCAAGCACCCAACATCCCATTTTAAAACAATCCATAACCTCATTATCCCATTTAAGTAGAAGATATCATGGCACAATAGTGTGTTTGCACAGGGAACACGGTTTATTGATTAACCATGTTTGCTGCAACCAAATGTTCATGCATGGAAAATGGATTATTTATTAACCATGTACCTATTTCCCCATTTAAGTAGAAGATTTCGTCACAAAATGGTGAGTTTTCACAAGGAACACGGTTTACTTATTAACCATATTTGCTGGAACCTAATGTTCATGCATGAAATATGGATTATTTATTAATCATTTACCCATTTTCCCATTTAAGTAGAAGATTTCATCGCAAGATGGTGAGTTTTCACAATGAACATGGTTTATTAAACCATATTTGCTGCAACCTAATGTTCATGCATGAAATATAGATTATTTATTAATCATGTCCTTTAACCATGTTTACTATATGAAATAATACAAATTGACGAATCAATAAACCATGATCACTATGTGAAACCATGATCACTATCTCGAATCAATAAACCTTGATCACTATCTCCCACCTTTCTCTCTCTCTCTCTACACTTTTTGCCGCTTCTAGGGTTCCTGTTGCCCTGGGGGGGAGCGACACCTCTTCCTCCTCCCCCGGGCTCTCTCTTTCTCTCTCTCTCTCTCTCCCTCTCCTTTTCCCCCCATCCCTCCCCTAGCGTCCTCTCCATCCACCTGGTTTTCGTTCCCGGCCATGGTCGCTCCGTTGGGTGTGGCCATTCTTGCTTAACAGCTCGTCGATTCGTGTTGCCTCTCACGCTGCTTTCATCGCTGGATGTTCGTGGTTCTTGGCCTAACGGCTAGTGTGTCCTTTGGCTTGGTGGTGGTGGTCTCCGTTTGAGGTGGTGGTGGTCTCCGGTTGCAGTGGTGGTGGTGGCGGATGGCTGCGTTTTTCTTCTTTGGTGGGCGATGGCTGTGTTCTGGTCTTACTACGGCGGTATGGATCTCAAGCTCGTCGCTTCGGTTTGCCATGGAGGGGTGTTCGAACCGTTATCTGGAGCAGCAACAAGGGCACGTTCCCCGGGTTCCGGTGATGGTGGTGGCATCAGATTCTCTCTCCTCTGGTGACCGTGGTGCGTTGGAGCTTGGCTGTGGCGGTGGCTATGGCCGTCGTGATGCCTGCGGTGATTTTGGCCTTCTGTTTTAGGGTTTTGTCTGGGATTGTTTGTTTGGGCTTTCTTGTATATTTGGTATGCCCTTTTTTGGGCTTAGGCCTTTTGGTGTTGGCTCTTTCTTGTTTATCTGGTATGGCTTTTGGGTCTTAGACCATTGGGTGTTTTGGGCTCGTCCCATTGGGTGCTCCTTGGTTGGTTTCTTGCTAACCTCGGGTTTAGGTCTCGGGAGGGCATAGGATTGTTCGTATTGCTTGGATATGATGCCTTCATCCCTTGTCCTATTGTCTTTGTTTCATTTCAAAGATTAATAAAAATTTTGCCTTTCAAAAAAAAATGATCACTATGTGAAATAACTATATTTTAAAGGACATGCGAACATGGTTTAATGATTTACCATATTTACTGTATAAAAAAACATCAGCCTTGAATCGGGAAAAAAATAACCAACTTTTGTGTGGAAAATCATGAATCATGTTCGAAACATGGTTGTTTTTCAACCATGAAAAAGGAGAGAGCCATAATCTACCAAGAATCGGGGGGAAAACAAAAACACCGCCATCATCTACAAGATCCAGCCACATTGAATAGAAAAAAACACCATTATCAAGATCTTGAACATGGTCGGAAAAAAAAAATTAAAGGATAAAGGTTTTACGATGTGAAATTCCACTCGTACGACGCTTTACGATGTTGATCTCTTTAGAGTCTCCAATGATACCGATTTGAAGATGCTTTTGTTGCAGACGACGAGCAAGTCGATTATCGTAATCGAGGATCTGAATCAGTTCATGGCGAATAAAGGCTTTATGGCATTGAGTTTATTCGGTGTACTGAACTTTCAGATGAAAAAATGTTCTCCCAGCGTCTATTACTCTCAAGTTGATTTTTGAAATGCTCTCCCAGCATCCACGCCGAATCTGGATGTTTAGGATTGGGGTACAGTTTGAAAATTTGATTTTGCCCCTGATGTGTTTCTTCCATTTTGATTTAATCTCTGTAGTGATTTACGTTAGTGGGTTGATATAATTGAATTGGGACCATCAAATCCCTATAATTATGCAATTTAGTTGGAAAGTATTTATGATTGAAATTCAAACTTCCCTCACAGTTAAGGTATTGATTAGAATGTGATAAATTCCCGAGATTTAGGTAACTATAACTGATTATATGTATAACTAATTAATGAAAAATTAATGTATTAATGTATTTAATAATGGCACAACGGTCCGATTATCCATTTTCAGGATGGAATCATTAGTATTCGAATCTCATAGGATGAAATCATAATGATATTATTGATACAAGATGCCCAATTAAAATTCTCTTTATCTTATCAATTCTCATTTTGCAACCGAATAGAAAATTTAAATTCATTTTTCCTCACCAATAGGATCCTAAACCGGGTTCTGTACTGAACCCGAATCCCGATTGACCCATCACTGTCTAAACGGTGAACCGATTACTTGTTCATCGTCAAGGGCAGGAAATTCCTTTTCTGTCATTGCTGATCTCTGAAGCGAGAGGGTTTCTCATTTTGGAAATAAAACACTTCAATTGCGCTACTTACTGCTCTTCTTTGGCCAGGTCTATCCCTCCCTTTTGCGTCAGATTCTGTTCATCTTTCTTTCTTAATAACTTGAGAGAACAATTTGGGGTTCTTATTGTAGAAACGAATCATGTTGCTTGGTTGTGATTTCTTGCTTTTGGAATACTGAGAGTTGGGTTCTTGTATATGGTATTTTGGGTATCTCGTTTCTCATTAATTCTGTAGTTTTAAAAACTGTAGCTTTTGTGTCATAATCTGTTTCATCGTTGTTTCTTACTAACTTGAGAATACAATTTGTGGGTTCTTATTGTTGGTACAAAAGAATTAGTCTCTGTTGCTGGGTTGTGATTTCTTGCTTTTGGAAAACTGAGAGTTGAGTTCTTGTATATGGTATTTTGAATATCTTGTTTTCAAATCAATTCTGCAGTTTTTTTTCTTTGATTCTTGCTTTTGGGTATTGTTTCGAACATATCCAATATTACCTATACGGCTATACTTAACTTTTGGTATTGTTTTGAAACCCGTAACTTTTGTGTCATAATCTGTTTCATCGTCCGTTCTTAGTAACTTGAGAGTACAGGTTATGGTTCTTATTGCTGTTACAAAAGAATTTTGCTCTGAGGCGTGGTTGTGGTTTCTAGCTTTTGAAATACTGAGATTTGATTTCTTGTATATGGTATATGTTGTTTTCTCATTCATTTTGCAGTTTTTTTCATTTTGGTATGTCCATACATACTTCTAAACTACTTCTCTCTTTTGTGTAGCACCTCAGATTTTATGAATTATTCGGAACCTCTGTATTTATACTAATGGGAAATTTAAATCCCTATGTTCCATGGAAAGAAAGTAGCTTTGTTGCCACGTTCATTTGAATTCATTTTTCCTATAACTTTTGTGGCGTTACGAATATATTGTTGGGCTTGTGAAGCCTAATTTGTATTGGGTCGCACTTCCCCGACTATTCAGGTTCGGACTGTGCCCCTGAAACCTAGATAGGGTAATACGGTAAGTGGTGATGTAAACCCTAGGCTATAAATACTTGTTATGCGCAGCAACCGGTGTAACTCGTACTCTTTCTTCATTCGACACAGTGTGTAAACTGGTTTGAGCCGTGGATGTACTCAACTACCCAGTTGGGGAACCACGTAAAAATCTCTGTCTTGTGCTCTTGTTTTTTGTTCTTGATTATTCCTTGCGCTTTGTGTATTGGTTTGACCATTTTCTAACCATATCCGGTGTGAGCAATCGATCGGGGTTGATCAGAGACAGGTTCATTGCCGAAACCAGTTTCTTCTTTGTGTTTGTTTATCGGACTGCACTTTAAAATGCTATTAAAAAGTCACAGGACTCAAGAAACTAACACTAAGCAACTTTAAAAGCGATTTTTGGACTAAAAGCAGCAGCAGAAGCTTTGGCAAAATGATATGAACCTACCAGTGGAAACTAATAAAAGAAATGAATAAAAGAGAGAAGAGTTCTTCTTCCAGGGAGAAGACCCAAATTGGCTCAATTCGAGGGGAACCGACCTCGTGTTCTTCACCATAGAAGGCTTTCAGTAATTTTCAACATCGTCTTAGTAATAAACTGATGGGGTATGTATACCACAAAGGATACACTCATTACCCTAAATATGGGAAAACTAAGTTGTTATAATATCTATCCCACCAACAAAGAAAACAAATACAAGTGTTTTTTTAACCAATATGCGTGCAGGAATGCTACCCCTTTGTTATTGATGTTGCCCTCGAGGTTGAAGATACACAATTGTTGAATAACATCCATCAGGATCCCAAATTTTGTAAGATAGAAATTCTATAAGTATAGGATGACACACCTGGTAGGATTACAAATCAGAGAGGTCCCGAAATCCGGCGTGCAACACCTGGTAGGAGGATTACATATCTATTGGACTACTAATCCCACACGATCTGCATAATACTTTGGGAGAGGTGGTATATGACATTTGCTCACTATAATCTGGGATTGCTCCTCCTATGGGTTTATCCCCTCACTATTAGTGCTATCAATCAAATGGTCCTTGGGGTTAAGGTAAGAGAAGGAAATTACAAATCTCATTTATAGATAATTTGCCATTGTAGGTAATAAGGGTGTTTGTCGAAACTTTTAGATTTTACAGAAGTTGAATATGCAAATCAAACTGTAATAGCATAAACAAATTTTTTTCTCAGGATCAGCTTTTATTAAGCAACTTAAAAGCTGTTTTTGGCAAACTGATACGAACCTACCTATGTAAACTAAATAAGACGGGAAAAAAAAAAAAAAAAACAGAGACAAGAGTTCCTCTTCAAGGGGAGTTCTTCACTGTAGAAGACTTATAGTAATATCAAAGTCTTCTTAGTGATAAACTGATGTGGTATTATGCTAGAAAATATACTTCCACCAACTCATTACCCTAAAAATAGGATAAACTGAGGCTCCATTCTTTTGTCTTTTTGGTTTTTCATGTTTTGTCGTCTTTTTTGAATTTTTGTCAGATTCGCCATATATTTTTGAACTAATCCTCCGTCTCAACGAGAGGAGTCTAAAAGTAAAAAATTATGAAAAAAAAAACCAAAAAAGAAAGTACCGAACAAATGTCTTGTTGTCTAAAGTGTAGTCTTTTATGAACTTTTTTCAACTTCAGTCCACATTTTATACTTTTTTGATTCCTCTCATTGATATGAATGATTAATCCAAAAATTACGACGAAAATCTGAACAAAAATTACGAAAAGCGAAAAAAAAAATTTAGACAAAAAGACAAAAGAATGGAGCCTTGTTCTGGTCTATATCCCAGTAACCATAACTCCCACCATCACATGATCAAGAAGATGCGTATCTACTCTACAGAATGTGAGGCAAGTTAGGCCAAGCGATGGGTAGAGACACACGGGCCCCGAAGACAAGGTCAGAGACACTTGGATGTCGAAGATAAGATGTCAAAAACCTTTGAAAGGTTGGAGACTCTCAAGTCTGTGGGCTGTGATGCAAGTGAGATATTTGGTCTTGTGATCTTGGAAATGGGCAAGTGACTCTTGAATTTAAACTGCGTTTGGGCCTGTGAGAATTTATAAAACAATTACAAATGTTTTCTACTGATATGTCGGTAAGAATGCTACCCCTTTATGAGTAAAGTTATCCTCAAGGTTGAAAATACACAGTTTTTGTACAGCATCCACCAAGATCCCAAATCTGTAAGATAGATTCTATAAACATAGGATGAACTACTTGCTTTTTGAAAATAGCCTGTGACCGACTTGCACAAACAGTAGTTTTGATTATCATTAATGTTTCTATGAAATCTTGTAAATTGTTTGCCAACTTAGAACTAGCAAGCAAACCTAAGAAAATTTGAGCAGTCCTAATTGCTTTATGGTCTTTGATAAACAACTACACTTCATGAATACATTATTGATCATGAGAATCAAAATTTCTCTCTTCCAACTGTAGTTCTTTGATCGACATCTTAATCACATTAAGAGATCAATTGAACTGGTTGCTGTTCTTGATCATGTTCAGTAATTGCCTTCATCTTTTGTTTATGTTAACATGGTGAATCCACTAAATCTTGTTGTAAACCCATTGTCAGTGATTGACAGCTCTGATAGCAGTTGATTCAACCTTCTTGTAAAGCTAATACCTAATAAAAAGGAATTATGAAATACAAGAGTTCCACTTCGAGGGGGGAGACCTCTAATTGGCTCACTACAAGGAGAACCGACTTCTTGTTCTTCGCAAGTGAAGACTTCTAGTAATATTCAACTCTATGGATTAAAAGACGTGGTACTTATACAGAAAAAGATAGTCTTCAACTATCCGGGTCCCCTACGAAATAGCAACACTAATTCTACCATCTAAGTCACTAACCATAACTCCTAGTCTACTACCACTACTTGATTTGTAATTTTTATAAAACCAAAAAAAAAAGAAAAAGAAATATGTGAGTAACACAAACATACTTCCGTAGCTTCCGAGATTCCAGAATCACTTCCCAAAAGCTATCTCAGACACTGTTAATAACTGGTATTACTAATATTCTACTCCCTCTGCCCCAAAATGGATGTCCAAAACTACTATTCACACCTTTCAAAAAATCATCTATCTTATTTAAGTTATAATGTATTACATGCACGATATGGATCTTGTTTGATAGATCTTTACTTAGTTTTATTAAACAAACTTTTTAAAATCATAATTTCTTTTATGAATTACAAAAAAAATATAGATTGTTTTTGAGAAGTGTGAATAGTAGTTTTGGTCATCCATTTTGGGATGGAGGGAGTATCTTTTTTGGTAGCCATTTTGGAGATATGGAGGATTCTAGTTCTACTGTCATTATCTACTTTAGTGGGGATTTATTTTCCGAGGAGTGTTGCCATGATCTGTTTGAAGAGGGACAACTCACTTTTTAACAATCACCCAACAGGCGCTTTTAACCATCACTTCAAATCTTTAACCTGCTGATAAGTCCATGATTCAGTTATGGAATGTTTTTGACTTTTTTGCTAAATGTTCGAGTTAATAACCTTGTTTGTTGCCCTTCCACTGAATTGCTTGGGCTCATTTTGGTTGGCTATGGTGCCAAATAGCTCCTAACATGTATCTAAACATTTTGTTTATCAAATTGACGTAACCTTCTCAGTAATTGAGTTCCAAACCTCCAGAAACTGGCCATTTTTCTTGGATTACAAGAATAATTTTATCATTTATAACACTTGTTGGAAAATGGAATGTATAACTTCTGAGGTTTCCTTGGGTGGATTATTACTTTTTCTCAAGGGTGCTGAGGTTTTTTCAACTGGACCAAGTGGACCCAACCCTAATCGTCTTAATTTTTTCTTTCTTTCTTAGGATTTGGTGTCTCCTGTTGCCTAGTTGCTCTAAGCACTCTGCTGGTTCAGTTATTTAGTTCTACAGTGTTTATTTTCATAGTTTGTTCCCTCATTGACTCTGAAATAGTCCTTTTTATGGTTGGTTTTGAGGTAAAAACAAAGTCTGGTTAACTTGTAAAATTCTCATTCACAAAGTTTGGTTGTTGTCCATGAATTCTATTTCATACCAGCCATTTTCATATCTCCTAATAGTCTTTTTATTGAATTTGAGCAGATGGAAAATTCTATTTCCGCTCTTGCTTACAGTGGTTCTATTACTGATGCAATTGCTGAGGCCAAAATGCAGAAGAAACTTTTTGTTGTGTACATTTCAGGTAATTTACCTACTTTTTTTTACATGATATTTGATTTCATATATGGGTAGGACCAAGGCAACAGCTCTACACAAGGCCACAACTAAACTCTTTTTCTTATTAATCAACTTCGAATAGTACATCAAGAGAGATATTATATGTAGGCCTAAAAGGCTAAAAACCTAACAACAAAAGGAACCTAGTCCTAGTAACACTTGAAAACATAACCTATTAGGAAGCAAATATCAAAATGTCATTATTAAATATTCACATCTTATCCCACTAACTATTGTCTATTGACAGTACAACAACAATAATAGAACCCATCTAGTCCCCAATCATTGTGGGTATGGGGAGGTGATGATTGGAGATAGACCTAACCTTTGGCAATATGCACAAAGTGGCTACTCTTAGAATACCACTGAAACAGGCCCCCCTAAACCTCCAAGAATTGAGGAGTTACATGGATGTTTTGCTGCAGAATCATGCCCCCAAATCAAGGCCGAAAAGCATCAGGGAGGGCAGGCCTAGAGACCCAAATCAATC
Source organism: Vaccinium vitis-idaea (assembly GCA_963854785.1). Classification (NCBI taxonomy): domain Eukaryota; kingdom Viridiplantae; phylum Streptophyta; class Magnoliopsida; order Ericales; family Ericaceae; genus Vaccinium; species Vaccinium vitis-idaea. The sequence continues at coordinate 37,070,521 of OY978215.1, read as the reverse complement.
TCTGTGCTCATTATCATGCTTCCTTCATTCATGGTCCATGGCATCTCACTAATGAGCACAGGTTGTCTATTGATAGTGACAGTAGCAAATATTTCTACTGTGTGTTACATTTATAATTTTATATGGAATCAGAATGAAAGGATCGGTTAGTCATGTATAGGCTGGGCTTTTCTTATCAGATGTTTTGACATATTTTATGTTTCCGCCGTCCTAGTTATTTCTCTTTCAGTATTCTGCATTTCTTTTCCAATTCCTATTTTTTGTTATGCTAGTATTACCTTGATCCCTTGATGGTTGCTGCCTCTTGAGTCTCAATTATTGAAGTATTAGGATGCTGTAGCTACTGGCTGATGCTATGTGTTACTAATATAGAATAAGAATGGAAAGAACAGTTAGTCTTGTTTAGGCTGGGCTTTTCTTTCAGTTGTTTTGACATACTGTACTGGCTGTATGATGTTAAGAGCTACAGAAAGATTAATTAGTTTACATAGAATTCTTAGCATTGCAATCCTGCTCAAGCAAGTTTGTGATTAGCTTGTTGGAGTTCAGAAGTACGTGACAGCAGGCTTTATTTACATCTAAATTTCTCTATTTTGACTTGTTAACTTTCTATTATGGACGACATAATGGTCATTAGGCTTGGTAGGTGAGGAATATTATTTTCCCTTGATTTGTGATTTGATGGTGATTCTACAATGTTAAAATGACTTTCTTTCATGCATGCATTTTAGAACTATGCAAGTAAATTCTTTTCACTATTGGGATTAGTCAATGCCTAGTACTCCCCGATCTTGAACTTGTCGATTTCTGCTCAAGTGTACCTGTTTTGGTTATTTATGCCTTTAATTTTGCATTTCTAGGCACCAATGTGGAGTCAACTCATTTGGAGGAGTCAACATGGATGGATTCAAAGGTAGAGAGATCTCTTTAACACATTCTTCTTCCTTTTCCTCTTTTTTAAACCTCCCCACTTAGTTTGTTTCCAGGATTTGTTGGGGTGAAAAAAAGTAAAGCTAAAGAAAGGGGAAAGGAAATCAACGAGAAAGCTAATTTCTTTGCTTTGGGCTGATAAGAAATGAGAAGAAACCAAATATGCATTGCTCGCAAATTTATCTTCTTTGTTTGGTTATCTATAAGGAAATGAACAAGACAAGCAATTTCATTTCCGTTTTTATCCTTCCCTTCCATGAATCTTGGATTCAAACTTAGCAGCAATTGTTGTTTTACTGGAAGTCTGGAACATAAATGTGGTATTTATTATTCAATTTCCCTATAAATAGCATGCTACTTTTAGGTGGCAGAGTCAATATCGAAGTACTGCATTTTATTGCACATCACCGAGGGGAGTACCGATGCGGAAAATTTTTCAGCAATATGTATCCTTTGATATGGTATTTATCCTTTTAAATTGGATGAGATACTTACAATTCTGAAGTTAATTTCATTCTTCACTATATGTTTATTGGTATTGAGCTTAGTACTTTAGGCTTCTCGGTGTTTGGTAATTAGCGAATATGGTAATCTGAATTATGTCTGTCTAGCATTTCATTTCTGCTGAAGTGGCCAAAACATTTCTGTTTGTTGGGAAACCACACAAGACACATACTTGGAGTACTTAGACTTGCAAATAATTGTTTTGCTTGGAATGGGGATATGGGATAAATACGTTGAGAAAGATGCGTTGCTCACTCTTGTGTGGCCCATGCAAGGTGGGAGCCGCCTCTATAAATTGTATAAACCAGCTATTAAGTCCCATAAGCAGGAACAAACTACTAAGTGTTGTGCAGAACTTCTACCCCGCATTAGTAGGACCCGTTACATCGAAATGCACCTGGCTCTTCCTGGCAAAATAACATGTTGACGCTGTGAGACCATTGTTACCATAGCCTAGAGTACAGTGGATAATATCATTACTGTTTTGGATGGGAATTTATTTGTGGCCTCTCTTTTTCTATTATTTCGCTATGTATTTAGCTACTAAATCGTTGGAATGCGATCCAGCTTCTTATTAGCCTTCCCATAATGTGTCAAAATTTTGTTCCGGTGGTTAGTTTTTGTTCCATCAAAATCTTTTCTTCCGGGCTTAATTTTTCCTGGGTATAGCATCTCTTCCGTATAAATGCTTTGCTGGTCCTCCCGTCTGTGGTCTTATTTGCTGTCTAAATTTGTTTGCTGTTATGTTCAGTTTTGTTTTCAGTGAGTAGTGATCTTAGGCATTTGTTAACATCCAAAAAATGAGCATGTAATCCTTGCATCAACAACCTGCACAGATCCACAGAAACCTACACCTTGCATAACAGCTATTGGATACAATGGAGCTCAACTTTGGCAAAATGGTATGATGTTTCAAAATGATTGGGGTGAATCATACAAGATGACTATATGTTTCTTCAAATTGATTTAATGTGCAGGGGGCTTTGTTGGTGCTGAACTTCTAGCTTCCACTCTGGAGAAGGCATGGTTGAATCTTCATATCCAGGTAGGTTTTACATATGATTGCTATTGTACCTCAGCACATCCTAAGAGCATGGGTCTACTGCAGAAATCTCATTTCGTGGTAGGGATTCCTGCGTTCCATCAGTTTGAACTACACTCTAAGCCCTGTGGCAGCCAATCTTTTTAATTGACCTTGGTTTGGCCATGTTGGTGATTATATTTCTAGTGAAAGTTTGAATTCAACTTGTCGAGAAGTTTGGTTGAAAAAAAAAAAAACCTTGAAATTTAAAAAATGGTTTAGAGGTGGAAATGTGTTTTTATGTATTGATCGGGTTGCTTAAATGGGTATTAGACAAATGATTCATTTTCAAGAAAGAAAAATTACTATAAGCTCTTTTTGGGTGCTCTTATGGATAAGTTGCACTGTGCTACCTGGTGGTGCGGAACGTGTTTGGCCTTTCTTTTAACTTTTTTTCCATACTTTGTATTTGGCTTATATCTGCTGATAGTGAAGGTTTTTAAGCTTTTTGGTGAAAGCATTTGATTTTTTTTTTCTTGATGAGAGAAATTAGAAAGTAAAAAAATGTTGCCAAACTTAGAAAAAAGTTCAAAAAAACAAAGATAACCCAAATTTTTTATTTTTGTCTATTTGGGCTTTAGCAAACTTTTTTAACTTCTGATAAATTTTTTTTAACCTTTTCAATTCCTCTCGTCAAGAGAAATCGAAAAAGTAAAAAAAATTAACCCACCAATAACAAAGTTCGGAAAAGACAAAAGTAAGCCATTGCAAGAACTATTTTTTTATAGCACCGATATAGTCCTTAATTGGGGTTACAAGTGCAACTGAAATGCTGAAACTGTCGTTACGTCATGCTACTGCAGTAGTTTCATGTCCATTGTTGTCTTCCATTCTAGAAACACTTCTGCAACCCTCAAAGGTCAAACACCCTATTATGGATGCCATTTCCCTGCTACCTTCATCACCAACAAAGCACTCCTTGCTGCTATTACCTCCCCTAGTATGTCCGATGGACCGTACACCTGCTGCTTCAAATTGGTGCTTGGTCCATAATATGGGAGGAAACCTGAAGTCCTTTATCTTTTTTTGGTGGTGCCAACGACAAGTACAATTTTTAAAGAAGAGTCTTACTAGTGAGAGTTCTTCAAATGACATACCTGTGGACAGGAATGAGTTTATTACGTTTGAAAATCCATAATGAAGGTTTCGAGTTGCAGGATGGATCCCATCCTTAGAAGCTACTCCCTCCGTTCCCAAATGCTAGTCCACTACAAAAAGGTTTGATTTTCAGATCAAAAAATAACACACTTCCAATTAGTTCTTTAATTTGGCATCAATAAATTTTAAAACTTAATGCACAGAAGTACTTTCACTTTGTTCACTTCACATTTCCAAAAAGATTCTTTCCCTATCTCTCATCTCTCCAATCATTAATCACATTTCTCTCTCTACTCATACCCCTCTCCAATCATTGTTCTCATTTATCTCTCTATGTCTCTCTAATTATTACACTTCTCTCTAATTATTATTTTTTCTAAAAACTCATCCAAACACTATCTCAAAAATATTTCTAAAAATATTCTTCTCAAAACTCTCAAGCAAACACAGCCTTTATTTTTTTATCCGAAAATTGCACGTCCTTTCGTAGTGGACTATAATTTAGGAATGGATGGGAGTAGTAAATAAATTACCTTCTGAGGCTTTTGATGATGATTTTGTAGTTAATTTTCCAAATTGATTAAATGGGTAAAAAACACAACTTGCCCTTCCAAGATCTAGTTGCTGAAGCGTTTGTAGTGAGGAGATGGCTATTTAAAAACCACGATGACCACCACCTCTCCATGAGCAAACGCCTTATCTCTGTAGAGTAGCTAATGCAATACTATTTGCTTGGTTTCTGGTGTGTTTTCCCCCCCTTTCAGATTGTAGTATGTCCCACCATTTATGGAGCATTCTTCCATCTTTGCTAGAGGCATGTTTCTTGTTTATCTTTTGTCATAGGTCATATGTGGATTGATTTTTACACATTGGGACTGAAATGTACGATTCTACTCAGTTCACTACTTATGTCATGTTAACAAGGCTTAGTAGTTTAATATACTAATCAACCTCAGAAGATAATAGATTATTCTCTCCCCAATTACCTCATCCTAGAAGTTTCTTTGGAATGAGGGTTGTTTCTTTTACCAACTGCAGGAAACTACTGCAACTTTCCTAAGTGCTGCACTTGCTTCAAATAAACTGGAACCAGCTACCAACAGTTCTAGTACTGCTGCATTTGAGCAAGGAAGTTCTTCAAGCATGGATGTTCCATCACCTTCTGCTGACAAACATCCCCAATCTTTTGAGGCTAGGGGAGTAGATAGCGCAGAGATGAAAAATGATGAGTCAGTTTCTGCCCTTGTTCCGGAAGTTAGTGAGGAAGAACTATCCACCGGTTCGATTGAAAGAGTCAAAGAAGAACTTAATCACGTGGAGGTAAAGCAAAATGACGCTGGATTTGGTTGTACGTCTTATGTTGCTAGACCTGTGGTTGATCATCATCCAGAAGTTACAGTAGAAGTCTCTCAATTGATTGCCAATGAGGCAGCTGAAGCTGTGCAAGATAAAAAGGCTAAAGCTGTGAAGGAAAACGAAATTGAGTTGGAAGTTAAAACTGGAATTTCTCAAGTGACTGCTGCCAAGCCAACGGAAGCTGTACAAGATAAAAAGAAGGATGCTATAAAGGACGATGAAATTAAAGTTCAAGAGTCTTTTTCCAGTCAATCAACTGATGTTCATTTGAATATCCGATTGCTTGATGGTGCTAGCCTGCAAGAGAAATTCCTTGTGGCCAACACTTTGAGAATGGTCAAAGATTATGTGGATCAAAACCAAGCAAGTGCCATGGGCTCCTATGATCTCGCTATTCCCTATCCTCGCAAGGTTTTCAATGAGCAAGGTACGAGCATCATTCATCAGCCAGTTAAATTGATTTTACGCTTAGCGGTTAAGCTGTAAATGCAAGGGTTTTGTTGCTGCTGCTGGTTGTTTGTTTTGTTTCTATTTCATTGCAGCATGGTCTAGTACCATCTAGAGTTATCATCATTGTTTTGTGCCATGTACTCGGACCGATGATGGGCGTTGGACTAGACACTTGTCTAGATGTTAAACTCATGGTCTAGTATCTACCCTTCCCTCCTTTTATGAAACCATCATGCTTTTATGGACTCCCTTTTTATGTACGTCTAAATGCGTCAAGCATTCGTCCTAGAGTGCTTGTGATTTAACCTGAGATGTCGCAGAAAATTACTTGAAAATTGCAGCATATTTATTTCATGAGAATAGATGGGTGTTCCAACATCGATCGAAGATGGAAGGATATAGAGAAGGAGAAAAGGGTGAAAGCCTGGTTAACTAGGGGCCTTGAAACCACAAGGAGAACAGAGAGAAAGCAAGGAGGGAAACCCTGGAATATCTTGGGGCCTTGAATCACACAAGAAGAAGAGAAGGAAGAGAAGGGGAAGGGAAACTTAAAGCAGCAGCCCACAAACGAACTTACAAGATTTCTCACATCTTGGCCTCAAATGAAAGAATTGAATCCCATCTATGAATTTTTCAAAATGCATGGGATTTTTAAAAATGCTAAAGTGGAAGATTGTGAAAAATAATCTTACTTTGGGAATATGTCGATAAATCAGCAGACATTCAAGTTTCACAATGCATCAATGAGAAAGGATATGTTTAAAGTGGATTTTTCTCTATGAAGTGTCTAATATTCTCGGGATTTTCGCAGTTGAGCAAACTGCACAATTACACAAGACTAGTGTGGTCTAGAGAATCAGGACATCCATCTATTTGGTGTTGGGCCTGAGTAACCATGCACTTTCGTTGCATTTCCTAATTTTCCGTGGAAGTATGAATCCTGTATAATGATGTTCTGCATGCTTGATTGCTTGTATTGATTTCAGTGCTACCTCTGTCTCTATCTCTCTCTGAGTTTTTTCCATGAATGTTGAGTGAACATGTCAATGGAAACCTTTTAAAATTATTCCATCTATAATTGTGTCAAACTCTATAAAGGTTTTGCTTGTTTTGGCATGAATCAATATTCTTCAATTGGGATTGGTTATGTATCCTAAATCCATATAAAGGAATTGCATACCATATATCTTTCTTTTGTCGTCTTATAGTTCAACGGTGGTGCAGATTTGAATAAAACATTGTCAGAGTTGGGTTTGGTTGGCAGACATGCATTGATCGTGGTTCCACATCACCGAGCAACTGGTTACCCTAGAGCAGGATCGTCATTCCCTTACCAAACAAGTTCCACCACTGTTCTTGACTCTTCAAACGAAGGCAATGGAAGATATTTTGCATTCGTGAAGAGGATTTTGTCCTATGCAAATCCTCTCTCCTATCTTCATGGTGGTGCCAGCTCATCAAATTCTGCACGGGAAACCCAAAGCAGTATGCGGGAATACAGTGAGTTTGTCTGCCTGTTTTCACGTTTTCTGCTTACATCTTAATGAAAGTGCTCATTAGTGTTAATAAAACCCACAAGGGAAGTCTAAAGGTTGTCATTGGGATCAACTGCAACTCCGGAAGTCTTGCATTTGATTCTCCTTGGCAACGTCTTCAATTACCCAATGCAAGTGGTGTCTTGTGGTTGGTGGGCAGAGGCGAGTCAAAAAATGGCCCTACTTTGTAGCGGTTTTGTCGTTACAAAGAAGGAAAGTGGTTTTAATAATGTTTCACACCATAGCAAAGTTGAAGTTATCGTTCTTCATTGGGATGTCTTAAACTTGGTATAATTCCTGCTCAGGGAACCATGGCCTTTGACATACAAGGAGACAACATGCAAGGAGACAGCTCTTATTGATGAATAAATGACTCTTTTTAGGACTAAGCTGTCAAACATCCTTCATTTCCTGCTGCCTCCACCCTTTTGGGTTGCAATTTTTCTTCTTATCTTTGCTTCAGATACTCTTTACTAGGGGTGAGCAAAATAACCGTCAAACCTCTAATCGAGTCTAAACCAATCCAAACTGGTCGATTTGGTACTTTTTAGTAGTCTGGTTTAGTCCTGATTTGTAAATGAAAAACCGTATCAAATGGTTTGTTCATGGGTTTTGGTTCCAAACCGATTTGAACCACAATTTTGGACTTTACACTTAATTGATACTTTATTCGAAAAAAACGAGAGGATAATAGACTCAATCATGAATTCATCATATGTTAATATTTAACACATTTTATTAGTGACTAGGAGTGAGTTTGAATTTATTTTAGTGACTTTGGTGAGTTCAGTAAAATTGGTTCAAAATCAAGTTTTATTTTATACATTTTATGGGGATCGTGGTTGCTTCAAATGCTTTGTAAACAAATTATCCAAATTCAAGGAAACCATCGTTCAAAACCGGAATTGAACCTTCAATTCGTGGTTGGTTCGGATTGGTTTGGTTCTATGTATCCTTCAATCCGTAAGAGTTGGTTTATTTCTTGGTTTACCTCAAATCCAAACCAATCAGGTCCATGCTCGCTCCTACTCTTTACTCCTACTCTTTACCTTGTGAGCATCTATGCTGCTATGTCAAGTTTGAGTTCTTTCGGTTCAACTGGGGAGAGAGAGAGAGAGAGAGAGAGAGAGAGAGAGAGAGAGAGATGTCGTGGGTAAAAAATGTGAGAGGTTAGGGATTTCCTTTCTCACTTCTATATTTATATGAATATGGTTACAAAGACTAAACTACCCCTATGTAACAAGTAACTAACAAAACAACCCATAACTTAACACTCCCCCTCAAGTTGGTGCAAAGATATCAATCAAGCCCAACTTGAACACATTTGGGTGAAAAGCCTTACTACTAAGTCCTTCCGTAAATACATCAGCTAACTGGCCTTGATCTCACGAAAGGCATACATATCAAACCATTGCTCAACTTCTCCTTGATGAAATGCCTATCAATTTCTATATGCTTTTTTCGATAGAGCAATGTTGATGGCAGCTTTATTTTCATAGTAAAGCTTCATAGGACCACGCCAGGGGATCCCAAATCGCGCAAAAAAGTTTGGAGCCATAAGAGCTCGCAAACACCATGAGTCATAGCTCTGTATTCAGCCTCTGCACTGGATTTACCTACCACTTACTACTTCTTACTCCTCCTAGTAATCAGATTTTCTCCAAGGAAGGTGCAATACCCAGAAGTAGCCTATCATCAACAGAACCTAGCCTGCATTGGTGAAAGCTTTCAATTTCAAGTGACCATGATTGAAGAACAAAATTTCTCTACCTGGGACAGATTTGAGATACCTTAAGATGTGATAAACTGCATCGAGGCTCATGCATAAATTGGCTAACAACTCCCACACCATATGAAATATTTGGTCTAGTGTGAGACAAGTATATCAAGCGACCCACAAGTCTATGATATCTCTCCTTATTTGTATGTTCCCCCACATTGCTACCAAGATGATGATTGGCCTCAATGGGTGAGTTAGCAGGCTTACATTCCAACATACCTGTTACTTCCAAGAGATCAAGAATGTACTTCCTTTGAGAAATAAAAATTCCTTTGTCAGATCTAGCCTCCTCCATTCCGAGAAAGTACTTCATTGACTCCAAATCCTTAATCTCAAACGCTTGAGCAAGAAGAGCCTTAAGGCCAAGTATCTCATCCATATCATCACCTCTCATTATTATGTCATCCACATAAACAATAAGAACAACAATCTTATCATGACTCAGCTTGTATCCAAATCTCAACATGGCTTTGAGAAATCCGTCAAACCATGCTCTAGGTGATTGCTTCAATCCATAGAGTGCATTTCTCAATCTACACCCCTTTCCCTCAGTGGTAAAGGAGGGAAAACCAAGTGGTATATCCATGTACACTTCCTCTTCTAAATCACCATGGAGAGATGCATTCTTTACATCAAATTGTTGAAGAGGCCAATTCAGAACAACACCACAAGAAAAGTCCGAACATAATTCACCTTTGCCAAAGCAACAAAGGTCTGTTCATAGTCAATACCGTATGTTTGAGTAAAGCCCTTAACAATTCTTGCTTGACATATCCCATTTGTCCTACCTGCCCCAGCTGCCTTGTGTTTTATAGTGAACATCCATTTACATCCCACTGATTTCTTTCCCTCTGGAAGATTCACTAATTCCTAGGTGCCATTCTTTTTCAAGGCTGACTTCTGCTCTACCATAGCTTTTTTCCACTTAGGCATTATGATAGCTTCTTTCCAACCCTGTGGGATAGATATAGAAGAAAGAGAATAGACTAATGCACGATACGAAGGGGAGATAAACGAGAATGTAAAACAAACTGAGAGAGAGGATGTTGAATACAAGTTCTAACTCCTTTTCTATGAGCAACAAGAGCATTAAGATCATCAAAAGCAATAGGGAAAGAATCATTACCAAATGAGTCAGGTGGGGAGTCAGAGACTGGAGTAGGTGATAATATTGGCAAGATGGCATGGCACTGCACATGTAGACTTTCCCTTTTCTCATCGAGAAAAAGTCTTTAGATCTGGCCTTTCTAGCCTATCCAGTCGTTGACCAATGTCATGCTCAACTCTTTCTGTAGATGTAGGTTCCTCCCCAGGGTTCCTTTTCTCTCCCTCATTATGACAAGGTAAAGGAAAATAAGACCACGATTCTGGATTATAATGTCAACATCTCTTCCTCCCTCATCTCTTCCTGACAATCATTCTCCCTCTAAAGAGATGAAGTGGAGAGAGGATAAAAGGACTTCGTTTCCCAAAAGTGACATTAATAGAGACAAAAATTTGACGAGAGTGTGAGTCATAACATTTATAGCCTTTTTGGGTAGGGGAATAGCCAAGGGAAATTCATTTACGGGTTTTGGGATTTAACTTACCACAAGGATGCTTAGGAGCATGGACAGAACACACAACTGAAGACCTTTGGTGGAAGAGATGAGACCCGAGAACAACCAAGGAGAAACTTAAGAGGAGTTTGGAACTAAAGAACACTGGATGGCATGCGATTGATAAGAAAAGCTACAGTGAGGACAACTTTGCCCCAAAATTGTTTAGGGACATTCATGGTGAACAATAGAGGGCGGCTACCTCAGCACGAAAAAACCTTATTTTTAGCTTGGAGGAAATACACCCAAGTGACACAAGAATAAAAATCAATAAATGTGACAAATCAGCGATAGCCGGACAGAGATGTGACTGGTGAAGGATCCCAAACATCAGAATGGATAACCATAAACGGGGGAGCACTCCTTTGGTTAACAGGAGCATAAAGCGAGCGTTTATGTTTCGCAAGCTCACAAGCGTCACAAAAAAACCGACTCCTTGGACATTGCTTAGCTAAACTAGGGAACAGTTTTTCTAGAATTCCAAAAGATGGATGACCCAATCTGCGATGCCACTAATGTAACAAAGGAAGAGTTGAACCCGTATTTGCTTCAAGATCTTGACCACATGACAAAAGTGGACAAACTGGATTAGGTGCAAACTCCAAGAAATAAAGGCCCCCATGAGCTTTACCACTGCCAATCATCCTCCCCGTATCCAATTCCTAAAAGGCACAATGTGTAGGAAAAAATGTTACGGAGCAATTTAAGGATTTAGTAAGACTACTAACAGATAGAAGGTTAGTAGAAAAGTTGGGAACATGAAGAACTGAAGAAAGAGAAATGGTTGGAGAACAATGAATAGAACCTTTCCCCGAAATAGCAGATAGAGAACCATTAGCAACTCTGACCTTATCCTTACCAGGAAATGTAGAATAAGAGTCAAAGAAAGATGAACAGCCTATCATATGATCTGTTGCGCCAGAATCTATTATCCAATGAGGAGTGCTAGAGGCAATAGAAGCACTAGCATGTCCTCCCTCTGTACCAAATTGCTTGCCCTTTTTAGGTTTCTGTGCATTTTCCACACAAAATTTAATGTATTAGCATTCATTTTTTTTTTTCCAAAATTTTTTATGCTAATTTAAAGATGTTATTGAGTAGAAAAAATTGGTGTCAATTTTTTTAAAAATAATTCTCATAAACACAGGAGTATACCTTTGTGAGCGAAGAAATTAGAGGCAGTGGAAGTAGGAGCAGTGGTAGATGGAGTGTCAAGCCTAGCCAGTAGGCGCCTGAGAGTTTATAACTCTCCCTGAGAAATGACACCAACCTACGCAGTTTTGGAAGCCTCCCTCGTATCGACAGAACAAAGGCAGTAACAAACTGCTAAAAAGCCTCCAGAGAACTTAAGAACCAGATAACACTCCAAAAGTGCGGAATAGAACCAAATACTATCCAAACAGTGAAGGACAGAGTCTAACATTGCAGAAATTTTTCGATTTCTTGATACCTGCAGTGTCCCAAAATATTTCACCTAAATTACCATGAACCACACCCAGTTACGGAAAAACAAGAGCCAACAAAACCGGAGGATGCCAACCAGAGAGGTAATAGCGTCGATCAGTACTTAATACTTTAAAATACACATTGGGTCAAGTTCCAATGACGTCGCTGGTGACCGAAAGTGAGCTCCGGTAGTCAGCGAGTGTGAACTGATCAATTCCGAGTGCCCACAGTGGTAGCCCTGTATTTTCCGAGCAGAAACGAGAGTGACCCTGTGGATTTTCAGACCCAAACGACGTCAGACAAAGGCCTATCAGAGGCTGTCGGTGGTTACCCAGTGGATGTCGACCAATAACAGAGGTCATCTGTGACTACCCAGTGGATTTCGAAAGCAAACAACACCAAATAAAGCCTATCGAGCAATAACAAAGTGGTTTTCAAGCAAATGATGGTGACCCAATGTCTTGCGAGTAATACCTGAGGTCGTCGTGGTCAAACGTTGACTTGCCGGAGGTCGTCGGCCCTTGAATCAAAGATATGGTAGTGGACAAAGGCAAGCCAGTAGGTTTCGTATCTGTACAGTGGTCATTTGGCAGTTGTCGGTCAGGAGAGATATCAGGCAAACACCAGATGACTCAAGCCCCCTTACTCGATCAACTGGTAAGGCTGGATTGACTAAGAGAACCACGACCGACTACTGTCCCTTTGACCTCTATAACACACGATCCTCTCTACAATCTCTACAACACACGATCGAAGGACCGTAGCTCTGATACCATGTTTAGATGTAGATAGAGAGATGTCGTGGGTAAAAAATGTGAGAGGTTAGGGATTTCATTCCTCACTTCCATATTTATATGAATGGTCACAAAGACTAAACTACCCCTATGTAACAAATGACTAATAAAACAACTCATAACTTAACACTTTCTACCCCTTTCATGATACGGAATGTTTCAGAGAAGTGTATCCCAAGTGATCTTACATGCATTGTACGAGACTTGGTACTGCGCGATAAAATGTACAGTCCACTGATGGTTAGATTAGTGTGCCCCTCGTTTTTTGAAATTTCAATGTGGAGTCATTTCCACTTGGTTAATAGATTTTACGAATTATTAGGTAATAAAAACAAACTTTTGATCGCAAAAGTGCATAGGTAAAGCTTTCAATTTTGTAGGCTATTTCTTTCATTGTCCGCAAACTCTGATTTCATTGCTTTTTTCTTTTTTTATGTTAATGTAACTCTATGTTTTCTTATTTATTTATTTATTTATTTATTTATTTATTTTGCGCCTAATTGCTTCTCTCACTTTCTGGTTTTCTGCATTGTAGGTCCTAATTCTGCTCTGCAGGATAACCTCAGAGGCACGCCTCCTATGACTAAAAATAGGCAAGCAACATCATCCCGCTTTGGAAGCAATATCCACACACTAAAACATGATGAGGATGATACCCGGTTCTCAGATCGAAATGCCTTTTGGAATGGAAACTCTACACAGTATGGTGGGGACAATGACGGGAAATAATATTTAGCAGCACAGCCTTCCAACTACGTACAGGCTCCGATCATCTTGGCAGATGGTGCCAGCTACATTAACTCAGTTTGATGACAATCATAGAAGAATCTTCTCCTGGGCAGATGGTGCCAGCTACATTATATATTAGTCCTTGTAATAAGTTCTCCTGGGCAGATGTTGCCGGTTAAATTTTATATTACATCTTGTAATAAGTTATCCTGGATGTGTCTCTATTGTGATTGTACATAAACTCATACATATAACTGTGGAACTTCAAAATGGTTCTTTTGTAGTGCCCTGCAGCATTTGATTCAACTTCATTTTTCTCTAGTTTTTGTCGTTCTTCTCAGGCTACAAGGGTTCCAGTTCAGGCGATTGTAAGTGATTCAAAGCATGATTCATACTTCCTAATAGTTTGGGGCACGAGTTCTTTTTTGGGCAGCTTTGTTAGATGGCTGTGCGTTCTAGCTTTCTTGTGAAGAGGACGTTTGAATCAGCCTACAGGAATGGAAACCATTGAAACCACTGGAGGACTTTCGCTTTTGTGGGCTGAAAATTCTGGCAGTGGTTCTCTATACTTGCTTGAGGAAGGTGTTTTGGGAAAATCTTGCCATGGTTGGCCAAAGAACTTGCTGGTATTTTCTTGGGAAATTGCCGAACCGTTCTAAGTTCTCGTATCTCAGGGGCATGTTGGAACTTCATTTTCCTCCTTACCATTTGGCACATTTGGCTTTATTGGAACTCCATCATCTACCGTGATACCAACCACCCCCACGATAAAACCATATCCAAAGCCATTGAATGGGAGTGTGTTATCCAGCCTACCATCCCTTGCACCAGAATCCAACCCATGTCGTTAGTAGAGTTGGTGTTGGAATTTTTTTTTAGAATTTTGAATGAATAAAATAGGGGTATTTGGAGAGTCTCACGAGGCAACTGAAAAGGATCCATTTGGGGGCTCATCGAATCTGGACGATACGGTATTAATTGTGGTTGATTAAAATCCGAGCGTTTAATTCTTGATTAATAGTTTTTTTTTTTTTTGTTTCAGAAATTGAATTTTCAGAATTCAATTCCCATATTGTTTTCCCCTGTCAAATTCCCCTATTGAATATTTTGGCTTCTCCTTCAACTATATAAAGGGAGTCATTGGCATTGTTCCAATACATCGAAAAATCCTTGAAACAGAGCTCCTCTTTTCCAAAGAGAGTACAAACACCAGTTCGTTTGATAGAGCGATCCAGTATGTGTTAATAATTGATCGCTTGAAGACGATTTATCCTGGGAGGCAAATGTCGATCAAAACCTCAAATATCCATAGAGAGGCGACGAATTTGCTTTAAAGAAACCGTGTGAAATACGGGTTTCGGTTTGATTTTTCCTTTTCGTTGCAGTTTGTGTTTATGTAATTTTGTGTTCTTATTATTTTTTAGAAATTATAAATTCGATTACTATTTTTCCTACAATTGGAACCCAACACACGTTGGCCGCTACAAACTTGATGTTGGATGGAAGTACATCGGGTATATTGGGTCATTCAATGTATATTGGGTCCATGTGATGTGGTGGACTTTGTGGATTCTCCTTAACGGATTGGGACTCCCAACAAGTGGTATCAAAGCCGACGGCTGAAGATCTATGGTCAGACTCACCCTGGAAGCACCGGTGGTTGTGGGCTTGCACGAAGACTCTTGGTGGAGCAAGAAAAATCCATTGTAACTCTCTCGACGAAGCAGGAAAATTCCTGGTGCATGCGGTAGGTGGCCAGTAGCAAGGTGGCTCTCGTGGTGTATGGTGATTCTCGATGGAGTGAGTGTGGTAAATAAGCCCGGATTCGGACATAGTGTTGGAGAGATAGATCGAGAATTAAAGGGGAGTCTTTTGGATCAGATCGAGGGGGAGCTTAGGCCCAATGCGTGGTGCACACATGATGGGGAGATTATTGGGAACATGTGTGAAGGATTGAGTTCCATATCGGATAAATAGAAAAATGGTTGGACCTTAATATATAATTTGTGGCTCACCACCTCATTTAATATATATATATATATATATATATATATATATATATATATATATATGGTTCCACTTCCTATCCGGACTTTTCATTTCCGGACTTTTTATCCAAATTTTTTTTTGACAATCCGATCAGTCCAATGTGTTCAGAAGGTGTTTTCAAGGGTCCTCGCGGAAAATCTTCAAAAAAAAAACACCGGGAAGGGCTTGATCCAAGCAGTTTTCGCAAAAATATATAAATACAGTTTTTGCGAAAAACTGCTTGATCAAGCCCTTCCCGGTATTTTTTTTTGAAGATTTTTCGCGAGGACCCTTGAAAACACCTTCTGAACACATTGGACGGATCGGATTTTCCAAAAAAAATTTGCAACACAAAAAAAACCCATTTTTTCCTTAAATCCGGGAGTGTGGATAAGAAGTTTGGGCTATATATATATAGCCCTATATAGCCAAATCTTCTAGTCCAAACCTCCCGAAAATAAGAAAAAAATGATTTTTTTTGTGTTGCAAATTATTTTTTGAAAATCCGAACCGTCCAATGTGTTCATTTTTGTGTTGCAAATTATTTTTTGAAAATCCGAACCGTCCAATGTGTTCAGAAGGTGTTTTCAAGGGTCCAAGCGGGAAATATTCAAAACAAAATACCGGGAAGGGCTTGATCCAAGCAGTTTTCGCAAAAACTGTAAATATAATTTTTTTTGCGAAAACTGCTTGGATCAAGCCCTTCCTGGTATTTTTTTTTTTTGAAGATTTATCGCGTGGACCTTGGAAAACACCTTTTGAACACATTGGACGGATCGGATCGTCAAAAAAATGCTCGGATCAAGGAGGTCCGGAAGTCCGGAGGAGAAGGAGAACCTATATATATATATATATATATATATATATATATTGGATCCAGGTAATGTAGTAGACTCCGTGAATACTCCCTAGTGAATTAGGCTTGTACACATATGAGAAAAAGATCAAGCGGATCAAACCCCCAACATCCTAGCCAACTTTTCAAGAACTGAGGATCAAACTCTCCATTTTAACACACTTCCATTAAAATATGGGGTGCTTTCTTCACTCTTTTTTAATTCTCTTACATTTTATTGAAGTCTTAAAGCTCCCAATGGTAGCTCATAAGCATGGCTCCTAACTCATTAGCTAAATCTAAGTAGCCTTGTAGCTAGATTTAAGTGGGACCCAAACACTTTTAATCTTTTTAGACTTATCAATTTATGGGACCCACACTTTTTATTATTATTTTACCACAAAATAGAGAATGTTTTTGCTAGCCTATTGAGTGCACATATGCTTTCTAAATTTAGCAAGCTCTAGGAGTAAAAAATGGGTCCCAATTAGGCTTATGTGTACACTTTAGGTTTCAACTTAGGAGCTATTTTTAGGGAGCCCACTGTGGATGCTCTTAGAATTCAAATCTTTTTGATATTTTTCATTCTTCTTAAAAACAAGTTACTATATATCCTCATTTTTTCAAAAAATCAATTAGTTCAATTTTATTGGTAAGCCAATCAATTAAGAGGCAAGATTTGTGGGTTTCAAATTTTAATAAGAGTAATAACATAGTATCTTTGATGCATATGATTATGTCATATGCTTCGCTCAAAATTCTGCATGACAAACAAATCAATACATGACACTTGTCGCGATGAGAGTTCTCCTCACGAAAAGTTATCCTGCAATAATATAGAAGATAAGATTGACATTTTTGTTTATTCATTGCTATACCCCATCCTCACCTCACTCGCCAGTCAACCCCACAAAAAGAGGGATTACTCCCAATGAACTGTTCCGCCCCAATTAATCCAGTTCCTTTCCAAATCACCCCCACAATCACTGCTTTCACCAAATCAACCCCATGGCCTCACTGTGGACGGCCCACCGAGATTGTGCGAAAAGATTGTGTTTGTTTGAGTCGCCACCCGGATTTAAGGTCCGAACCAGAGAAACCGATAAAAATATGACTCGTTGCCCATTGAAAAAGATTTCACTGATCATAGCGGAACCAAAGATTTCTCAGATTCGGGGGTTTGGTTACGAGAGGGGAAGGGTTTTACGGCACCCCTCTCGCCCGGTCCGTGAACCGGCCTCTACTCGATATCTTATGGGATTTTGAAAATGTTTGAGATTTGATTTATTCATGTAAACAGGGAATCGGGGACGGGAATCATATAAACCATAAAAACATGAAAATGCATATTTAAAGTGGATGCTTGTGCTTGATGATTTATATGAATGATGATGATGATAACAAGTGAAATTATTACAAATATTTACAAGAAATGAGAAATTACAGAAACTATACAATAATTCTAGAAATTACACACATGAGGCCCGATTAAATTGTTTCGCAAACTGGATCCCAGAATAGGGATTGAGCGCTCAAAGACAAAGGCTTAAGCGCTCAACCTCTTCAAACCAGTTTGAGCGCTCAAGGCCCATAGATTGAGCGCTCAAACCAGTTTCTGGCCTCTGCGAAATTATACTTTTTTACAACTTCTTTTTGAGATCAAATGTTTATCAAACACTTTCTTATAAGAAACAAATAAGAACATACTGATCGATCTCTTAAAAAGTGACAAAAAGAGTATAATCGCCACAAATTAACGAAGAAATGTTTGAAAATAGAGAGATGAGTGAGAAATCCAAATTCTGGACACAGTAATAACAAATCACACACATCAGAAATAGGCTAAACCAAGATCCATCACCGAAATAACCAGCGATAAGCAAACTGCTCAAGAACAGCTTGAGCGCTCAAGTGCATTTCCTTGAGCGCTCAAGCCATAATCTATCTTCCTGGTTTTTGGCTTGAAAATGGATTTTTAATGATTCTCAGGACCTTAAGCTTATTTAAACAAAAGTAAGTGAAGGATGATCCAGTCACTGTTTTGCATTAAAAATGAAAACTTTGCAAAGATTTTGATTTTTGATCATCCAAAATAGTTAACCAATGCTCATGCATGTGATTTTATGACACAAATGAGCTGTTTGGAGAAATTCATGAACATTGGTAACCATTAGATGATGATCGAAACTAAAGAAGGCATGAAAATCAACAAAACAGGAACTTGTTCAGAACTGGGCTTGAGCGCTCAAGGCCTGAGGCTTGAGCGCTCAACCCCTGTTGTAACTGCAGGTTTGAAAACTGCTTTTAAACAACTCCTAGACCTTTGTGGGTTCAACGCAAGTATATTGGACTTGCTTGAACTCACTAGCCTTCCTCAGAAAGATAAAAACAGTGAGCACTTCACATATTTAACTACCTTTTGGAGTGATTGTGACTTGTACTTGATTTTTGGGCTTGGGGATGGAAGAATGTGGATGTTTTGGTTTGTATTCTGGATGAATTAGACAATGTGTGTGGTTGGTTGATGATCAAGAACCGAATTTCTGGGTTTGATGAGTGATTTTGTAAGTGATTTTGATGGTGAAAGAGTGGTTCTGTAGAGAGAGAGAGAGAAGATCGATTTTCTGGTGGAATCAGGAGGGGAGGAGTGTGAGAATTCGTCCTTCTAAAACTAGGGATGTTAGATGGTTTTTATAGAATGAGTGGGAGGGAACAGAAGAGAGAGAAAGAGTGGGTTTTGTATTTAGGAGTATTTTTGGTGTATCTTTAGAGTTAGTGGAGTACATTGTACGTATAAGGATCGTACAAGATCATCCCCAGACGCTCCCATGCAGGAAATCTCATGATGAGATACTCTGCAAGTTGCTGACTGGATCAGAGTTGAGCGCTCAAAGCCGTGGGCTTGAGCGCTCAAGGTGTTTCTCAGGGGTTTGAGCGCTCAAGGCCTCAAGCTTGAGCGCTCAAGGTTCTTGGTGGCAGATTGATGGTTTGGCTTTGGTTCAACAATGCTTGGGTTGGTTTGGGCTATTTTGGTTGTTTGGGTGGTGTTTGGTTGATTTTGATCAAATTCAAGTCATTCTCACAAGTTCCAGGTAATCATGATTGGTCCGTTTCATCATCGGGGATGCTCGAGCGCATCTCAGGTTCCAAATTGGGGTGTCTACACTCACCACAACAGCTAGACAAGCCCGGCCTTGAGATTTTCATGGCCCCAGACAATAATGTAAATCAGGGCCCTATGTTTTTCTAGAGAAAAAAATTAAAGAACCAATATTTATTTCAAATGATAAATACCGTGTTCCATATTTTGTCTTTTTGTAATTCGTGTCTTCATGTTAATAAAAAATAGTTTTCGGTCATAATTGTCTATTCTTATTGCAAGAATTAGAAAATCATTTGAAATGGGCAATGCAAACATTTTATGAATACGCACGAAGTGTTTTATTTATTTTTTTCCTAATTACTACCCCGGCAATTTTTTTTTAAAAAGTCAACAAATGATAAGGATGTGGTGGAAGGGGAAAAAAAAAAAAAAAGGAAGCGAAGGTAGAAACTTGACTATGGTAAGAAAAAAGAAAAGTGAAGAGAAGGTAGAAAAGGAAAAGCAGGGCCCATGGGAATTGAACCCTGACATTTACTAAAAAACACAAACCTTTCCACTATGTCAAATGCTTCTTTATTTCTTGTAGCGCAACATTATATATTTATTACTTGTTATGAACACACACACACACACACACACACACACACACACACACACACACACACACATATATATACACACGGAAGATCCTGTCAAGGATCCCGGAAATCCTGGATTGAAGCATTTTGAAGCATTTAAAAGATGTTTTTGCATGATCCGAGCCGTCCAATGTGTTCAAAAGGTGTTTTCCAAGGTCCACTCGGGAAATCTTCAAAAAAAAATACCGGGAAGGGCTTGATCCACGCAATTTTTCGCAAAAACTGCATATTTACAAAATTGCGTGGATCAAGCCCTTCCCGGTATTTTTTTTTTGAAGATTTCCCGCGTGGACCTTGGAAAATACCTTTTGAACACATTGGACGGTTCGGATCATGAAAATTTGATCCGGAACTATGAGTTCCGGGCCGAAGGGTCCCGGACTAGAGAGTTCCTCTATATATATATACCTAATTGGGGCCCTAAAAATGAACTATTTTTGGTGAGCCCCAGGCCCGGGCCTACCCAGCCTGCCCACAGGGCCGGCCCTGCAGCTAGATTACTCATCTTAATTTTGGACCATTAGAGGGAGTTGTAAGATTATTTCCTTAAATGACCCACATTACGGCACATATGGTAATTATATATTGACGAGATTTGACCCATATTTTCTCCCCTAATTGATTGGTCAAATTGGAGTGATTTCTTAAAATCTCACTTTGATAGAAAGTAGAATAATCGCTTACAAGGGAACTGGTCCTCTCTCTGCCTATAAATGAGCATCTAGGGTTCCATTAATATTATGTGATACTAAATGACTAGAAAGTAAGGCAAGTGAGAGAAACCCGTCTTCCACCAAGAGCTTAATGCTCTTGTAATTTATGGTCAATTATGGTCACTTCAATAAACTACTGGATCGCTCAGGTTCCGCATTAATGGATCCGGGTACGCTACTCATACTTATTTAATTTCCGGTTATTGATTGTTTGCTAATACCATTAGTTCTTTTGGATTTAAAGAAAAGCACTATTAACTTTTGTATATATCCAAATATCAGTAGGAGTAAGTTTATATTTTTGATATATGTGTGGTGTTTTGCTTGCTATAGTAATCTTTATTGTTTGCATTTAAAAGTTTTTTCTCATGAACTTTTAAACTAAAGATTTTATGCTCACATTAAGAAAGTCTAATGATTTTCAGTTTATTAGCTACTCAGATTTAGATTTTGTTTGAAACTTTGATAGTATAAAGTCTACTTTTGATTAGTTGCTCTTA
The DNA here is from genome assembly GCA_963854785.1 of Vaccinium vitis-idaea. NCBI lineage: Eukaryota > Viridiplantae > Streptophyta > Magnoliopsida > Ericales > Ericaceae > Vaccinium > Vaccinium vitis-idaea. Next base: position 37,049,403 of record OY978215.1, on the reverse strand, counting down.
TTATGTGAATGAGCAAACAAAAGTACTAAAGTAGCTATCCTTATTTCATCCATTATGATGGTTGAGTTGTGGCATGCTTTGAGGCCACATTTCATGAATAGTAGTTGGGAAATTAATCTTAGGACTTGGTGTTGTCGACACCATTACCAAGTCGCTAATGCAACTTAATGTTTATGCATGGAGCATGGATTATTTGTTAACCATGTTCCCTCCATCGTCACATTGTTGGACTATTGATTGACCATGATTATATTGTGACGATGGTTTATAGATTCACTAATCTTGTTATGGTTTATAGATTCACTATTCTTGTTATTTCATACATTCCCTTTATGGTTATGGTTAATCAATAATCCAATAATGTGCGATGGATCAATCATGGTAAATCAATAATACATGTTTGTTGTAACATTCCACGAAAATTGTTGTTTATTTGTTGTTTTCACTTTTTGAATCATGATAAATTATTTTTCACAGGATTTCATGATGAATAGTTTCACCATGATCGAAGTTTTCTTGAATTTGTACTTGTTTTGTTTTAATGAAAAAAGTGACGTATTAATTTACCATAAAATTCAACTCATGAGTTGTTATATAATCCAACGCAGGATTCGTGATAAATTATTTTACCATGTTTGTGGATTGCCGAGTCATGAGAATGCTTTTTTATTTTTATTTTTGGGTTGAGATTTAAGTGAAAGATGATTAGGAGAGAGAGAATTAAAAGATTAGGAAAGAGAGAGATTTAAAAAGATAGGAGAGAGATTGAGATAAATTAGGAAAGATTATGAGAGAGAATTATAAGAAAAATTAGGAGAGAAATATTAGGGAAATTAGGAGATAAATTTTAGGAAAATTAGGAGAGAGAAAATGTGTTTTGGGTTTTATTTAAATTTCAGGATGGAATCATAAGTATTCAAATCTCATAGGATGGAATCATAATGATTTTTTTTTTTGTGCAAGATGCCTAATTAACTCTCCCTTTTATATATTTAGCATTATTATGTAATTATGTAACTAATTTAGCATATACATTTATATATATCTCAAAAATAAAAATGTACAAATGATTATATGCTTCAATTTTCGTTTTCAGTTTCATTTAGAATTATTGATTTATAAACTGTTTGTTTGCTTGGAGTTTTTTATATATTGATTCTCTTTATTTTTAAACCATTTGAGGATAAATATTTTTTAAAAAGTAATCAATAAATCCATCTTGATCATTCTAAAGAGGCTTGTCGATGTTAATATTAAATAATACTCTATTCTAAAATTTTTGTTGAAAATTGTGTGCTCATTTTTTTATGTTTTGTAAAATGTATGTAATAAAAATTTATAGTCTTTAGTGAGTGTCCCAATTGCGCTTGATCTTAGTGTGTGGTTGAAAAAAAAAAAAATCACGATTATGAAAATTAAGGTGTCCCCACTAAATTAGATTCATGGATCCGTCTCTAACTCATGCATGCATGGATGCATGTGGTGTGTAATGTGTATCATGATGTATGGTAAGGCTGGCGCAAGTTGTTTACGTTCCGTCAATCGAGGAAATCACCGTCCAGCAGGTACATTGAACTTGGACAAATTCCTAATGAAATTTATTTCGTTGTCATGGGAATTTATTACTTACAAGTTACAACTAACGAAAAACCCAACGCATTCCTAATGGAATTAATTTCGTTGTCAGCGGAAAATGACGTGCGTAAACCACAAGTGTACACCAGTCCATCTCAACTGTCCAAAAACGTTTGGACGTTCCGAATTTTAAACAAACTATTCGCATTAATAGTTTAAACTCTTTGCGCGAATAGTTTGTAAAAAATCTGAAACATCCAAAACGCTTTTTGACGATTGAGATGGGCTGGTGTGCACTTAGGGTATCCAAGTGTGGTGTATCCATAAACGGATTGCGCTGTCATGGGAATTTATTACACCTAAAGTAAAACCCAACGCTGCTACGCGTACAGAAGAAGTGGGTACACACCATGTACTGATAGGTTTGGTGAGTCACTTATGGGTCCCAGATGAACGATCCGAGCTGTTCATTGATTTTAGAATGATTTTTTGAGGTGCTCCGCAATAAATCAACTCAATCGGACGTGCGAAATGCTTGATCCAAAATCTTTGAATGAAACCGGGGGATTTTGGATTAAGCACTTACGCACGTCCGATTGAGTTGATTTCTCACGCGCCCCCCCCCCGAAAAATTATTCTAAGATCAATGACAACTCGGATTGTTCGTGTGGGACCCTACATGATCTATATCCATTCCATGCGTACGTTCTGAATTACCAAATGAAATCTCTAACTTGAAACAGACAGACTATGGGCACAGTTATGTGGTGCACAAATTCTGTACAAACGATCCAAACCGTATACTAAATTTAAATAATCTTTTTGAATAAGCTCGTAAAAAAATTAGCTCAATTGAATAAGCGTAAGTTAGTGAAATGAAACGGTACAAGCTCAATTCCCAAAAAATGCAACTTCCAAAAAAAAAAAAAAAAACAGATACGGCAGGTTCATTGAATCCGGACAATTATCAGATTATGGCTCAATTCTATTAACCGGCATGTCTTCTTTTTTAGGTAGTGTTTGTAACGGTCAAAGGTAGTACTTCTAGTTGTTGTTGAGCAAAAATTCAAAGTGTACGCACGCCAGGCGTACACAATATGCACGGACAGTGCATCTTGACCGTCCGAGTGTGTTTTTGACGATTCAAATTTAAAAAAATCGTCAATTCCTGAAATGAACGATCCAAATGTGTTCGTGCGCGTACGTACATTTGCATGTATGTACGCATAACCGGGTTGATTCTTTAGCTTGCAATTGCAAGCCGAACCTCATCAGTGACTAATCAACTAGTGGCTATAAGATTTTCTGAAACCTACATCTACATGTGAAAGCTACAAGCCCCACAAGGCTACAAGTATCATCAAGAGGATAAATAATTTTTGATTGGATCAAACAGTTCGACCGATTTTCCGCTCACCCCCTACGGAGAAGTGATTTCTCGTGTGCAATTCACGGCACCAATGAGATAGGGCCTATTTGGCAGCCTACCTTCTTCATTTTTCACTTCTAAGCTGTTTGGCAGCTTTCACCCATAATGTGTTATGGAAAAATCCATTTTTGATTTCTGGTGTTGGAGATATGTGTTTGAGTGTACTTTTTGAAATTGATCATACCATATTGGGTTCGGTCATTTTTTACTTTTTCGATTCCTATCATTGAGACGAATTAATAGTCCCAAATTTTTTGACACAAAACTAACAATGCAAAAAAAGTTTAAATAAAGACAACCAAAAAATGACTTTTAGCCAAGTAACTTAATTTGGGAAACTCTCCTAAGAAAAGTTAAAAGGATAAATATATGTCACCCAAATTGATGTTCCCAGGGTTACATTCTTTTTATTGTATTTTAGGCATTCATTTTCAACAATTACCTTTTTTTTTTTGAAGAGAATAATTTATTATTTTCATTGCTATTTTTTTTTCTTTCCAAAAGGAGCTTTGTTTTTGCTTGGTATAATCATTTGAGAATATGATAATTTTCTTACCTAATATATATATATATATATATATATATATATATATATATATATATATCAATGGTAATATAATTACTACTTAAGGATCAAATCTATTTTTATACAAAGCGATATGCAATGAACAAATAATATTAACTAGCCGGTCATAAGGGAAAAAAGAAAAAACATGAGTGTTAACATTAAAATTTAGGCAAGGGGGTAATGTGGTAAAATTACAAATAAATTTTTGGTATCCAGATTATATATCCAAACGAATACGGTCAAATTTATTGTGGACACATCAACGAACAATTTTACGGATTATAATTTACAATTTGTACTTTATACAACAAAGTCTGTTGCTGAAAAACAATGTCTCTCAAACACTCTGATTAACTTAAAAGTTGATTTTAAACTTTTTGCGACAAAATCTATCAAATTTTAGGTTAATCTTAACTTTACAATTATAATTGTCATTACAAATGTGGCCCCCGTTTTGTTCAAATTGCTTAATTGCATAATGCAGCCTTAAATCTTTACTTTTACGCATAATCGTCAATGTTTTAATCTTAATTTATTAAAATCCAAAATAATACATAATTATATTGCTGAAAGATTCAGACCGGATCATAAATTCTCTTCGAGTAAACCAAGATATCCGGGGAAATATTTTTTGAACAATGTAATACATAATTTGCACCTTATCTTATCTTTTTCTCCCTTCCTTTTGGACCTCACAATCTATTTTATCTTAAAATAGGGAAAATTTCAAAAAGACCCCTGTTCTTTCACCCCAATGTCCCATAAACACCTATCCTTTCATTTATTTTAATTAGACCCCTATCCTATTCACCTGTTATTAAATTGGGCCCTCAACCCAATTTACCGTCCATTTGTGGACGGAAAACGTACAGCTGGCACATTTTGCGCTCACTTGGCCAAATATAAGATGATTGGGCTACACTTGGCGCTGAGTTGGCATGTTTGGGGGATAGAGAAAAAGAAAAAAAAAAAAAAAAAAACCCGCCCACCAGGCCACCACTTTTTCTCTCCATCTACCGAGTGAGAGCCATGGCCTCATCTTTATCTCTCTCTCTCTCTCTCTACCATAAGAGGTAAACCAACTACTGCTACCCATTGAAATTCATTAATTGGCTAAAACCCACCAATTACTCGTTCCCAAAGCCAACAATTCTCCTCAAGAAACCTCAGTGGAATTCATAAATTAGTTCGGTGGGTCAATTGGGTTCGAACCCAGTTCAGATTTTCCTCCCATTTTCATCTAAAATTGTTGAACATCTCATTTTGTATCCCACCCCGCACATGCCCTCGCCTCAGCTCACGCCTTCGCACAATCCATGCCTCAGCCGCCATTGGGACAATAAAAAAGACAACTGAAACCGTCCTCATCGACAAATCGGTCAATACGATCGGGTTCCTGGCCATAGACGCTGTGGACAAGGCCGGGGCAGCAGACGACGAGTTTGTGAAGGGAGGACCAGCCGCCGGGATGGGTGGAGGAGGAGGGGGAGAGAGGATCAGAGACAACAGAAGGGATGGTGAGGGAGAACTTGGTTTTGCAGTAGGTGTGGCGGATGAGGGAAGAGAATTCTGTGGAGACACAGACGACGTCGTCGGAGCAGGTTGAGAAGGGTGTGTAGGTGGCAATTCTTGGGGATCGGATCGGTGTGTTGGGTATGAGAGGAAATTGATGAGGAAATTAAAATGGAGTTTCTAATACACTAGAAGTAATATGGGCACATCTAATTTTCTGATGGGTTTTTGAGATGGATGTGAGAAAGGGAGGGAGATGAGAAGAGGAGGTGAGGAGAGGAGTGGCGACTGTGGCGGCCATGGCCGCTTGCATCTATGCCCTTTCCTCTTTTTTATTATTTATTTATTTATTTTTATTGTTTCTATTCTCCAAACATGCCAACTCAGCGCCAAGTGTAGCCCAATCATCTTATATTTGGCCAAGTGAGCGCAAAATGTGCCAGCTGTGCGTTTTCCGTCCACAAATGGACGGTAAATTGGGCTGAGGGCCCAATTTAATAACGGGTGAATAGGATAGGGGTCTAATTAAAATAAATGAAAGGATAGGTGTTTATGGGACATTGGGGTGAAAGAACAGGGGCCTTTTTGAAATTTTCCCTCTTAAAATACTGAAAGGTCTAGATTCTTTTTCCGAAATAAAATATTCAAGAAGAAGAAGTCCATGTAAATGCACTGATGGTAGGTGTCCAGCTACTTTCGAGATTAGATCGTCGTGTTTGACCTTTTGTGTGCTCTTTCAAGTCATTTTAATAATTGAAACCGTCTATTTTTAATATTTTCTTAAAAGCAGTGTCACAATTAACATTATATATTATATTAATCCAATATCGTTCTAAGAAGAAATTTATGTTGAAAATCAAATATGAAAACATTGTATTGGAACTTTCTTACTAAAAATTTGTTTCAAAAATATATCAATCAATATAAGATTAGCAAGATTTTAGACATGGTTAGAGTACTCGATGACATTTAAAAATTGAACAATTTCGATCATCATGATAGATTTTGAAAGAACTCACAAATTACATAAAGGACCGGCCATTTAAAGTGCATTTGGACTAAAATTAATATTTACTAAAGAGTCGGTAGATACATTTTTTTAGCTTTTCGTATTAATTTTTATATCACATTATTTTGCTCTACGATGAAAATTAGGAGAATATAAAAAATACTAGCAGACTGGTTTTTCGAAATATTTTCATCTTTGATGGAGTAATTAATTTTTGAACTTTTATCAAAATTCTCTAACTTTTTCAATTTCAATGATTAAACAAAAAATTACCAAATTCAATAAAATTACAAAAATAAAATAAAATTACTTGATAAAAAAGACTGAAAAATTTAGGCCAAATGGCTTGCCTGGTGAGTTTTCTAAATGATAAAATCTGCTAAATCAACATTTGCTAAAATCACCAGTTGATTTTGTATTTTTGCTAAAATAAAAAACTTTACCTCTCACAAAAATCTTCTTCATTTGATAAAATCAACCGGTGATTTTAGCAAATTTTGAGTTTTTTATTTTAGCAAAAATCTTCTTCAAATCAATGGGTGATTTTATCAAATTTTGATTTTAACAAATTTTATCATTTGAAAAAGGGTAAATTACATTGACCTCCCCTGAGGTTTCTTACTTGTACACTGACCACCCCTACTTTATCTGAAATAGCACTGACCTCTCCTGAGTTTTATATTTTAGTATCAAAAGCACCATTCTGTTGTTGAAATAGCACTAACCACCCTTGAGTTTTATATTTTAGTATCAAAAGCACCCTTCTATTACTTGGCCGTAGTGACAGTAACGGGAATTGATGAGGTAAGCCATTAACCTTTGTTGAATTTTCAAAATAGCCCTTGACACTAGTTACAATCTAAATGCAAAAGGCTCTCTTCTTTTTCTAAATAATGATCATGCATGAATACTTAGAATATAATTTATTGGTGGGCAATTTCTATAAAGAAAAATGAAACGAATTCCCCGTTTGGCTTTTGCTGTTAAAAAAAAATGCTGTTCAAAAAAAAAAAGAAAAATGAAACCAAGATAACAAAACATGGGAATGCTACCAAATATATATGTCTTTTAATTCATTTTTTTTAAACAAATGGATGTGTCCTACTTCATAAATTTTACATCAAATAAGAGTATAAGTAAGTCATTTTCAATTGCTTTGCATCACTTGGGTACTGAATTTTCTACTAATACAGTAGAAAATTTGTGATGTAGAAAATTCTGCTACCTATGGTGTTGTGATGTGTAAAATGACAAATTTTCTACTGTATTAGTGTAATCCAAAACTAGTGTCAAGGGCTATTTTGGGAATTCAACAAAGGTTAATGGCTTACCTCATCAATTTCCGTTACTGTCACTGACGGCCAAGTAACAGAAGGGTGCTTTTGATACTAAATATAAAACTCAGGGGAGGTCAATGCTATTGCAGTAACAGAAGAGTGCTTTTGATACTAAATATAAAACTCAGGGGAGGTCAGTGCTATTGCAGTAACAGAAGAGTGCTTTTGATACTAAAATATAAAACTCAGGGGAGGTCAGTGCTATTTTAGATAAAGTAGGAGTGGTCAGTGTACAAGTCAGAAACCTCAGGGGAGGTCAGTGTAATTTACCCTTTGAAAAATTCACCCAATGCCCATAGCACTATGACATCATATACATAAAGACACGTACTGCATATGCATCTTGATGCATAATATGTGGCAAGCGCGGCAACATAAATAAAACATGACAAAATAGAGTATAAATATCTTCTCCTCTATTCTTAATCTCCTCCTCCAAAACTCAAGAGCACAAAGAGAGAGAGAGAGAGAGAGTCCCTGTCGAAGCTCCAGGGCTTGCGATAGAGCCGATCGGGCAAAACCCTATTGCCATCCTACTGTAAGGACTCCGATTTCCTCTCTGTTTGTATTTTCTCCAATCCATTTTGTGTTCACAGCACAAGATCTATGTGTATCTATAGGTTTGTAGTTTGTACGTATATATTGTTGTGTATAATGCCGTCTGGTTGCTTAGGAATATGGGGTTGGGGTGAAGCTCCCCGCTGTACCTCTATCTCAGGTCTCATCTTGGGCCTAATCCAATTTCTAAGGCCCTGGGGCCTAATTTTTTGGGTGTTTTTTATCGAGTTTTTTGGTTGATTTCTCTCCATTTTAGCATATTCTGGTCAAATTTTCTTCGATTGTTTGTCTCTACGACAGGAATTGGAAAAGTGTAAAAATATAGACAAAAGACGAAAAAATTTACTGAAGGGGATAAATGTTCGAAAGAGACAGATAGGTATTTTTTTTTCAGTCGTTGTCTATATTTTCTATGCTTAAAAAAGGTAACTACATGTTAAAGTAATACCGAGTGTCTGTCTGTTACTATTAGATTGTTAACTACCAGTTTATCTGTTTATCTAAAAGTTTAAGCTGTTAGAGAGGTGGACAACTTTTATTAGTCATATTCTCAACACGCCCCTTCACCTGTAGTGAGGCTCTCCTTAAAAAAAAAAGATTTTCACTAAGGGTGTTTTTTGGCTTATTGGCTTTTCACGGCTTTTTATGTGATGTATTGTGCGAGAGTGACTACCTCGGTTTTAGAAATAAGCTGGTTTTTTGGCTTTTTTGAGTTAGTGGAATGGGGCCTAGACATAGGATGTATTGCCTGTTTTGATGCCATATTAGATTGTTAACCACCAACTCATCTAAAAACTAGCTGTTAGAGGGAGGGGCAACTTTATTATTTATGTTCTCAAACAGTAACAAACATTAATTTTTAGTCCAAACGCACTTCTCGTAAATCCTGCCTAGAAGAATATGTATGCAAAAAGTTAGCTTAAAAGCATTTCATTTTATCATATACATGGGAGTATACAACTTATACACGTTTTTCTATGGTTGAGGGTATGCAGTGTTAATTGAACTTCATTTGCAACGATGGTGTTCTGGGTTTTTGGATACGGTTCATTGATTTGGAACCCTGGGTTCGAGTACGATGAGAAGGTGCTAGGCTTCATCAAAGATTACAGGCGTTGTTTTGATGTTGGTAAGCAGGTCTCAAGCTTAAGGGATATTAGACTTTTCAAATGATACAGAGGTTTAGCTTTCTAATTTTTCCTATTATAATTGCTTTTGCTCATCACCTTTGTATGTTCCAGCTTGCATTGATCATAGGGGTACACTTGAAAACCCAGCAAGAACTTGTTCATTGGAACATAATGAAGGAGCCATTTGTGTAAGTTAGCTAAAACTTCAATGCATTTTCATTCTCCTAGTTCTAACTCTGAGTCTTATTACGATTGATAATATTACCATTTTTCTAGTGATCATAGCTTTTACATTGGATTGATTTTTTTCTTTTCTGATTATTTTGCATTGACTACACAAAAAAAATTCTCTCAGCTAATTTCTGTTTTTCTGATTTGTGCTTTCTTCTCTCAGTGGGGTGTTGCTTACTGTGTGCGAGGAGGTCCGCACAAAGAAAGGGTGGCAATGGAGGTATTTTCTGTCTCTAGCTGTACTTTATGATTGCTAATAGAGTGTTGCCACACCAAATAGTAAGTGGAAGGGCAGCAATCGAGGCTACCACTATCTCTTAAAACTTGTAGTTAAAACTACAGGTTTTGAGTATCAACACTAATGTTAACGCTTTGATTTGTAGTATCTGGAGAGGAGAGAATGCGAGTACGATCGAAAGGCTTCTGTGGACTTTTATAAGGTATTTGATCCATTGGTTTTATTTTATGGAGTCTCCTGCCTGAAATACCAGTTTTGGGTGTAAATGAGTGTTGATGTCATCAAATTCTCACGTCAAGGATACAGGGACACGAATTTATTGAAACCCTTTTATATGTTTCGCTTATATGCATACTCTACAGTAAACTTCTTTTGTAGGCATTTTTTCTCCCCGCTTTTGATAAGAAAGAAAACCGATTGTGATAGGGGTCACAACCCAAGTTCAATGAAGAAAAAAGTTATGGTTGGTAAAGGATTGCCCAACTAAAAATGTCCCTGTCCCTGGGAGAAGTGTAAGGAGCTAGGAGGGAAAGCCCTTTACCCTCAGAGACAATTAGGTGGCTTCGACTTTAAGCCGTCAAGAAAATCAAGCTATATGTGATGAGGACAGTACACTGAAGCATAGGTCTTCTTCACGGCCTTTTGATCATGATGCATCATGAACGTGCCAATATGTGATCAGGGCGAGCGGAGATATAGGGATATGTCAGGAATACGTTATACACTTTCAAGGGACTATGTAGCATAACCGGAATTGGTAAAGTTTGTTTTTTTTTTTGTCAGTGTACTACTTGCGTTGAGCATGCCAACGAAGGTATTCCGCTGAAAAAATACCCATTCTATTAATTGCCAATAGGTGTACACCTTACTTTGTTACGTACGAGATTACTCCCGCACTTGGAGTTGTTAGTTGTCAGTTGTCACAGATCGCTCTACAAAAGGTTCTACCTTGTTTTCTAAGAGTCACTTTTGACACACTCCATGTGTACTTCCACGTCCACCCTCGAAGTACACACCTCCCAAATGAGTTCTTCCTCTATATATGTTCTCAATGAACGGCTAGGATCATCTTGATCCAAGGGCCCTTATTCTCTTTCTAAAATCCTGTTAGGCAATATCTTCATTTCTCCAGCCCTTCACAATGTTCTAGGACTCCCCGCACCACGTAGGATTCACTCAATTATTGAAATGTTTGGTTTGGTATTTCCTAGTCTCCAAACAATTTTTCAACTCTCTTTTGCATTTTGGAAAAGGCCAGAAGCGTTCAATGTGATAGCTGATACTCAATTGGTGATTACAGGATTTGATAGCATATTGGTGGACTTGACATATTCCAACGCTTTCTTTCTTTCTTTCTTTTTCTTGAGGAAAAATGTATTGCAATGTCTGAGGAAAAAAAATAAGGTTTTCATATATTCTATTGCTATCTGTTGAAGTAACCATGGCAATATGGAATATTGGTTGAATCTGTTTGGATTTCGATGATTCTACAACGGCAGTAATTCGGATTTTGTTTTAATTTACTCTTTGGTTGATGACTATTGGAACTTTGTTTCTTCTAGTATGCGAAATTATTCATACCTATGTGTTGTCATACGCCTTTGAGAAATGAAGCAAGTTTCCATAATGTTATATCCGATTACCGTTTAATCTAATGTTACTCAAATCTCTTGCCATAGAACAATTTCTTTAGCGATTTGCAGTAAATTTGAACAAGCTTTTTCCATAATGTCCTTTAGTGGTTTCTCTATGTTTAGGATCCACTATATGGAAAACGGTAACTTCAATTTACAATTAGATCTTGATTTAGCAACTGCATGTGGATGGCTCCTTGTGCCTTCGCTTTATGAGAATTTGATGCAATGCAAATTTAAGCCAGCTTTAGTGACTTGCAATAAACGGAATGCTTCTAAGTTTTGTTTGAAGACATGTATCGGTTTTGAGTACGAACCTGCAAATTCTGATTCACCTTTTGTGTTGTGTTTAATTCAGGAAGGTGATACTGCGCAACCTGCTGTAAAGGGAGTCATAGTGTAAGTCAACAAGTCATTTTGCTCTCTCACTCGGTTCCAATTATATTGTATTGTTGCCCAATCCAAAAGAATGTATTGAGTCTCCAATTAGTCAGCTTATTTCTCACTCTCGCTCTCGCTCTCACAGAACACTCACACATCTACGGCTTGAGATGAATTAGTAGCTCGGGATGTTAATACAAAGTATATTCCTAACCTCATATCTTATTATTGCAGTTTTACATCCACTCCAGATCAAGAAACAAATAAATATTACCTTGGCCCTGCACCGGTGGAGGATATGGCGAGGTAGCGTGGTTGACATTGTTGCTCAACCTCCTTCCCCAACTCTGGGATTTCTTTTTTTATCTTCACAGAATTTTTATTCAAGTTTTCTCGTTCTCATTTCTCATAATCCTTTCCAGACAAATTGCAACTGCTTTTGGCCCGTGTGGGAACAACCGAGACTATATTTTCTTGTTGGAAAAGGCTATGTATGATATCGGTAAGTTTTCGTGCTCCACTCCCAGCACTTATATATCAGATCGATACTCGATTACCTTCCTTGAATCTAATTTGTTTGTGGTATTCTCCTGTCGTACATTAGATTGACTTTTGTAAGTTTTATGGACAGGTCATGAAGATGATTTCGTAAAAGAACTGGCAAATGAAGTCAGGAAGGTCCTTGGAATTTTTGTAGTCATACCCACGGGGAAGAAGAAGAAGAAGACTGTGAGGCCAAGGACTATGGACTCCCACAGCCCTTGCAAGTCCCAGATCCAATCTCTTCCGGTTCATAAATTCCCCGAAGCCGTTACTATGGACTCCTAACACGGAATACAAATTGCTGAAGAAGCAGGACAAAGGCAAAGCTTATCTTACTTAAAACCATCACGTTTATTCTTGCAAAATCTAAGGTCAACGATCTTTGTTTGCTTTTGGTATAACCTCACGAGTCATTACTAGGCTTTTCTTGCAACTCATTGTTCCTACGAGTTCTTTGGATTTTTAGAACCTGAATTTCATAATACAGCCCGTTTTGGCTGCGATTTGGATTAGAAGATCAGAATTTGCTAACCACTGTCCGGCGTAGTGCATTGTTTTGTGCAACATTGTTGACGATCTTAACTTGAGTTTCCAATCAATATTTGATGATATCCAATTGTTGCAGTATTCTATATGGGAAATTGAAAACTTATTACTTATCATTCCCACTTCATTTAAAGATGGAGCAAGAAAGACAGATAACACAATTAAATCAAAAGAATGATGTATCCAGCGATAAATTTGATTCGGTAATCAAATGTCGGAGAACAACATGCAAAATGTCAATGACCAATATAACGGTAGTTTCCACTATTGACGAGACTCCTCTGCAAAAACTGATGATACAAACTAGGTGACTTAAGTACCTCAGGTAGAAAGCACTGTGTGCACAAATAGATATCATGCAACTAGATGGCCGAGACCAACTACGACGTTCTAAAATCAACGGAGAAACTGCTGGAAAGAAACGTAACCTTTGTTATTGAATTGAAATTGCTAAGGAAGCGTGCACTAATCAAAAGGAACCGATTGATTCCTTAACTTATTCGCCTGTTATGGAAGCTATGTAAAATCATCTTATTTATTCTTCTCCTCCCCAAAACCACCATCCAACAATAAAAAAAAAAAGGGAGAGGTACTAATTGACGAATACATCTTTTATTTGAGTTTTGTTTCTTTTATCGAAAAATATTTGGAGTTGGCTAATGGACCTGAGAGAGCTTGAGGGGTCGTGCAGCCTACTACGTATCCTATTTTACTAAACCAAATTATTTATTTTTTTGACCTCGATGCATACATCGTTCATTCAATAAACAAGACATCAATATCTATCTTATGTCAACATATTAAACAATGGGAGAGGTGCTGTTTGACGAATACATCTTTCATTTGTGTTCTGTTTGTTTTACCGTAAAATTTTTGGAGTTGGCCAAGGAACCTAAGAGAACTTGAGGGGGTTGTGGAGCATGTAAGGACCCATGTTTCAAACTCTTTTTTTAGTTTGTTATTTGGATTATTGTGAATGAGTTTTTATTTGATTTAATTGTGTTTGTTATGGCATATGCATGTGGACACGTGTGAAATTGGGATCTCTTCACTCTTTCTATGTGTTTATGAGTGGGTTTGATTCATAGTTTTGGCTTGATCATGCCGTTTCTCATGATTTGGTTGAAACCCTCGTAAATTTGCTTGATTTTTCATGTGGGGTTTTAAATTCGTATTTGTTGGTTGTTTCTCTTATATGTGGAAGTTGCGACCATATATGCTTGCTTGACACGTCGTGGTATGGTGTGTGAGGCTTACGGACACGATCGATTGAAGTAGAAATGAAAGAACCATTTGCAAATTGAGAAAATAAGAGGTAAAGTGATAAAGCATGGAAATAAGTCACTAGGACTACTAACCGGTGTGTTGCTAGGAAAAGGGTTCCACGAGGTCCATAAGACTCGAAAAAGGTTTGCGGGTTCCCAAATACCCGAATGTCAATCTAATGAGCGAAATGAATACGAAGTAAGTATTGTAATGGAAACGGAATTCTGTCGATTGATTGAGCACCCTCACAAACGGCTCGCAGGCATGTAAGTGTACACTAGTCCCAAGTGATGAAATTATGTAGTTAATTTACATTTCGTATTTTGTGTTTATATCTTCTTCACTCCTTGGTGTTCATATGAGTATCATTTATGCATTTAGAAATTGTAGAAGATTTCTTACTAGGCGAAGTGAATGCTCACCCCTTTATTTTCAGGTACAAATCAAGGTGTATAGCTTGGGATGCTTAGCGCGTCTGCATGAAAATCTTTTGAAAGACTATGGAAAGGGTTACTCCGTTATCTCATGTAAATCACATTTTGGTAGTTAAAATCGTAACTTTATGAGAGTAAATTATTTCCGCCGGTCGTGGAAACAAATGTTTTCTCCAAATCAATCACAATGGCCCATATGATTGTGTACTACACAATCACACAGACCGTTGTGATTGATTTGGAGGAAACATTTGTTTCCGCCAACGGTGGAAATAATGTTTTCTCTAATTTTATATATCTATTGCTTTTGACTATGGATGAGTGTATCTAACTAAACTATTATTATTATTATTATTATTATTATTATTATTATTATTATTATTATTATTATTATTTTGTATTTCTATTTCAAATACACCAATTTGTAATCTAATGAAAACATTTTTGGGAACGTACAATGTGATTAAGGGGAATGGCATGACTTTTGGCTTATGAATATTTATAGATGGAATATTGATATTGTATTCACGGAAAAGGTATTATTATTTATGTTAATAATTGAGGGTGTGATAGAGCCTACCACATATCCTATTTTAGTAACCCAATTTTTTTATTTTTTTGACATCGATGTATACATCATTCATTGAATAAACTAGACATCAATATCTATGAGAAAGGTACTAATTGACGAGTACATCTTTCATTTGAGTTACGTTTGTTTTATCATAAAATATTTAGAATTGGCTAATAGACCTAATAGAACTTGAGGGGTCGTGGAACCTAAAACTATCCCATTTTATTAACCCAAATTATTTATTTTGTTGACCTTGATGTATACATCATTCATTCAATAAACTAGACATCAACATTTATCTTATATTAGCAAAGATAGCTAGAAATTCTGAACATTGTTTTTTTACAAAGACAAATTTGGTATCAAGAGATTTTTATCGTCTATCCAATCACAACCGCAACGATTTGTTGCTTGACTCAAGGTGCGATGATGTAAAGTGAAAATGACCCAAAATATCGTTTAGTAGTTTTAGTTTAGTTTAGCTTTGGAGATAGGGGTAAAATGAGGGTAATGATGACAAAACAAAACAAAAACTAAACTAAAACTGAGAAACGAACAAGACCATTACTTCTTCCACAACCACACACAATTGATGAGTCGATTTCCGGCGTTATCGTTCTGGGGTACCTACAAGAAGAAGCCAGACACCGGTGTGGTGCATTAGCAAACTCTAAGGGGGCGTTTGGGAGTCCCATTTTCTACTTTTCATTTTCACATTTTTGGGTTTTGAATATTTGGGAGACTTGGGCCAAAATGACTTTTAAGAAAATGAGTTTTCCATTTTAGACTTTAGAGAGGAGAAGTGAAAAAGAGGTCTGGAGGAGCTTTTTGACTTCTCATTTTCCACTTTTCCCATTTTCATTAACAAAAAGACCCATAAAATGTATTCTGTATATATCTCACAAACACTACTCCTGTTGCAAAATGCACTCTGCACATTTATCTCAAAACACTCTTACCAAATTCAAAATACATTCTGACCAAAATTCAAAAAAAGCCAAAAAGCTAGAAAATTGAAAATGAAAAGCTGAAAATGAGACTCCCAGACACCCCCTAAATAGGCGATTAAATGAAAAATTGGTGAACCGAAACGTAAACCGGACCAAACCATTGTTTTTTGTTACTTAAATTTTTTTTAGTCTATATGTGGTTGAAAAATCACTTGTACTCGGTCAAATACTAAAGATTTGGTTTGGTCAGCAAAAAGTCCAAACCAAAGTATCTATACTCTAGTTCGGTAGGAGTACTAGTATAAAAATGTGCCTAAACGGAACCAATTGAACCGTTTACAACCCTACTGCATACAGAGCTATCCTAGAGATTAGTGGCGAATTGGCAAAAAAAAGACCTAAACGCTCTCCTAAAAAGCACGCACACAGGTGCACATGCAATTTTACCGTTTGAAATCATAACTAACTCCACGAGATGGTGCTACATTGAAATGATATTGAAAGTGAGGATGGACGGGATCCGTGGTGCTGTCTGTTGTGCTTTAAGTGTTGTGTTGCAAAGTTACGTCGTTTCGTTTGATTTTTGGGCATACATCTGAAGCTTTCATGGGCCTTGTTTGGAGGAAGAAAAAATCACTACATAGTGTCTAAACCCAAAGTGTCTAAACCCAAAGTGTCTAAACCTAATGACCCTGTTCGTTTCCAGTTTAGTTTTAGTTTTAGTTTTGATGACATCATTATTTCTCTCATTCTCTCTCTATCTCTCTTCACTCATTACACATGATGACATCATCAGAACTAAACTAAACTATCTAACCAAACATAGCCAATATATCTTACTCTAAAGAGCTTAAATCTCCTAAAATTGAATCCCAAAATAACTCTCCAAACAGGGCCAAGCTTTGGATATGTATCAAGAAAATGAGCAAAACGGCGTAGTTTTGCTGCATAACATGATGCACAACACCGACTGCACACCCCCCAAATCTTGACAAATGTTAGTAATTAGAGCATCTCCAAGGAGTTAGCTAAAATTGAATGACTAAAATGATAGTTTTTGATAAAAATGGGACCCACTTACAGATTGACAAATTAGTGATCGAGTAGGTGGCCACTCTAATGTAGGAGTACTAGCAAAATTTTATTAATTGAAACAAAAAAATAATTAAAAAAAGGGAAGCATATCAATGACAATAGGAAATGGCCAACCAACCCTATTGGCTAAAGCTTCAATTTTGCAACAAATTTCTAATTTGGTTGTAAATGGCTAAATGCCACTACATATCAGCTCAAACAAATTAATTTTACCGGTACTCTCCAAAAAAAAGCGTATAATAGGGCTCCAATTTCTTTTCACCCACAAAAGAAATAAAAAATGATATGGGTACACCTAACGCCCACAAAAGAAATAAAAAATGATATGGGTACACCTAACTTGCATCCCACATGCACACCAACGTGATGTGGCAGACAATAAGAAGTCCATCATTTCAGTTGGACCACACATTGAGCTTCTTTTTGTTTGCCACATCACCTTGGTGTGCATGTGGGGTGTAAGTTAAGTGTACCCATAGCATTATTGCAATTTGACAATCGAAATCGGTTATTTTGTAGGTCTTTACACGAACATTACCCATGCCAAACATGGTGTTGATTGAACATTTTTAGTAATCATAAACTTTTATGTCTTCCCTGAGAAAAGTGGATCTTTAAAATAATTTCTGTTGTTAAATTGATTTGAATCAAATACTCATTGATAATCGATAAATTTGATTTTTTTGTATGGATGACTTAGACGTCAATAGCTACAACATGAATGGTCCAGATTTATCAAAATACATTGCTAGGCCTCACATAATTAGATAATGTGTTCGAAAAATGTGTTTGAGATAGTGTGTACGTAGCAAAAGCTCCATTACATGAACATTCCTTGAATCAAAATCAGTTGCGCAGAGAGAGAGAGAGAGAGGGAGAGAGAGGGGAGAGAGGGAATCCAAATCACAGAGAGAGAGAGAGAGAGAGAGAGAGAGAGAGAGAGAGAATGGAATCGTCGTCAATTGCAATGGGGCAGCAGAGGCTTCACAACGTCTTCGTGTACGGAAGTCTGTTGGCTGACGAGGTTGTAACGGTTTTACTGAAGCGCGTGCCTGATTCTTCTCCCGCCATTCTCCATGGCTTGTCAGTCTCTCTCTCTCTCTCTTCTCCATCTTCTTTCTTGTTCCTTGTTTTCCAGTTAGGCCTGTTTTGCCTTTATAATCCTTTTGGATTTGTTTTTACTCAATTTTTTTCGCCAACGTTAGTTTGCGTCATCTTTCTTTGAATTATTGGGAGAGAAATCTGAAAATGGAAAAAAAAAAAAATTGAACCAAAATTGAAAAAAAATAGAAAAGACAAAAATAATCTAATTTATGTGTTGGTTTTGAATTTAATTTCGTCTAGGTTTTGATCGTCATTTTATTATATTTTATATTTCTCGACGAACAAATAATTCATAAGAAATTGATGTAAAATTAAGAGAAAGGCGATTTTTAAAAAAAAACAATATATGCGGTAGTAATCCTAAAACTGCATCTATAAGATTTGGATTTCTGGAAATTGAAGTTTAGACCTCATGATTGATTGATTCTGTAAGCTGTCTTCCGGTTCCACCTGTTTTTGTTCGATGGTAAT
The DNA here is from genome assembly GCA_963854785.1 of Vaccinium vitis-idaea. Lineage (NCBI taxonomy): Eukaryota > Viridiplantae > Streptophyta > Magnoliopsida > Ericales > Ericaceae > Vaccinium > Vaccinium vitis-idaea. The sequence continues at coordinate 37,030,818 of OY978215.1, read as the reverse complement.
TGTTAATTTTTGTATATGTACCAAAAACTTTAAGCTATTATGGGGAGAGTGAACGCGTATACCAAAAGCTTTAAGCCATTATTGTAGGGATTCTCTGCCAGATGTCTTGCATTCCTGTTTAGTTATTTTCGGTATGTCACTTGCAATATCTGCCAATCTCTCAGGTTCCTCTTCAGTTGTTTTTTTTGGTATGTCTCAAGTTTAGGAATATCGATCCTTGAAGATGTTTTTGAAGTACAATTTGTGTATCTTTGGAAGCACATTTCCTACTAATTGGATTTGGTTTGGTTTAACGGTCAAGGAAAAGGTTTTTGCGTTTAACATCTAGACATTGTTAGAAAACAAACTATGGAGGGTGGAGCATTGGAACTCATACCAAACTGATAATACCTCAGGTTTAGAATTGGGGACAAGGTCATCCGTGATTCCGTTGATGAAGTTGTTTTTACTTAATTAGGTTAATGCAATATGCTCTAAAATTGAAGTAATTGATTTAAATGGATCCTATGACTTTTTAGTTTTTTATCTTCTGTTTTTTCAAAAGCAAATGAACTGTTGCACATTTCTAGTCTCTGATGCGTATTGGAATGGCTTTGTTTCTTTCAGCCATAGGTTTAGCATCAAAGGACGCGTTTATCCTGCTCTTCTGCCGGTAGAGAATAAGAAAGTCACTGGAAGGGTTGGTTCATCAAACTTTATTATTGCTGCTTCACAGTGTTGTAATTGTTTTTGTATGAAGCATCATTTCAATACAATTTCATCATTCAAAAAAAAAAAAAAATCCTTTCTGGCTTGCTCTAAAATGTTAAAATCAGGATCTTAAACTTGTCTAAGTTTGTAGCTTAGAAAGTCATCTGTAGTTTTGTTTTTTAATAATTAGCATATCGTTTGAAGGTTAGGAACACATTTGTTTTGATGACCAAAATCACTTCAAGTTTCTGCTTTTCTTGGTGGAGAAGTAACTTTTAGTGGTGTACCAAACTGTACTGGTCAAGCTGGTTGGTTTGACTGGAGACTATTGGGAAGCAGGCTGTTAAAATAACACTGTTAAAGATCGTATCTATTTTCTTTGCAGGGCCTTCGTTGTTGTAATTGTCTATTTAACTTTGAGCATATTGCTGTGCCTGAATTGGTTTCTAAGTTAGTTGTTGCTGTTTTGTTTATCAAAGATCAGTCTGCGTTTTCTTTATCCTGCAGAATACTTGAGATTGGCTCACATTATTTTTGTTCAGACCATTCTGGTAAAGTCATGCCCGCCAGCCTTAAATTATTAGGAGAAAAGACGGTTGAGCATTTTCATTCTTGACCTCTAAACTATAATGGTTATTGGGCAGTAACAATTATAACAGTTTTCTGGTCAAAGAAGTTCTCGACCGTAAACATCTATCTCTGACCCTAGCTTTTAATTTAATGCTACTATCCAGAGAACTTTACTACCAAAACAAATCAGAGTAAATTGTGAATTCAACTACATTTGAAAATGTTGTTTTAAACCATTCTCTTTGTTCTTGTATAATTTCTTCTTCTTTCTTTTTCTTTTTTCTCTCTTTTTCTCTCTTTTTCTTTCAGTTTTCCTTGTGTTTGTATGAATATGGACATATGTCCGGTATTGGTAAATTAGTGGAAATTTGAGCTTAAACAAGGAGATTGATAAGTGTAATACACTTTTTTGTGATGCTTGTAATGGGCTTCTGTTTCATACTATACTTAAGGGTCCCCATGAGGCTGGAGGCTTAAAGTAGGATTCGTTTTGGGGAATCTTTTACTTTAGAATCCCCAGAGAAATGAATTAGCAGCAGAATCTAGAATCAAATATAATGGCGGAAGAGTTGTGCACGCTTTATTACTTGAACAAGAAGAAGATGGCTTAGGCTGGGCTTTGGAGTGCTGTCAGAGATCTAGACCTGATGTACGTAATTCTGTTTACCATACTTTGTCCAACATACTAATAGCATCACTGTGAACACATCTCTTATCACCTTGAACACCAGTACGACCACCACTGCGAGAACTACAACAAAATCCAACAATTGCCTCCGTCAATTCAACCATTGCTGTGGAAACTAGTGTGACCACTACTGCTTAGAAAGACTCTGGACCATGAGCAAATGAGGTGGGCACCAGTGATTGTCCCAAATATGAACATGAGAAGCGAGAATATCCATTAGTGGTAGTTTTCATAGTCTCACTAGCAACTATTTGAACTGCCAACTTGCAAAGACGAGGATCTAAACCAGAGCAAAGAAGCAACCACACAATCCTCTCAATGATGCTGCTGTTGAGCCAAATCGGTGGTAGAGGGGTGATGTTGCAACAACTGATCTCATAAACTTTTAATAGTGTTGTAGTACTCAGATAAGGGACTTTTCATACTGCTTGCTTGTGAAAAAAATTCTCATGAAGTAGAAACATCACTCTATTGTGAATAGGATTTGGCAAAGAGCATCCCGGAGTATAGAGTTCTGGTGTTAAATTGAAGGCCGTCATACCATGTTACGGTGCAAAATATAGATTTAAGGTTATAGAGAACAAAGAAGAAATAGAGAGAGAATAATTTGGTGAAAGATTTAGGTGTACAAATGAGCCCCTATACCACATATGTAGATATTATGTACTTATGTTATTATGGCATGATTGATAAAGTTTGTAGCTAAGTGAGGTAACTCACTCGGTTGGTAAGATGCCTTCGACTTAGTAGCGGTCTTCTTTTGAGTAAGTGAAAAGACGGTGGAACCAAGACCCTTTTAGCTAAGAAGTGAGACAAAAAGGATCACACTTTGACCAGGATGAAAAAGTCTTTTTATTGCGATTTTTGTTGTTGCTTCGTAGCATATGTACTCGTGGTCAGTCATGGTTGTTTAAGCATGTAGCAGGCTAAAAATCATGTTACACATGTATTTCATTTGCCAAATATTTAAATTGTTAGTCTCAAGTCTTGACTTCATTTATGCATGCTTGAGAGGTCTTTTAATTGGGCACATTTCTTTTTAATCGATTTAGTCCTTTCCCTTCAAAATATTATTTGCTGCAGGTATTATCTGGTATAACAGATCCTGAACTAGATGTATTGGACACTTTTGAGGATGTTGAGTATGAGAGGCGCACTATTGAGGTTTCTCTAATGGTATGTATGGCTGAATCATCTACGAAATATCCATGCACTCACATTATACTTTCCAACCGGGAGATGTGGTTCATATGAAATGAAGATTCATTTAGAAGGAAGACCAATTTCTTAATCAGTGGGAGAAAGTATTTTCGACTACTTACATTTGTTAAGAAATATTGTCCCAAATTGCTTGGGAGTGGAATGGGTGATCACTTAATATATACTAGGACCTCTCCACTCATTGTCAATTGGCTTTGAGATGGATACGAAGTTTCCAGATGGTATAAGAGCGGGGCCCATTCCACCCCGCATTTAAAAAAAAAAAATTCACAATCCACACCCCATGATGACAGCTGCACGATGATAGGACCCAAAAAGTGGCCACACGTGACAAACCTCAAATGCGGCTGCACCTGAGGGGGGATGTTAAGAAATATTGTTCTACATTGCTTGAGAGTAGAATGGGTGATCACTTAATATATGCTGGGACTTCTCCACTCATTGTCAATTGGCTTTGAGATGGATATAAAATTTCCAGATGGTATCAGAGCGGGGCCCATTCCACCCCACATTTAAAAAAAAAATTCACAATCCTCACCCCACGATGACAAACCAGCAAAAAGGCTGCATAGTGGCCACACGTGACAAACCTCAAATGCGGCTGCACGTGAGGGGGATGTTAAGAAATATTATCCCACATTGCTTGGGAGTGGAATGGGTGATCACTTAATACATGCTGGGACCTCTCCACTCATTACCAATTGGCTTTGAGATGGATATAAAGTTTCCAAAATATTGTTTCGTGGCTAGCTTGTATGTAACATGGAGAAGGGATGCTACAAGGAGTTTGAAGATGGCAACAATAACTAAACAGGAAATTTCAGTGATTTTGAGTAAATAATAATTTGGAAGAGACTGAAAATTTGGTCTTGGTAAAATCCAACAAGCCGCTGCTGATATTCCATGGTAGTATGATTTCCCAACAACTTTTAGGGAGAATGATATTGGAACTTTTTTTTTGCAGGATAGTTCTCAAAAGTTTACCGCTCATGCATATGTTTGGGCAAACAATAGCGATCCAAACTTATATGGAGACTGGAATTTTGAGGTAAACTTACTTGCCTTCACTTCTAGTGTTCATTATTTGTACTGCTTCAACTACTTCCGATAATTGAGGTGATGCAATTGTTCAAAAGTGGAGTTTCCGAAAATGAGGGATACAGGGAGAGGAGGGAATCTCGACATGTTAGCCATCTTCCCCAAGTTTTTTTTTTTCTTTTCGAAATGTGTCATAAGATTGTTAGAACCTTCCAAAGATGTCTTTAACGTTATTTAAAATCTTGCCAATGTTTTCCTGGCTTCCGAAACATGGTACCAGGAACTGGACCATTCATGCAGTTCGTTTATTTTCCCTTTTCTTTTATTGAGTAGCAAACCAAGTAAAGAAGTATGCCACTAATGCTTCAAATTACTAAAGCTTTTGTGAAATTAACAGCGTATCCTAGGATTTGCTGTCCTTATTTGTGGGATTGGCGTGAAATATTTGGTCCTTTTCCCCCCCTTCTATTTTGTTGGCTGCCCTTGACCTATTTTCTTTGTTTCTTTGTCACGCCTTAGTTTCTTTCGTTTCCCCGTCGTTTTTTTCCTTCATTTTTTCACATTTTCCATTTATTACAAGGAATGGAGACAAGCGCACATGAAGGACTTTATCAAGATGACCATGGGGTTTATGGAAGAACTGGAGCTCCCGGAATCAAAACCAAGAGTGGAAACTTACCAATCCTTCTACCAGCAGAGTGGTGACAATCCCCCCAGCTCTTGAAATTATTCTTCGTCTACCGTATTTTTTAAAGATGATCACTCCTCCATCATCCATCCCTTAGTAGGATTTCATTCCTTATTTCGCTTGCGGTATAGCTGCCAACTCTTTCATTATACATTGGAGATTGTCCTTTTCCCCCCCCCTTAGCGGATGAGGATTATTCCTCATAACTGTGTCATCACGCGTTTGACAAGTTTGATAAAGATTACCCTTTCTGGATGGTTTCAAGCATATCCCTCTCCTCGCGTGAAGTGCTAAGATATCCATGTTAGGTTCTTGAATTTGTCGATAAACGAGCAAAAACTATTTGCTCCAATTCTGTAATTCACGCGGAACTTGTTTTTGTTTTGAGAATCATTGTTAGTTTCAAATCCACGTAATAGAAATGGAAGCCAAGATACGAAGAGGGAAATGTGTAGGCGCCCCCTCTCACGGAACCAATTTTTGACTTCTACTACTACTACTACTTTAGCTGCTCTGCTGTGAATTTATTATTTATTACTGTATTTTTGTATTCTTTCTAGTGGTGCTACGTACACATCCTCTACACTTACACCCTAGACACGTGGCACACTCTCACTCCCTTTGACTCTCTCTTTCCGTACTCTCTTTTTCAAACCGAGATAGTTAACAAGCTCAAAGTAAGTAAAAATAACGAACTCAAATCCAGTAAAATTTGAGCTTAAACCTAATGAAAATTCACGAGCTCGAAATTAGTGAAAAATCACGAGTTCAGACCCAGTGAAATTCATAAAATCAAACCCATTGTTTGATAAATGTATAATTTTTTTCAACACTGGATATGAAAAATAAAAATAATAATCATTTTAATTTGTAAAAATAAATAGAAGAGAAATAGAGAGAGACAAGTGGGGAGTTAGTGGAGGAGAGAGAGAGAGAGAGAGAGAGAGAGAGAGAGAGAGAGGGAGGACGGAAAGAGAAAGAGAGAGAGAGGATGGAAAGAGAGTCAGAGGAAGTGAGAGTGTTCCACGTGTCTAGGTGTGAAAGGGTATAAGTGGTCTCGGTGTGTACCTAGACTTATTGTTTTCTTTAATCTAATCTAATATCTAAAGGGAGAGCACCTTTTTAGTGTGGATCAGTTTTTGAAGCTGGCTCACATTTTTATTATACCTAAATTGCCCTCTTAACTGCCCACAATTGCCCTTTCTTTCCCAAACCAATTGCCTTTTTTAACTGCCTACACCATTCACCAATTTAAACTCAACTGCCGAAACGTGAAACCCCATCCACAAAAACTTTACCCTTTATGCAAGATAAAAACCTGTACGTCTCTGCAAAACCTTCCATTTCCTCCAACACAGTACACAGGTACAATTATAATGGCGTCAATGCTTTTTACTTTGTAAACCTCTGCATGCATATATGTCTCTTTCATGCTTTTCCCCTTGCCAAGGTTCTCATATTTTCACACACAAAGGGACGAGTCACTGCGCGCATGCCAACCCATAGAGTGAGAAACACATCCTTCAATTTTTATAACTCCCTGACTGGTCCGTGATTTATTTTACCTACTGTGTTCACAACTTTGTGTTTCCAAAACAGATTTAGATTCTCTTCCCAATTCTGCTCGGAAAATAAGAAAAACCTCTTCCTGTTTTCCAACCATACGAGGGAAACGAGATATGAAAAAATTATCAAGTTGGACTTGCACACGCATTGCGTGTGCCCCGATCTCTAGTGAGATCATGCATTGTACAAAATGTGAATCAGCATCATTGACGGATTGAACGGCCGCCAGAAAGATCATGCTATCGCATTTTGTTCCCTTGATGATCACGAATCTCCACTTTGATTTAGCGGCCGTGAGATCAACATCAACGCATTGCGCAGCCCTCACACCCTCCATTCTAAAGAAGTGGTTGGAAATTACACCATGAGAAATTTAACGAGGTGAAAAGACGTTAAATAACACAAAAAACCAAACAGAAGTACTCCAATGGAAAAACAACCATCTGGATGACAGGTTTCTCAGTCAAGTTCGATCTTCCAATTTCCTTCTTCATCATCTTTGCGGATCAGGACTTGGACAAGACTTCGAATCTCTTGAAGTTCCTCGGATCTGGGAAATATGATTTCAGTCACTCTTTTTCTCTCGCACCAAACGTTTTCTCCAAGCACTCTCAACTCTCAAGCGTATCGTGATATAATCTCGGTAATTTGACTTATAATTGATGAAAATAGAGAATTCACATAGCCCGTGGACAAAACCCACTTTCTTCCCTCGACAGTCCATAAAATGGTGAGCAAACAAAATGTTCACGAACTGATTGAACAAGTCACTAATAGTAGTGGATTCACAATAGCCGCATGCAATGGTAAAACATGCATGTCTGACATATGATAGAAACCAAAATAGCTTCTGTTTCCGGGAATTTACCGAATGAACATGACCATGAAAATCTAACACTTTCCAAGTTGCTTCACAAGATCAAATCGGAACCTTCAAAATTCCGACTGCCCAAAGTATTTACCTGTAATCGTTGCTAATATATTAAGCATGACAACTTCATCATCCAATTCCGATTTTCCAGCTCGCAATCTCGCACACTTCCTTAGCAAACAACGTAGGGAAGCACACGTGTCAGCATCTAATGGGGTGTCAATTGCAGCGCAGAGAGCAAATAGCCATGCACAATCATTCCTCGACAAAGTGCTCATATTCTCCGCTAATCTTATCCGTCTTCTCAGCAATGACAATCGAGCTACGGAGTCCATCCCTAAAACAGCAGACAAAGTAGGGCTGTCACTAGAACTTCCAAGAGAAGGGGAGGCGTCGTTTTGCATGGGTCGTGGATAATCTGGGCTTTCAGGAGTAGAAGAACACTCAAGAGACTCGGAGGTTTCATCTCCACCATTGGTCAGCTTATCAAAATTTTCAGCAATGAGAGTTTCAGGAAGCTGACTGGAGCTTTCTTCTTGATGAATGGTTGATGAAAACGGAAATTGAACAGATGTTTCAGCACTGGAATCCTGAAGATGTGACAGAGCCTGTAAAGGAAAAGAAAAGAGAAGTCATTTCTCTTCACGCCTATATATTATATAATGCACGAGAATCATTCTAAGCTTTTCAGCTGACCTCCTATTATATCGGGCTATAATACCTAGTTCAGTAAATTAGATGAACAAAAACACAAGAAAGTTGGGCCCAGTAACTTACAAGCCTCAGCTCCGAAAAATCAGCAATGAAAGCATCCTCCCACTGTTTTAGTGGCAATAAGTGCTCTGGGCACTTCTCAATATCTGGTATTATTGGCATGTAAGCAGTCTGTTCTTTCTTCAACTTACTTCTTTCAAGCTTGGCGACCTTCACTTTTGGAACTCGTGCTGCTTCCCACCTAAGTAAAAGATAAGAAGACTTCACATCTTATCCTACTCACAGATTTCTAAACTAATCTGAACAACACAGCTCTAGCACCCAGATGAAACTCCCACAGTAGAAAAGACAAATATATTACTGTTCGTTGCATTTAGTTTTTTGTACTATTTGAGGTAAATATTTATATGCAGTTAGAACACTTAATTTGGATTTTCCCGGTCAAGCCAAGTCAGATACTATCCAAAAAGCAATTACGGTGAAGCAAAAGCTAGGAACATGAGTCTCTTTAGCAAGAGCACTTCAGTTTTGCAAGTTTGTTACTTATGGGTAGTTCCTACAAATGTGCTCAACTTACTATCAAGCATTATTCCGCATTTGAATACTCTCTGTAATTCTGTGAACTATATTGCAATATTCAATGAGAAAGGTGAACATTAAGGAGCTTTGCATGCCCAGTATTCTGCTGCTGTCGCCTTCACTAACGATGAACTCATGCTGAAAAACCTGTATAATGGTCTCACCTACATAAGTGGGGGGATTGACAATCACAATATCTACCGTGTACTGAGAGATCACCCTTCTGCTCCTGCAAACCTCTCAGAAGGAACCAACCAAAACAGAAGTAGATGGTACAAGATGTAGCCTTTCTGCAGACTCTGATATGAATGATCAAATGACAACTTCTCTTTCTTGCTAGGGTTGTTTGAAAACACTATGATAAGGATATAGATATAGACTCACCCTTAAATAGATCAATCTGCATAAAGAGGTTACCGATAACTTTGCATAACCACCAAGTACAGAGAAAATGAATGAGAATATGAATAAACCTCATCTCTCCCAAGTCAAGAAGCTAAGCTAACTAAAGTAGACAGATAAAGTTCCAAAAGAAACTTATTAGAGTCGTCAAGATTTACCATAGGTCCATATACCTAAACACAAAATGTTTCCAAGACGTATCATTATTAGAGATTTAAGCATACAAAAGAAACACCAAGATTGACTCAAAGGGAAAATATGACATCCTCAGAGTACCAGAGTTTGAATCCAGCAATACACAACTTAAAGTGGTTAACCTCAATGGCTGAAGCAACCAACAAATAAACAAAATCATTGAAATTGGGAGTAATACCTTACACGCCTCAGATATTCCAATCCATCTAGTGGAGGCCCAGCATCAAAATTGGGTTCTCCTGTAACAAAAAACGCAGGTCTATGAATGCTACTGTAATCTTCATCACTGTCATCTTCCTCACTACATTCTCCCTCTACACCAACACTGACATCGCATACAGGATCCAAGGGGTTGATGTTGTCGATTTCATCATCCATGACTGGAGAACAAGATAAATTTTCACCTGAAACGAATCAAAATACTAAGACCAAGAAGTTCTGCCAGTAATTAAAACCTGAAATGGTACACAAATAAAAAGATGAATAACAACATCCAGAAAGGCCAAGCAAATGACAGTTAAGAAGAGGAGAGTACCGTTTCATTCCATTAACAAAAGAATCTGTACATTGTTAAGAGCGTACTTGCATTGTATCTAAAATCATTCAGTTAAACTAGTCAGATCACTAGACATAGGCATCTAAACTACAGCACACCAAGACTTTGCACATGCTGCGAGTTCGTACAAAATGACCATGGATTGTATACAGGCACTATAAACAATTTGACCAGCTATTTGCATAAGACCAAACAAGGGATATTCGGGTGTTTTGACAAAGATTCTCAGATGGTTCCCTCTTCCCTTTGCAGCCGCCATGCCTGTGCAAATACAAATTGAAGCCATCAAATTAATACAAAAAGAGAACTCCCCAAAAGAAGAGGAAAAAAAGTTGCTAAACGACGAACATCCACCAGATAAAACATTTGACAAATTACATGGACCTCAAAATTTCGAGAAGGATTTAGTATTACTTTCCAAACCAAAAAATTAAAAGAAAACAAAAAGCATTTTGAAATGTGTAACGGGAGGCTCAGACTCTTGTTCTAATGTTAAGCCCTCAACAACCCCAAATAAAAAACAATCAAAGAAAAAAAAAAGCAGCAAAAAGGAAGAACCAAAGATGAAGAAGTAAACTAAACAATTGAAGATGGAGAGGTCACAATATGATCAAAAGAGCATAGCTAGAAAAATAAATTAGCACAAAGGTTAACAATAGAAGGAAACTGGAAAGATTGCAAACCAGGATCTGCAGAATTGGAATTTTCGCAAAGAAGAAGTTGAGAAAAGGATTATCAACATATGCTGGGTATCCAGCGACAGATCAGGATCAGGAAAGGAGAAGGAAAAAACCCCAAAGTAAGGTTACAAACTAACAAAGAATTTTTTCGTTTATTTCTTTTTATTTTTTTAATTTTTTGCAAATTAGCAACACATACTATTTTATGAAATTTTACTTGAATAAGGCACTCCAGTCGAATCAGAAATCTTTATCTTTATTAACTTTCCCACCAAGCAAAAGCAATCCAAGACAATCAAAATGCAAGAGGCACCAAATTTAATACATGCATAACCAGCACAAAAATCTACCTAGGTATAGCTCAATGAGAGTTGATTGATCTAGGATTTGGGAGATTTAATAAGCACAAGGGCCACATACAAGTAATAGCTTTGAGAATCCTTCCTCTGACAAGTGTTTTAATTTCCTTGTTCAGGAACAATCAAGTCTTTTGAAGTCTATCCAAGAGCCGCGAGTAGTTCCCAAAAATTAAGAATACTTGCATACTATTTTCAATTGACAAAAAGTCAAACACATAACACTTCATGAAATTTTACTCAAAGAAGTCACTCGTAGTGTTGGATTGGAAATCTTTGGCCTCCTAACTTTTTTCACCAAGCAAAAACAATCCAAGACAAAACAAAATGCAAGAGGCACTAAGTGAAACACACGCAAATAACTAGCACAAAATCAGGCCTTGGTAGAGGTCAATGAGGGTTTATTGATGAAGGGTTTGGTAGAGAATTTCAGGAGAGAATTGAAAGGCATAAAAAGAGCTCATCTAGTATCCTGACCAGATTAGAAAGGGATGCGAACACAGGCACCGGAGATCAACAAAAACAGAACGGCAATGATTCTGGTGTTCTTGTGATGCAATAACATTAAGGGTAGAAGTGTCATTTTAATGCCCTTCAGTGTGTGTAGGGTTTTGGAGTCAAATCCTGACCATTCATCTCGCCGGAACCTTGCCTGAAAACGGCGCTGGAAACCTCGCCGGAGCTTCGGCGGAAAACCCAAATCACCCTATTCCACTCGAAATCAACAGATCTGTCCATTTCCTTTATATGGAACCCTAAACCTCCAAATCGAACCTGTTCGAAGCATTATCAGCCATTTTTTAACTCGAAATCATGGTTTAAGCACTCGAAATCCTATGACAGCCTTCGATTTTGCAAGACAACCATTTCGACGCTTTAATCACAATTTCGAGCCTTGTTAGACCATTTTCGGCACTGAATCTACCCCTGTTACACTCGACAGCACTATTTACCCTCGATTAAGGTACGAATAACACTCTACAACACTCGAATCTTTCTGTGTGGTGTTCGAAATTGGGTTTTGGCCTTCAAAATTGGGTTTTTGTGTTCGAATCTGGGTTTTGGTCTTCGAATCCGGGTTTTGACACTTGAATATGTGTTTTTTAGCTTTGATTTCAACTGGATATGTCTAATTTGTTCAAATTTGTTGCGATTTGTTACAATTTGCTGCAATTTGGTCAATATTTGGAGTTGTTATTGGTAATTTATTGGAATTTGGAGTCCCAATTGATTGGGTTTTGCTTAATTTGGGCTGATTTTGGTTATTAGAGTTGATTTTGAGTCTTGTAATGGGTCAAAGAGGAGGTAGAGGTAGGAGAGGAGTTAGAGGTGAAGGATTTATGGTGAAAAAAAGGTAAAGATGATGGTTACGACCATGGCAATCCAAGTCGTTATAGGCACGAGATCAAAGAGTTGGACACAAATTGCTACCTTGAGTGACAAGGTGCAATATGTGTTCTTAAATAGACAAGTTGCTACCTTAATGAAGAAGGTGCAATGATTGCTACCTTTGAGTAAAGGTAAAAATGATTCTCAAAGTCAATTGGAGTCTAGTTTTGACTACAAGGGGAAAAACAATATTGATGACGGCCTCGTCGAATCTCATGAAAACTTCAAACCGAATGAGTTTGAGGAAGAGATAATCTTCAATACGGATGAAGTTGGAGGTGGTTTTAAAGATGATAACGCCTTTGAGATTGATGATGAGTTGGAAGAATTGCCCATCTTTGAATGAGTCTCCAAATAAAGACTTTGTAGGTAAGTTTGAAGGAGTTCCCGTGTTTGATGAGTTTCCAAACCATGATATTGATGGTGATGATGATGTTTCTCTCTTTAATGAGCTCTTACGTGAAGAGATTGAAGATGACTTTAAAGATGGCGGTTTCAAAGACTTTCCCGTCTTTACCTCAAGACGGGAAAGTCTTTGAAACAGGAGGAGGCGTTTCGTCCTCGCGTAGATGGTACAGAATTTGATAGCATTTCTGGGGAGGATGCATCTTGGTTAGAAAGGCCATTTGATGAAGCAGAGGTGGTGGCAGCTCTTAAGGCATTGAATGGAGACAAGGCGCCGGGACCGGATGGTATGTCGTTGGCTTTTTTTCAACAGTGTTGGGGAGTGGTGAGGGAGGAAGTCATGGGTATGTTTCATCATTTTTGGAGGTGTGGGGAGTTTGAAAAGAGTTTAAATGCTTCTTTTGTGGCTCTAATTCCAAAAAAGGGTGGGGCAGAGGACATCCGGGATTTCAAACCTATCAGTTTACTTGGGGGAGCGTATAAGTTGTTGGCCAAAGTTTTGGCGATTCGTTTGAAAATTGTAGTGGGGAAGGTGGTTTCGGAATCCCAAAATGCTTTTGTTGAAGGAAGGCAAATTTTAGACGCGGTGCTAGTTGCTAATGAGTGCGTGGATGCTAGAATGAAGAGTGGCATTCCGGGAATTATATGCAAGTTGGACATTGAGAAGGCGTATGATCATGTTAACTGGGATTTCTTGTCCTATATTATGCAACGGATGGGTTTTGGAGAGGTATGGAGGAAATGGATATACTTTTGCATCTCTTCTGTAAGGATGTCTGTTTTAGTTAATGGTACTCCTGCAGGTTTCTTCCGTTCTTCTAGAGGCCTTCGTCAGGGTGACCTGATTTCGCCGCTCCTTTTTATAATGGTCATGGAGGTGTTTAGTAGGTTGATTCGGAATGCCGTACAAGGTGGGTTTTTACAAGGTTTTGAGGTTGGAAGTGAGAATGGAATGGGGTTGACGGTATCCCATATCTTATATGCCGATGATACTCTTGTGTTTTGCGATGCGGATCCAACACAAGTGGGCTACCTTCGATGTGTTCTTTTGTGTTTTGAGGCTGTGTCTGGCCTTAAAGTAAATTTGGGAAAGTCGGAGATGCTTCCAGTAGGTGCGATTGATGATATTAATGGTCTAGCTCAATTATTGGGTTGCAAAGTTGCGAGGCTTCCGACCATGTACTTGGGTTTGCCTTTGGGTTCTTCCTTTAAATCCAAGGCAGTCTGGGATTCAGTTGTGGTTAGATTTCAGAAGAGATTAGCAGGTTGGAAGCGTCATTATATTTCGAAAGGAGGTAGACTTACGTTAATCAAAAGTACTCTGTCAAGTTTACCTACGTATTTCATGTCGTTGTTTGTTATTCCGGTTTCGGTTGTTAAGAGGCTGGAGAAAATTCAAAGAGACTTTCTATGGGGAGGAATGGGAGAGGAGTTTAAATACCATCTTGTTGATTGGGATACGGTATGTACTCCCATTAGAGAGGGAGGGTTGGGAGTGAGGAGGTTAAAGTTATTTAATCAAGCTTTGTTAGGAAAATGGCTTTGGAGATTTGCGTGTGAAAGGGAAAGATGGTGGAGGATGGTGATTGTAGCAAAGTACGGTAGTGGGTGGGGAGGTTGGTCCTCCCTTTCAGTGAGATTGCCGCATGGAGTGGCGCTGTGGAGGGGTATTATGAATGGATGGGGGATTTTTGTACAGTTCATTCAGTTGAGGGTTGGCAATGGAAGAAGGGTGAAGTTCTGGGAGCATGTTTGGTGTGGGGATGAGAGTTTGCGGGATGCTTTTCCAAGTATCTATCTTTTGGCTTGCGACAGGGAAGCTTCCGTTTCTGAGTACCTTCAAATTGTCGAAGGAAATTTAGTTTGGGATATCCGCTTACGAAGGGAAGTGTTTGATCGAGAGATGGAGACTTTGATGGCTTTGTTGTCTAGGGTGTATGGATTTCATGGGATCAGAGAAGGGGAGGATGAGTTTTGCTGGAAGCTTTCCAAGAAAAGGGAGTTTCAGGTGAAGTCTTATTATCAAGCTTTATGTGGGGGTGGTAGATCGGTCTTTCCATGGAAAGCTATTTGGAAGACGAAGGCCCCTCTAAAGGTGGATTTTTTTGTTTGGTGTGCGGCCCAAGGAAAGATTCTCACTATCGATAACTTGATCCGTAGGCGGGTAATCATAGTGAATTGGTGTTGTATGTGTAAGAGGGATGCAGAGACAATTGATTTCATTCATTGCCCACTAGCTTGGGAGTTATGGTCGGCAGTGTTGTCTTGGTTTGGTATTCAGTGGGCAATGTCAAGAAATGTCATGGAACTTCTTATTGCTTGGAGAGGTGGAAGAGTGGGTATGAGAAGGAAGTGTGTTTGGAACATGATTCCTCTCTGTGTGATGTGGATAATTTGGCGAGAGAGGAATCAGAGATGTTTTGAAGGAGTAGAAAAACCCTTGTTCAGAATCATTAGTTTTTTGGTGAATAGCTTGTATAGTTGGGACAAGAGAGATTGTTTTCCTTCTCTTGACCAATTTTTTGACTGGTTTGAGCTTTTACTTCCACGTGTTGGCGTATAGGGCCTTTTTGTCCGTGGTCTCCTTTTTTGTAATTGGGTAGCATCCCTTATGCTCTTTTTTATATATGAATATAATTACTTATAAAAAAAAAAGACTTTCCCGTCTTTGATGAGTTCCTAAAAGAGGAACTTGGAAATGATCTTGAAGGTGAATCTATCTTGGAGATTGGAGAAGATTTTAAGGATGATATTGTCCTTAAGATTAGAAGTAATTTGGAAGATGATCTTGCCATTAAGAGTAGTGGTGAATTTGAAAATGTTTCAATCTATGATGAGTTTGAAGAAGAGTTTTGTGTTGATAATGAAGAGGGGAAACTAGTTGATATGATCAAGTAGAACTTCCTTTTGGATATGCAAAAAAGCAAGGAAGTGATAAATGAAGACCCTTATGTTTTGGTTGTGTCACCGAAGTTGGATGAAGTTGTTTTTTATTATCCACCAATGAGTGAAGAGTTTGGAGAGCCAAAACTTGATGATTGCTTCCATTATTTGCCTTTTGAGTTGCACATGGTGCAAGGGGTGTTTGAATTGGCACCTTTTCCTTGCACACGCTATTTGGGATTACCAAAAGAGGAAAAAGATGATTTGGGACAGCTTGTTGACCCTTTGGCTGTGTTTGGATGACCGGAATCTTGAGTAGGAATAGGAATATGATTACCGGGAATCAAATTCCCGGGAATTTCTTGGGTAGGAATAGGAATATGATTACTTGGAATCGAATTCCTAGGAATTTGATACCTGGAGGAATGGCATTTCGGTGTTTGGATTAATTCAGTAATCTTACGTGGGAAACAATTATTTTGGAAATTTATTAAACTCAATATTTCCTTTTCTTAATGAATGAGTCAGGAATCTGAGATTACCATGGGATAAGGGAGGGATCAAATTCCCACTAAGTCTAGGAATGTGATTCCTGGTTGAATATGTCATCAGGAATCACATTCCTATTCCTGTCTCTGCCAAACGTTGGAATTAGAAAAGCTTGGCATCACATTCCTGTTCCTGTCTGTGCCAAACGTTGGAATCATGGGTAGAAGGCATCACATTCCCATTCCCCCTTGAGATTACTGCCATCCAAACACAGCCTTAGGGTTTTGTCTTCAGCCAAGCAAGTTTCGAACATAGTGTGGTGACTTTTCAACGTGCTAAGGTGGATAGTTCTTGGTGCGCCTTGGGAATGTGTGTGATCTGCTATTACGACGATATTTTGAATTACAAGACGCATGGTACATGGATGATTTCATTGCACATAAGTATGGACGCGGTGGATGTACACAAAAAGAAGCTGATATTGAAGATTGGTTGTAGGGTGACGCGTTGATCAAGGAATGCTCGAAGATGCACAATAAAAACTTTATGTTGTCTTTATTTGGTGTTGTGTCATGTAGTCCAACTTGAGGACAAGTTGTTTTCTTTTAGAAGGTGAGTCCTAATGTAGTAACATTAAAGATAGAAGTGTCATTTTAATGCCCCTTAGTGTGTGTAGGGTTTGGAGTCTATAAATTGGTGTCTTGGGTCCTCATTAGGTAGTTTTTGATATATTGATTAAAGAATATTGAGAGCTTTTACTCCTTGTATCCCATTTTGAGATTTATCTCTCTTATTAATCTATCCTTTGATTTGTTTGCAACATCTTGTCCAGTGTCCACTTGTGAGACAGAATAAGCAGCCTTCTAGAAAACCTAATATAAAGGCTAATTTTGCAAAGCTCAGACAAACTTTAAAAGTGATTAAAGCCTGCTCACAAAACGCCAAAGTTGAATCAGGAAATAATTTGATGACTTCTTTTATTTGACAAACAACTCAATTTGCCAAAATTAAAAACAATTCAAAAGTCCAGCTGCTCACTACCAGATAGCAAAAGATACGTTTGTGAATAAGCATTTATAATCATATGCATTTTATAGATGGTATCTGCTAGCGAGATAACCACCTTGGGAATTAAGTGTTCATCTTGATAACTACAGGTGGTGTACAGAATATTTACTGATCCTCGAGCATAGGTTATGAGCTTGAGCAATGTGTATCGTAACAAGAAACAGCTCTCCATAGTCCATCCAGTAATTGCATGAGATTGATATTCGAGAATATAATGTTCCAACAATCGGTAGAGCAATATAGCTTATATACTCTCGAGTAGTACTGCAAGCATAGCAATTTGACCTTTAAGCATTTCCTCTTATCTAAAGAACATATGCATTTCTCAGCCCTCCAAGATGATTTGTCTAAGTCCCGTAAAGTTAAAACCTTATACAACAAGATTTCCATACCTAGTTTGAATGTGGCATAGGAAAACGAAAATCTACTTGCATAAAACCTAATAGCTTGGACACTCTACCATTTTATTAGCAACAATGCAAGACCCCAAATTGAAAACTGTACTGTAAGGCCCAACTTATGACATTCTGGTTGCAGCATCCAATACTCTGATACTTCATTTGAGGCATGTTTACAGTGGTAACTAATTAACTATTATATAACATAAGCATGGAAATGTGATACGTGACAGGAAAATACATCAATTTCCAAATATAAAAGATACAGACGAAATGAGCAAGTCCGTCAAGAAAAAGAATACATACCAAAAACTCCAGGGATCTTCTTTTCCTTCTTTCCAAATTGTTGCCGCGGATCAAAGTCAATCTGAATGTGCTTCTGATTATTACAATCAATCAGGCCATCATAGTCCTTGGCCACATTGGGGCCAAGCCCACAGTATACTTCAGCCCACTTCTTCTGCTGAGCTTCTAAATTTACAAACCTCAAGGCCTCCATCTCCTTCCTTGAGTAAGTTGTCTTGGCTGCAGGTTTAGTTTGGCCTAAATTAATTCGTGCTAAAGAAAATCAGTATTATTTAACTTTTCGTTACCATTTTGTATAGCTTTCGTCATAATTTTTACATCATATCATTCCCCCTGAGGGAAATCAGAAAAGTACAAAAATATAGACCAAAACTTTAACAAGTTCACTATGCTAAAAACACTAAGAGATTGTTCTTTTCAAAAAAAATCGTAGTGAATTTTTTTCAACTTTCGGCCCATATTTTTATACCTTTCTAATTCCCCTCGTCGAGCCAAACAATGTGGCGTAAAAATTTGACCCAAATAGTAAAAGAAAACAACTAAAAAGATAATTTGACTTAAATAGTTGAAATTAAAAGAAAACAAATGGCAAAAAGACCCCAAAATTTCATCATATTTTCCGTCAACCGTCACCTTTCTTTCTGAAGCCGTTTTGAACTTCAGCCGTGTGAATCAGCATAGTTTCCTGTCCATCTGTCCCTTGATGTTTTCTCGCACCTTTTCCCCTTCTTCTAGGCCGTTTCTCTTTCTTTCCATCAGTTTCTTGATTCAGGACATTAATATCAACACTGCCCCCATAATGTTCAGCGCAAACTAGAAATCCCTTCTCCTTTCTGCCATTTCCATCATCACAAGCAGATGTTGTCTCAATCACTGCAGTTTCATCTATTACTTCAATCTTGAGTTCACATTTCGTCATCTCTTCCATTTTGTGCATTCACTCACAAACACCTCCCTTTCCGATTCAGGGCCGGCCCTGTGTAGTAGCCAAGAAAGAAACTGCTTCAGGCCACCAAAAAGAAATTGCCCCACATACAAAATTGCTAAGAAGGAGGTCCCCCAGCATCTCCAGCCCTTATCCTTACCCAAAATTTGAGCGTAAAACAACAGCGAACAGATAGAAGACGATGGAGAGAGAGAGAGAGAGAGAGAGAGAGAGAGAGAGAGAGAAGGGTACCTGGTCGATCTTGGGCTGGTTCTGATAGCGCTGGAAATGGAGTATGGCGACGATTAGAAACAAAACCCTAGAATAGGAATTGTAGTAGTAGTACTGGTAGTAGTAGATGCTGTGTTTGATAGCTTGGGAAAGAACGGAAAATAAAGGAAGGAAAAAAAGAAGGAAAGAATGAGGAAAATAAAGAGTAAATTTTTTAGTTAAAACAATAAAAAATGATATGTGCAAGGAAGATTTGCAAGGAATCACGCAAGGAAAGTCCTACTGGGTCCAGTACGGATCCCAAACGGTTGATCTGAGCCGCTCAAAAATTTCAAAAGCACATTTCGAGTGGGCTCGTGAGAAACCAGCTCCATCCGGTATATGTGAATGCTTGATCCAAACTTTCATTTTTGAATGGCTCGGATGAAAAAAGAAAAAATGAAAGTTTGGATCGAGCATCTAATCATATTAAACATATCGGATGGAGCTGGTTTCTAGCGGGCCCACTCGAAATGTGTTTCTAAAATTCTTGAGCAGCTCGGATTGGTCGTTCGGGATCCGTACTGGGCCCCGCAGGGCCTTCCTTGTGTGATTTCCTGCAAATATTTTCCTTGCATATAGCATTTCTGACAAACAATGCAGTTTTTAATTGTTTTTCCTCTCTTTTTCCTCTCAAACCAAGCAACGAAAGAGAATTTTTTTTTATTTTCTTCTCCTTTCCAAGGTACCAAACAAAGCGTAACTCGCATGACTTCTTATTGACTAGTGATTTGACTCGTTTTTGTTAGTTTTGGTTTTAAGTTTTCGGAAAGGGTATGGACCCAAGTGTACAGATTTTGCACAGATCTGTCCGGGAACCCATTTTTGGGTCTCATACGGGCAATCCGAACCGTTTTGAATGAAATAAGTGAGTTTTGGATCAACCACTTATACACGTCGGATTGAGGTGATTTCACGCGGAGCCCCTTGGAAAATTATTCTGAGATTAATCAACGGTTCTGATAGCCCATGTGGGACCCACTTGTGCGAAATCTGTACCTAAATGTTCTATAAACAACTATGATCAAAATCGTAAAAAATAAAAAAATACTCCCACTGTCCATGTTTGTTGGTTAAGGAGTTTTTGTCACTTTTCAATTGACTATATTTTCAGATTTAAAAAAATATATGAGATGGATCTTGCTTGATATATCTCAATTAGTTCTATTATTCAAAATTTAAAAACATGAAAAACATTATAAGGCTAATTTTTCCAATTGATTTTAGTAGATAAAATGTAGTTTTGATAAAATCTAAGATACTCAAATGATTTTATCAAAATTAGATTTTATCTCATAAAATCATTTAGAAAACACCTCTTGGTGGAGTAGATTTTATCATTGGGGAAGATAATGTGATTTTTATCACACTTCCAAGCAAAACTAGATTTTATGAAAACTAGATTTTATCTCATAAAATCAACTGAAAAACTTTGGAAGATATAAACATTCTCAAATTCTGAAAAAGGACCACCAAACACGGACAGAGGGAGTAATCCAAAACTAATGCTCTATTTGGAACATAGGGAAAATGGGAAGAAAGGAAAATAAGAAATTTTCCTCACTGTACGTTTGGTTCCAAGTATAAGGAGAAGAAAATACTACATAGAATTTTAAGAATGAAACTCTAAAAACGGAAAAGGGAGAGGAAAATGAAGAGGAAACAAAATTTAGAGAAAAGTATTTAAGACTCTCTACACATATACTAGCATCAAACCCGTGTGTAGACCCCCCAAATTTGGTGACTTGTGCATCCCCAATGAGAAAAAGAACACGCAAAATGTACCTTGGAACAGTTGCTTGAGTCGGATGAATCAAACGAGCCAAAACCCCAAACCTACCTGAATCGTACGGCCCGCAACCCATAACTGTACAGCTTGAAATTCTATTTGCACCGTGCGGTGTTGCAATGTGCACCGTACGACACACCTTTGACGCCGTACAACACCCTTGTCCTATCAACGGGATTCCCGGGTTACTCCAGCAGCTCAAAACAATGATGCGATTCGCGTAACACAACGAATCTACTCATGAGCCCGCCATTTTTGCGTACAAATCTTGCTCACCCTCCCTTTTTTTTTTTTTGATAATCAAAGAACTTTATTAATCTCTGAAGAAATACAAAGATTAAAAGGGAAGATGGGAAGTTACGTCCAGAACAAACGGAGGGAATTTCACCCTCACAACCACTAGACGCAACAGACCACATCGGACCCCAACGGTTGGCAAAGGAGCCAAACGAGAGACCAAAACAAAACCCGATCAAAATGCTCCATGTCAGCCCATCCAAACGATTCCCCAAGTTTGCCACTGCTGCCTCCAAAATCTAATCAAGCCAGGAAATGCTCCATGTTGACGCGTCCCGAACGATCGGCCGAAACTCCGTAAGTGGCAGCCAAGACGCCGCCAAAACGGATCTTATAAACTGCCCGGAGTAGCAGCAACCGAGAAGACCAATCGTCGCCATAGCCGCCAGCCATCACCACCGCATAAGCTCAAATGCCACCAGCAATCTCCTTGCCGTCGATACCCCTCAAGCCACCAAAAAACCACCCACCACCACCCAGCCGCCGCCAACCCATCAAATCCAACCTCGCCCATAGCAACCCCCCACCAAGTGCAGAACAACCACCAACCGTTAGGCACAAACCGGAAACCTCCAACAAGGATAACCGGCGTGGAAGAATGCCGCTCCGACAAGCCGTTAGGCCAAGGATGACCGTACCCAACAGTATGGCCATGGCTAGGAACGAAACCCTGGAAAGGGAAGAGAAAGGGAGGCCGGAAAGGTAGATCGGGGCAGAGAGAGGGGGAACGCCACCACAATCACCATCACCCACCACCGCAGCCACCATCACCCACCACCGCAGCTTCTGCAACCCACCTGAGAAATAAAAAAGGAAAAAATTGATGGAAAGAGAGATAGAGAGAGGAAGATCAGAGAGCAAGAGAGAGGAGGGAGAAGAAAGAGCTCGAGGGGAAGAGGGGAAGGAGGCGGCACCTCCCCCCCCCCCCCCCCCCCCCCAGGCCAAACCCTAGCCGCTGAAGATGTAGGGAAGGGAGCGGAGGAGGAAATAATTTTAGAGAGATGCTCACCCTCCCCTTTATAAACCAACACCGTCGAACGGTTTCAAGAGGCTCGATTAGATGATACCAAAAAGAGAAACCCGAATCCCTCCCGTACAAATCAGTTGAAAAATTCCAGTGATATCGCTACCCCCTTCAAAAACCCGTTGCTATACTTGTATTCACTCACAATTCAAGCCTCTCCTATATGCAAACCCAGAAGTCCAGTGTCCATTCCTCGTAATCATCCAATCTAATCCGTTCGGTTCTGTTTCAAGGTATAAAAGTTCGTTTTCAAATCGCGATAATCTTCTGAGGGGAATCTCCATCGGGCTCGAGGAGGGCTCCATAGCTCTTCCTTGAGGCCAAACAGAGACATTTCAATAAAGTTCAAGCCTCTCGGGTAAGTATTGCGCGACATCGTCTATTGTCGTGGGATGCCGTCCCTAAAAAAAAATGAGGTACATTTATTCGTTAAAATCATTTTTTTAAAAACTTGTCTTGATCATTAAAATAACATGGTTTTTACACCAAAAATGGAGTTTGGTTTCAATCGGGTAAAATGAAGATTTTTTTGAAAAACATAGTTTACAGAGACACCGTATGGTGCCCAAAATGCACCGTGCGGCATAGTTTTGGATGCCGTACGGGATCACTGGAAAACATTTTTGCACACTCTGTTTCCAGCGACCCGATACTCTATTTTGTTTTTGGTAAAAACCAGTGGGTCAAATTGCACTTGACCCCCTTTGTTAACTTTCTCACATTTATATACTTGATTATGTGATTTATCATTATTATCTGTCTCTTTTAAGCTTGTTATTTCCTTATATATTGTTTATGTGAAATAAGGTTTTCATTAAAATCTTTTGAAAGAATAATCCCACAAATGTTTAGTAGAGACCAGAAAATTCCAGGCACCCGGGGTGCATTTTTTTTTAACAAAACCTTCCTCGCGAGTAACCTGGCTCCCGAACCCAAATCTCTATTTTTCGCAGATCAAACCCTTTTTCAGCGGTATAAGAGTCATTATTTTTCTAAACGGTTTCTCGGGTACCCAACATTTTCCAAATTAAACCCCGGGTGGCGACTCTAAATTTTTCTTTTTTTTCTCGGATCGCCCTTTTTCACAAACACAACCAAAAAATGTGTGGGCAGCCCGAACGAACGTCCACAAATTGGCGACTCCGCTGGGGATCGATATTTTTTAAATTAATCTTTATTTTGACATTTTACACTTGTAAAACGACCCTTCGAAAGCTTGACACCAAGTACGTGCTTCACCCTGTACTAGAAAAGATTGATGTCAGGGTGAAAGACCGTTCAGTCTGGACTGGAGCTTTCCCGGTTGTTTGCATGAGTAAAATTTCAAGGTCTTGATTAATTTAAAAAGCGAGCCAAACTTGAAAAATATTTGTGGGATTTTTGAAAAGATTTTATTGTTTAACTTTTGCATTGCACATGCATGGTTACTAGCCTCATCGCTGCATCCTGGTTACCCTACCCAGCTTGCTGGTGTTAGGACATCACAGGATTCTCGGCAACCTTGGACGATGATGAGTCAGCCTGCCGTTACTACCCTTGCCACGTCAGTATTCTTGGCTCAGGGGAGGCAAATATTGGCTCTAGTCTGAGGAACCCCCTTAAACCAAAACCGGCCTTTGCATATAGATAACCTTAGAACTTTCCAACCTAAGACATGACCCACATGGTAGGATTTTGTGATATATCCTGCAACGTGCTTACTGTTTTCCTATACCCTGTCAGCATGCTGCCTGTTTATCGTTTGTCGTACATACCATGCTACCTGTCTACTGCTTTTGTATATACTACTCTCATTTTGCATGCATACACCAATTAGTTTGGCCCTAGGTTATCACTCTACTCACCTGAGGATTACCCCGATAATCTCTGGTTAGGCTGAATACCAATACAAAAAAAAATTCCATCTTTCAAAAAAAAGAATTTTTTTGTGAATATGCTCCGTTTTTCTCCAAATAAAACCGGTACTCCTCTTGTCAGAAAACAATGGCTGACCAACCGAGCAACAAGAGACTCAAGTCTACTTTCTCCACTCACCACAACGCCCCTATCTGGATCATTGAAGATTGCGAATCCCCCAAGCCTGAAGAGAAGACCCCTGAAGGTGAAAAGCTCTACAAATGGGTTGACCAGATCATCGAGCCCAATCAGTGGGACAACACTGAAAGCCATCCAGGCTGAAAGTTCCACATCACGCCAGATAACAGCTCGGATATGCTCCCAGCCAAGATTACTGTCATGTACGAAGAAGATGATGAAGACTTCTGCCCCATGCTACTAGTCAAGTACTTTGATGAATGGGGCAATCCGGTGTACTACTTTGCTGATCCAGTCACTGGCCACAAATACTGGGACGAATGCAACTGTGATGGCTACTACGAGGATTACCTTATCAACAATGAGAGCATATCCCCCCACCAGCTCCAGGAACAACATGCTGGGGAGAAACAGCAGGAAGAAGAGGCCAAGACCCACAAAGGAAAGCAGAAGGTCGGTGAAGCCAGCTCACCATCCAGCCAGGTGACCCCAACTCATCCCATCCCGTGAAGCCACAGCCTGAACAAGTTGAAGTGCGCACCACAACCAGATCTGATCAAGAAGCCATCAAGGGCTCTTTTGGAATACAATCAGCATCAGTTGTCTAGTCTGAATGCCGAGTCTATTGCAGTTGCTTATCGAGTCTGTTGTTGTTTTCTGAACGGGTTATTTACCGAGTCTGTGATAACCTGTACTTTGCTTATCGAGTCTGTTTTCCGTCTGTCGGAACTCCTTTTGTATCACTCCATGCTTGGGTGATCAATGAAAAAAAAACATCTTTTCATAAAAATTTGGGAGCCAATTTGCTGTCTCGAACTACGTTACGGCCTGATTCCTCTTCATGGGGATACGTAGGCAACCTCGGTCCGGTCGTTGTATTCAGTAAAATCAAAGGAAATTGGGGCAATCCTGCATCATGCATAACACCTCATTCATGTAAATAGATTGCATGCACAGTATGATTTAACTTGTTCATACCATCAGTACATAACCATTGGCAAAAACAAGAGCACTCCTGCACCTGGTTGGGCTCGAACTCCTTAACAATGATTAATTCGGACTGAGTCAAGAGCAGAATAGTCAGCTAGCCTTCTAGTCATGACGAAGAACACAGAACAAACAGAGAAAACTGAGGTTCAAATTCTCAAAGAAGCTCTGGAAGATCAACGAGCCGCTAATAGCAAGCAAATTGCCCAGATGATGATCTTAATTCAGGACATTACTTCCCGGTTGCCTTATGGGGAATCATCAAATAATCACCCGGGAATGGAAACTATGATGGCCAAGGTAGCCAAGCTTGAGGAATCAGTTCAGAAGCAAGAAAAGATCGTTGCTATAGGCATTGATATGGAGAAACTATGCCTATTCCCTGATGCCAAGCTGCCTGACAAGTTCAAGCCAATTGACTGGGACAAGTTTGATGGAAGCGGTGATCCGAAGGCACACCTGCAAACGTACGTGGGTACCTTATCCATGTATGATGTGGAGAAGAACGCCATGGCCCAGATGTTCCAGCAAACCCTGACAGGATCCGCACTCCGTTGGTTTCTGAACTTAGACAATTCAAAGAAGAAGACCTGGGAAGACATTGGGGCGGCCTTTGTGGCTCAATACAACTACAACATCCAACTGGAAATGACCATTCGAGAATTAGAATCTGCAAAGATGGGAAAGAATGAATCTTTCGCCAACTTTGTCAAACGCTGGAGAGTGAAGGCTTCACAGATGATGGACAGGCCCTCGGAGAGAGAACAGATGAGGATTATCACTCAGAACTTGGAACCAGACTTTGCCAAACACCTGGTGGTCTTTCAGACCTCCGCCGACTTCAAAACCTTTTATGAAGCTGGCCTTGCAGTTGAAGATGTGATCCGCACTGGCATATTTGACAAAGGAGAATCCGTTTCTCCAATCCCAAAGCAGTCAAAACCGAACCAGTTAACCAGATAGCCACCCAGTCACCGCCTATCCAAAACACCTCCCAGCCAAGAAGAGAATTTTACCAATTCCCTTTCCCTCTTACCACTATCTACAAAAAGCTCCTAGAGAAAAATGCCATCAAACCTCTTGATCCACCTAAAGAACTTCCTGTAAACCACAACTCAAATGTCTACTGTGCTTACCACCAAATGCCCGGCCATCATACCAACAATTGTATCCGCCTCAAACACATAGTCCAAGACTTCGTTGATGACGGAACCATCCCAATTCCCAAGCAAAAGCCCAATACCATTTCCAATCCCTTGCCTAACCACAAACAAAACATCCAGATCAACCAAATGTCTTTCAGCTCCACTTCAAAAGGCCAAAACCCTACCCAGTTCAACCTGAACCAGTACATCGTCCCGGAATGTCACGACAAGCCAGTTATTCGCATACCGGGAGGTCTCAATAATAGCCAAGTTGAAGAGATGGAAATCTGTGCTGACCTTCTGGACGCAGTTTCACTCCTAGCTTTATTTCAGCACAACTCTTCAGACAGCCACTCGATATCTCAACTCCCCGAAAAAGGAAACCGTCAGGCCATCGAAATCGTCTTCAGTGATCATGATTGGTTCCCTTAGGCATACATTATCGGAGAATCTCTCCCGCGGTCATCCGCGCCATTCCCGCAAGCTTCCAGCATATCGGTTCTGGTCACAGATCCCCAGACAACCACATGGAACGAAGATGAGGTAATCGACATCCGAGTCGGCAGTGACGAAGTGTGGACAGTTAATAAATCCATGCTAGACCAGTCTTTCTGGCAAGAATCAGAGGTGGCAGATTTGAAGACAAAGTTCGAAACAGTTGATATCAGCAATCAGGAAACTCCAGACAGTTTGATAGACTTGTGGTCTAATGATCAACATGAAAAACAGAAGATGGAAGCCATCAAAGCTGGCAAGTGCAAAGTCAGTGAAGGATTTGAAGATTTCTGGGGTGAAAACCAGCAACTCTGGGAGGACACAGTCAACCGGGTAACGAGAAGCGGCCGAATCTACAAGCCGGCCAACCTTCAAAGAAACATTCCACACCAAACTCAGCCAGAAGAATTCGTCTAGGACGATCCCGTCCAGGAAAATTCATCTCCGGTTGAGCCAGAAGTTACTACTCAACTGCCTCAAAGGAACCGAGCAACAACAGAAGACTTGGTTCAGAAGCAGCTTGAAAGAACTCCAACGTCAGTCTCAATCTGGGGCTTGCTCTCTTCCTCCTGGGAACATCGTCAAAAGCTAATCAAAACTCTATCCAATATGGAAGTACCACATGATACTCTCCTGGAAACCATGGTGGCACTACTCACTCTAGCTCGCGCAAAGTACGTTGTTGTCTTTACTGAGAAAGATTTACCCCTAGAAGGAGCTGGTCATAACAAACCTTTGCACATCACTCTCAAGTGCATGGGAAAATGGGTCCCAGTCGTTCTACTTGACAACGGATCCGCTCTGAACGTGTGTCCTCTACGGACAACTTACTGCTTGGATTTCAAGAACAAAGACTTCCAGCCTTTTAACCTCGGAGTGCGTGCATATGACAACACGCGCAGAGATGTAGTTGGGATAATCTAAGTGGAAGTGTTGATTGAAGACTTCAAAACAAATATCGAGTTCCACGTACTCGACATTCCCTCGTCTTTTAACCTGCTGCTGGGCAGGCCTTGGCTCCATCGATCAGATATCATGGCGGTCCCTTCTTCTCTACACCAGAAAGTCCAACTCGGTCTGGCAACGAGAACTTTAACCATTCATGGAGATTCAAGAATCCGTCCCTGACAATGCACCACTACTTGAAATCGCTCATTGAAAAGAAGATGTCACTCTCGGTGGCTTCTCTTTTGATACTTCAGGATCAATCCTTACTGTCAAAATGGATGAGGACTTCTCAGTCAGCTCAACTGCCTTGGAAATGATGAGAAAGATGGAATACCTACCCGGCCTGGGGTTAGGTCTGAACAATCAGGGGATGGCTAAATTCCCCAAGTTTTCGACAAATAACCACCGCTTCAGTCTAGGTTATGAGTCAACTGACGGCGAGCTAAGAAAGGGAAAGAAGACGCAAGCTGGTGCCAAGAAGAAACCCATTCAATTTGTGAAGGCCCCAGAAGCTATCTATCAAGGGGAACCGGAACCATTCTGGGATATGGAAACGAAGACTAAGCTGCCAGGCTTTGAAATTTTTGCAAACGATACTTGGGACAGTGACGATGAAGCCGAGAAGAGGGAAGAGCTGGTCAAGGCACTCCAAGTCGACTGGATCGAAACTCTTGACTCAGGGAATCTCCAATCGCTGTTTGGAGAAGAGAGCTTGATAGGTGTAGAAGAAGACGACCTTACTACAATGCTGTTTGATTTGAAGCCTGATTTGAAGCTTGCAGAGGAAGTAGAGCTGATGATGCTGAGCCAGGATGCCCTTGGAGATGTTACTGCGCTCATTGTGGATGCCAATGGAATTTATAAAAATTGCACTTTTGTACCTAGGATCACTTACATTAACACTGAATTTGAGTCAGAATTTGAGTCTAGCACTGAGTCTGAATCTGACCCTGAACATGTATCTGCCATTCCCTCGCGTCATCACTTTTCTTTTGAATTCGAGTCCACCTTCATGTATCACGCCCCTGGGCCCCCCACATTTGCTATTAATGAAGTAGACTTTGCTTATCTTGTTGTATCCGAAATAAATTGTGTTGACCCCGACGATGAAGGGATTGAGTTCGAGGAAGAAATTCCAGAAGAACTTCGATCTCTAATCAGAAGGGAAGACGAAAGGCATGCTCAACCTATAAAAGAAGAAATTATTTCTATAAATTTGAGGATGTCCTGAAAGAATTTGAGGATGTTTTTTCATGGTCACACGCAGATATGCCTGGTATCCACCCTGAGATTGTGGAGCATCGAATCCTGCTTTATCCGGATGCAAAGCCTGTCAAGCAGAAGTTGAGGAAAATGAGGCCAGACTGGGTGTTGGAAATCAAGAAGGAAATTCAGAGGCAGATAGACGCTGGGTTCCTGATGGTAACAGAATACCCTCAGTGGGTTGCAAACATCGTTCCTGTCCCCAAGAAAAACAGAAAGATTCGAGTCTGTGCAGACTTCAGGGACTTAAACAAGGCCAGCCCTAAAGATGATTTCCCATTGCCGCAGATAGACGTACTTGTGGACAATACTGCAGGCCATGCGCTTCTTTCTGTCATGGATGGTTTCTCAGGATATACAACCAAATTCTCACGGCTCCCGAAGACCGCGAGAAAACTACTTTCACCACAGAGTGGGGCACTTATTGTTAAAGGTCATGCCCTTTGGACTGAAAAATGCCGGTCAACTTATCAAAGGGCGGCCACAACGTTGCTACATGACATGATCCACAAAGAAGTCGAAGTTTATGTAGATGACATGATTGTCAAAGCCAAGGAAAGGGAAGGGCACTTACCCGCCCTCAGAAAATTCTTCGAAAGGATTCGCAAGTACCGGTTGCGTCTCAATCCTGAGAAATGCACGTTTGGAGTCACAGCTGGAAAGATGTTGGGATTCATGATCACTACGCGAGGAATTGAGATAGATCCCTCCAAAATCAAGGCTATTCTTGAAATGGAGCCACTGCAGACGAAAAAGGAAGTGCGAAGCTTTCTAGGGAAAATTTAGTTTATCAGCAGATTCATCGCCAAGTTAACCTCAACTTGCGAGCCGATGGTTTGATTACTCAAAAAGGGTGTGCCATTCAAATGGGACGACAGATGCCAGAAAGCTTTTGAAGCCATCAAGAATTATCTCCAGAAACCTGCAGTGCTGATGCCACCAATACCGGGGCAACCCCTCATTATGTACTTGTCTGTTACCTCATCAGCAATGTGATGCATGCTCGCACAAGAAGGCGAAGGTGGAAGTGAGAAAGCAGTCTATTACATTAGCAAGAAAATGGCAGGATGCGAGGAACGGTACACCTCCCTGGAGAAGGTTTGCTAGGCATTGATATGGGCTTTCAAGAAATTGAGACACTACATGTTAGCCTACTCAGTAAGCCTGATTTCTCGAATGGACCCTCTCAAATACTCCCTCCGTCCCATTTTGTTTGTCATTTTTAGTAGACCGTGTCCGATTTCAATTGCTTATATCTTTTAATATGAATTTCAAAAAATATTCAATATGGATCTCGTTTGATAGTTCTCGATGAGTTTTATTATACGAAGTTTTCAAAATCATGAAAGACATTACGGATTAAAAGTTATAAGGGTTTGACCAATGACACGATCTTCGAAAATTGACAAACAAAATGGGACGGAGGGAGTACCTGTTTGAGAAACCAGCACTCACGGGTAAGCTGGCACGCTGGTTGCTTCTGTTAGCTGAATTCGACATCAAGTACGTAACCCGGAAGTCTGTGAAAGGAAGAGCTGTTGCTGAATTTCTGGCCGATCATCCGGTAGAAGGTCCAGAAGATGTAGGGTTCGAATTTCCCGATGAAAATGTCATGACCACAACCAATGATGTATGGTTGCTATACTTTGATGGGGCTGCTAACCAGAAAGGATTCGAGATTGGAGTCCTACTTATCTCACCGGAAGGGTCACACATCCCTCTTGCTTTCAAGCTAAACTTTGAGGTCACCAACAATCAATCTGAATACGAAGCATGTATCGTAGGGATGGAAGCTGCCCTCGAAATCGATGCCAAAAGGTTGGAAGTGATCGGAGATTCCAACTTGGTGGTTTCACAAGCAAACGGCGACTGGAAGGTCAAGGAAGACAAGTTAAAACCTTACCATAAGGACCTTGACGATCTGATCCATCGATTCCAAGTTGTCACTTTCACTCATGTGCCCAGATTAAACAACCGATTTGCCGATGCCTTGGCAACATTAGCTTCAATGGTGGAGATACCTAACGGAATCAAGCTTCTACCAATTATGATTGAATAAAGGGACAAGCCCGTTTATGAGTACATCATGGCTATTGATGAGCCTGACGATGGTCTTCCTTGGTACCACGACATCTGGAACTTCATTGAAAAAGGAGAATATCCGATTGGAACTGACAAGAAGGATCAGATCGCTCTCCGGAAGCTAGCTTCTCACTACATTATCTGCGGGGGCAGGCTGTACCGAAGATCCCACTGCGGAATGCACAAGTAGTGTGTGAACGGCGAAGAAGCAACCAGAATCATGGAAGAAGTACACAATGGAGTCTGTGGCCCTCACATGAACGGAACGATGCTCGCCAAGAAGATTTTGCGACAAGGGTATTACTAGTCTACCATGGAATCCGAGTGCATTGAGTATGCGAGACGGTGTCACAAATGTCAGATTCATGCCAATCTCATGCACATACCACCGTCAGAGTTGCATTCTATAACTTCACCCTGGCCTTTCTCTACCTGGGGCATCGACGTCATCGGGCAAAATCACTCTGGCTGCTTCAAATGGGAACAAATTCATTCTAGTCGCTATCGATTATTTCACCAAGTGGGTTGAAGCTGCCTCCTACACTACTCTCACTGCGATTCAGGTCGCCCATTTCATCAAGCAGAACATCGTTTACCGATATGGTGTACCTCACGCATTTGTGTCTGACAATGGTGTTCACTTCAAGGGTAGATCCACAGAAGTTCTCGAAGATTTTGGGATACAGGTCCATAAGTCAACTGTCTACCGGTCACAAACCAATGGAGCCGTAGAAGCTGCCAACAAAACCATCAAGTTGATACTTGAAAGAACCATTCAGTTTGCAAGAAATTGGCATGAACAGCTACCGTTAGCACTTTGGGGATACCGGACATCTATCCGTACTCCAACAGGGGTAACACCCTATTCTTTGGTTTATGGTATGGAAGCCGTTCTCCCCATTGAACTTGAGGTACCATCACTGAGAGTCTTGATAGAAGCTGACATCAAGGAAGCTGAATGGCAGAACGCGAGATTCGAAGAACTCATGCTATTCGACGAGAGAAGGCTCAAGGCTTTGTATCATGTTCAAGGGTATCAACACCGAATCGCACGCGCTTTTAATAAGAAAGTCAAATCCAGAAATTTACAAGAAGGAGATATGGTTCTGAAGGAGATCCGGGCTCCAGTTTTCGATCCTCGCGAGAAATTTCGGCCAAAGTGGGCAGGGCTATACATCATTAAGAAGATCTTATCCGGAAGCGCAACTCAGCTCATCGATCTCGACGGCAATGAATTCTCTACATTGGTCAACATGGATCAGCTCAAGCGATACTACCCCTGAGAGAAGCTCGTTGGGACTGAAAATCGCAAGGGCGAGCAGTGCCAGACAAAAATTAGAGCAAGTCTGCTAAGTCGAAAACCCACGTCGGGAGGCTTAAGCAAAATTCAAGACGAATAAATCAGAAGAGCTCGCTAGACCGAAAACCCGGAAGGGCGGTACTAGGCAAAAATTAGAGCACAAAAGGAGAGTGAAAATACTCGAGTGAACCCTAACCAAAATTGTATGCACGAACTACGTCATGACCTGATTCCTTTTAAGGATACGTAGGCATCCTCAAATTGGGGACCGGTCGCAACCTTTTTTATGCATCTCTTGAGTTGATCCATAGCCGTCATTCGCGCTTACAATCACAATCAATGAGAATCAAAGCGGAAAACTTTCACAATTCACTTTTATTCAGACTGATTTCTTCGATTACATGGCTGAGCATGAATCTTTCACAACGAAACAATAAAAAGCAAAACATCGGCCCACATGAAACATGTCATGGGTCTACAATTTATTTCGAGTACATTAAGACTAAAGCACATGTCAATTTTGATTCCTATTTTATCTTGCTTCAATTTCTTGTACCAACCATCTCTTGTAACACCTCGGAAGCACGATGCTGGGATGCTGATCTCTGGGAACAGTCAACACTCCCTCCAAGTACACTGATAAGCCTGGATAGTTGCATGGTTGAAATTTGGCATGACGAAGTTTTCAGGATTCACAAGTGGCATTGCTTGACCAGCACCAAGTTGACGAAGGATGCGATAAGGAATGTAAAAGGTCCAACAAGCCAGACCTGCCAGGACAATCCTATGACGTCCCATATTGCTCACCGTCATGGTCGGACGATCCATCCAGTTCAAACACCAAGAAATTGTGTTCTCTTTAAGCTGGGAAAGCACCTGAACCCAACCGGGAACACTCCTGTGAAACTCCCGACACTCCCTCTGAACAAAGCCTTGAGTCTCATGGATCCTATTCCGCGGCACCGCCTCCAGAAGGGCAGCCTTATCACAAAGCCAAGTCTGCACGAGAGAAAAGACAAGGAGCCATAGAAAGCCTAAACCCGAGTGTTGAGGTAAAAAAAAGAACGAGAGATAAACCAGAAAAAGGAGAGCTGAGTGAGAAACCTACATGTAAGAGCAAAGCACTGCCTTCAAAAGCATTGGTCCGCCCGGCATGGACTCCATCCAAACCCATCAAAGTCTTAGCCACTCCCACCAGTGCTGTACTTGCCTGATTGTCTGAACGAACAAACAGGAACGCCGCAAGAATAACGAGACACAACGCAAAGCCTGCAGGTCGAAACTGGCTGATCAAGCGCAAAATGTTGAACACGCCTCCTTGGATCATGGACCTTGCCGCATTTTTACTCAAGCCCAACTTTGAGGACAACACATCAGCATAATTCACTCCCTGAAGAGGAATAACAGGAGTCTCCAGATCGAACCTCCGAGGTACGCATGGAACTCTTCCACCGTGGGACGCAACTCTTGAAGGCCGAAGGGAAACACATGCACTTCAGAATCCCAGAAACGGATAGCAGCATGGAGCAACTCAGGACGTATGGCTACATCCCGAATGTAACGCATAGACGCCAACCTATGATCCCGAAAGTTCAGCCAACCCAGGCCGTCAAGCTCGTCAAGCCAGGGATGAACCAAAGCTGAAATACTAACGGCCATTTTAAGGGGTATGGAGAGAGATGAGGAATGCGATTTCCAGGATGAATATGCTGTAGAAACAATGCTATTTATAAGCATTCAAGGGAGAAAAGTCCAAAAATCTTGAAAAACGCCCGCCTCGAGAAGCGTGCTGCATGGAAGAACGTGAGGATAAGGCAAAAATTTGTAAACTTCCCCAAGATAGACTTTGGTTCAGCATTTCAAGGTTATGGGACGTGCAAACATGCATTGGAAAGATGAAACAAGGAATCAGAGCTACAAAAAACAGTGTCAGAAGTGGGGCATCAAAAGTCAGTGCCGTATGACACCATATTAGCACCGTGCCGTGCAATTTCCTACGCCGTACGGCGTACTTGGCTATTTCTCGACCAAAATTCCAATTTTGGCCCTCTGGGACCCATTCCGAGCTTCTTTTAGCCATTTTTCTTGTACATACAACCCAAAATGAGTATCAAAGGCTTAATAGAAGGACTGTTCCACGCTTTCAAAGATGTCTCAATGGATAGATGCGCCGAAAACCCCGGATACGGAGCCTCGGGAGAAATTTTACAACTTTTTCGCAACTTTTTGGGATATTCACTTCAAGCAAGGGCGTGCCATGCATTTTCAAACTCAAGAAAAGTGTATCAAGTGTGTTTTAGGGGTTGGACCAATCTTCGTTCACTTGGAAGGCTCGAGAATATCAAAAGTCATTTCCCGACACACCGGATTATGGGTTTTCGAGATTTACTTGGTTTTGCAAGTGTTGTTGCATATATTCGGGATTTGTTGGATCAATCAAGTCAAAACATCAAGCTACAGGGCATTTTTACTTTAAACTCCCCTCTCTCATCATTTTTTCCAGTTCTTCCCACAAAAAGCCAGAAGTGTCCAGTTTTGTTGAGTCAATCCACATGTCTTTCCCAGTTTCAAACTCAAGTACATTTCATTTCCCCACAGTGTCTCGTGTCATACGTTCCTAGTGCTAGGTTTGATTTTTAAGATTCAAGTCTTTGCTAATGTAAGTCATTTTACATAACGGAAATGCAAGTTTTTTATAAAAACCAAACCGATACCCATATCATAAGTAATAAAGTGCATCTATCCAAGGGAAAAATAGGCCCGACATCATCAAAACTACTACTACGGCATGCAGGCCGTATCCATGTAAAAGAAAGAAAAGAACGGGCAAACATGCGCCCAAATAAAAAAGCAGGCACAAAGGCCTGTCCTACCTACTCAAGCACGAGGCCTTTTCCGCGAACGTGGCCTGAGCTCCTCGGACTCAGAAGGACCCGTGTCCTCCTCCTTACTACTCTCTGCCTCCCTGAAAGACCACCGCGACGGTGGAGCTGAACTCCCTGGTGCACTACCTCCCGGTCTCTCAACAGAGGGCTGGCGGCCTCGAAGAACTCTGTCAAAAGGAGGAGTCGCAGGACCACCTCCAGCTTGCTTCATCAATGTCCTGCGCTCAGTCCTCGGGGGTAGTGCACTCATCCCGTGTGTACTCATCAGTACGCTGCACGCCAGGGGGTATACGCCCTGTATCCTGAAGTGTGCCAACCTAAGGGACTGACGAGGCACCCTCTCTCCCAGGTACCACTGCCAACCATACGGGGACTCCAACAGAATCCGTCCCCGTGTCAACTCCCGGCGCCGCTCCAGGTACTGGTCAGTCACTACATCCCAGGCATGCCATCTCACTTATAGGGAAATTCAATTTCTTTAGGAAAAGTTGAAAGCAGAACAAAAAGATCAAATTTGAAAGCAACACAGAATTCAGGAACATACCGTGCTACCATCAGTCTGATCCAAGAAACGACGGATGTGACATCCCGACTTTTTCCGCTTAAAATATATATATATATATATAGGAAGCCGATCTACTAAGGACTCCCTCAAACAAAAATTCCGTGCGGACCTCACCATTTTTCGACTTTCCAGATCAAATTTTGACGATCCGAACCGCTCAATGTTTTTAAAATGCATTTTCCAAGGTCCACGCGGAAAATCTTGAAAAAAAAATACCCGGAAAGGCTTGATCGGATCAGTTTTTGTTAAAAACGCTATATAGACCCTTAAAAATGCATTTTAAAAACATTGAGCGGTTCGGATCGTCAAAATTTGATCCGGAAAGTTGAAAAAGGGCCAAGTCCGCACAGAATCCCATTTAAGGGATCCCTTAAGGGATCGGGACTGTATATATATATATAGGTTCCACTTCTAGTTTGGACTCCGGACCTCCGTGATCCGAGTAGTTTTTGCGAAAAACTGCTTGGATCAAGCCCTTCCGGTATTTTTTTTTGAACACATTGGACGGTTCGGATTTTCCAAAAATAATTTGCAAAACAAAAGAAAAATAATTTTTTCTTATTCTCGGGAGGGTTTGGACTAGAAGATTTCCTTATATATATATATATATAGAGGCCCGATCTAGTCCGGGAGTCCCGGATCCGGGACTTCACCTTCCCGATATTTTTTTGATGATCCGAACCGTCCAATGTGTTCAAAAGGTGTTTTCCAAGGCCCACGCGAGAAATCTTCAAAAAAAAAACACCGGGAAGGGCTTGATCCAAGCGGTTTTCGCAAAACTGTAAATATGCAATTTTTGCGAAAAACTGCTTGGATCAAGCCCTTCCCGGTATTTTTTTTCGAAGATTTCCCGCGTGGGCCTTGGAAAACACCTTTTGAACACATTGGACGGCTCGGATCGTCAAAAAAATATCGGGAAAAGCATCAAAACGCTTCAATCCGGGAAATCCGGGATCCTTGATAGGATAATTCGTGTATATATATAAAATTAACTCTTCCATTTAACGTTTCAAAACTTCTTTTTAATAGGAAAAAAAATAGATAATTGTGTACTACATTATTTTGGGAACTCTTATGAAATTGAATAACTTATATTTTGTTTTTATAAATATAATTGGGCTATAGTAAATATGTTTATTTGAGAGTATATATAATGGGCTGCTAATTTTCATTACGGGTCAGACTTGAATCTCTAAAATTCTAAGTTGGGCTTAATTAGGAATTTCCTAGCAATATAGATATTTTGATAAAAATAGAGGACTGAGATGTTATTTATTTTACATTGAGAGCACTAGGGTTTATATGTTAAATATTGTACCTAAATATCTTAGGCTACTCCTTTTAGAAGAGCCGAGAGGGAGGGTTAGTTGTGGAGCTTTGCGGTATTTTTTGATTGAATTCATTGGGTTAGTCTATTCTCTACTCTAAATCGTAATTTTCCGGTATTGATTCTTTATGTATAGCTTCGATATTAGATTATTTAAATTGGGTTTTGTGAGGATGTGCCGTGAGGAAAAAAAATGAGAGGGAGGGGTCAGAGTTTGCATCATGGGTTTCATGGGTGATGCATTTGGTTTATGCATGTATCAGAATGTTGTAAAATATTACTAGTATATTAGAGATCTACATGTGTGCATGTGATTCAATACATAAATATAGTAATTTTTCCTTAGCATGTATTATACGGTGGTGGTTCAGTTGGTGCATGTGAGGGATATTGGTGGTGTATCATTATGGGTAATAAAGTTCTTGGTGTGTTAACCATGGGGCTATTGATGGAGTTTAGTTATAAGGAATTCATATTACCAGTATTATATAGTTGTTGGCTGTAGTGATAAAGTAGTAGTTTTTCATTACATTGATTAAGTATATGCATTCTTTTATTCAGACTAGCAGAGTACACGAGCATTGCATTTCGCGATTTGTCGTTCCGATCAAGGTGAGTGGTTAAGCATGTGATCCCTTCATTTGGATTCCTCTTGAGCCTATCAATTCTTGACAATCCTGTATTTGTTATGATTCTATGAACATTAATCTTGCTCGTTGAACTCAACTTATTTGACGATTGACGTACCCTTTGGCATACAAGGTTTATTGGCTATATTTTTTATTGATTGATTTCTCTTATTTTGCTTACTGTCTAATCATTGAATTCGTTATTATTGATTTCTCTACTGGTCACTCCCGTTTGTCGTTGTTCTTATGTGATTGGGACCATGTATTATACTTGTGAAAGTCCAAGGAAAAGACCCGGGTGCCATCCTGCGGTGACTTTGGCCACTAGGGAAAAGACTTGTGAAATAAGGCACTCCCTCCAGTGTATCAGTCCAAGGAAAAGCCTCTCTCTGTCTCTCCTCAAGAAGTATATCCTGAACGTGCTCAGGCACTCCCTCCTCAGCTAGAGCCTTAGCAAAAGTCGGATCCTCCTAAAGGGTCCGCGCCAAGTCCTTGTCCCTCACTCCCTCCAGTGTATCAGCCAAAGTATAACCTGGAGTCCGGGAAGAACCAACTACAGCAGGAACAACTGGTGGGTCTGAAGCCCCAACCTCCATCTCCTCACCCTCACTGCTCGAGTCTCGAGCCTCCTCCACTATCACTTTCTCCTTCCCCAAGTCCCTCCTTACCACTGGGATGACAACTGACGTCTGCTCTCCTCCAATTGGCACCTCAGTAACCAAAGAAGCACTCAGAATGTCACTGGGCACCAAACTCTCCTGAGAACCAGTACCTACACCCTCCCCGGCGGGTCTCTGCTCAACCATGACGTGCACACCTCCAATATCCATCTCCACTTCCGAAACCTGTGCACCCATGCCCGGCACGTCAACCTCCATGAGATCAGAACCGCTCTCACCACCCTGCATGGAAACACTACTGCCTCCTGTAGGCCGATTGTCACCAACACCACTCGCCGGAGTTGAACCACCACTGCTTGGACCAACCACGGTGCTCGGGTCACCACCAATCGGACTGGAGGTCTCACCCATGCTCGTCGAAATGCCTCCAGCAACTGCCGCATATGGTGTTTCGTGACCTACCTCAGCCGTACGGGGTAGTTCACCCCCAATCGGTACCGTGCGGTGCCCATCACCAGTAATACTTGCTCCAACCGGGCCTACCGGACTGGGAATCGGCGAAGTTGCGACACCCCTAGTCGATGGGGTCATTGAATCCCCCTCTCTCGGCACCGCAGTGAACAGTTCCCCAGCGCTAGGCTCCGACGTACGCTATGCTTCACCCCTAATCGACACCGCACGGTGCTCGGTACCATCAGAACCCATCACAGTTGCAACAATTTCAGTCGAAGACGAGTCACTCATTGGTCGATTGGATCACTACGCCGTCTCCTCTTTGAACTGATGATGGACCCTCCTCACCGGATGACGACGACGACGATCTACCGCTTGGACTCGCCATGAGTTTAAGTCGCAAGATTTCAAGCGAGAATTTTGGGAGGAAGAAGATGGTTACGGACAAATGGGAAGAGTCAATTTTCACTAAGGAGAGTAACCGATCGGAGTATTTTGAATAAGAAGGGTGAAAATCGGAAGGTCTTGGCGGTTTCGAACCAGTTTCGGAAAAAATTCCACTTACACCGTGCGGCGAGAATATCTAAACCGTGCGGTGTACATTAGTACACCGCACGGCACGCCTGCTTGGTTCCTTCCAAAAATTGCACTTCCCCCCTACTTGTTCAACCACTTTCAAAAGAAGCCCATTTACTTCCACGGTATGATATTGCTAAACCCTCTACGGTATTACTAAGTCCTCTACGGCAATTGTTTTTTGCAAATTTTTCTAAGTCCTCTACGGCAATTATTTTTCGCAAATTTTCTAAGTCCTCTACGGCAATTATTTTTCGCAAATTTTTCTAAGTCCTCTACGGCAATTATTTTTCGCAAATTTTTAAGTCCTCTACGGCAATTATTTTTCGCAAATTTTTAAGTCCTCTACGGCATCAATTTTTCCGAAATGTTTTTAACGGCTTCCAAGGCCTCCCAATTATTTTTAACGGCCTCTAGGGCCTCCAAATCATTTTTCTTACAAACATCATTCGTTTTTCTCTCGTTGAAAAAGAGGTGTCAGCTTTTCAGGACGGCCCCGACGAACTACGATTGGTCTGATCCTCTCAAACGAGGTACGTAGGAAGCTCCGAGCTCGACCAAAATTACTACCTTCTGTTTTATTATTTTTCCGCACGGTTTGTCAAATTGGGATGTCCGAATCTTCAACGCGACTTGCACCAACACAATGGTGACGAAGCCGTGTCGAAGAGGGGCAACTGTAGACACCCAAATTTTGGTGACTTGTGCATCCCCAATGATGAAAAGAACACGCAAAATGTACCTTGGAACAATTGCTTGAGTCGGATGAATCAAACGAGCCAAAACTCCAAACCTACCTGAACCGTACGGCTCGCAACCCATAACCGTATAGCTTGAAATTCTATTTGCATCGTGCGGTGTTGCAATGTGCACCGTACGACACACCTTTGACGTCGTACGACACCCTTGTCTCATCAACGGGATTCCCGGGTTACTCCAGCAGCTCAGAACAATGATGTGATTCGCGTAATACAGCGAATCTACTTATGAGCCCGCCATTTTTGCGTACAAATCTTGCTCACCCTCCCCTTTATAAACCAACACCGTCGAACGGTTTCAAGAGGCTCGATCAGATGATACCAAAAAGAGAAACCCGAATCCCTCCCGTACAAATCAGTTGAAAAATTCCAGTGATATTTTTCATCGGGCTCGAGGAGGCTCCATAGCTCTTCCTTGAGTCCAAATGGAGACATTTCAATAAAGTTCAATCCTCTCGGGTAAGTATCGTGCGACATCGTCTATTGTCGTGGGATGCCGTCCCTAAAAAAAACGAGGTACATTTATTCGTTAAAATCATTTTTTTTTAAACTTGTCTTGATCATTAAAATAACATGGTTTTTACACCAAAAATGGAGTTTGGTTTCAATCGGGTAAAATGAAGATTTTTTTGAAAAACATAGTTTATAGAAACACCGTACGGCGCCCAAAATGCACCGTGCGACATAGTTTTGGATGCCGTACGACATCATTGGAAAATATTTTTGCACACTCTGTTTCCAGCGACCCGATACTCTGTTTTTTTTTGGTAAAAACCAGTGGGTCAAATTGCACTTGACCCCCTTTGTTTTCTATTCTCGCATTTATATACTTGATTATGTGATTTATCGTTATTATCTGTCTCTTTTAAGCTTGTTATTTCCTTATATATTGTTTATGTGAAATAAGGTTTTCATTAAAATCTTTTCAAAGAATAATCCCACAAATGTTTAGTAGAGACCGGAAAATTCCGGGCACGCGGGGTGCATTTTTTTTTAACAAAACCTTCCCCGCGAGTAACTTGACTCCCGAACCCAAATCTCTATTTTTCGCAGATTAAACCCTTTTTCAGCGGTATAAGAGTCATTATTTTTCTAAACGGTTTCTCGGGTACCTAACATTTTCCAAAATTAAACCCCGGGTGGCGACTCTAAATTTTTTTTTTCCCGGATCGCCCTTTTTCACAAACACAACCAAAAAATGTGTGGGCAGCCCGAACGAACGTCCACACCGTGCTATGCACGGGGCGAATCCAAGTCGCTCTGCTATTATATATAAGATTAGTAGATAGATATTCCCGTCAGTTATTGCAAGCGGTGACCTGTGCTATGCACGAAACTTGCATCATGTAAAATGATTAGTATTATAATTTAGTCTCGCAAAATTAAAGATTCGTAATCAATACACCAAACCAACTAAAGCTCATCATCCAAATCAATTAACGTCAATTTATTTTATAGCTTTTGATGTATGCATGTTCACTTAATCAAATCATGTGTTCATGAATTGTGTACCAATTATTGAAAACCCATTGAATTTAATGTCTATGGTCTGACTTCATGAAGAAATATTTCCTTAGTTTTTTAAAAAGTAAATAATTTCAAAGGAAAAGTAATGGAGAGGCATATTTTTATTTTTTTACAAAAAAGAAAAAAAGAAAAAAGAGAGAGGAGTCAAAATAACCCGGGCAATGAATGAGATTTTTTAAGTGGGCAATCAAAATTAATTGCAATGACTATACATATATGTTTTAAGGAGAGCATCCAACAAACAGATCGCTATTACAACTGATTCAACATCATTTCGTATTTACAATGGATCCTACTAAAAACTATGTAAAACCAAATTCAAAATATATGGAATGTTATCCAGTATATGAAAAAATAGCAATAAATGTGCTATCATCACCCATATGTTGCTCTCATAAAGAATAAATTTGCACATAGGATTTACAAAACTACGAAAATTTTGCGTTTTCTTGTTGGGGTATCTTATCTATATGCCACATCCTCACTTTTTTTACATAATATTTTTTAGAAATACACAAATATCATGCAATGAGGGAAAGTTGGAACATTAGTGCTTGATTACTCCCAACGAAAAAATAAAACACAGAAATAAAAGTTCAGTTATAAAAAGTGAAGAACAACCTTCAAAGTGATATATTTTTTACCATGTTTTATATAGTTATTACCATTCCGCAAACTCCAATAGAATTTATGAAATAGGTGTGAAAAAATAGAACTTTTATTTATTTTTATACTTTTTTTTGCTTGTGTCTCCCTTTTCAATGGGATAGAAAAAATGATCATGGTATCTATCTATAGATGATATAAGTCCACAATATGTGGCAAGAGTAATATAATATTTTTTAAATGAACCAATCGAAAGTAAAACCATGAGAACTTGCCCTATAATACATGGAAAACATCAACATATATAAGCAAGTGATAGCATAAAGCAATACCTCTTTCCTCCTCGTTGAACCATTGTTGAGTTTATTATTATAATATTTTCTTTTGTAGATAAAAAAAACTGAAGTAATACTTGCTTGGTCAAAAAATAAATGATAACAATGTGGATGTATTTTCAAAGAAATTGACAAAACTCCAAATAAAGAGAAAAACTTGTAACTTTTGTCTTGAAGAATGTACATTTTATTTTGTGTCTCTGCTGTAGAAAAAAAAATTTAAAAGAGATCATTGCCAAAGAAAGTGTGAAAGGTCAACATAACCAATATGAGAATCGTTCATTTCTCTTGCAGATCATGGAACCTAATAGTAACAACAAGAATAGCATTTGGCAGTTGTCCCTACCATAGTTCCTTCTACATATTCCAATCGAGTAAGATTGTTCACTACTTAATTGTAGATGATTAAGTTCCAAAGAAAACTAACACCTAACCGATCAATAACGAAATGAGACTACAAAGAAAACTACTAATGTCCAGAAATTCTAGGAAGAGGATACAAATGAAATAGACCATATATAAAGGCATTAAAAAATAAGATAGAGAAAATGTATTAACATCAAAAAAGGCGGTTGCATTAAGAATAGGATTAATAAAAAAACATCAACCTTCTTATGCAGTGTCACTCTATTAATTGTCTGATTGTGCTTCGATGCATGGTATTGCCAGTTAAGGATTAATATTAGAGCACCCATGGCCAATTGAATCCATCATTAATTGTACTCTTTAAAGATAAAGATCCTGCATTAGTATAAGGACAAAGAAAATCAAACCCTTAAAATTAAAAGAATTACCACATAAGATACTTTAAACAAAAAAAGAGAGAAACCATAAATGCAGGAAATTTATGTAAGGGACTACATTTGAATAAGAATGTGCTAATTCTAATTGTGGTATGATTTGACATGATTGATATATCGTGCAAATGTAATTACAGTATATCATATATTTCCTTTGAAAAATGAAGAAATCATAGGTTCTAATTAGGAATACTGTTTTCAAACCAATTCCTAATTATAAGCATCCTTTAAGAATCATGGAGAGATACGGAGAAAATAAAGATGATTGGTCACATTATGAAAAATAAGAAGATTTTATGGAATAACAAAATATCTAACATTTTGAAATTCAAAAAAAGATTGAGGGAATGTGAGAAAATTATGTCACATGCTTCACTCAAGATCTTATGTGACAAACCAATCCATTCGTGCCACTTGTTGCCCTCACATCGCTTCTCACAAAAACTCATCCTGCAATACTATATAAGGTTACATTGATCAATTACTTTTATTTTTCATTCATTCTATGATATTTGCATACCGACACGCTCCATAATTACGTGTAAGAGCATCAATATCAGGGGCATCAAATCCCCTGAAAGCTAAATTTGATGAGTGAAATGCAACAAAACCCCCCAAAATCAGGCTTAACAAATATTTTGGAAATTTGCAAAACTTGTAGCTTTGCTACAGTGACGCCACAATTTTGTTAATACACTGTTCACTCACTTTCTTTTCTTTATTCATTTTTGCCGTGTGGTTTCCGGCTTAACTGACACAAACAACTCTTCCCCGAAGAGAGAACTTGTACTTCACTGACAAAAGCAACTCCTCCCTAGGCGGGGAGTTAATATTTTAGTGGAATTTTTTTTTTTTTTTTATGGATTTGAGGGGAATAGTTTAATATAGTAAAGTTAGGATAGAGAGTCTGATTTTGGGAATTTTTAGAAAGTGACTTGCTAAATTTATAAAAGGTATTTTTAAGATAAATTTGGTGTAAAAATTTGGTGCTCCTGATAAGGATGCTCTAAGTGGGCCTATTCTACCCATGGGCAGGGCCAGAGATATGTGGAGGGTGTAGCAAATGCTACCACCAGTTTCAAAAAAAAGGTTATCTTACTATAATGGAAGTGTACTACGTGCATATCGGTACCCAAACAACTGAAATTTTTTCACACAAATAATAAAGGGATAGCAATTGAAAAAAAGAAAAGAAAAATAGAAAAGAAAAAAGAAAGTTTGGATCATTAAAGTAATATTACAATGACTTCCATGATCTAAGTTGGGTTTTGTCTCAAGCAGTCCCTACACACTAGAAGACGAGGAAAAGGGCTTCAATTGCAGAGCTAAGAGGTGAGGTTCAGAGCTTCAATCACAGGTCTGTATGCCTGTTTTTGCATATCTAAATAGAGGATCTGATGCTTGGAGGTGCTCTCATGGTCGTTTTGCCCATCTTTTTGTTTTTTCCGGATAGTTTTTCGGGTTAGCTTACGATTTGGCGATCAGATTTCTGG
Source organism: Vaccinium vitis-idaea (assembly GCA_963854785.1). NCBI lineage: Eukaryota > Viridiplantae > Streptophyta > Magnoliopsida > Ericales > Ericaceae > Vaccinium > Vaccinium vitis-idaea. The sequence goes on along the minus strand of OY978215.1, from coordinate 36,985,933 downwards.
GTAGGATTATTTAGTTGGTGACTTGTTTAGCCTTTCTACTTAGTGTTCTGTTGATCCACTGTCTTCTTTGTTTCTTCTTGTGGATACCAAGTCTGTTTGTTCTTGTGTGGTCTGTTATGTATTTTTGTGATGGCGAAGGGGTTTCGATTGTCTAAGGGGTTTCTGAAGGAGATGCGTCGCCTCTCCAAGGAGGCTAAGTGTAAGAGTAGTGTTGGTTCCAACGCTGTGGATCCTCCTAGGGGTAATCAGCGTTCTTTAGCCATGAAGATGGCCTTAGATGATTTTGATGCATCTGATTTGGACTGGCTTTCTGTTGGCGATTTGTTAAAGCACGAGAGGATGCCTAGGCTCGGTTGCGTGAGATTTTTTATCCAAATTACGAGCCGTGGGAAGAGGTGCGAGATGATTTGGACCCATCAGACTTGGACCAATCAGATGTGGATTGTATGGAGGTTAATCCAACGGACGGGGGTTCTCAAGTCCACATATTTTTCGCACTTTACAGGTTGGTGAATCTTCGTTTTCTAGTTCCCAAAGGGAGGATGGTGGGTCTATAATGAAGAAAGGTCAGTGTAAGGTGGGCTCTTTTACCTATGGTGCCTTGACTAGTGGTGTTGAACACTTTGTTCAACATAATGAACTTGGCGAAGTTGGCAAGACTATGGAACATTTTGTTAAAAGGGAGCGTCCTAGTTTGACAGTGCCTCGACTACGGCAAAAGAAGGTTATTGTGGGTCGGCAATTTCTTCTTGTTGATCGGCAATTTCTTAGGGACATGGGCAAGGGCAAGAAGTCTCAGTTCTTCCATTCGTCGAGTCAATCGGTTGTTGAAGTTAAAGGCTAGGAGTTCTCGCAGGAAGCTGGTCATAGTGAGCCAACGAATGATGTTCTGATGGAGGAAGAATCTGCACCTCTTAGTTCCGCTAAGATGGAAGCGGATTCTTCGTCTTAGCTCAGTTGTGTGACCTGTTCTCCAATGCATGTACCGTCTCCTTCTAGTTCTGAGGGCTCCTCGTCTGAAATGGTTGGAGACGGCTTTCAAGACACTGCTACTGGCCCTTTGAATCTGCGGTCTAAGAGCATATTGGTTTCTAGGCGTGACCGGTTGGAGAGATGGGGTTATGATTCTGGTAGGTATTCGGACAAACGGAGGCGGAAGATCAGGGACAGTGCCAAAGTTAATGATGGTGGTGCTAAGGCTAATCCAAACCCTGCTCGGAGGAAGCGCAAATGGATTAGGGTTATTTAAGATAGTTGTGGTGACCCTTCTACTTTCCGTGCCCCTCAGTCGTGCATTATTTTGATATGTTTTTTCTCTTGGTTCCTAACCTTGTCTTGCAGGTTTTTCTGTATATGCGTGGTGTTGAGGGTATTGTTGTAGGCGTTGGAGGCTAGTTCTAGGAATGTTTCCAGTTCGAGTTAGGGGTTTTGATTGGCCTTGGTCTGTTTGTTTTTCTTGGGTCATGGCTATGCCTTTTCTTTTTTTGTTAGTTGTTGTTGGGCTTTACGGACGTTAGTCATGCTGTACTTTATTTGATATTAATGACATATCTGATATGTTTTGTTTGCTCAAAAAACATTAGATGACGTAATAAAGTTATATTTTTTTAACAAATAATAATAAAAGTCATATTTGTAAAACAAATAATAATCAAGAAGTGCAAAGAATATGGTTTTTTTTTTTTGTGGGAAAATTAGGCATAGCTACACTATATTTTACCCTTTTTAAAAGGAAGGACAAGGAAAAGAAATTTTGAGAAAAACTCCCTTGCTTTGATAAATGCAACAATGCTTTAGCAATGGCGCATCACATCTCTCGCTATAGTTCAGCTTTTTCGCGTGATCCGCATAGGAGCTTGACAACAACAGATACCTCAATTTCTTTTCTTTTTTCTCCTTGGGAGAACAAGTAATAAGCCACGATAAATGATGTTCAATTTTAAGGGTTAGGTTACAATGACTTTGGGTTTAGCCTCTATAGGGTATAGTGGGTTTAGGCTCTTTGAGGTTGGATATAGTGAGTTTAGAGTTTAATTTTTAGTCGCCGGAAATGATCGGCTGGAGGTGGGGAGGTGGTTTGCCAGAGATAAGAGTTGATTTTTGTTTGAATTTTTTGTACAAAATTCAAATTCAAACTTTTAAAAATTAGTGACATTTCACTAGTTTTTTTTGGTCGCTAGAACATGTCGGCCGGAGATGGGGAGGTGGTCGGCTAGAGGTTTGAGTTAATTTTTTTGAATCTTCTGTAAGAAATTAGAATTTTTTTAAAAATTAGTGAAATGTCACTAATTTTTTGGGTCACCATAAGTGGTCTGCCGGAGGAGGGGTAGTGGTCGGCTAGGTGGCGAGAGCTGATTTTTTTGAATTTTCTGTACGAAATTAGAACTTTTAAAAATTTGTGACATTTCACTAATTTTTTTGGTCGTAGAAAGTGGTCAACCAAAGGTGGGGTGGTGATTTTTTTGAATTTAATGTTTGAAATTAGAATTTTTAAAAGTTAGTGATATTTCACTAATTTTTTTGGTCGCCAAAAGTGGTCGGCCAGAGGTGGGGTGGTGATTTTTTTTGAATTTTATGTTCGAAAATTAGAATTTTTAAAAGAGAGTTAATTAGGCATCCTGTACAAAAAAGATCATTACGATTCCATCCTATGTGATTTGAATACTTATGATTCCATCCTAAAATTCAAATAAACCCCAAAACACCCTTTCTCTCTCCTAAATTTCCTAACATTTCTCTCTTAATTTTCCTAATAATCCTCTCTCCTAATCTCCTAACATTTCTCTCTCCTAATCTTTCCTAATTCTCTCTCTCTCTCTCTCTCTCTCTCTCTCTCTCTCTCTCTCAAAATCTTTCTTTCCTAATCTTATAAATCTCTCTCCTAATCTAATCACACCTAATATCTTAAAAATTGAAAATAAATAATCATGATATTTTGTCCTAAAAACATGAGTCATGAGATATTGATTTACCACTTTTATTGTATCAAATCGCCAAAATGGTAAATCAATAAATCATATTTACTGTATGAAATAACCATCTTTTAAAGGGCATCTGAAGATGGTGATTCAATAAATCATATTCACTATATGAAATAACCCCACTTAGTTTTCATTATCCATTTTTAAAGGACATGTGAATATGATTTATTGATTTACCAATTTTACTGTATTGGGAAAAAACACTAGTATTGAATCAAAAAAACAACAACATTGAATTGGAAAAAAAAACACCACAAAAAACGCGATAGACTCATGTAATAATCTCACCCAATATGGAAAATCAATAAATCATGTTCACCTATGGTTTATTTCATACAGTGAACATGGTTTATTGATTTACTACCACTTTTACTGTATTAAATCACCAAAATGGTAAATTAGTAAACCATATTTGTGACACCCCGACTTTTAATAGCAGATAAAATGATAAAAGAGCGTATTTTTCTGGTATGTGTCGATTTTTTTTTTAACATTGTAGGACGTTATTTCAACTCTGCTAACAGCATCGGGACACGAGAATGCGACAGGAGTCGCCGTGAGACGATTAGCCTTCTGGAACTAGGCAGGGTGGCATCCTTCTATTGGATGCTTGGTGGCCAAGTAAATAGCTTCCGGAATTAGTCGAGGTGGCGCGTTTGGATTGGGCAAAATCCCCCGTAATCATCAAGAGTGATTCTCTTGGATTGTCCACCGTATGTGGACTGATATTCAGTAATGTGTAGAAAATTCTAGGTGTAGTCCTCTTAGTATAAATAGATCTATTGACCCCCTCTCAGCACTCACACACCACGCACACACCGCGCACAAAACCGAAAAAAAAGAGGAAAAAACAAAAAATAAAAGAGAAGAAAAAGAGAGTGAGAGCAGTAACTTTGAGAGGTGAGTCCCACTTCCTCCCTACTGTTGAGAACACACGCACACTTGCACTTTGATTTATTAATTTCTCCTTTAGCAATTTCATAAAAAAATAGAAGTGGGAAAAAGGTCCTGACATAAAGAAATTTGTTTCACTCCTTTCGTAAAAGAAGTCAACAATACTAAAACTATTTCTGTCGAAAGTTAACTTCATAAAAAAAATTAAATTACAATATTTGGAAGTAACAACAGCTCATGCATTGAGCTTGTCCTCGTCTTTTTAGTAGTTCAAATGTTGTTAGGAAAAGTAAAATTAGTTACTAAAACAAATTAGGATCGAATCGGTTCTTAGATTTGTAAAATAGATCATAAATAACCACTGGGTTTAATTTAGGGCTAGAAATGAACCAAACTAATTACGCAGTTTACGGCTCGACTCGCTTTATAGTCGGACCAGATTCAAAACTCAAATTAGACTAGTTTAATTATACCCCATGGAGTATTTTAACAATTTTGGCACGTATATCATTGCTTTTGCTTTAGGTGAAATTGTACGGTTACACTAGAAAGGGAAAATTAATAATAATAATAATAATTAATCTTGTAACACGTCTCACTCTTGCTAAGGACTAGAGATACTTATCATTAGATATCTTGATTAAAATGTTATGCTCCATTAAGAGTCTAGGCAGTTAAGGTTTGGGGTATTTACGCTTCCTAGAACCCAGAATTGTTAACTAGCGAACTTTAGTTTAAAATTCTCACTATTTTAATCTCAACCTGAAATATTTCTAATTGTTAACCTGTTATTCTAGGACTCGGTGCGTCTCGATAAACTTTACGGTAGAATTTGGACACAAGCAGGTGAGTTATGAATTATCCCTGTTACACGAGGTATTTCTCACAAAATTTATGTTTTATTAATCTATAATTATTTATATACAAAATTCCTTTTGTAGTAAATCTACCATGGAAATTATGATGTTTTGCACAGTTTATGAGAAAAATGTTATAGATACATCCGAACGATGTCCCTGAATCTGGGGGACATTAAAGATACCAGTGGGAACGGAGTTATAAGGGTGGAACGGAAAGGGGCACGGCCAGGTGTCCAACTGAATTGATCAATTCAACGTGTTATGTTGAGGGTCGCTCCCTCATAGTTGGCACAGAAATCGTTGGATGTTATATCGTACACGTTATGACATGTATATGTTATATGCAAATTTGCTCATAATTTTGGTTACTGTTTAAGCCACGAAAAACTGATTTTATGATTTCTGTTTTCATGCAAAGAATTTCTAAAATTCCATGGTAAGTCGTGTAACTCTGGTAATCCATAAACTCACACAAGCAGTGGCTTATGTTGTTGCTATTTTCCTCTTTCCAGGTAACCAGGGATAGATGGACGGGTCGAGTACAAGTATTTAGCCTATGTCGTGGTTGTAAAATAAATAAAAGGGGGAAAAAAAAAGGTCATGTATCTATGTAATGAATAAGGAACTCAAGAGAGTTGTGATTGTAAATAATGGCTTCTGCAATGCTGGGTTGTTTCTTGTAATAAAATAATAAAAAAAAATTAAGAAAATTCCCAGTAGAGGCCTTGGTGAACCAAACTCACTGGCCGGTCACGATGTCCAAATCTACTAAATTTGGGTCGTGACAATATTCATTGTATAAAATAACCATCTTTTAAAGGATCCAGGGATCCCGTAGTGCGCCTCCGCACTACGGGGTTGTAGGGCGGCAAATACGTCGCTTTGGGTGTGCAAAGGTTTAGAATCATAGCATTTTCTCTCTCTTGGGATTATGTCAAGTTTAACATTAATATTTTTTTTTGTGGACCTTTTAAAAATCTAGAAAATTGTTTGTGACTTTAAATTTGTACAAGACAACATAAGCTAATAAAATTCATCTATTTTGTAGAAATGCTAGTTTATACAAAGTGTCTTTAGGCACGAACATTCACTATAACAAGTGGATCCCCAAATCCTCTTTTAAAGGGCACGTGAATATGATTTATTAATATGAAAAACACCAGTCTTGACTCGAAAAAAAAATCACCATTGAATAAAAAAACAACACTGCCATTGACAAGATCCAGAAACACCATTCTTGACTCGAAAAAAAAAATCACCATTGAATAAAAAAAACAACAACACTGCCATTGACAAGATCCAGAAACTAAGATTTGAAACCAACCACTAAGACGATGTCTTGAACGGATCAACGCACATGAAGAGTCTCGAGAAGGAGAGACGGCCAAGAAGAGGTCGGCGGCCAGAGGCAGTTCATTCTTTTCTCCGTCACCAATTTCCTCGATCTATTCGCCGCCGTTGAAGACTTCGACTTATTCTCCACGTCTCAAATCCTTCAACGTCGATGTTTTTCGCATCCCAATCTCTTCCCATTTATTGGCTTTTTTTTTCTGAACTTCTTTTGAAAAAAATGAGATAATGGAACAAGTTCAATTTTGAAGTAGATAATGGGGATGTTGTAATCTTGGGGTAGAATAGTCAAGAATGTCATGCTTAATTAAGAAATTTTCCTATTTTGAACGGATGTATCTTTATTGGTAATAATGTCCTTATGATTCCTAAATTTAAGGTAACAAACATATTTAGATTTTAGTTAAGGAAAATAAACTAATATACAAATATACTAATATTATACATAATATGGGTACAATGGTCCAATTATCCACTTACAGGATGAAATCATAAGTAATCAAATCTCATAGGATGGAATCATAAGCATCTTTTTTGTACATGATGGCTAATTAAAATTTTCTTTTTAAAAATTAGTGATATTTCACTAATTTTCTTGGTCGCTGGAAGTGGTCGACGAGAGGTAGGGTGGCGGTTGGCTGGAGGTGGCATGGATTTTTTGAATTTTATGTTCGAAATCAGAATTATTAAAAACTATTGACGTTTCACTAATTTTTTTGGTCGCCAGAAGTGGTCGGTCAGAGGTGGGGTGGTGGTTGGCCAGAGGTGGAGTGGTGATTTTTTTGAATTTTATGTTCGAAATTAGAATTTTTAAAAATTAGTGACATTTCACTAATTTTTTTTTGTCGTAAGTGGTTGGCTAGAGGTGGGGTGGTGGTCAGCCGGAGGTGGGGTGGTGATTTTTTTGAATTTTATGTACGAAATTAGAACTTTTAAAAATTAGTGACATTTCACTAATTTTTTTGTCTTTACATTCGATTGCAAAAGTTCCTTGCCCTTCCTTTTGAAAATGTCAAATGTTTTTTGTTTTTATGTTCGATTGCAAAGGCCGAGGGGTCCCTATAGTGCACAAAATGCACTACACGGTGCAATGCATATCATCCGGCCGTCCATTTCGACAATGGACGGCTCGGATTTAATCCAAACAATTTACGGTTGGATTCAATTCACTGCTCGGATTAAATCCGAGCCGTCCATTGTCGAAATGGACGGTCGGATGGTGCACTACACGGTGCAGTGCATTTTGTGCACTGCACCATCCCCCAAGCCCGATTGCAAAAGTTCACTGTCCTTCCCTTTAAAAATGTTAAATGTTTTGGATTTTTGGCTAAATGGCCCTTTTTTTTTTTGGTAAAGGGATAGAAATATCATTAACAACACAACCTGATAAAATAGGAGTTCATGCAAGCCGAAACCATCCAAAGCCTAACGAGTACACAACAAAGCTAAAACAAAAACAAGGCCTAAGAGCTATATCCATCACCGGTGTCCGGGTGAGGAACAAAATGGCCAAGAGCATGCTTCGCCAAAGAGTGCGCATGCTGTACAATTGTCCATGGCACCTTTTTTTTTTTTGAACACCAAAAAAAGGGTGCTCTTGTGGGGACTTCACTGCACCCTGAGGCCCTGGCCCCGGGGTCACTGGTTGACGGCCAGATTCAACCCAACCCATAGGAAGGGACCCACCACCAGGACACCAGTGGAGTGCATCACACCCCCCCAGCAGAGCCCAGGAACGTTGCTTTAACTCTTTCAGGAGACCTTACAAAACGTCAGCTTTGTCCATGGCACCTTTGAGACCCTACAAAACGTCAGCTTTGCAATCTCCTCCCTCAGGCCAAAGAATATGGTTGTGTATTGGACTTGATGTATAAAAAAAGGCAAAACTGATAGACTATGGATTTAAATGATAATGCCAAAGTTTTAGTGCATAACGTGCTTATACCTTGCACAAGGTTTAAGTCTTTTATGCACTGGAATTTTGGCGTTAATTAAAAACAGTTTTGATATTATCGCCACTCTTTATTTAGAGTTGGAGTCTTCATTGAAAATCTAAGAGCATTTCCAACCCATCTCCGCGACTCTATTTTGGAATTCCATTTGAAGTCTCATCTTCATCTATGCAGACTTTTCCACCAAATGGAAACCAATCTCTATTATTTTTTTCACCATAATTGCAGTGTTAAATTTTTTGATTCCAAATTATAATTCCAAGAATTAAAGTTAGAGATTGTATTTTAAAATAATTATTCAGTTGAGAATATGCCAACACCACCTTTAAAATGAGTAAAATATTCCATATATTTATTTAAGAACTTATAATACAGTATTATGGGAATTTTTGGGGGATTTTTTTGAGAAAATTCATAATGTGAAATAAAGTTGATGTGTATATATAGTGGGTTTCTCTAAATTTACTTTGTGAATAAAATACCGTATTTTGAGTCACCAACAAGGAGATAAGTAAGAGATAGGTCCGAAGAATATTGATGTCCAAGTCTTTTTGTTTTTTTATTTTTAAATCAAATGGAGCATGGTTGGAGTTCATCTCTCCTACATTTTGGAGAAATAAAGATTGTTAGAGAATTCCTTTCTCGGCCTTTAGCCTTTAGGCCCCGATTGGATGATGTTAAAATTTCAGGGGGATAAAAATAGTTGGTTTGGATGGGGTATTAAAAAAGGGGGGATAAAATAGTACTTGGTTTGGATGAAGGATAAAATGGGGGGATAAGGTTTTTTGTAGTTGAAATAAGGGAGAGGGGATGTTATTTTTTCCTTATACCCGGGGATAACTTTTGGGCAGGGGGAGGGGTGCCCAAAAATTATAACCCTCTATCCCCCTGCTGGGGATAACCTTTGGAGGGGTGAAAATTTATCCCCCTGCATTTTTTGCCCAGTCAAACCATGTTAAATGTGTCACGTCAAGCCTTATACCCCCTCCAAAAGTTATCTCCCTTCCTTTAACCCCATCCAATTGGGTCCTTAGGCTAAGAAGGTCCAAAGTACTCCAATCACACTCAATTTGTATTTATTGGATCTAAATAAAGTCTCAGTGTTTACAGATTCCTCTAGAAAATAAAAATCAATCTTTGTATACAAATGCATGAAATTCATGATATTGAGTTACAAGTATACAACATTAGAACCGCCGAGAAGGTAGTTATACTCCCTCCGTCCTTTTGTACAATCCAGTATTTCATTTTGGGTTATCTCTTAATAAATGTCCAATTCAAAAAAAAAAATAAAAAAATAATTCAAGAGAGGGAAGACGAGCCATGGCACAAGGCAGAAAATAATGAGTGAAAATGTAGTTTCTCCTCCCTGGCAACTCATTTGGTTCCAATGCAAGGAGAATTTTTTTGTTATTTGCCGATATCGAGCATTCTTTTGAATCTTTCAAACTTTAAACTTTTCTATTAAGCTCAGAATGCCCAATTTTTTTGGAAATTTGAACCAAATTTCAATAGAAAATTGCACACAATACAATAAAAAATGGCTTGAGAAAGGAACAAGAGGAGCAGGGCCAGGAACGGAGTAATGAATACGAGAAAATTATGTATGAAGCCTACATAAGGAGTCCATATAGCTCTAGGGGCTCTAGGGCTAAGATCCACATAATAATTCTACAGAAGAGAAGTAATGGAGTTCCAGAAGCTCCTATCGATTCAGTTTTCAAAGAAAAATAAGGAAATTCAGAAGGAAAAAAGCATTCCGATTAAAGCCTGGGTTATCAGGGCAGAAAAATGAGGTATCTAGGGCTAAGTGCATTGCTTCATACGCGGTCAAATTCACAAGGGCACCAGTTCTCTAGAAAATATATTCACCACACGACCCAACACTATCCATCCATGACATTTGAGGGGGGAAAAAACTCACAGCAATCATAAAGCAACAGATATAACAAACCGAGGCCAACGCAAGCCTATAGCATCCAATCTCAAATGCCAAAAAAATGAAGAAAAAAAAATGTATGAGTTGAGAGTCTGAGAACGAAATTTGCCGGCACATGAAAACCAAACTGTGCAGAAAACGCCCAGAATCCAATATGAGGAGATGATCAATTCCTTTGAATTTTAGATCTCAGGAGCTGGAGCCGGAGGCCTCAGAAGGGGTTGGAGAGCCTTGACAACAATGCTCATATTTGGCCTGAACTCAGCCTCGTATTGCACACATAACGCTGCGACAGCTGCCAGCTGCATCAGCAAAAGATAACCACATTTTTAGCTATACTGTATTCTGCCCCCACACGTGTGTGTGCATGGGTGTGTTTGTTTGTTTGTTTGTGTGTGTGTGTGTGTGTGAGAGAGAGAGAGAGAGAGAGAGAGAGACCTTGGCAACTCCTTTTGGAGGATACTCGCCCTTCAGCTTTGGATCCACACATTGTTTGACCTTGTCTTCGCTCAGTCTTGGAGTAGCCTATTTGAAGAGTTATAAAACAATTTTTAGCTCAAGCTCTCGTATTTAGATGCAAACAGACTAAGAATAAATTAGAAAAATGCAAAAAAAATTAAATAGGGAAAGAAAAAGAGGGTCACCCAAGTAACGAGAGACTGTTGTCCACGAGGCATGGTATGATCAACAGGTTTGCGGCCAGTCAGAAGCTCGAGCAGAACCACACCAAAGCTATACACATCGCTCTTCTGTGTTAATTGTCCCGTCATTGCATACCTGCACAAGGTTTTCATCACCAAAATAATTGAAAAAGACTCCTCTTATACTGGAGGCAAACCTTAGCTGTGATGCATATAACAAGAACTCGAAAAATCAAAGGTACACTTCAATCCAGCACAAAGTATGAAAAAAAAGCACTATTTTGATGACTGATGCATATAACTTGCCTAGAACAGCATTTACACTGAATATACATTTTCTCAAAGATGTGAAGGCGGCTTACCCCCAGATTGCAGCAAGCCATATCTCAGGAACATATTCTGGAAGCACTACCATCACTCACCACTTTTTGTAAAGGGCAGGATTGGGCAGGCAAGCACGCAAGTTTGCGGTGCGTGTGTGTCTGAGAGAGAGAGAGTGTGTGTATCTGTGCAAGAGAGAGATAGAGAGGGAGAGGGAGTGGTTCCAAGTCGCTTCAAGCCTTCAGCAAATTGTTTCTAGCCAGACAGCAAATTTTTGCACAAAAACATACCTCATCGAAACGAAGAACGACAGTGCAATGCCATACTCATTGAAACAAAGAAGCTATCCAAGAAACCCCTTAGAAGGGGTAATTGAAAATGGAATCAAAACCCTCATTCAAATTACATTTGAAGTTTTTAGCCCAAAGTCAAAATAGAAACATTATTCAAGAAAGCATTAATGCTTTTGCTGAAGAAGGTTAACGAGAAAAATAAGGTCATGGCATTTCTTCCTTGAACGGATCAAATTCAACTATAGCATGGAAGCAGAGAATATAACAAAATCAGGATTGAAAGGAGTCGACTAACTGATGGCCATTAACAACATTAGCATTGTATGATCATGTAACGTGGAAGTAAAAGAGCTCAAAATCAAACAGCCATATGAAAATGGGATTGGGTTTCAGAGTTATTACTCAGGTGCATGATAGCCAAATGTTCCTAAAACCCGAGTAGAATGAAGACGAGCCGCCATGTCAGGAGTCTGATTCGAAAGGTTAAAATCTGCAATTTTGGCCTTAAAGTCTTCAAACAAAAGTACATTGCTAGATCTGATATCTCTGTGTATTGTAGAAGGTTGAACCTTCTCGTGCAAATACTCCAATCCCCTTGCAGCATCAACAGCAATCCTAACTCGTTGCATCCAGTCCAGAACAGGGCCTGGTTGCGCACCTTGGACTCCCTTTCTGCCTGTGAAGAGAAGACATGTCAAGAAATTGCTTCCCATTTACACAACAAATCTAAGCCAATTCTAACTCAATCAAGACAAGACCCTACTTATGATTACCATGCAAAATGTCGTGCAAAGATCCCATAGTTGCAAACTCATATGCCAAAACGCGGAGATTCCCTTCTACACAGTAACCCAGCAACTCAACAAGATTATCATGTTTCAGTCTTGAAACCATGGAAACCTAAAGTGTAAAGGGCAAGTATAATCAGATACAAGGATGGAGAAAGGAATTAACTTGTGAAAAAAAAAAAAACGTTTCAAAAAGAATATGCACACACCTGAGTCAGAAACTCAACATTTGACTCAGGCTCAGCCGAGACATCAAGCTTTTTAACAGCAACATCTTTTCCATTGCTCAAGTTTGCAAAGTATACTCTACCGTAGGATCCCTCACCAATCAATGCTTTGGATCCGAAGTTGTCAGTTTTTTCTTTCAGCTCGTCCAAGGACAGTGCAGGAACTTCAATAGTCGGCACTGCCTTCTGAGCCTCAGCTTTCAAAGGAGCTGTTGACTTTGAGCCTTTTTGATACGCTAATATGCACATGCAGGAGTAAAAAGAATCAGACGAATTGAAGACAAACAAATAATCTGTTAAAAGCAAAAGTATAGCAGGGTAACCCACAAGAATGCCAAAATAGAAAGTAAGTAGCTAGAAGATAGCAAATCAAAAGCTTGTACAAATACATACTTAATTGCACCGTTTGGTAAGGAGACTAACTCATAATTCCTTTATCCTTCCCCTCTCTTCATTTGTGTCACACCAACACATCTGTCGCTCTTTCTCTAAACCATTTCTCTGTTAGAAGAAAAAAAATCAAATAACCAAAAGATGTCTACTCTCAGTCACTTCATCTGACTCACTCACCCTCTTCCTCCCATCTCTATGTTCAGTTGTGTAGGACAACTGAAAGAGCTAACAATATAAAAAATGCATAATTTAAAACAGCTTTAACCTAGCTTACCTAACAAACAAATTACGTGTGTGAGGCCTGCAAAAATAGACAATCCTAAAGAACAGCAAGAAGCTCAATTACGCGACACAGACAGCCACCAAATACTGCTGCATTATGCGACCTTGCTATAATGAAAAATAGTTCCTGAAACTGCATAATCAATTCTCAAGATTTTGAAAGATAAACCATATTACAATAAGGTTCTAATGCAAACGCATGGCCCAAGATAGGAATTCATGCACGGGTGAGGAAATACGGAGCTGCTTTTTTTTTTTTTTCCCCTGTAGAATCCTAAGTACTTCCAAGATACTTGGAATTCCAAAAGTAAACAACAAAAATACAGATGTGCTCATGCACATGCAAACACAGAGAGACCACAGCAACCCACCATTGACACAGAACTCATTTACACACAGAAAAGGGGGAGAGAGAGCGAGGGAGAGAGATCAATGACTGCCTGCCAGGACAAATTTTCCATGATAAGTCTCCAATTTGCTATCATGTTAGAAACATTAAATATCAGTAAGAAGATATCTCCTTTCAATCCCGCTCACACAGACACACACACACACACACAGAGACAGAGACAGAGACAGAGAAGAAGAAGAAGAAGGGGGGGGGGGGGGGGGGGGATGTTGTACTCCCAAGTGGCTTTCGAGACTTCACTAAACAAGGGGATGTTGTATTCTTTCTTAACACAAGCCTGTAGGGACCAGAAGGGTCACCATATGCCATTTGCAATAGAAGTTAACAAGCATTAAAAATAAAACCCCAATTGCATTTACTTTTGAGCTCCACACCTTGACGCCATAATTATATACTTAGGCACAATAATAAACCATTGATTAAAATATTTGCCTTAACATAACAGTACAATTCATAGTCCTTTTTCGACATCCATGACTTTTAATCAGATGACTAATAACATACAAGCGTTTGTCCCGCACGAATACGCGATAATCAGTGCAGTTTACAAAGAATATCGAAGTTATGCAGGTATAATGTTTAGCAGTTTTTTAACACTAGAAGACCTACAAAGGTGGATATTGACCACAATTTCCTCGGGAAAGAAGGGAATCTATTAAAAAGGAAGGTTGAAAGAAGAAGAGTCAATATATTTGTGTATGTTGACTACAATTACCTTGGGGAAAAAAAGTAATTTAACTAAAAAAGAAGGTTGGAGGAAGAAGAGGTGAAAAAAAATGGGAGACCTAAGAGAGTGACTTGATTTTTCTCTCTTTCCGGAAAAAAAAAGAAAGAGAGTGGCACAAGGCCTCAAGTGCTTAGTATATAGGATAGATATAAATTTCTTAATCGTTTCATGAGCTTATTTTGAGATTTTCTCCACCAACCAAAAATCAAGTAGTTCATCCAGACAAAACTTTCCAAACTATCTACAGAAAATTATAATAAAAATACAGACGATTTTGTAAGATGTCAGGAATAGGAAAAATGGACCAATAAAATGAAATGGAGCTAGTACATTGCAATTCCTATAGCTGCTAGATAGGAAGATACATAGAGGTTAACTGCATATTGGAAGCAGAAGCCAAAGGGAACAGATATCCATCAATGACCTAGACAACCATCCTCCCATCACCCAACATTTTATGGGATACCTTTCTTGTTAACCATCCTGTCATGCAACTGTACATCTTAAAATGCAATTGAATTCATAAAAGAGAACACCATGATTAGTATCACATTCATCAAAACAATGAGAAGTCTTCATAATCATTAAACCCACCAAGGAAAACGAGCTTTATCCATCATACTCCGCACGGATGACATTAAAACTTCTATACATCATTGACAATATCAAACAAGAAGGGTAGTCAAGTTAAGTTACCATCAGCATGGTTCCTCGGGTTTTTGTAAGGCTCGTTGTCTGTTGATGGGTACGTCTCTTCTACTTGACAAGTACAACACAACCACCTACGCATCCTTGCTTTCTTTCTCAAATAAAAATTGTCCTCAGCACTTGTTTTCTGCAAACGTACAAAGTAACCAGGAGGTGGTTCATGTGCCTGCATAACACAAATCAAATAAGTAGAATTCAAAAAGTGCAGCAAGATGCCTACAGCATCCAGTATCCACACAATTATACCCCCAGATATGATGGCCTGATAAATTTCAACAATCACTTAATTTGCAGAATAGATATTCTCAAAGAAAAACTTTTCATGCTCATTTACTTACTTCAAGAAGAAGTAATTAAAAAACTAATCCGCAATACAGTCTTGCACATTTGCTAAACCGAGAGCACATAACTTTTGAAGGCGTTTCTCTGTTGCTTTAAAAACCCAATGATCTACATTATTTATGTGATTTTTATCCAGGTATTTTAACCCACAACCCATTGTACTAGCTCTTTTGTGACAAGCACTTTAACTTGAAGAAAGCAAGTTTCTAAGAGAGTGGTTATAAAAACATAATAAATACAACATAAATGCATTTACCAAACAATAAATATACTATAACATAAGGTGACTGCCTACGGGCTACGGGTATATGATATGCCCATGCACACGTGCAGGAGGTTTAAAAACATTCCCAGAGAAATATCAACCCAAAAAATGAGAAGAAACCAAGCAAATCAAACAAAAATGTTGAAAATAACATGTTTACCCCTCATCTAAAGTAAATCTTATGTGACATTTCCTAGAAATAGGCAAAAATCTTGATTAGGATTCGTTTATTTTATTCTACATATCAGTGTAATACGTCGCAGTCCAACGAAAGTTCAAGAATGAAACTAATTCACAACTGCAAAAGAATAACCAGGGACGGATCCACATTTAAATTTGATGGGGGAAAAATCCTTATGATTTCACGAACAAAGAAAAGGCAGAGCCATCAATTCCTTGGTTATCTCCAATCCATGACTTTCTTTTGTATCAACGTATACATGAGTGTAATACGTCGTCGTCGTATTCAAACCAAAGTTTCAAGATTGAAAGTAATTCACAACTGCATAAGGACAACCAGCGACGGATCCACATTTCAATTTGTTGGGAAAAATCCTTATGATTCTCACAATTATCTTACAAATCAAAGGTATATTCAGGTTCTGGTGGCGCGGTCATCACCCCGCCCCTTTGGTTTGACTGATTTCATGAGAAAGGACAGGGTTAAGGTTTCTCACCAAATCTTTCTGGTGAGAAATAGTGAGAAATAAAAATAGACCTCACATTTACACACATTTCTCATCATTTCTCGCCTATATATCCCAACAAGTGGTAAGATTCTCCATTTTCCATCCTTCTCTTTTCTCGCCAAACACCTCAATCCAAACAGTTGTCACATTAAAGCAAATCACGAAGAAAGAATAAGGAGAGCAATATCAATGCTCAAGGTTATCTTACAAATCATCGGTAAATTTAAGATTTAGTTGAAGAATTAAAGCAAATAATGAAGAAAGTAAAGGGAGAGCCATAAATTCTCACCACCAGGCCCCGTCGAAGATATTTGTCATCCATCAGAAAACAGACAACAGATTCAAGGTCTCAGAACAACCAACGCACATAAAAAAAATCTAGAACAAAAAAGAGCCCTAAATATCTCTACACGGTTAAATGAAAAGGAAACAACAATAAAACGAGGAAATTCACCGCGAAAATCACGGTGAAAATGAGAAGATCCGCAAATTGTGAGAGCGATCGATTGACTACATATAACTGAAAAACAGAATGTCTAAACCGAATGGGTCAAAGAAATGACTGACAGAAACATATGGTAACAGATCAACAACCAAAATTGAAGGATTACCTGCTCTTTCGCTCTCTCTATACTTTTTCTCTCTCCTATTTTTAGGGTTACAAAAAGTGGGAATTTGAAGTGTTGGGAGTGAGAAAGAATTGCGAGAGCGATTGACAAGATACAATTGGAAAACAGAATTTCTAAACCGAACAGGTAAAAAAAAACGACAGATAGTAATATTTATATGTATATACCTATATATATATCTATATATAGAACAAGAATAGCAACAGATCAACAACCGAAAATGAAGGATTAGTACCTACTGTTATTCTCTCTCTCTACTTTTTCTGTGTCTTCAATTTCTAGGGTTTGGAAAGTGGAATTGGATCGGGTTCGGAGTGAGGGAGAGGATTGGAGATGGACAGGTAAGCAAAACAGGGAGACAACGGTCGGGAGAGAGTTGGTTTTTTTTAATTAAATTATTGGGAGAGGAGAGTGTTTTTTAAGTTTGAGAGAGAGAGAGAGTGGGGGACGGTGGGAAAGTTGAGGTGGAGGAGAGAGAGAGAGAGGAGGTGGCTTTGGAGGTTTCTTTATGTTTGGCAACGACACGTTTTCCCAAATAGAAATGTTACTCGCGGATCCGGGATTGCTGTGTAACCCTCGGCCGTCCGATCGTATTTTGGACGGCTCGGATGTATTCGAAAATTATGATTTATTATTTATTTATTTTTACTGGAAAAAAATCGGCTTGATGCATTCGACAATTACGATTTAATTTTGATTTATTTTTAGCGGTAAAAAATTTGCATTCGGCAATTATGATTTATTTTTAGCGATAAAAAATCAAAACACATCTGGGCTGTCCAAAACACGATCGGACAGCCGAAGAGTTCACAGCACCCCATTTCCGTTACTCACACACCCATTACGTAGTAATTAGGGTAAATTTCACTGACCTAACCTAAGGTTTGGACTTAGGTTTCTAAAATATCATTAGCCTCCCTTGTTTTTAAAACTACTATTATCAAGATTTTGGAAAAATTCCAAAATAAACCCTGACCTTCACCAAAGTCACACAGAGACATCTAATTTTTAAAAAATGTCACATAAACACCTGCACTATTAAAAAAACTCATCAACTAGACCCTTACTGTCACCCTTCATTAAAAAGCAGATAGAATGGGTGACATCGACTTCACATGGTTTGTTCGTCTACAAAATTTTAAAATATCCCTGACTTTCACCAAATCACACAAAGACACCCGACCTTTACAAAATGTCACATAAACATCTGTACTATTTAATAACTCATCAATTTCACCCATGTCGTCACCCTTTGTCTAAAAACTAGCGAAATGGGAGACATGGACTACACATGGCCTTATTAGCTAGGGTTAAGTGGATGAAATATGGATGCATACATGGCATGTAGGAAAGATTCTCTCTCTCATCTAATTTCTCAAAAAGGCCTCTAACCCATTCTCACTACCCCTATTGGAACAACTCACCGATTCAACTCATCCCAAATAAAACCACCTAAAAACTCATCCCTCCATCCTTATCGACCTCAATACGACCCTTTTTTCTTCTTCTCCATCCTAAACCTTATCCCTAACCGCTTTCGTTGTTGCACGTACCTTCTATGCCCACCCAATTCCACCATCAAGATTTCTGGCGAGTATCCTCATAGAAGATTCACACTCCTTGCCGCGTGCCGTGCGTGGTGAGACGAGAGTTTGGTGCACGTGCTGGTGTGCGGCGTGCGAGTGGGGGTTCTACCTTGGTTGCATTGGCATACTGGGGAGGGAGGCAGTGGAGGCAATTGAGGAAGAATAGTTGTGTGAAGATTGTTTGAGTGAAAGAATCGTGTATAGTCCATATCACTCATTCCGTTAGTTCTTAGACAAAATGTGACGACTGGGTTAAATTGATGAGTTATTAAGTAGAATAGGTGTTTATGTGATATTTTGTAAAACTCAGGTGTGTGTAATTTGGTGAAAGATCAGGGGTTATTTTAAAATTTCTCAGAGGAACAATTGGCCACGTGTGATCCACGTCATCCATTCTATTAGTTTTTAGATGGAGGATGACGGTAGGGGTTTAATTGATGAGTTTTGCAATAGTACAGATATCCATGTAACATTTCTTAAAGGTTAGGTGTCTCTATGTAATTTTGATGAAAGGCCAGGGGTTATATTGGAATTTTCCCGAAGATTTTCCCAGCCGTTAACTTTCCATCTAAAAATCATTAATTTTGACTATGAAATGATGAAAATGCCCTCTCTCTTGCCACTTACCATCTTTATCATCCTTCCCAATTTGAAGTGTGTGTGTGTGTATAAATATATATATAGGGGCCAATTCCGGAAACACATAAAAAACATATACAAAAACACACTTTTGTTCTGGGTTATATTGTGATGATTCAAACTGTTTACTTCGTTTAAATGGATAAAATAGCAAATCCTGCAAAAAAAAAAAAAAATAAATATCAGCTTAATTGAATATCGATAAGTGCTTGATCCAAAAGTTTTTCAAAAAACTTGAAAGGAACTGGTGCTCTCAGATATGTTTGGATCGAGCACTTACCGATATTCGAATGAGTTAATTTTTTACGGATATCCTTAAAAACATGTTTGAAACAAGTTGAACAAACGTGTTTTTTTATGTGTCCCTAGAACCTGCCCATATACATATATACATACGTGTATATATTTTTATATATTTAATTTGGTATTAATTTTAAAGAGTAAAATTTTGGATGACTTTTCTTTATAAAAAGTTTACATTTGTTTGTCTTATTGAATGTATTTTCATCTTTCGGTCAATTTTTTATTTTTTTGATTCACCTGGAAAATGTTTGTCAAGTTACTTGAAGCAATAGAAACTCGAGGACAAGTTTTCTCAAATCGGGGAGAATGATCCAGGCGGGTAATTTGAAGAAAATAGATTTTAGTTTTAGTTGTTTAGATAATAATTTTATTAGGCTTATTTCAATTTAGTTAAGATTGTTTAGGATCCTAATTAGTTTTCCTATTTTTGCTAGTTTGTTGTTTCTTTAGATTTAAAGTTATTTCCTAGTATTTAATTTCCTTTTAGTATTTTAAGATAAGTTTTTTTTTAAAATCAATATTACATTACACAATAGTTTTTGAGAAATGTCCCTCTCACAACTGTCCTCCGTGGCACATTAGAGGGTCGTGATTGAATTTTAAAGTTTCTTCTCAACTAATCCAAGCGCTGAAATTACTTTCATTTCAAAATTCGAAACCCTAAATTAAAGGAATCTATTCTATATTATAAAACATAGTGGTTTTTGTCTACAAATACAAACCCAACAAGCTCAACAACCGTCCGATCAACATTTCATGTTAGTTGTAGCCGTCCAATCGAAAAAGTACTTCCTAATATAAACCACCCTAACCTTATGACAGGTAAGTTATTTCCATTGATTGCTTTTACGTTGTTTCCTTAAAATTGAATCAATTATCCTTTTGAATTCAAATCAACTAAACAAATAGTTTTCCAAAATAATTTCCTTACATACAACTCAATAATTGGTTTTATGTTGTTTCCTTTTAGGTTGATTTTCCTACATTCAAAAAGGAAACAAACTCCGTTTGGATTCATATACGGAAAGGAAAAGATCATTTTTTTAAAAGTTGATAATTACATTTTTCTTTAATAATTAGCATTTACAAACGTTTTCCTTAAAAAATGAATCAACATTTTCCTTAATAATCTATTCTGAACTTAGGTTTTTCTTTTCTAAGCACACATATAATTCTTCTAATTCGTAATCTTCTCCAAGAAGAGGAGAAATCAGCTTCCTTCGTACCTTGATCGGAGAATTGTGTGTGTGCTTAGAAAAGAGTTAGAAGAATGGATATGAGTTATTAAGATGACCAAAACTTAATTCTGGAAGAGAGTGGTTCATTACCTCTGCTTTGTCAGAATAAGAGGTAATCAAATCTTTTATATTTTTTTTCCGTTATTTTACACGTTCCCTCCCTCTCTCCTTGGGTTAGATGTTTTGAGGCCCTTTCGGGTCATGTTGTCTAGGGTAGTGTATATTGTTTCTCTCCATGGATTGAGATGTCTTAAGGTAACATCTATATAGGTTATAATCGTACCACGATAGTGTTGGGATGAATAGACGAGATCTATGGTTAAGGTAACTTATTTCGTGACCATTTTATTTTGCAAGAGGCAATTCTTTCTCATTTAATTATTTTTTATATGTTTTATATTGTTGTTCATGTCCTTAATTTTTCTCTTTGGGCGAAGTAGGTGTTCAAGAGTGATGAAGACAGTTGAAGACATTTCGAAAATTGATGACGAGAATTCAAACATTCATGGCCAAAAGTGACAAATAAAAAGATCGGGAATAACATATCTGAAGAAGTTTATTAATAGTAAAAGTTTTACAGAATAAAGTTTGATGAAAGGGCATCACAACGCAAAAGTTTATGAGGAAGATATTCTCTTTACACTTCTTTTTTGGTATTCATTTTTTGTTTTTTTAGCCATTAATATTTTCATGTGAGATTTATTTATGTTTCAGGTATTTCTAAAGTATACAGCAAATATGCTATTTTTCGACATACTTTTTTGGTTCATTGAATTGATGTGTGCCATAAAGATTTAATGTAGTTTTTTCTTTTTAATCTGAGATTTAATATAGTTGATTAGATGAAATATGTTTAAAAACTTATTTGAAAACATTACTTTTAAGAGAAGTCAACTTGATTGGCGGGTTGGTCAACAATAGAGAGTGGTAATTCATTTAAATTGTGTTCAAAATGCGTTGCTTCATGCCTTTAAGCACGGGCAATCCCTAGTTTATAAATAAGATTGTACAATCTTGGGGCAAATCGAGTCTCTATGATTGACAATGAAAATTTGAGAAGTTTTCTCAATATCATTTATACGTAAAGGGAGTATCTCTAGTTCAAACTTGTTCGCGACTATCTTTGTTGCGTGTTTTTTTTTTCCAACATGCTTCACTGCATAAAAAAAATATGGCAGGCTTCAGAGGAATTCGATAAGACCCCAAATTTTCTTCCATTAATCAAACCCATTCTCATACCACTTAGAAACCCTCCTTCCTTCTAGGGCCAAGCAATACGCGGTCTTTAACTGAAAACTCGCTATAATAAATTGCACCATCCCTAAGGACATCCAGAAGTAGCCTTGCTGCTAAGAAAATCTTTGTTCCAACAATACTTTCCCAGCAACAACTGAGGCAATAAGGACTTCGGATTCATAAGCAATCTCCCAACCTCCTTCGCCAACAAAGCTTGATTGAACACACCCAAATCCCTTACAGCTCCTTTGGATTGTAAGATTTGGAGAGAAAAGAAAAGAGACCAAGAAAAGAGACCTTACCCCCCCCCCCCCCCCCCACATTTTCCCCCCTTCCCGTTTCTCACCAAAAGTGGCGAGATTTGGTGAGAAACGTGATGCCGGCGGCGAGTGCGGGCCACCCCGTCATCGGATCGTCGTCAAACTTCCACCATTGTCTTCGTCTCGTCGAGGAAGAGCCGGATCTATGCTTAAAACTCCGTTTCGAGGTCGCCGGAAATTTGCCGGAGACTAGGAAGATGACTGGAATGGGAAGGAGAGAAACCCGTTTCTCACGCTTGTTTGGTTAACACAGGGGAAACTCTTCCCCTCTCTTTTCTTTTCCCATCATTAAGAGAAACTACACCACTTTCATTTCTTTTCTCATCCCTCCAGCCAAAGGGGCTGTTAAACCTGAACACTTTTTTAGTGTAGAGTGGGTACCACATGGTACCTGCGCGCGCAATCTGGGCCGTTCATTTCGGTTTTGGACGGTCCAAATTATGGAGAGAGAGAGAGAGAGAGAGAGAGAGAGAGAGAGAGAGAGAGAGAGAGAGAGAGAGAGAGAGAGAGAGAGAGAGAGAGAGAGAGAGGGTTTCGATCTGGGCCGTCCAATACACTTTTTGACGCTATCATCAGCTTCTCGACTGGCGAGCCATTTTGGGAGCCAAAGCCATATGTTAACTTTATGACCAAAATTCTCTTCTTCAATGGGAGCTATTTTGGGAGTAAAAAATTATTACCTGGCCGTTTCTTTGGCCAAATTTGGTTATGAAAATGGCATAATGATCTAATGGCTCTTGAAAGCTAATCAATAGCTGTGATAAAATTAATGTTTAGTGACGAGGACAAGCAATATTCATCGGTTTGATACTTTGATGATGTCAAGTATTGAAACCCCCTAACACATGGAATCCCAACAATAAGGACTAATCCATGATAACCATGACTTGTCAGGAGCATTTTGCCCTTATATTCAACATTGGGGTGCAAGTCCAACAAAAACAAGAAACTAGTGCCTGAAGTTATGTGAGTAAATCCATCTAATACGAAATGGCAAGTGCAAAGATGGTCACTTATCGTGGGCCCATAGAATGATCCATTTTTGAGGAATGTGTAGACTTTTTTACGAGAGAGAGTTATATTAACTAGTGGGAGCAAGTCCATTTTATACAAAGAGGGTGTTTCGATGACTAATTTTTCCATTTTAACTTTCACCTTTTCCAATTGTAGGTGTTCAGCTTACCTTACCTAAAATGGATTCTCCTATAATGCATTTTTGGTTCGTGAGTTTAGAGAACAAAAGCTAGAAGTAGGGTGAGAGGAGGTTTCAAACTTTTCATTTTTCATTTTTCTTTTTTCCCATTTTGGTTAACATAAAAAGACCCCCAAAATTTATTCTGCGCAATCTCATAAACACTACTACTGTTGCAAAATATATTTTGCACATACTCTTAAACACTCTACTGAGTGATTATAGATTCTGGCCATAATTCAAAATGCCAAAAACGTAAATAGAAAAATGTAAAAAGTAAAAAAATAGATTCCCAAACCTCTTTTATGACCAGTCAAAAGATGTCCACCCCAAGTGGCCTCATGGAGTGATTAATCTATGAGAGAGGTGCATGTCTTTTGGAGTGCAATTCTAATACACAATAGGAAACAAGTTCATAAAGTTGTGGAAACAGGTCCATCTAATTCAAAAGACAAGTTTAAAAATGGTCATTCAAAGTGCGCCCATAGAACGACCACTCTATAAGGGTAGGGGTGCAAACAAACCGAGCTTTGTAATATTCGAGCTTGGCTAGCACTTTGGTAAACAAGACGAGTCCTTAACAAACCGAGCCCAATTCATTTACTAAACTAGCCTCTATAAACGAGTTGAGGCTATACAAACAAGTCAAGTTAAGAGTGTTTACACCGACTTATTTACTAAACGAGCCTAAAATTCGAGCTTGAATTTGGCTGACTCACTAAATGAGCCGAGCTGAGCCCTTAATGAACCAAGTCTCGATGTGCTCGCGAGAAGCTCAGTTTGTTTGCAACCCTATTTAAGGGATGTACACACATTTTTGGGTGCAAGTCTAACAAGAAACAAGTTCATAAAGTTAGGGCACATAAAATGATGCCTGCTGAAGTGTGAGAAATAAGAGGGCTGTAACTTAAAAGGAGAATAAAAAAGAGGCTAAAACCGCAATCTTACCAGGCCTCACCATGTATCCACAACAGTTTTGTTTCTTACCGTGTTTTTGGGATTTCAATACTTCACACCATCAAACTAACTACCACTAAACAATAATTTGCTCTTCTTTAGATAAGTGTATTTATGTCAAAGAAAAACAAATTCACGTATAGTATGCTAATGTCTACGTACCGGTATTTGAGCCGAAAAAAACTTACTACAGTTTAAAATTTAAAGCACGTATTTGGTAAAAGCCGGTACGTACCAATTGGTACGCAATCACGAGCCCTAATCAATTGAAACAACCCAATTGATCCATGCCCATTCTTGAGTCATGACCTAATGCCACCAGACCTTGTATTTCGACCACAACAACTCAACAGCAAATGGACCTCATATTTCAACTTAGACCTCATATTTCAACTTAAACACATGATTCATTTCATAAATAACTGGAGTAGTACATATACTCATAAGGGCATCCTCATCAGCTCCCCTACTTTAGCTTTTAAGCTAAAGTAGAGAGCCAATCCCCTAAAAATCCACCAAAATCAGCCTCTCTATATTCACTCACCAATTTATTTTTGCTACAGTACCTACTCAAATTTGAGTAGACACTAATTTGAATAGGCACTGTTCACGCACCTTTTATTTTTTATTGTTTACTTCTGGTTGATGCGTCAGACTTCAGAAGAGAGAGAGGGAGGTGAACAGGAGAAGTGGGAAGGGGTCAGAACACGTGGCGACCTGTGTGTGGGGTCCACTACACTGCTGTAAAAACATCTCCCCAGGCAGGGATACAAACATTTTTGGGGGGGATTTTTTTTTAAATAGATTTGAGGAAAATAATTTAATATAGTAAAGTTAAAATAGAGAGTCTGATTTTGTGAGTTTTTGATAAAGAGACTTGCTAATTTATAAAAGGTGTTTTTGCAGTTAAAATTGGTGAAAATTTTGGGTAGGCTGATAATGATACGCTAAGTAGAACTGCATAATACATGGAAAGAAGGGGTTTGAACCTATCCGGCCCAAGTTTTAGGACTGGACGGGACAGAGACCTAAACTTGGATGGGACAGAGCATGACATTACTGCGATAGAGCATGACCTAAACTTGGATGGGGCAGACCTAAAAATGCATTTAGGTCTCTCTCACACCCACAAAACAAAAGCGCACACACAAACACAATAAAAAAGGAGATTTCAAACAACAGAAGCATGACATAACCGCGAATCCAGTTCTGAACAAGTTCAGAACACTTCCACATAAAAAGCATTCTTACAGTATCGCAAATCTCACAGTAACTACATGGAGTAATACACAAATTACACGAATAAAATGAATTTCAAGTAACATCTACAGGACAACAACGGGCGACACCAAAACAAATATTCATTTCACAGTATACTATGAAGACTCATTGGAACTTCACACATAAACTTTGATACTCATCTTCAAACCAAAATCCTTATTTGCCCTTCTTATTTATGGTTCTTGATGGAAGAGTATCAACCCAATACAACGAGGAACTGCTTCACACAATCATTCAACCCTCAGGACGAAGCTGTTGAAGAGGATGGGTTGTATGCTTTCTGCTCAGCACAGGAGAGCACATCATTTGTGCCACCCTGCTCTCGCCCTACTCCCAACAAGTCAAGGTAATATAGGAATTCGGAAACCATGGAGTTCATCGAATCAATGGCACCTTGGCCGCAAACTCCGTCTCCAAAAAGGACATTCATAGCAGTTCCAAAACCAGGGCCCCGATGTGACAAGGTGTCGTTCTTTGTGAACTTCCAGGTGCCCAAAAATGCCTCATGAGCTGAAGGCTGGTTCTTCTTCATTGGGGTCATCCACCTCCAAATTGCAGCTTGGAAAGCGAGTGTCGCGTTTTGCTCGATGTATTCCGGATGGTTCAACAGATCTACTTTGAGGTAATCACCTATCATTCCGTAGTTGTAGTTCCTGCGAGAATCAGTGATATGACAATTCAGTAAACTCTGGAAACGTACAACCCTTTAAACTTCTTAATCACCTCCAAAACTAGTAATGAGTTGGGATGCTTTAGCAAAGCTCACTATTTTACTCCTCTCGTAATAATTAAGGTACATATTTGAAAACTATTCCTGTTTTTATAATCCCATCTACAATAATGCTATGTGAGCAACGCTAAAATACCAATTACAGGCTAGTTTGGATAAGGGACGATGAGTATCAAGAACTATCCAACACTTCCAAAAATTGAAGAAAATAGTTTTCAAACTATGGATACGTTTAGAAAATGCAGGATACATATCCTTGAGTATTTGAGTATCGGTATCCGCTACAAATAATTCAGATGTATCCATGCTTCAAAGGGCACATCATTTTGCATAAAGCATTGTGCAACAAATCTCTCACATACCATAAAATAATTCTGCCCATATTTTAATGAATTTTGACTTTTTCATAAAAAATTGTAGGGAAGAACCGAAGAAAGCCACAAGTTATTTCAATACTTGACACAAGTTATTTCACCTTCGCAGGGCCTGCCCTGGGGGGAAGCCCAGGAAACAACTGCTTAAGGCTCCCAAGTTTTTGGCCCAAATAGGGGCCCACAAAATATCTATCGCAGTAGTACTTAAATAAGCTGAAAGAGTTTGAATAGTGTAGCGCGCTGGAGTAGTGGTAAAGGTCGCTTATTTTTGTCCTACCTGGTCCAGGTTCGAATCCACTCTCACCCTTATGTTCCAGGTTCACATCCTAACCCCTTTAATGGTTTTACAGTTGATGGACACTATAGTTGTCGGCCATATAACACTTACAAAATTAGTTTCTTGTCCCATCTCCAAAAGAGAGAGATTGCCCGAAACTCCCACATTGTTATTTTTCTACGTTTTTCTTTGTCCGTACAACATATGTTAATTTTGTTTGATAGTAAGTATATGACATATATACCAGAATGTATGTGTTAGTATTGGTTCGGCAGTAAGAAAACATGATAACAACAGATGATAACACGTTACTATCTCGAATTCCAATTTTCTTGTCAAAAAATGTGAACTAAACAAAATCGAGAGAACTTTTTATTTTTAATAACTGAATTTAGTTAGTATATGAGGCAAAAGACCTTATTTTTTGAAAGTTCTTGCAATCATAGCTTATTGGCTTGCCAAGAAATATAAAAACCTTCCCCTTTGTGTGAATTTGTACATATTTTAAGACTTTTTAAAGCAAAATTATGCAAAAACGTATAGAGGGTCCCATAAGGGCCCCTAAAATCTCAGGGCCAGCCCTGCACATTTGTGTTGCATAAAGAGTCAAGACAAACTCAATAAAGCATTACTCAAACAAAATTGACAGCTTGATCACTAATGACAGAAAATGAAAGACACAAAAAACACGAAGTGAATGGTAAGAAGAAAAAAATTGGAAAGTCTACCAATAGATAGGAATAGCACCACGTCCATAGTAATTAGCACCAGGAGCACAAGGATAGGTGTATTTGAAGCTTTCATCACAATAGGATTGGCTAGGACTCATTTCTCTGTTATAGCACAGACCCCATGCTAAAGGCCCTCCTGTGGCCACACCATAGCCACCTGCATCAATTAGACTGACCATTATCGTTTTGTACAATTAAGAAAGCAAATATCTAAGAGGTATTTTGAACAAAGACCAAACTCAAGAGTTTCAAAACCAGATGAAATATGGTTATATCAAATTCAGTTAATCATATCCACTAAAAAAACCAACCACGAAAACAAGATTGATTAAACCCAACACACCTAATACCAAATGTCTGTAGACATTTAGATCAAAATACTAGATGAGAGATGATAAATACGTATTTATTTGAAATTGGTACAAGGCAGAATGAATTTTAAAGCAATGAGCTCCTTACTTACCAAAGCAATCGCGCACCACTGCACTATTAACCACTTAAAAAAAATAGTGCCAAACTATTCAATGTCAGCGAACAGAGCCAATTTAACAACATGGAATAATCTAGTTCTCTATTGACTGCCCCACCATTATGGCCATTTTCAAGTATTTTAATATCTGTGTTTCCATCAATCTCATTGCCGACGTAAAATCTTGGACCCTTCAATAATTTTTCTCAAGAAACTTGGTAGACTTTATTTTTTGACAAGTAAGAAACTTGGTAGAAGAATGATATACAGCCATTAGTTTTGGGCAGCATTTTCATTTATAAACTTTAGTTTCCAATTTGCTAATGTCATCTCAATCTTCTATATAGCAAGTATATTGTAGCAACTAATTATAGAAGGTAAATGGTTTACAAATAAACTTGTCAAACAAAAAAGTCATCCAGAATGATGTGACAGTGGCATTTATGATACAATATAAGCCAAGGTTTTTACGTTATTTCGAGTGAAAATGGAAGGACCATGAAGTGCCACATCAATTTGTATGAATTCTAAACCAAAAATTTGTTGTGATGGCATTACCAGCTATATTTGATGCTAATGCCTTATAAACAAAACTTTCGTATGAATGTCCATACGCAATGACTACATTTGACCTTTCATTTCAAACTAAACAGCCACCACATAGCTCACAATATAAAAAATGTCACTGTCACATCATTCCGAATGGGTTTTCTGCATGAAAAGTACTTTTGCACACAATTACTTTCACGCTACCTAATTTCAGATAATTATATATACGCAATTTGGTATCAGTCTGGAAGAATATTTATGTCCATGCTTGTGCCTACAGATCTAGTTCCTGCAAGCTGCAGCCACCAGCTAGTCATGTATACTTCAACTTAAAATCCGCAAAAGTAATCAAAGGCATCAGTCTGCACCCCAGGTAAACATATAGCCTGCAATTCATCTAAAACCAGTTATAATCTCCATAGCATCTCTATGAAAGTCTGCAAAACTTTCACGATGAATCTCTCATTTGAAATTATCCCCCCATGTAATAGAATTTGGCAAACCCATTTTGCAACATTCATCAACTACTTAACACCTAACCTCTGTCTCACAGTGAAGAAATTTCGAAAGAAGAACAAGGAATACCTCGACTCATCAACCCAAATTAAGTCAACCGGAGAGTGAAGTCCAACCTACATATCTAAAGACTTCCTCTGGCACTTTCCCAACAACCAAACAGACCTGATTCAAGGATGGAGATCTAGGATTCTGACATTGGGTGCTAACTCATATGATTTGACGATGTGAACACTTGTAAATCTCAAGATTATCTTACAAATAAT
This sequence comes from Vaccinium vitis-idaea, assembly GCA_963854785.1. Classification (NCBI taxonomy): domain Eukaryota; kingdom Viridiplantae; phylum Streptophyta; class Magnoliopsida; order Ericales; family Ericaceae; genus Vaccinium; species Vaccinium vitis-idaea. Next base: position 36,956,579 of record OY978215.1, on the reverse strand, counting down.
TAGACTAAAATGAAGATCCTCCAGTTTTCTATGGACGCAGTTTGACAAAGTACATGACCTTATACTAGTGCATAAAAACTAGAGAAAATCAGGTCCGCAGGACGCTTTGCTGCGCCCCTGGTATCCATAACTTTTCTTCTTCTTCTTTCTTTTTTTTTTTTTTTCCCCTTAAAAAACACAGTGTTTGAGCAAGCTTACGCGCACATTGTTTAGTCCGGGAACCCAATCGCACATTCACTAGCGGGGAGTACTGATTAAAGTTGGGACAAGTTCCATTTTTTGGACTAGCTCCCATAAGATTTGATAGCAACTGAGAGGTTTCGAACCTTAAACCCCCTAATTCGCAAGCCTTGCCACAAAGCCAACCTTTGAATTATAGCGTTGCCTTGAATATAGAAACACTTATCATTACTTGAACTAAAGCAATTGGAACACTTACAAGAGGTTTGACTGCCCACAATGCCAAGGAATGCACAGATCTCCTTCATCCCCATAAGCTTGCCGCCAGTTGTGCCGAAGCCCATGGGTTCGTAAATAGCGGCGGCAGTGATGAAAGACCTGTAGTCCCAGAATCCTACGGCATGGGCCACCGGTGAGTTCCTCTTGGAGAAGAAATTCTCGAATTGGTAGGTTTGAAAGTAGTCAGAGATGGTCTCATTGCAACAGTATTCAGACCACTCTGCGCATTCCCAATTCTGCTTGCATACCTTTTTCCCTTTCACCTTCTTCACCTCTGGTGGGTTCGACGTATCCCCTTCAACAATACCCACCGTTGCAATTACCAAGATGATCGCCAAAACCCACCATTTGATTCCCATTTTTCCTGCCAAAAAAAAGAAAAAAAAAAGGTGTGAACTTTTTTTTTTCTTTTTTTCTTAGAGCATCTCCAGTGCTTACTCTTTTAATTGACTCAGAAGCAAATTCTTAGTAAAAGTCCTCTAAACTAACTCCAGTCCTTGAATCAGATTCATTTCCTCAAACTTTTAACCAAATCAAGGGGGCTCAAATTTTAATTCAACTATACTATTTGCAACTATACCATTAATGAAGCTTTTAGTCAAATTCGTGCTTAGATTTGAGTTTGTCCATTGGAATGGTTAATACCAAATGAACCTTTTACACTAATTTTAGCTCAAATTCTGATTTGATTGGGTTTCAGTTTTCAGAAAAATGAAATGGGTCCAATGCGAAGAGTACCAGCAGCTAGAAAAATACAAGAGAACTTATGTATATCACTAGATCGTTTTACAGCAGATATGGTATGATTTCACCTAGACTTTTCCGAATATAAAGCTAAGAACGAGCATTCAACTAAACAAATCAGCAATAAAAAGTCTATACCCAGAAAATTAGAGTGCAGATTTCGCATGATTATTGAAAGAGAGAGCAAGTGAAGAACGTTTAACTTACTGGTTATTGTGAGGAATACGCAAATGACACAATCCTTCTTTCGTTGCAACGGAGAGAAAGAGAGAGGGATGAAAGAGACTTCAAGGAGCTTTTCAGCTTGTGGTTAACTGGCGAACTAGTTGGGGAAGCAATCAACGGTGGATCTTGGATTTGGGTGGGAGAGATGGTCGAGATTTAAGGGATAACAGGCTGGAATCAAGCAATCACAGATCACGAAAGGGCCGACCCACCGATCGATCCCTTTGCCACGACCGACACACTAGGCAGTCGGGCAAATTGGTACTCGGCTTTGCTGTGCCCTTCTATACGGGTCTTTTACCGATCTCTCTACAAATATGATCCATACGGTTCATTTTTTAGATCTTAATGTGTGCGACATTCTTGTGAAAAATCAATTCAATCGGATATTGTTAATTTAGTTAACGAATCATGCATTTTTTTGGGGTATAATAACAACATATATCTCCAAAATAAACTGTTAAATTATTTGATTTAATCGGTGAATTATTGATGTCCAATCAATTAATTTTTTTCACAAGTTTATTGTTAGCATCTATTTTCTAAATAGTGAACGGTTTTGATTATTGTTTTGAGCTCGGGAAAAGACCCGAATTTGAGGCACAACAGGTTGCTGTGCATTAGCTCCCGTGTTCTATTGTTGAGGAGGAAATTCAGACTATTAGGCGTTGACTAAAACTGTTAGGAATATGAAACATGGTGTCGAATTTTAAAATCTCTAAACACATTATAATAATTTAAATTAATTTCAAAACAAATTGACTAGAACAATGATACATACACTCTCTCCCAACCACTCCCCCTCTCACATGTGGTGGGATCCACCACATGTGGGACCCACGGTGGGACCCACCACATGTGAGAAGGGGAGTGGTGGGGAGTGGTTGGGGAGGGAGTGTATCTATCATTTTTGAATTGACTAAGGGTGAGTTTACATTAATAATACCGGCTTCCCACTAAAATTAAAAGTATAGTTATTTCCGCTAAATTTCTAATTTATTGATATACAGTATGTGAGAAGAATGATTTACTACAAAATCCGTATAACTAATAAGTCTTTACTCCATTTCTAGTTCAAAAAAAGTCTTTAGTCCATTTAGATAATTTAAATAGGGGTGCACATACTTCGGGCCGGGCTTATATTAGATACTAACGAGACTTGTGTTTGCCCAAACTTGGCCCATTAAGAATCGGGGCTTCATTTTTTATTCCCAAACCCAGTCCAATTAAAGTTTTATTTCTTATACCTACCCAACAAGCCTATTTATTTTTCTAAAGCATGATATCACAAACATAAATAAATCAACTACAACGATCACAAATTAGAATTCACAACTGGGAATATTTAAAGTTTTATGTTCTCAAAATATTATTAAAAACAAACCCATAAAATATTATTGTTCTAATAATTAAATTGTCTCTCAAAAGGCAATAAAAGTGTTTAATAAGTGGAATTCTCCAACATTCATAAAGTTTGAGATGGAAAAATATTATATTCGGGCCGGGCCAGACTCAGGTTGGGTATTGAGGATTTTCCCAAACCCATTCCATTAACTAATCGGGTTTAAAATATCAACTCAGCCCAACCCTATAGGCCTAAATATATATCCCAAACCTTAAAAAAATCGGGCTGGGTTAGACGCGTTGAGCGGGCCATCGGACCGGTGTGCACCCCTAAATTTAAACAATAGATGAAACTTAGTCTAAGCCTGAAAGTGCCGATGACAATTTTACCTTACACACCACAAGCCAAACTATGATCGACTTCCTGGTGATATTTTGTATTTCGTTTGTTTAGTGCTAGTCATCTCTAAGTCTGGTGCAAAGTAATATCATACTGATTAATAGAAAATTACTCCCTCCGTCCCAATTTTATAGTCCCAGTTGATACTTTTTGTCGTTCCAAAAATATTGTCCCACTTCAAAACTAAATGGGTAATTGTTAAGGAATTTTCTCTTATACCCTTATATTTTGGAATTAAAAATAATAAAAAGTAAGAAAGTGTAATGATTGAAGGGGTAAAATAAGAAAAACATGTTTTCAAAAGTACAATGATTATGTCCCCTTATTAAGTTGGAATCCCCAAAATAGACTATAAAATTGGGACGGAGGGAAGAATTCTATTTCAAACGGTGGATCCCAATTATAAAATTCTCTCTGACCCCAATTCTATCGCACACACCCAATAAGTAGGATTAATTTATCTAAGGAAAAATGATACATACACTCCCTGGGAGCCACTCCCAGCCACACCCTCTCTCACATGGGGTGTGGGGCCCAGATGTGGGGACCACACCCCATGTGAGAGAGGGTGTGGCTGGGAGTGGCTCCCAGGGAGTATATGTATCGCCGTTCCTATCTAAGACTACCCTTCTTTTCAACAAACCTGAGAACATACTCCCGCAAGCCTCACCACCATTCCCAATCCAAATAGTAATGATCCAATCTCAAAAATTGTTCATAACTTTAAGAGTAGACACAAAAATGAAAGATGTAGAATTCTTTAGGATTAACCCAAATGGTTTTTAAGGAACATTGAACGCTGTTCTGGAGTATATATTACATCAAGGTTGTTGTAACGAACGCTATGAATGCAACTAAGTTAGGAGAAAACAAACAATCACACGAGACAAAGATATACGTGGTTCCCCCAAGATTGAGTACGTCCACGGGGGAGGAGAGAGAGAGAGTTCACTATCCATGGTGAAGAAGAGATATGTAGACACCCCAATTTTAATCCAAGTGCATCCCCTATGACGAAAGGAATATGCGTAATTACCTCGGAACGATCAATCAGAGCTCACAAAAAATCAATAAAATAACCAATTTTTGGCCGAGCGGTCCAGTTTGACAGCCGAGCGGCCTATTTGCCTTCATGTTGGCCGAACGGCTAATTTATTTGGCTGGGTGGCTAACATGATTGGCCGGGCGGCCAATCTTGGTTGTCAAATCGGCCAGCTTGTTTCTGCAGAGATTCTTCGCAGGCAAATATATTCCCCGGCGCAGGGAATATCATCATCGCGAAAAATCCTTCGGAAGATCTTCTCCATCAATACTCCTCCCACTCCATGGCTATAAAAACTTCCTCCGGCCTCCACTCCAGGCCCCCGGGGATACAGACAGACACAAGACCGAAAAACCGAAATCTGTTACTCCGCGTTTCGAAACACTGCCAAACTACTTCCTCTCAAACCCTCGATTATCACCAATATTCCTCTCCTTATCCCCGTTCTCTCATTCACCCGGCATCCAACAAAGAACCTGAAGCTTTTCTTTCCTGAAACAAAGAAAACCGAAAACTCTCACAAGCTCGATCGCTTCGTTTCGAAAAGGTACAACGCCGCTCGTTTAATCGAATCATCCAGCATTCTGAGGGGAGTTATTCCAAGCTCAGGATGATTCCAGTAATCATCCCCGGGTTTGGATAACCATATTTCAAGCAAAACCTACCCCCACGGCTCTGTATCGGGCGATATCCTCTGTTATCGCACGATACGATCTCATCGGGGGAACAACTTTATCAAAATCTACTTCTCAAGTCTATTTTGAACCCAAAGGAACCAGTTTCCCTCAAAAGAAAGATTCTCAAGGCGTTTGTCCAGTTTGCAAAATTTTCAAAAAAGGTGAAGAAGGTTGGCCGGGCGGCCAACATAATTAGCCGAGCGGCCAACATAATTAGCCGAGCGGCCAACATAGAATGACTGGGCGGCTGACTTTTGAGGGATAAGTTCCTCCCCTGTTTCAAACAGAATCGTGCTTTGTTTTTGGGTTCTTTGGTTTTAAACGGCTGATATTACGACGTTTCCCCTCAAGTTCTGCTTATCTACTATCAAGTGCATGTATTTCATTTTATTTCCGTTATGGTTCTGTGAACTATTTGTTTATTCTTGTTGCTTATATTTTGTATTTTTGTTAAAAGTTTTGCAATAAAATATTTTCTGAAAAATCCCACAAATATGTAGTAGAGACCGGAAATTGTCCGGGCGAGCGGGGTGCTTTTTAACAAAACCTTCCCCGATCGTAACTTGGCTTCCGAATCCAAAAGAATCTTTTCGCAGACCAAACCTTTTTTCAAAACGGCACAAGAGTCATTCTTTTCAACGGTTTCTCGGGTACTAAAAAAATTTATTTTCTAAATAAATCCCGGGTGGCGACTCTATTCATTTCCACTATTCTTTTACATGCATTCAAAATCCTCCGGGCCGCGTGGACCTGACCGTCCACAAGATACAAAGAGCTGGCTATGATCTGTAACACTAGAGTGGCCACAAATATGAGAGCAATAGCCAAAGGATGCAATCCTATATGCCCCAACACTGCTTTATATAAGAAGCTACAGAAAAATTTGGTTAAAATCCGCCAAAACGCGTCACTCGCTTAAATCCGTGCGTAACTCAGACAAAACTGCCCGGCCAGGATTTCCAGAAACAGGCCGAAAATCTTTAAAACTGCCAAAACCGCACGGGCGACTTTTCCAAAAAAACTCCCTGAAATTCTAACAGCATGCGGAGCGCGATGAAACTGTACACCTCTTCCGAAAAAGCCAAATTCAAGGCACTCTCTCAACAAAAGTTTCCTGTACTCGGCTCCCACCAAAGAGCCATAGTAGCAGGTATGGTGGCTGTTAGTGCGTTGGTGTAGAGGAAAATTAGTTGCTTACAACCAAGGATGCTATTAGATGATTGTGACCAACCGTATAGTCATTTGATCCGAGTAGTTTTGATAATATATATATATATATATATATAGGGTCTCCTTCTAGTCTGGGATCCGGGACTCCGGACCTCCATGATCCGATCATTTTTTTGACGATCCGAGCCGTCCAATGTTTTCAGAAGGTGTTTTCAAGGGTCCACGCGAGAAATTTTCAAAAGAAATACCGGGAAGGGCTTGATCCAAGCAGTTTTCGCAAAACTGTAAAATATACAGTTTTTGCGAAAAACTGCTTGGATCAAGCCCTTCCCGGTATTTTTTTTTGAAGATTTCTCGCGTGGACCCTTGAAGTCACCTTCTGAAAACATTGGACAGCTCGGATTTTCCAAAAATAATTTGCAAAACAAAAAAAATACGATTTTTCTTATTTCCGGGAGTCCCGGATTAGAAAATTTCTGTATATATATATATATACGGGATTCCCGTTTCTGGACCTCCATGATCCAAACATTTTTTTGACGATCCGAGCCGTCCAATGTGTTCAGAAGGTGTTTTTAAGGGTCCACGCGGGAAATCTTCAAAAAAAATACCAGGAAGGGCTTGATCCAAGCAGTTTTCGCAAAAAATACCGGCTCAGATTTTCCAAAAATAATTTGCAACACAAAAAAAATCATTTTTTTTTGTTTTTGCGAAAACTGCTTGGATCAAGCCCTTCTCGGTATTTTTTTTTGAAGATTTCCCGCGTGGACCCTTGAAAACACCTTCTGAACACATTGGACGGCTCGGATTTTCCAAAAATAATTTGCAACACAAAAGAAACCCAAGCCTACACCACCTTCTAGTACATTCAAAACCCTTTTTTTTGATATATAATATATCTCAATCCGTTTTGAAATGAGGGAAATGTACCTGTTTTACCAAAACAACTTGTTTTCCCGACCTTCTGTGGGTAAAATGGTCATAAATGTTGATGTACAAATCATCTTGGGTTCAAACCACTTGGGTTAGAAAGTAGACTTGACAAGCTTTCCAACGCTTCAAACCATGCGCAAAACGGAGTTTGGTAGCACCCGGAATGGCCCCGCAAAGTTTGGAATTTTGTGTTGTCTCCAAGTCCAGGCGTCTGGATTGGATGATTCCAGGCGCCCACATTGAATCCAGGCACCTGGATTAGATCACTATGGGTGCCTGGACTCTCTCCAGACCTTGCATCCCAAGGTGAACTGAGTGGGGAGGAGTGTCTTGGAGAGATTTTCTGTAGATATATTTGTGAGAGATAGTGCGGGAAATGATGGCCCCTAAACCAGACCCCTAGTTGACCCCTATGTGGCTCCAATGGGCTTCTTTGAACATTTTTTTGCCTATAAATACACCTCCCCCTCTCCATTGCAAAGGAGGCTCAATCCCACCCACTCTCCTGCTGTTATGCTGCTGAAATGACACCAGAATCTCCATCCCCAAACTGATCCCTCTCAGTTTCACCCATTTCCATTCACAAACCTACTCTTTTCCACTTCAAATCAACACTTTTTCATCTCCCATCTTCAAACCTCAACCAAAATACCTACAATCAGTCCTTCATAGCTCCAGAAATTGAATCCCAACCCAATCAACCATCAAGTAATACCCAAACTTGCTCCAAAAGTCTAACAATCAAGTTCTCAAAGGTAGTTTTTCTACCTAATGTGTTCAAACAGGCCTTGAGGGGACACCACCTGGTTCTTGCTAGTCCTCTATACTAGTAAAGGACTTGGGAAGGTTTCAAGTTTCATAAAAGAAGAAGTTAGTTTTGGTTCAACTCATACCATTCATTTAGCCTTCCAAAATCAAGGTTTTAAGTCTAGTTCATGTTAGAAATTTGGTTTTAGACATTATTCAGCATAAATCATGCATGATTTATCATTTTAAATATATCAGAGAAGAGCATGGATACTGAGTTGATGTTTGTGAATGTACCCAAATTGTGAAAAAAATCAGTCTGCATTGCATTCCAGGCGCCTGGACTTCATCATTCTAGGTGCCTACACCTAATCCAGGCGCCTGGATTCAGCTAATCCAGGCGCCCACACCCTATCCAGGTGCACCTGGATTCACCTAATCCAGGCGCCCACACCCTATCCAGGTGCACCTGGATTCACCTAATCCAGGTGCCTACACCTAATCCAGGTGCCCACACCCTATCCAGGTGCACCTGGATTCACCCTAATCCAGGTGCCTACACCTAATCCAAGTGTTCAGTGTGTAATCCAGGTGTGATTTGTATCGAGTTCGTAGGTGTGTGTTGGGGTCTTTTAGCATGGTTTGAGTATGTTTTAGCATAGTTCATACTTTTATGCATGGTAATTTACCACACATGACACATGTATTCACATGCATCATATTGACATTTTAAATGCATTTACGTGTTCTCACATGTATTTGTAATTAAAGTCCATCCAAACAATGTTTTTTTAAATCCCTTGTGCATTGAGTAGAGACCGGTGGTCGCACCGGGCGAGAGGGGTGCTTTAAATTCCTTCCCCTCTCGTAACCTGGCTCCCAGACCCGAGAAATCTCATTCTGTGAGACCAGTAAAACATTTTCTATATCAAGGGCAAAAGAGTCATTTTTCAAATGGTTTCTCGGGTATGGTCCTCAAACCCGGGTGGCAACTCCATCCAATCAATCATACCATTTTTCAAACCAAAAATCAATTTCGTGGACATTCAGACCAAAAATCAATCTATATATATATATATATATATATATATATATATATATATTTTATTGAAAACTACTTGGTTCAAGCTCTTTCCAGTCATTCTTTTCTATATATATTTTCTCGTGGGGACCCTTGAAAACACGTTTTAAACATATTAAACGGTTCGGATCATAAAAAATCAATCGGAAAATGAGAGTCTCGCACGGGCGGTTCCGCTAACACTTATTTTGACACATTTTTTTTTTCTGGTTCTCACTTTGCTGTTTTGAACCGTTGATTTGTTCAAACAAGATCAACGGTTCAGAACTTCATAGGGGGACTCAGAAGTGTGAGGTGTCAAAATGTGTGCCAAAATAAGTGTTAGCGGAACCGCCCCCATATAATATATATAGACACACACACACACACACACACACCCACCCACCTTCCTACGAGGGATCCCACATTTTGGTTAGAGTGCGGGAGTCACCCAATTCTCAATTTTCCGATCAAATGTCGACAATCCGAACCGTTTTCGATAAAACTGTACATATAAGGTTTTTATTAAAAATTGCTTTGACCAAACCATTCCCTGTCTTTTTTTTTATGATTCTTCGCGTGGACCCTTAAAAATACGTTTTAAACACATTGAACGCTTCAAATTGTTGAATTTGATCAGGAAAGGTGACACCCACACTTTAGCAAAGTGTGAGATCCCTCATAGGAAGGGCCCCCTAAACTGGTGGAGAAGAATATCCAGGGTTCCGAATCCACCCCGACCGCGTAACAAGGTTATGTGTAGGCTAAGTTTATTATTTGAATTATAATTGTCAAGAAAATAATTGTATTGTTAACAGGCATGGACTATCCCATAGCACGGACCGTCTCGCTAGCACAACCCGTCTGTTTCACGGTTGTCTAGTGGCACGATCCGTCTTATGAGTATAACCCATCTCAGTTACCCAATCACAAACACAGAAAGCCATTGCATAACTCGTATTTGTAAAGCATGCGTACAAATACTCAATTGATTGAAAGCATAAAAATCAATTCATTTGATCATAAAGAAAAGGGTTCTTAGTTACACAATCGATTCAAATAAATAAACATAAGCCTACGCACAAATAATATTACTTGGTATGGAGTTTCATCTTCCCCCTAGATGAGGGGTTTAGCCGAGCATGGTGATTGGAATGCTATAAGCCGTGAGCCTCTGTGACTGCAAGAAACTTCTGTGCTTGATTCCAAAGAGCCTCTCCTTTGGTCTCTGTCCGAAAATCTCCCTAAGGGGTCTCTTTGATGTCTGTCCGAAATTCTCTCTTAAGACTCCAAAAAAAATCTCTCCCCGAGGTCTCCCCCAGGTCTCCCCTTAGAAAGCAAAGAAATGGCTGACTGAATAGACCAATGGGGAGAATTATTGCTTTTCGTTATCTCTCCCCAGCCATGCCATACCTCTTTTTTAAAAGCAATGAATTCCTCCCCTGACTTGGATAACTGACCAATAAATAATCAATCCACCGACATTGATTGAATGATCAATGGAATTGATCAGCAACATTCGGGCAGTGGGGCGGTGGTGTGGACTGTAAAAATGATACAGTGCTGCATGCTCACGTGACACACAATTCTCTTAATTTAAGGCCAAATGTGGTACCTTGCTCTTGGAACCTACAATTACAAAAATACAGCAAAAGACATTAAAAAATAATAATAAAGGACATAACAAATGTAAATTAGGCGACCCAAATATATACATTTCGGCACTTATCACACCCCCCAACTTACATTTTGCTAGTACTCGAGCAAAACAAAAAGAAAAACAACACAAACTACACTAATATATATCCTGTGTCGGTGGATCAACGATTGCATTTAGCATATGCAACAAGCCTTTTAAACCCCTAGGCGGCCCTAGTAGGACGAGTGAAGTCTCGTGAGGGCTTACATCAATGACACCCACAAACATTTTTAGAAATCCCTTGAGTGTACGATGAGTTCCGAAATGTGCTAGGCATGACTTCAAGAACATGAAAAATGAAAGTATGGTATGCATGCATATCAATCAACCATAGTTCAAAAGCCTATCTACCATTTAAAAATATCCCATTAGTATTCAAAGCTCAGAGTGTGTGAAAAGATAGCCACAATAAGTGCAAAGTCAATCTACAAGTAAGAGGAGCCCATCCATCCATCCGAAATACGCTTTGACGCAAATCTCACATGGGATTACACTCAACAAAGAAATCTCTCGGATGCTGGCTATGATCTCTCAAATATGTGAGCATGATTTTATGTAGCAAAGACAAAACGGCTCGCATATAATTTTCAAAAATGCAGGATCAAGAAAGATAAAAGCCTCATGAACAGATGTCATCATTGCTGGAGAAAATTTTGAGAACCACCACACTTTCATCTTTTTCATTCATTTTCACTGCCAAAACACGCTGCACCTAGGATCAAAATAGGACTTTTTATTAGGTTATAATTTACAGGTGAAGGCTGAAAGACAATTGGCTTTAGAGTAGTGAAACAAATGGTAAACAAGGCCTTTTACAAACTAATCTCCTTTTTCTTTTTTTCTTTTTTTTTTTAGCTTCTTTTTTTTTGATTTTTTTTTTTTAGAAGCTCTAATTTTTTTATTTTTTTTAAGGAGATATTTACAAGAAGTAGGCCTTTTTTTTTCTAATATGAAAATTTTCACTACTCCGCAAACAAAAAGATGAAAGGAATTGACATTAAGGCTCAAAATGGGCGAACTATGGAAACTAACACACTGACTAAAATTTGAGATGTGAAATCACTCCAAAGGATGGCCTATAATCATTTCATAGGATTCACATGATTCTTTAGCTTCCATGAATTAAAAGATTTCAAATGTGGCAATAAAATGACGTTCCTCCAGCAAATGACCAAAATCAAAGAATAATGAGACTTAGCAACAACATAACGTGGTAATCCAAAGAAAATATGAGTTAACTTTGTACAACCCTCCAAAGATGAATGACTCGAAGCTCACATGGGTTAAAAGTCTCCACAAGTTTTCGTCCGGATTTACTGGCCATACTCACTCTTCAACTTAATTCACACTCAAAGTGGCTATTGTGCAGTGCATTATTTTCTGAGCTTGAAATTCATGAAATACCCTTAACTGAGAGTTAGGATACTGAACTAGGGTACGGACGTAATGCATAAATATCATACTTTCCTAAGACATGTCCTATCATTCAAATAAGAGAACAAATAAGAACTCACAGTACTATACAAAGGATAAGGAAAAAGAATTTTTTTTTTTAGTGTTTTTTTTTTAATTTCAAGACTCTTAAAATAAACAAAACACAAAGTATACATTTCGGAACTTATCAGCAATTATATCTAGTAGTGATTTGTGACCCTTTTTATAGATACCGGTGGATCGGAGTAGTCTGTATCAGAGCAAGTGCGAGACAATCTTTCAGTGAGTTGTGTATATGTGAGGGGTATTTTCCCGAACAGTATAATGGCACCCCATGCACGTGCGATATAGTGGCTACGTCAGCAGGCACCATGTGAGGGTGCACGATCAAGAAACCGACCACGAGGAAGGTCGGGTGACCCACGCACTGGACCACCGTGATATAGCCGACCACCATGGGTCAGCTCGGGTGCACTATAGGAAGTTGTACGACATCGATCAAATACTAATAACATGGCCATCACATAGCCAGTAGGACTCTAAAGGGTTTTGGAGTGTTCTAGAACTAGTATCTAAAGAGATATTGCAGAATCCCACGAATAAAGGGATAAAGGTGGAGTTTCCATATGCAAGAAGGACTGTGATTCCTAAACAAATTAGGAATCACAATCAATGAAGATGGTTGTAGCCAATAGGGACGCATCCCAAAAAAGGAAAGGATTCCTAACGCGTATAGTGTCCATAGAAAGAGGGTTACTTGGAGAACAAGTACCCCACATCTATAAATAAGGTACAACACCCGTGAAGAAAGGTAAGCCGTAATTCATTATTTACATGCTTTGTGTGAATTAGGGTTTACTCTTAGTACGTAATAGTAACTTAAGCATCGGAGGGCCCATCGCCGACGAGAGGCATGGGTGCTTCTCACCATGTATTGTTTTTGCAATGCTAGGGTACCGGCGAGGGGAGCATATTGTTGATCTCATAGAGCGTGGAATATGTATACCCGGATTTTTCCCCTCTACAATTGGCGCCGTCTGTGGGAAAATAAATCTGAAGAAGATCAACAATATTGGATCAAAGCACAAAACACCATGTGAAGGTGACGATAGTGATAAAACGCCGTGTGCGTTTAGTGCAACAAAGAAAGCAACGCAACAAACGAAAGTGTGCGACAAGGAGAAAATATATATTAGAAAGTGTACAAACTCAAGATTACGAGAAAAGTCTTGAGCAAATGAAACATCAGATGAAAAATCTAGATCGGCGAATGAATGATCGCAAAAGAAAGATCAAACGATTTGGAACGATGCCTACGAGGGGCGGTGATGAGCAAACAATATTGACGCTAAACAATCCTTGTATCGCAAGTTAAAACATGAATGTCAATAAATATGTTCCAACTCGTGGATCGATAATTGGGAAGCGAGTCCAAGACTAAGACCTGCAGAATTATTCAGGAGCTAAATTACTAGGAAGTTGGCTCAAGATAATAAATGCATCCAAGGAAATTCCATCAAATCCTTGATAGAGGAAGATATTTGCTGAGCCAAAGCACTAGAAGAGTGCACGTGCTCTGAGCTCAATGGGTTGGGCTAATGACATGGGCCAAAAATTTGTTCATATATAACTTGTTTGTTGGGTGGCCAATTATGTACTTTTGGCTTCAAGAAGAATTCCTTCTTGGCAAGGAGGTTGGGCTTCCACGGTATAAAAGGGTATTGGGGATTCCTAAGAGAGGACCACGCATCACCCACAGGAAACCACGAGTTCGGCTTCAAGACCGGATGCCACGAACGGAACGGAATAAACAGGAGCAAATAAAAAAAGGTCTTAATCGTCTTTAATATATCTTTTATTTTATTTTATTTTTATTTTTTGCTTCTAGAGATGGATCAAAGTCCATGGTGAGAGGCGTTCGGGGCTATGAAAAAAGTCTCAAAGACAAAGAAAGAGACTTTGAAGGAACTCGCTCTGCTCACGAGAAAGTGTGAACATAAGATTCAAGCGCTGAAAAAAACTATGGCTCGACACGAGAGGTCGGGAAATAGAAAGGGTACTGGTAAAACTTGCACCTTACCAGGAGTAGCTGAGAGGTACTTCAGGGAGGTGCACCAATGGGAGTTCGGCATTGAGTAAGTTACTTCGATGAAGCTACAATTTACTTTAGTATAATTATGAATAAAATTCTGTTTTGCTTAAATAAAATTATGTCTAGTATATGTTCGTTATACTTGTTCGGTCCTGGCAAAAGCTAGCTAAATATAGACCAAAATCACTTTACTTCCATATTGGAGAGCAGATAGTATTGACGAAAGTATGAGTAAACTTGAAAATCTGCTAAGTCTGAACATACTTAGGCCACGACAATGAATAATGCCTAAATCTTGCCAAGTATGAAAAAACTTAGGCCACAACAATGACTGGAATCCTGCTAAGTATGAAAAACTTAAGGGCTAAGTTTGAATATACTTAGGCCAATAGCAACGAATAATGCTAAAAAAAAAAAAGAAAGAACAAATACACTTGGGCTGTTACCTAAGTACAAATAAACTTATGTAATTTGCCGAGGACGAGTAGGCTCGAAGTGTAAGTGCGAATAAATGCTCCGCTAGGTATGAGGAAATTTAGCAACAAAAAAGATTTAGATGAATAGCAGTGAATAATGCTAAAAGGCTTAGAGCAATAAACAATGCTAGAAGGCTAGACAAGCACAAACAAACTTGAGCTATTTGCTGAGTATTAACAAACTTGGGCTTATTAGGAATTATGAATAAAGTCCCATATTTTATTTTTGAGTAAGAACTATGAATACAGTCCTCCGATTTCTTTTGTGGGCCATGTGAAAGGTTCAGAGTTTTTAATGATAAGAACTCGTGTGGTATGTCTTAATATGGACTACGTGTAAAGTTTCATGTTTTGTGCTAGTAAGAGCTTTGAATAAAGTTTTGTGTTTTATATGATTTTGCATTTTAGTTTTTGATTTGATTGAAGGAAATTACGAGAAAAATTTCTGTTGCATGCTTGAAAGATTTGATTGGCTTGAATATAGAACCAAAAACGAGGAATTTTGATTCCATATTGGGGAGCAGTAAGTGTATGTACCCCATGCTTGAAATTTTTTAGGACAAGTACGAATACTTGGGCCTGAGCAATGAATTGCTCGAACTGGAAATATTTCTAAGTACGAATAAACTTAGGAGAAAAATTAAGTATGAATAAACTTAATTCAGGCTAAGTACGAATACACTTAGGCAAGCAAATTTAAGTACGAATAAACTTAGATTAGGACAGGTACAAGTACTTGGGCCTGAGCTACGAATTGCTCGATCTTGATAAATTCTAAGTATGATTAAACTTAAAAAGGCTAGGTACGAATATACTTAGGCTTGTAAATTTGAGTATGAATATACTTGTGTTTAAGTGCGGAGAAATCAGAAGTATTTAAGCAGGAGTAAATTCGGATTTGCATAGATGAGTACAAATAGACGATCCAAACAAGAGCTAAGGCTTTTTGAAGCTTGGCTGAATGAAATCAGTCAAATATGAGCAAAGTCAGGAAAATCCCACAAATGGGAAGCTTCGCCCGAACACGGAAGGCCATGCAAAATTATAGAGATAGCTCGGAAATAAATCTTATTGCCTAAAAGAATTGGATGGGAATCTAGTGCCAATGCCATGGACTATACAGATAAGTACAAAAATTACTTTTTGCAGTTTATATTTGGGAAAATTATTGAAATGGTCCCTGTAGTTTTACCCGAGTCTCGATTTAGTCCCTCTAGTTTCAATTGCACTCCAACGAACCCTGTAGTTTCAATTTTGGTCGAATTAGGTCCAATCGATAACGGACGAATAATTTTCCCTTTATATTTTGATTATTTCACTACGAGTTGTGCTATAGTAAAAAAAATTCCCTGGAAAATATTGCTTATTATTCTTGTTCAGCCACGAGTTGCTTTGTGATGGAATTAAGAATAAAATTCCATTTTGTTCAGAAAAAGTTGTTTTTATTGTAGTTTTTTTTAAAGCCTAATGTAAGCACGAATAAGCTAAATATGGACCCAAAGATACTTTGCCTCCACACTGGGGAGCAGAGAGTAGTTCTAAGTACAAAAAAGTTTGGGAAAAGCAATGACTATTGCTTGAAGGGAACCAAGTGTGAAGACACTTTGGCCAAAGCAACGAATATTGCTTGAAAATCGCCAAGCATGAAAATACTTGGACAATAAGCATCAAATATTGCTTGAAACTGAGCCAAGTGCGAAAGACTTGGGCTTAAGCAACGAGTAATGCTCAAAATTTACCAAGTATGAATAAGCTTGAGTAAATAGCCAAGTGCGAAACTACTTGGGCAATAAGCAACGAATATTGCTTGCAAATGACTAAGTACGAAGAAACTTAGGCTCAAGCAACGAATACTGCTTGAAACTAGCTAAGTTCGAAGAGACTTAGGCTCAAGCAACGAATACTGCTTGAAACTAG
Source organism: Vaccinium vitis-idaea (assembly GCA_963854785.1). NCBI lineage: Eukaryota > Viridiplantae > Streptophyta > Magnoliopsida > Ericales > Ericaceae > Vaccinium > Vaccinium vitis-idaea. The sequence continues at coordinate 36,940,160 of OY978215.1, read as the reverse complement.
CCAAGTACAAAGAACTTAGGCTTAAGCAACGATAAATGCTTGAAATATTTCTAGGTAGGAAATTACTTGAGCATAAGCAATGAATATAGCTTGAGAATTGCTTAGGTTATAAGCAGCGAAAATTGCTTGAGAGTCGTTAAGTACGAAAAAACTTAAGTTTTAGCAACCAAGATTGCTTGAAACTTGCCAAGTGTGAATATACCTGGGCATTAAGCAGTGAATATTGCTTGTAAATGGCTGAGTATGAAGACTTAAGCCCAAGAAACATGTATTGCTCAAACATGCTAAGTACTAGCACACTTAGGCGTTGCAACGAATATTGCAAAGGAAGAGTAAGTAGGACAAGCTTAAACCCGAGTAACATGGATTGCTAAAAATGTTGAGTTATGTAAACACTTAAATTATGAGCAACGAGTAATGCTTGAAATCTACCAAGTTCGGAAAAATGAAGATTCTTGGGATTATCACTAGGGGAGCAGCACTCCGGTGGCAATTCAAATTTTTCCTTCATCATTAGCAGCCACATCATCATTAGCAGCCACAACATCTCCAGAAATACGCGTGTTACATCAGCATTGGCCTTGCCCAACGGGGCTGAGTTGAAAAGTGAGGCCGAGTAGAACATTTGCAGCTCTGCCTAGTCTTGAAATCTGCTCGGGAAAAGCCACAAGGGAGTGGGAATACGCTAACACGGAGAGCTGAGCAGATGGGGACAGTCAATAATAATTGTGACAAAAGTCTCGGTAGAGGAAAAACCTCAAACGAATTTTGAGTAGAGCACGGACACTCACAAAGTTAAATTGAAGAACCATTAGGTAGAAAGACTTAATAATGTGCTGAATAACACAGATGCTGAATTGACTTCGATTGGCCCGAGCGTATACGAGACATGTGCATGTTTTGCTGCACCACATGAAGGTGCTTGAAGATGCTGCCAAGCACAAGTGCTGGGTATACAGAGAGTATTTTGTACCCTAATGCGTAGAGAGAAAATAGAAGAACTTGAAACAAGGTTGACAAACATGAAACGTTCCCCCACATGTCATTTCGGACTTTTCGAGAAAGGCAAATGTCGATTTGCATTTAAATACAGGTTACATCTAGCCTCCCACAAAGGGAGGGAGTATTTTACAAAGTCGCGCTAGGTGAAGCGCTAAAACCCATGCCCACAAAGAAGAACACCACGCAAAGCCCAATGGGCACTTCGCATGAACGGCAACGTGAATGCCTACCAAAGGAGCTGGGTAATAGCATGCGAATATGTACTCGGATGCAAAAGGAGTACATGGAGCTTTAGCCCTTATCCCCAAGCATAAGATAACAACTAAAGCTGGGGAGCAATTGTGAGGGGTATTTTCCTGAACAGTATTATGGCACCCCAAGCACGTGTGATATAGTGGCTACGTCAGCAGGCACCACGTGAGGGTGCATGATCAAGCAACCGACCACGAGGAAGGTCGGGTAACCCACGCATGGGACCACCGTGATATAGCCGACCACCATGGGTCAGCTCGGGTGCACTATAGGAAGTTGTACGAGATCGATCAAATACTAATAACATGGCCATCACATAGCCAATAGGACTTTAAAGGGTTCTAGAGTGTTCTAGAACTAGTATCTAAAGAGATATTGCAGAATCCCACGAATAAAGGGATAAAGATGGAGTTTCCATATGCAAGAAGGATTGTGATTCCTAAACAAATTAGGAATCACAATCAATGAAGATGGCTGTAGCCAATAGGGATGCATCCCAAAAAAGGAAAGGATTCCTAATGCGTATAGTGTCCATAGAAAGAGGGTTACTTGGAGAACAAGTACCCACATCTATAAATAAGGTACAACACCCGTGAAGAAAGGTAAGCCGTAATTCATTATTTACATGCTTTGTGTGAATTATGGTTTCCTCTTAGTATGTGATACTAACTTAAGCATCGGAGGGCCCATCTCCGACGAGAGGCGTGGGTACTTCTCACCATGTATTGTTTTGCAGTGCTAGGGTTCTGGCGAGGGGAGCATATTGTTGATCTCATAGAGCGCGGAATATGTATACCCGGATTTTCCCCCTCTACAATATATCTTGGTTAGTTGCATTGTGAAATGTTTTGAATAAAATGTTTTGTTTGGAAAAGCTGGAAAGAGTGTGCTCTATTTTTTTTCCCTCGCTTGAGCTGCAATTGTTTCGAAAATGCTTGACTTGATTTTTATTTGGAATTGGGCCATGGTTATTTGTTGAAAGGTGAAATTCTAGTTGGACATACATGCTTATATAGATATGACCCATCCGAACGGTGTCCCAGTCGCTAGGGGACGTTAAACAAACTAGTGACTGAGGAAATAAGGTTGGACGTGCAGCTAGGCACCAAACGGGGTATTGATATCATACCACTCCTCTAATGGGGTTGCTCCCGACTGGCAATAAAAGAACCATCGCATGGTTGTATTGAAATGAGGATGTGGATTGAAAATAGGTCCTACCTCCGGGACCGAAGACATGAGTCCTTGGACTAAATGCTTGCAAATTATGATTTGCTATATTGGCTGAAATTAATATACAAATTGTGAATCTTGTTGATTTTTAAAATTCCATGGTCAAACCTGTATCCTTGGTATACATTCCTCACCCGAGCTTTGGCTTATGAAAATCCTATTTTTTTTTCTCTTTCTAGGTTGAGTAAAAGCAAGGGTTGTGGTGTAAATAGAAAGGGCATACTTTTGAAAAGCTGGATGACCTTTTGATGTATATAACTAGTTGTTGATAGAGAATGATGTAAATTAGAAGTTGAATTTTGAGCTGTGTATTATGTGTGATGTTGGACACTTAGTTGCTCCGGAGTTGTTTATAAATAACTTTCCGTTGTCTCTTGTTTTATGTTTGAATGGTTTGTATGATAAGGTAAGGGGAGGCCTCTTGGTACTACGTCACCGGCCGGTCACGTGATCCATGATGGAATTGGATCGTGACAAAGGTGCTTTTCATTAGATCAAATGCTACTGAGTACAATCAAATACAACTGAAAATAACAAATTACGAACATGAAAGGCAAATAGCATAACTAAATTAACTAAAGGGTATGTCCTTCGTACTAGCTAATTCAGTCGATCAACTGTCCGAAGCCATGTATGCAAGTTGCCGAAGTGCAGTAATCCGGTTGTTCCACTGTTGGTAAAATCTCCATACAGAATTTGACCGATGCAAACCAAGTGTCTCTCACACACCTATAGTCGAGAGCTCCACAACATAGTTAGTTGTTGTGCAACGAGATGGCTAAGGCCAACTATAGAGCTCTAAAATCGGCAGAGAAGCTGCCGGAAAAAATTGCAACCATGGTTATTGAAAAAAATGTTGTGGAGAATCCCGTATCATTAGTGGTGATCTCCCTTAGCTTATTTATACTAAATTGCAGCAAAATAACATCCCCTTCCACATCATCACCGCCCAAGAAGATTATGAATCGGAGTTGATTAGGTTAAAAAATACCAAGTGAAGGAAATTGGCTTAATTGGCACGGAACGAAATCACATGTGATTGCCAGACGATTTCAGGAGGACCGCCCCATCTATGCATTAGCCAAAATGTGTGTGTGAGAGAGAGAGAGAGAGAGAGAGAGAGAGAGAGAGAGAGAGAGAGAGAGAGAGAGAGAGAGAGAGAGAGAGAGAGAGAGAGAGAGAGAGGTGTGTGTGTGTAATTGTTTTGGTCCATATTTGACTTTTTTTAATTTTTGGGCCATTTTAAACTCATGTAAACCCATGTGTATATAGGTTAATGTCAGTTGACCCATATGTCACGCCCTCAAATTTAGAAAGATAAAGCATTTTATAAATTCCACGTGGATGGTCAACAAGTCCACTAGATCACTTAATCATCAACAACAAGCATAGCACACCCAGCAACCTTGCAAAACTTCAAGGTGATTCAAGAGGGCTTCAAATTAACTAAGTTCAAGACCAAAATTAAACTCATCAAGCCTCATTAAGATGGTTTAACAACTAATTGATGGAGAAAGTCATAAGAAGCATAGATCAAGCACAAACGGAGAGTTAAGGTGAGTCATAAAGTGTCATTGTGATTAGGAAATGGATTTTTCAAAGGAGATTTTCAAAATCAACAGAGAGTTAAGCAAGTGGGAAGCAATACACACAATACACATTCATTTACATTTAGGAGAAGTAGAAATTTTCCTACCAAGATGGGTTTTGAGAAAAAACCCTAGAGTACCCAATTGATTTTTGACCCTAAACTCCAAGAACAACCTCTATCCAAGCTCCACTACGCATTCAAGAGATAAGATCAAGTCAAAAACGAGTTACAAGGGTGAGGTTTCACTCACAATCAAAGAGAGAGAGAGGAAAAAATGTGGGTGAAGCAAGAACAAGACCCAAATCAAGAGTTCTTACCTCATTGATTGCAAAATCTGAAATCCAAGGGAGATGCATGAACCCAACATGAAGATGTTGAAGTTTTGACGTGGATTGAGGTTAAAATCACAAGATTTGAGGTAGGGATGAAGAGAGAAGGTAGAGGGGTGATTTTAGGGTTTGTTTTCGTGGTTTTGGAGTGAAGAAATGAGCCCAAGACCTTTTTTATAGAAGGCTGTGACGAGCTCAAAATTCGCAGAAAATGCAGCTGGATACGGGTATCAAGAAAATCCCATACCGGTATCTAGACTTTCTGATGGCTCAAAATCTACAGAAAATATAACTGGATACTGGATATCGGTATTAAGAAAAAGCCATACCGGTATCTAGACTGAAAATTTCTAAATTTTTACCACCTTCACCAATTCGAACCCCAATCATTTCTAATTCATTTTCAACATCTCCAAACACCCACACAACATTGTAACACGTATTCCTACCATTTACTTAACCCCCGGTACACCGAGATATACATACCCATATAATACTTAGAAAGAAACACATTTTAAAACATTAATCAACTTATTCACATTACTTAAAATGAATAAAAGATAAAAAGAATTTCATGAAATTCCAGGTCTTTACACCATATATAACCCATATTATAATATGGGCAAGTTGGGTTGGGTTATAAGTGGGTAAGTTGGATTGGGTTGAAAATTGTCACCTCTAGTTGTAACACCCAACATTTTTCTATGATATTGAAAAATGTCATTTTCATTTTAAAGAGCTTTAGTGAAGATGTTCACCACATGATCTTTGGTAGTATAGTACTTGAGTATTTCTTCATCTTCCACGGCCTCTTGATTGAAATGATGCCTGGTGGCTATATGTTTTGTGTAGCTATGGTCGATGGAATTCTTTGCCATTGCAATTGTGAAATTGTTGTCTCATAAAATTGGAGAAGCTTTAATTTTCTTGCTTTTCCCCAACATCTTCCAAGATCTTTTTTAGCAAAATTGCTTGTGAGGTTGCTAATGATGACTCAAGCTCATTGGTATAGATGCCCATGAGAAGACACCTGAGCAATGGAATAAAGTATATCCAGAAACGCTCTTCATTTTTAGAAACACATTCAGCCCAATCAGTAGTACAAAATCCTATCATTAAATTCTCCCCCATCTTGAATTTGATCTTTTTTTGCAGTCTCAATTAATACGGTAAAGTGAAATGAAACTAGGTTTTGGCGCAATAGCGAAATTTTCCTTTCATTTGGATTTTCGTTAGATTCAAGTTAACTTTTTTGGGATTTAATTATTGTTTCTATAAGAAGAATCTAAAATGTAAAGAATTACGACCAAAAGCTAATTTTCTTAATATAGTAAAGATTATTTCAAAAGATTAATTCATTATCTTTTGTTTGTTCTTCTAATTTTTTTTGTTAAAACTTCAATCCCTAATTTTGTTAAGAAAACGAAACATACCATATAAAGCAAACTTAACCAACAGTACAACGTCTTACGGTTCCTTGAGCAATTATTAGGGGTGTACACGGTCCGGATGAGATTGGATCGGCATGAATCCAATCCTAATTCTCGAGTCACAGTTTTTAGAAAATACAATCTGTGTCCGGACCAAAAGTCTCACGGTCCAGTTCCAATCCGATCCGTGAGTCACGAATCGGTTATGGTTTTATCCACGGATTACATGTAATACGTGAATAATTAACAAACAATTTGATCAAAATAAAATCCTAAAAAATCCAAAGTAGAAAACAGAGAGACCTTAGATAGAGCATGTAATGGAGCCACAACAAGGGCCTAAACAAGCAGCAGTAGAAGCATGTAACTCAGTTTAGTTACATAGTGGAATAGAAACAAATGCAGTTTAATACAAAAAAAAAAAAAACAGTGAACAACTTTTGAATGTGGTGAACAACTACTGAATTCATCAAAGTCCAATACAAATGCAAGGCAGTGGAATATATCAAGGTTCAATATAAATTGACAATATTTATAGGAGATGACAGTATAACCTTATATCAAATTGCCAATAGTTATAAAAGTGGTAAAATTATTTATATATACTTATATATTAAAAATTACATGTATAATAAAAATCTCATGGTCCGGATCGGTTAATTCACGGTTTCAAAATCAAAATCCGTGTCCGGACCATGAATCACGGCTTATTATTTTTTGAATCCGTGTCCGTACCATTAATCCATGGCTAAAATTCAAAACGTGGGGATCGGTTCGGTCTGGACCGGATTTACGGTTCACCTTTTTTTTTTTGCAGCCCTAGCAATTATTATTATATGAAGATGAATTCATTTAGGGGTGTTGGGAGGCTCATTTTCAGCTTTTCATTTTTATTTTTTGGTTTTACGAATTATGGTCAGAATGTATTTTGAATCTGGTAAAGTGTTTGAGATAAATGTGCATAATCACGAGTAGTGTTTGAGAGGTATGTGCAAAATACATTATGTAGGTCTTTTGGTTAACCATAATGAGAAAAGTGAAAAATGAAAAGTCAAAAACCTCATCTCCCCCTACTTATGACTTTTATTCTCTAAACTCAAAAACTGAAAATGTCTTATTGAAGAATACATTATGGGTGAGGGTCTATAGCCAAACACCTAGAAGTAGACAATAGGAAAATCAAAATGGAATAAGTAGGTACTAGCGGCAAACCTGTGCTATGCATGGGAATCGAAACACAAAAATGAATATAGTTTAAAGTATACTTTCAATCGTAAAAAAGTTGTTATTTCGTGTATTTCTAATACCGATGCGTTATTATGTCAAAATTTTGCCTTTTGTATAATGAAGTTACAGGAGCTAGGTTAACGTAAATGTCTATCGCAACTCCTAATTTAAACAGCATGTTATCGAATGTGTAATCTTTATATTCAAATGTGTTTGATTTATTATGTGTTATTTCAATAGTTATCATTATTTTTAGTAGTACACCCGTGCTATGCACGGATTAAAGTTTTTTTTTTTTTTAATTTTTATAACCGGATGTTGGAACTAGCTTGTGCGCACCTCGACTAATTCCGGAGCCTTAGAGGTAATGCGCACCTCGACTAATTCCAGAGCCTTAGAGGTAATGACCGGGCATGACTCCCAATGGCCCCAAGAGTTTGAAGGCAAGAAATCGAACCTGAGATCTTAGGTGGCAGCCCCTAAGTCCCAATGCAAGACCACTTTCCAACCCCTTAGGGGTCACGAATTAAAAGTTAGTATAAAAATATAAAACAAATAGATGGACGTGATTTTGTTTTTGTTATGCTATATCCTGCCACTTTGATAATGAAAAATTTCTATGTATAAGATCATATTGACACTTGCTATAAGGAGCAACTAAGAAAGAGAGAAAGTCACAATGTCTAACAAATCAACTAAAACATCCAAAATATTCAAAATTGACAAACATTTCAACTTATCCATATAGAAACAAACTCGTGCTAAGCATGGCAATTTAAAAAAAAGCATGTCAATACCAAAGATAATCACGCATTTCCAAATTAAAAAAAAAGGAATGATACTATTGGATGGGTCTCTGCCTCTCTTACGTCTCTGTTTCAAAATATTTCCGACAACAATATCTATATAGATCATACAAACCTAAACTACTTTTGAAACAAATTTTACAACATAAAATTGTAAGATTCGTAATGTAACATAGGATAATATTGTACAACTACCATGCCTATAATTTGAAACAAATTGTGCAAAATATAAAAAGTAGATGGTTCTACTTTTAATATTGTCAGAAAAAAGAGAAACCCATTACATATATTTGTAGGCAGTTGTTTACATATAAAATTAACAAATCCAATAATTGATTGACATGTAATAAAAAATGCCAAACATTGGCAATTACCTGTTGATGAAGATACACTGGATTAAAGGAATACATTTGAGTAAATACGATGTCGTATTGTTTCTCAAAATAAAAAAGCGGTTATTGGCGGTTAGAACATGTGGAATACTTCTTGAAAGGCAGTTATTTCCTTAACTCGTAATCATTTGAGTTAGTTTAAGTAACTATGCAGATTCAAAATAAAAGCTTCTGGAAGAAGAATTGGAAGAATTCAAATTCAGACGTGGAAGAAGGAAGAAACTGCCAACTCGAAGAGTAGAAGTTAGACTTCGAAGCAAGCCAAGTTCAAATTCATTGGGCGGGAAGTTCAACTGCAAGCAGCGTCTATAAATAGAAGAAATTGAAGAGTGAAATACCCCCAGACAAATCTTCAACAAACAGCTATAAAAAAAAACCGATGCTTGGTTTGTTCATTGGCAAAGTAGTTTAGGATTTCGAACTCAGCTCGAAGTAGATTAGGAAGTAGTTAGGATCAATCTCGATTGTTCTTGTAACAATCACCTGTTCGAAGTTCTTGTTCTTGTATTTGAAGTTGGAAGCAATTTCGAAGTAAGTTTACCTTTGATTTATCAATCGAAGTATCTTGTTTCTTTGTTTTTCTTTGATTTCCTAAGTATATTGGTTTGTATTTCTTCACTTGTTAAGAAAAAATCCTCTTAATTGAGGTAATTGAACCAACACAACACAATCGCCTGATTATATTTGGTTTTTCCAAAGTTAATCTGAGGGAGGAGATTGAAACTCTCTCTGGCACGCTCGCATTCGATTATTTTGCAATAAAGAAGTAAAAAAACCACGAAACATTTTTTGGCACGCCCGGTGGGACCCCTGAAAAGTGTTGAATGGCTCCAAAACTTAGGAAGCAAGCAGATGATTCTCAGGTTGGCCAAACGCCAGAAGATGAGAATAATGTTAATTCTAAAGAGAATGAACAAGTTGAAGGCCTTCAAACAGGCCCAGAAACTCGTACTGGTCAAGACTTAAATGTGGGAATTGGTCAGACTTCTCGAATGAATGCTAGGAATAATAAAACTATACACGTTGATGACCCAAAGAATCTAGAAGTTGGAGGAAATGTGTCATCTAGTCAGTTTGCTGAAATGATTGCTACATTTAAAGAACTGGCTCAGACCCAGAAGCTTATGTTATAAAAATTGGAAGAGCAATCAGGACTTAAAAATGATCCTTTACCTTCATTTGAGAAGGATAAAGGAGAGGCTAGTATAAGCAAATTTAAGTCAAGGCCTAGAAAAGAGCCTATAAATGTAGATGATATACCAGAATCTTGGTACGAACTTGCAAAAACTCATGATTATCAAACTCCTAAACCTAAGAAAGTATACAAGCAACACACTAATGTCCCGTTCGAACCAAACTTTGATGGTTTAAATGAAGGGAAGGGTTTTAGGAACAATGATTACGGGTTTGATGAGTACATTTTTACTCCTATAAACCATCTTAACGAAAAAGATAGGGCCAGTTCGAAAAGACCTAATCCAGAGATTGGAATTCCTAAGTATTCAGGAATACCAGAGATGGGAAGGGTACATTCGAACTACCTTTATGAACCCTATACAAGGCAGGAAGGAGGTTTCAAGCAAACTAGGCCTTTTGATGATCCTTTTCAGAGGTTTTCAGAAGACCACATGCCTAGAAATGTCGCTGGGGAACCACCTGTTAATTCAAGAGTATCTCTAGGGGAACACCCGAACCTTCGAGATGAAGTATTAGGCCTCATACAAGAAGTTTATGAACCTCTAAACCGGGGAGTACAAACTCAAATTTATAGAAAGCCATATCCAGAATGGATAGATAGACAGTTCAAAGTCCCTAGGGGGTTTAAAATCTCAGATTTTACTTTATTCCATGGGAATGGAAAACAATCAACAACTGAACATATTGCTAGGTTTACGGCTCAGTGTAAAGAATTAGGCAATAATGGGTTCATTAAGTTGAAATTATTTTCTAATTCCTTGACAGGGACAACCTTCGAATGGTACTCTAATTTGACACCAGAGTCAGTTCCAAATTGGCAAAGAATGGAAGAATTATTCCATGCACAATTTTATCAAACTGAACCTGAAGTCACTATGGCTGATTTAGCAAGATTAAAGCAAAAACTTGATGAAAAGGCTGCTCAATTTATTTCTAGGTTTAAAAAGGCTAGAAACAAATGCAAACTTCAACTACCAGAAGTTGAATTTGTTAGAATAGCACAAGATGGCTTAAGTAGAGAACTTAGGAAGAAGTTCGATTCTACTGAATTTAGGGATTTGGTTGATTTAACTTACAAAGCTTCTAGATATGAATCTTTGTTAGAAGAAGATGTTGATAGGAATAACTCTTCTTATTCAACTTATTATAAAGACTCTACTTATGAAATCGATGCTGCTGAAATTGTTGAACATGACCCTTGTGTGTGTGAATGTCTAGTTTGAAAGGATTCTTCTATAGCACCAAGGACTAACAAGAAGGCAATTAGCAAAGTATATTCATTTGATGTTTCTAAAGCAGATGAAATTTTTGATTACCTTTTGAAGAAAAAGTTTATCAAACTTCCTGAAAATGTTAAACTTCCAACTTTGGAAGAAACAAAGGGAAAGAATTATTGCAAATGGCATGCTTCTTGGACTCATTCAACTAAAAATTGTAATATTTTCCGTGACAGGATTCAAGAGCAAATTAAGAAAGGAAGGATCATGTTTCTAGAAAAGACTATGGGAATAGATACAGATCCATTTCCAAAGATTGAAGAAGTGACTGCTAATACCAATGTGCCAACTTCTTTGGCTAAGACAGTTCAGGAGGTATGGCAAAACAGGCGAGTTCATGTTGGGATGAACTCTGTACAATTTGGAAGAGGAAAGCCAAAGATTGGCCAACTTCGAAGTGACGATGGGAAGACTTACAGGCAAAATTATGCATTAGGAAGTTCTTCTAAAAAGGGTTTTAAGCAGTCTCATCTTCCCATGCTTGAAACATCCTTCTTGGAATGTTTATGCATGGAATGCAGGGCTAATTATTTGATTTTTAAAGATTTGGATCGACAGGGGGTTGATTTCTTTCCAAAAAGGATGGAAAGAAAGGCCTTGGACCAAAATAATGAAAGGAAACCCTGGATAAGCCCAAATCATGGAAAAAATGAGAAGCCTTGGTCAGTGACAAAGAGAAATGTACCTTCCAGTCCAGTTCCACCTGCTTCGAAGAGAGATTATCCTCCTTCAAAGAGGGTCAACACTGGAAAGGTTCCAATGGGCCAAGAAAATGAAGGACATGGAGAACAGTTCACTTTGGTGAAAGGAGTTCCTGATTGGTTTTTGAAGAAAGTCAAACCAGAACTCTTCCAAGGGTACAAAACTCCTCCTAAAATTGGAAACAAAATGGTCAAACCTCCAAATACTCCTGCTGGTCAATGGGTAGTAGTTAGAGATCCAAAGACCAAGACTCCTCAAATGATTCCTATGTTGACAAGAACTCAGAAGAGGAAACTGCAAAGGAGATATACTAGTTTCCAAATGGAAGAATATGCCTCTAGAGAAAATCATAATGGGGGTGATAAGTTCAATCCAATGTTTAACAGACTTCGAAGGGAGGACTCTGAAGAATCTCTTCGAAGAGGGTTTACTCAATCAGAAAGGGAAACACTGGAAAGTTTAGCTGCAAGAATGGACGGTGAAGTACCTCAAAACAGTCCAGCTTCACCAAATTCCTTGGCAAGCTATCAATCTGGCTTATTAGAGGCCATGATAGTGGAACAGGAAGAAGGCGGAGGAATGAATTCATCTGCTGTTGAAACATTCTCCCCCATGGAAATTTCTACAATAGGGTTTTCTGAAAAAGTGGACACAACAGACGATGGATCAGAGTTGCCAGTACAGGAAAAAAGGACCATTCAGTTTGGTACCTTACCTGAAGTGCAAATCAATATGGTTGCCCCTTTGTTTGCAAACTTTGGACCTTTTGGACCAGATTGCTCACCAGTTCGAAGGGCATTACAACCAACAGTTGCCCCTATGGAGGTCATTGATGTATCAAGTGATGATGAATATGACCTTACCTACGATAATGGTTGGAATGATGGTTGGGGAGCCTTAATTTCGAAGATCCAAAAGGAAGAAGAGGAGAAAGATTTCATGATCATGGCTAATGCTATGGAAGAACCAGAAGTGACATCTAAGGAAAGAGCAGTGTTTGTTCCAGAGACAGAAACTAACTCTGAGTATCCTTTGATTGTTGATTTGAATTGTGCTAATATTTCTTATCCTTTCAAATCACCTTTGAATGATATGAGGCACCATTTGAAACCATTATACATATCTGCTTTGTTTGATGGGATTTTGTTAAATAGAGTTTTGGTTGATAATGGTGCAGCAGTAAACATTCTGCCTTCAAAGACTTTGAAGAAGTTGGGAAAAGAAAAGGTTCGATTAATCCCAACAAGCACATCCATTGCTGGGTTTACTGGTGAAAGTAAAAGTCCTAAAGGAATTGTTTCTATACGCCTGACCGTTGGCCAAGTAGAGACTGATATAGCCTTCTTTGTGGTAGATACCTTTACAAGTAAGTATAATGCTTTACTTGGTAGGGATTGGATCCATGTTAATGGCTGTATTCCATCTTCTATGCATCAATCCTTGATGATTGTGAAGTATGAAGATGGGAAAGGAGTGGGGGTCGAAGAAGTTAAAGCAGACCCACATCCCTTCAGTACTTCAGCAAATTGTGCAGAGGCTGAAATGTATAAACCTTAAATCATTCCTCTGAGTGAAATTGCACAACCTGCCACCCCTCCATCCAATGTATTGGAAATCGGAGAATTGGCAGAGTTAAAATCTAAGCTTAAACAAGCAGTTGATTATGAATCAGACAATCCACCAGATGAGGCTGCTTGGATGTGAGTCCAAGACAGAGTTCGAAGAGGCCAACTCACTGGCCTTAGTTAAATTTATAGCTCTAGAAATAGAGCAGAAGTTACAGGAAACAAATGATTGGGAAGAATTATTGGCTGAGAAATCTGACTGGGGGTTGAAGCCAATCAAATTTGAAGAAGCCTTTGTGGACAGCCCACCGGGATTGCTCGAAAAATATTGTGATTTGTTAGAGTCGCCACCCGGATTTGAGGTCCGAACCCGAGAAACCGATAAAAATATGACTCATTGCCCATAGAAAAAGATTTTACTGATCATGGCGAAACCAAAGATTTCTCGGATTCGGGGGTTTGGTTACGAGAGGGGAAGGGTTTTACGGCACCCCTCTCGCCCGGTCCGTGAACCGGTCTCTACTTGATATTTTGTGGGATTTTGGAAATGTTTAAAATTTGATTTATTCACATAAATGGGAATCGGGGACGGGACTCACATAGTAACAAAACATGCAAGAGATGCAATTTTACTGTGGATGCTTGTGTGCGCGATCTACATGGATGATGAACATGATACTACAAATGTTCACAGAAATAAATTACAACAGAAATCGTACAATAACCCAAGAAATCATGAACATGAGACTTGTTAAACTGTTTGCAATCTAGATTCCAGAATGGGGATTGAGCGCTCAAGGGTGGTGACTTGAGCGCTCAACCCTCATTCCACCCGAACATTTTCCTTGTTGGTTTTCAATATTTGATGCTGATTTACGACTTAAATACACCACTGAAACATCACACAAGCATCACCTCCCTTTAGAAATCATCAGAAAATGCTTAAAACAAACTTGCTTTAGAACCAGTTTGAGCGCTCAAGGCTCATGGGTTGAGCGCTCAAACCAATTCTGCAAGATAGAGGGATCCAGATCACAAACACTATACTGACAACTTATACACACTAACAAAGAATTAAACCATAAGCCATCATCAGAATTGCTGGAAAACTGCAAATAGGCCAAGAACAGCTTGAGCGCTCAAAGATCTGACCTTGAGCGCTCAAGCCATAACATGGCTTTCCACTGTTTAATCTTTAAACTGATTTCCATACCTCCTCAGGACCACCAAAGACAGAAAACAAAGTTTCAAAAGGTTTGACAACCACTGTTTTGCAATCAAATATAAGGAATTTGAAGTTTTTGATGTTTAATCACTATAAAATGGTTAATTTGCATTCATGCATGCAATTTTGGTATGGAAATAAACTGTTTTGAAAGCTACATGAACACAATTAACTTTTAGACAATGATCAAAATCAAAAGAAAGCTCAGAAGTTAACAAAACAGTGGTCTGTTCAGAACTGGGCTTGAGCGCTCAAGGCCAGAGGCTTGAGCGCTCAAACCTGTTCTAACTGCAAATTTGAAAGAGGTTTTTAAGCAACTTTCAGGCCTTTGTGAGTTCAATGCAAGTATAGAGAACTTGCTTAAACTCCCTAGCCTTCCTCAGAAAGATCAAAACAGTGAATTCATCACATGTTTTTACTACCTTTTGGAAAATGTTTGAGACTTGAGCTTGATTCTGGACTTTGAGAGGTTGATTATGGATGTTCTTGGCTTGTATTCTGTACGAATTGGACAATGTAGGTGGTTGACAGATGATCAAGGGTCGAATTTCTGGGTTTTGTGGGTGGTATTGTAGGTGGTTTTAATGGTAGAAGGATGGTTTTGAAGAGAGAGAGAGAGAGAGAGCAGTGGTTTTCTGGTAGAAACTGAAGGTAAGGAGTGGTAGAATCCGTCCTCAAACCAGGGGGCAATGGGTGGTTTTATAGAGTGAGTGGGAGGGAAGAAAAAAAAAAGAGAGAGAAGTGGGTTTGTGTATTTGGGAGCATTTCAGGCGTATTTTAGGACTTAGTGGGGTGTATTATACGTATAGGGATCGTATAAGATCAACCACAGACGCTCCCATGCAGGAAATCTCATGATGAGATACTCTGCAAGTTGCTGACTGGACGGGGGTTGAGCGCTCAAAGCTGTGGACTTGAGCGCTCAAGGTGCTCCTCAGGGGTTTGAGCGCTCAAAGCCATGGACTTGAGCGCTCAAGGCTATGGATGGCAGATTGATGGTTTGGCTTGGTTCAACAATGCTTGGGTTGGTTTGGCACATTTTGATTGCTTGGGTAGTGTTTGGTTGGTTTTGGTCAAACTCAAATCATTTTCACCAGTTCCAGGTAATTGTGATTGATCCGTTTCATCATCGGAGATGCATGAGCGTATTTCGGGTTCAAAATTGGGGTGTCTACAGTTGCCCCTCTTGGATGAGACTCGATACCATTGATTTGGTATGAGTAACGTCCAAGATATAGACACCCAACTCTTTATCCGTAATACACCTCAAACTGCCAAAAGGAAACATTAAAAATCAATCGGTCGTGCCATTCAGGCTGCCTACGTACCCCACTGTAGGGATCAGACCGGCGTAGTTCCTGGGGGCATCAAACAAATGCAATGGGTTCTCCTGTCCCTCAGGATGATTGATCAAAAAGTTTGGTCCCTCAGGACAAATGATACAACGCAAATCGACGAGCCTTCCCGGGTCGTGAGACGCCTTAGCGAAAGAAGCAAATAATTGTGATTGTGATTGTGATTGTGATTGTGATTGTGATTGTGATTGTGATTGTGTAGCTACCCTCTGAACAACGGGGAGGCTAACTTTAATGGGGCTATCCCTTGAGCAACAAGATAACCAATGATAAGATGATTGTCTACTGAGCAACGAGACAATCGAGGAAATATGATTGCTTACTGAGCAAAAAGGCAATCAGTGCGCTATTGAACCAAACGTATAAATGTGATGGTTTAGCGGCACGACAGTTAAGTAATCAGCAAAAACTCGGATGATTAAGGAGATTGACTTGGAACATGATTGCTAAACATGATTTTAGACGAGCACGTGGCTTTTCAAAATGATGATGTAAACGAGCACGTGGCCCTCAGACCGTAGTCAAAACACTTCGCGCATACGCTAACACGAAAACATGATTGGTGAACTATGATTTAAACGAGCACGTGGCCCTCGGAAAATGATTTAAACGAGCATAAAGCTCTCAGACCGCAGCCAAAACACTTCGCGCATACACTAATGCGAAAACACGATACACAACACATCTTGATTGATTAACACGGTCTAGCGCGACCAATTACCGAGATTTTAGATCCTTGGATCATTGCGCGTTCAATTGATTGGGACCAACAAGTCCAAAGTATACCTACAAATCATAAAGGATGTCCAAAATGCCCCTGCAAAGCTTACAAAAGAAACCAAGAATCCTGCCAGGATTGGGTTTGAGCGCTCAGGGTCCTCCCCCTTGAGCGCTCAACCCTACCTTGAGCGCTCAACTCCAAAGCCTTGAGCGCTCAACTTCAAACATTGACCCTCCAGCGCTCAAAAGGTCCAGCTTGAGTGCTTGAACCCCCGATCGGGGACGACGGTTCAGAACCTGCAACGTCCGTTTTAACTCCGATTAACGTCATTTCACTCCCATAACGTTCCAAAATTTCCAGAGAGCAAATCCGTTCACTCCTCTAACGATTCCGATCAAGACCTTCTCGTTTCTCACTCAAATTTCTTGCGAAATCAAAAACCCCCAATTCCTAGGGTTTATTCGCACGGTCTCGGTCCAATTTCTGTTTGATTAAGGTTTGATTCTCGGTGTAAATCGGTTTACATGGAGAATCCCGATGAGTCACGGCTTCCGGTGGACTCGCCGACGTCGAGGGAGGGCAACGGTGGTAGTGCGGTGGTTTTGCCACCACCGAGCTTGAGCGCTCAAGGCCCTGGCCCGGCGGTTGAAGGGCCATCAGAGGCCGCGCCACCATCTACGGCCATGGAGACGGTGGGAAATGAAGAAGGAGAGAGGGAGAGAGAGGGTGATGGTGGTAGTGGTGATCCGGCGGTCTCTGGCAGTGGTGGTAATCCAGCCACCGTGACGGCGGTGGTTGGTGATGATGTTGGTGGAGATAGGGTGAGAGATGGGGGTGAGGGTAGTGGTGACGGTGGTGGTGAGGGTAGTGGTGGTGGTGGTGATGGTGGTGGTGAGGGTAGTGGTGACGGTGGTGATGATGGTGGTGACGGTGCCCCGGCACCGGAGAGGGTAGAGGAGAGGGGAGAGGGGATGGAGATGGTGGAGGTTCATGACGTGGACAGCGATGGTAGCGAGGATACAGTTGAGGAGAGGGGAACGAGCGGTGGTGATGGCGGAGATAGGGCGGAGGGTACGAGCAGGGTCACCAGGACTAGGGTTGACCGTTGGAGGATAGAGCCGAGACCTCGCCAGCAACCTAGCGGAGTAGATAGGGGGAATGCGGTGGTGATTGGTGGGGGATCACTGACTCGGGGTCAGAGTAGTAGACCGGCGGATCAGGGGCCGGTTGGGATTTCTCGGGAGGACTATCTTGAGCACGCGCCGCCGGAGGTGGTGATGGCGGCCGCAGCAGATGCCCCGGGGATCCTAGATGCAGCGAGGGAGGCTGTGGTTGAGAGTAGAGAGAGAGAGAGGTGGCGATGCTACGGGAGGCCGCCGCTGAGGACGAGGCGGCGAGAGCCTTCTGCGAGGAGTTTGAGACAGAGGAGGCGGCGGAGGAGGCGAGGGCACGGGCTGAGGAGGAGGAGAGGGCAGCTGGACGGAGAGTGACGGTGGTCCAGGCTGCTAGACTGTGGTTGAGGAGAGGGAGGCCAGCTTTTGATGTGGCGACTTACGCTCCACCGGTGCACCTCTTTGTGCCTTCTGCTTCTGACGCTTACACTCCCCAACGGGAGTTGTACTTTGGAGAGGAGGTGCTACTGGACCCCGAGGTCCACCTTTCGACGGACTGCTTGACGGTACACTTGCTTTTCCTTCCTTGCTTCATTGTTTTCACGCACTTTTAGTAATTAATAAACCTGATTTGCATTGAATGATTGAATTACTGCTTGTTGATGACTGGATTTGGATAAGAGATTGGACTGACATTTGATTGCTTGACTGTCTGTTGATCGTGTGCAGAGTGACTTGCGCTTGAAGGCTCATGGAGGCATGGGCTCAAGTTGGGAGATATACCAGCAGCTGCATGCCTCTGTGAGGGCTTTGGTGGACCTGGCCGGGTTTGGGAGGTTCATCCCGACTCTCACGGGCACACAGCACGACCATGCTGTGGTGACAGCGCTGGCCGAGAGGTGGAGGGACTCTACGAGTTCTTTTCACCTCACCTTCGGAGAGGCGACGATGATGCCGCTGGACTTCTCGGCGATCACGGGGCTGCAGGTAGGAGGAGACCCGATCCCGTTTGACTCTGGGATTGGCAGGGATGATGCAGCGCTGAGGTGGTTCTTGGGCTTCGTGCCCAACAAGGAGGGAGAGACGGCCACATATGGCCAATTCAAGACGAAGGGATTGGGCGAGCCGACCGATGAGGAGGATGCAGCACGGAAGGCGAGGTGCTACTTGTTATACTTGTTTGGGGCATCATTGTACCCAAACAGGCGTAACAGGGTGCACCTCTCCTATCTCGGAGGTTTGAGAGATTTCGCCAGGGCGGCGAGATATGACTGGGGTGGGGCAGCGCTGGGAAGCTGCTACGCATTCATGAATGCTGTCTCAAGGCGGAAAGGGACAGGCATTTCAGGACTATGGAGCGTCTGGGAGGTAAAAACTCAAAACTCTTAGTTTCAAATTTAATTGCATGCATTTCAATACTCGCACTTGATTACCAAAATTCACACTGACTGACTGATTCGTTGTTTTCATTGCAGCTCTGGGCTTACGAGGTGTTGGGGTTACACCCCCCCGAGACATGACACCAGGATCCGAACGTCATCCCTCGGGCATTGTGCTGGGGTGAAGGCTTCCGCTACGGCGACACAGCACGGGGGAACATCCACGTTCTCCGTGCTTCACTTGACAGACTCGCCGCCTCTCTGGTAAATATCAAACTCTTTCTCATGTATTCAATTTGCTTTTGTTCTATTTCACATTTGATTACTGATGCTCTTAACAACTCTTGCAGGTTCGCTGGGAAGTATGGGATGCCATTGACGAGCCTTACCTGGCTCGGAGCAGGGAGCTTACGAGAGGGAGGGTCCTACTTGAGTGCCAGTACGGCTGGTTCTGGTACCTTGGTGACAGGGTGCTGCGCCAGTCGATACGGGCCGATAAACCACAGGTACCAGGACGCCTTCCTCCCCGGGTGCTGATGACGTCCCGGTATACGCTAGCGGAGATAGAGCGCTACACGACGCCCGACCTGGACCTGCGCCAGTATCTGCGTCCTGCTTTGAGCTATATCGACTACCGGAGCAGGTATCTGGCCGGTCCCCTGAGAGCGGCAGAGTGGATGGAGAGGATGGAGAGAGAGAAGGCCGCGAAGGCGCGTGCCTCAGCTGGCGGGGTGGCAGGAGGTGAGGGTACTGGTACCTCATCTCAGGAGATAGCGGGAGCTAGGTGGTGGGTGCGTGTCACCTCTGCCGGGGGTGAGATAGGGGACATAGACATCCCAAGGCCTCCAGCAGACTTCCCGCGGCTTGCAGCACCGGTAAGAAACACTTCATTCTTTCAATTTGTGAACTTCAATCATGAATGCCCAGATGTACTTGATGACTCAAATTTTGATGTGCTTGCAGGTTTCACATGAGGCGGTACAGACTTTGTATGAGCAGAACCGAGGACTGCGCGTCCTGATTCGCCGCCTCATAGCCGGAGAGGAGGTCACTATCCGCCGGGAGGGCGAGCCAGTACCTCCTGCTGCTCCTGGTCCGTCTCGACTGAGAGTCGCACCGGTATGCAATTTACCTTCCTTGTGCTTTCAATTCCTTGACTATATCATGTACTGATTCTTTCCTTGTTTGCTTGATGATGCAGCCGCCCGTGATCAGAAAGAGGACACATGACGGAGCTGGTGGTCCTGGAGACACGACTGTGCGGCTTGGGCGTTCAAAGCCCGCGGAGGTGAGGCCACGGAGATCGACCCGTCCGAGGGTGGAGGTAGCACCTGGGGGGATAATTGAGACCACGAGCTCGAGCGATGATAGCGTTGATGACGCTAACTATCCCTCTTCCCGGCAGGAGCGACTGGAGCAGCGACAGGGGGACGAGACTGAGAGCTCGGACGAGACGATGGATGAGGCGGAGTAGTACACAGTAGATATAGAGTAGCTTAGAGTCTTGTTTTTGCTTTTTATCTTTTCTTTTTGATTGGGCCTGCGTGCCCCAGTAGATAGATGGATTGGGCCTGCGTGCCCCAGTTGCGGATTTCTTTATTGGGCGTTGTGTGCCCTGCACAGACTCGATGTTTTGCCTTGCATGGATTTAGTTTAGTTTATGCACATGATTTGCACTTTCATTGTTCGTTGTATTACTTGCTGTTTTGATGTACAAACGAACAACCTGTTGTAGAATGTACGCGATTTATCCACCAAACTCTTGAATTCAAACATCCGAGTATAAGGTCCTAAAATTCAACCTTTAAGAAAAGCTAACATGTTCGAGAATTTGGACGAAACATGATTATTTGAATTTATGTACAACCGGAAGATGTATTTACATGCCTCACAACTTGACACACTTCCCGCGTATAAGCAATCAATAACAATCTATACAAAGTGACCTTAGAACGGAATTTGATGTTCATAAGGCAAATTTGAAAGTAAGATGCTTCATGAGCCTCTTTGCATGTACTGAATTACCATGTTATCACCTTGACCAAGTCATCAATGACATAAATGCCCCAGGGATCATGACCATTCATCCGTCAAACTTCTAAAACCATTTTTGACATGGTGATGGCCGCTATTTCATTGCTTGAATAAGCCGTCGGGACCTCAAAACCTTGAATCTTTGAAGAATTGCCCCGGGAATTGTTCCGACAAGTCATATATACCTTTTGACACGTGTTTCAATGATTGGATATGGGTAGCAAGGCTTGGAAATGGATTTGAACGTTTTGAGTGGCCATTTTAAGCTTGTATCTCGTATCCGTACACGTATCGGCTTGATAATTCGGGGCACGGGACGTTTCGTGAAGTCACAAATGCTTATTGAGACTTGGCTTGGGTGTTAAATGAGGTTTAAGAAGCTTGGAAAAGGTTTCTGGCATCAAACGGGCAAGAATACAGCTGCTGCTGTCTGCTGCACTTTCTGCAGGCCTTGAGCGCTCAATGGGGATTGAGCGCTCAAGCTCACCACCTTGAGCGCTCAAGGTGGTCCGGGGGAAGTTGAGCGCTCAACTCTCTGGCCTTGAGCGCTCAATACCTGTGCTGGGCTGGTTTGTGGTATTGCTTCCCAATGCATTTTTGGACTCTTTTGCATGGTTTCCTCTGCCCCAAATGTCTTGTTGCTCTTCTATAACACCTTTCAAGCTTTGAACATCACCTTCCCAAGGTCTTTTCACATTTTCCCCACAAATGCCATACATTTCCAATGCATTTTCAAATTTTCAAACACAAATACTTTGAAAACATGCAATTGACCATCTTGAAAATGTAATCTTTGATTTCCAATGTTGCATGGCAAATTTGTAAGGTTCCTCACAAGTCCCCTATAAATACCATTCATGATCAAGCTTTTCTCACACACCATTTCATCAATTCTCATTCCTTACTCCACATAGTTCCTCATCAATCTTCTATTGTTTTTTTCATGGCCACTCTTGACCCTTCCGTTATCAACACTTGGATTGCTAGCCTTGAAAACATTGATTGGTTCAACTTTCGAGGTCTTGGCCTTAATGCCCTTCGCCACCTCTACACTTTTCCTATTTGCCAGGACATCTTACGTGCCGCCGTCTGCTGTTGGGATTCAGAGCTCCATGTGTTCCGCTTCGGCATGCAAGAACTTTGCCCGACCGTCGAAGAATTTCAGGCATATCTTGGCGGTAATGCTTTCGCCGATCCCGTCATACCGCCCATCCGTCAAAATTATGCCGACATTCTCAGCAGGAAGCTTGGCCTTGGGAATGGTGCTGCGCGCTTTTTGATTCGCAACGAGACTCTCAACATCCTTCGTCTTTTTGCGGATTACAGTCCAACAGGCGACCTTTTAGATTTTACCGTTCAGAGCAGACGCATGTTTGCACTTTGCATGTGCCTCTTAGCATTATACTTGTTGGTCCCCGGTGATGGCCATCCCAGTTCTGCCATTGTCGGTGCTGCTGCTCAGATCGAACAGCGGCGGGATGTGGTTCCTCTGGTTTTGGCTGAAACAATCATGGGCTTGGATGCGGTTAAGACTGGGAGAACAGATACATTTGCTGGGAGTCCGCTTTTGCTTCAGGTTTGGTTTATTCGGTTTGGATGCTTTGGGTTTTTGGGAATTTTTTGGGGGATTTTTGGTTATTTGGCTTTGGTTTTGACTTTGAGTTTGGGTGTTTTGGTTTTGTAGATATGGCTGTGTGACAAGGTTGGGCTTTTGAGGGAGCCAGCAGGTGATTGGGTTTACGAGCCCCGGACTTGGGTGAGTAGGCCGTTCGTGCATGAAGAGCCTGATGAAGATGAATGGGTTGACTTCTTTAGATCATTGGAAGAGGATCACATCACTTGGAGGTGCCATTGGTTGCCCTTGCCAGATATGACGGCCAATCACATGGGAGACACATGGGTGATTTTAGCGGGACTGCAGGGTTATGCATATTATTTTCCACAGCGTATTCTCCGTCAATACTGCATTCGCCAAGAAGTGGAGTATACAGTTCCTGCTACTTTTTGCCTTCCCGTATTCAAACATTCCGTTCTTGAGCGCTATCGTACTTCTTGGAGGCATAGGGTTGTTTGGGCTCCTGATCCCTACCCAACTATTCATTTGAATGGACACTACAGAGATTGGATGAGGATGCAGATGAGGGCCATACACTGAAGAAATTAGCGCAACTTTCTTTCCGACCCACTAGGCTGTTTCCCAAAATAAATGGTTTTTTTTTTTTTTTTTTTTTTTTTTTTTTTTTTTAGGTTTTCATGCTCAGCTTATGTAATCGAAGAAGTGATTTGAATAAAATTGAACAATGAAGGGTTTCCCCCTCTTGGTTCATCTAGTTCCATATGCTATCTCCTTTGAATATTGCAAAACTGTGGGCCAACTCATCAGATTTAGACCGAACCCCAAGATAGGGTTGCCTACGTATCCCTTTTCAAGGAATCAGGTCATGGCGTAGTTCAGGGAAAGGTTCACTCGGGTATTAACACTCTCCTTTTTGTGCTCTAAGTTTTGCCTGGTACCGCCTTTTCAGGTTTTCGGTCCAGCGAGCTTCTTTTGAATTTTCGCCTTAGATTTTGCCTAGACTGCCCAATGTGGGTTTTCAGACTAGCAGGCTTGCTCTAATTTTTGCTTGGGTCGGTTCGCCCTTGCGATTTTCCGCCCAACGAGCATCTCTCAGGGGTAATATCGTTTGAGTTGGTCCAAGTTGACAAGATTGCTGAATTCGTTACCATCCAAATCAAGGATCACTGCTGCTCCACCGTCGAGGATAGTCTTGATGATGTATGGTCCTGCCCATTTTGGCCTAAATTTTCCCCACGGATCAAATATCGGTGCCCGAATTTCCTTCAACACCATATCCCCTTCAATCAGATCCCTGGACTTCACCTTTTTGTTGAATGCACGGGCAATCCTTCTCTGATATCCCTGAATGTGATACAATGCCCGCAACCTCCTTTCATCAAACAACATTAGCTCTGCGAACCTGTCGCTCAACCAATCGGCTTCGTTAATCTCACTTTCTATCATCACCCTCAGGGATGGTACTTCGAGCTCAATAGGAAGTACTGCTTCCATTCCATAAACCAGTGAATAGGGCGTTGCCCCTGTTGGAGTTCGGATCGAAGTGCGGTACCCCCATAATGCTAATGGTAGCTTCTCATGCCAATCCCTGGATGACTCGATGGTTTTCTCCAAGATGTTCTTGATTGACTTGTTTGCTGCTTCTACTGCCCCATTGGTTTGTGGTCTATATACTGTTGACTTATGAACCTGAACATTGAATTCCTCAAGCACTTCTGCTGCTCTTCCCTTGAAATGCACACCATTGTCTGACACGAAGGCATTAGGAACCCCATATCGGTAGATGATGTTTTGCTTAATGAAATGAGCCACTTCTACTGCGGTCAATGTAGCGTAAGAGGCCGACTCTACCCACTTCGTGAAATAATCAATTGCCACCAATATAAACTTGTGTCCGTTCGATGCTGGTGGCGTGATTTTCCCAATCACATCTATCCCCCATACTGAGAAAGGCCAAGGCGTTGCCATTGTATGAAGTTCCGATGGCGGCACATGCATGAGGTTAGCGTGGACCTGACACTTATGGCATCTCCGCACATACTGCACGCAATCTGTTTCCAAGGTTGACCAAAAATACCCCTGCCTCAGAATCTTCTTTGCCATCATTAATCCACTCATGTGAGGACCGCAGATTCCTTCGTGAATTTCCTCCATCACCCTTTTCGTGTCATCACCGTAGATGCATAACTTATGCATACCACAATACGACCTTTTGTATAACCTTCCACCGCAGAGGATGTATTGCGAAGCTAATCTTTGTAATGCTATTCGATCTTTCTTGTTTGCTCCTTCTGGATATTCTCCTTTCTCAACCAAATTCCAGATATCATGGTACCAAGGCAGACCATCGTCAATTTCGCCAACATTCATCACATACTCGTATGCTGGCCTATTCCTTTGCTCAATCATGATCGGTCTCATTCTCACTCCCACGGGCAATTCTACCATGGATGCTAAGGTAGCAAGAGCGTCGGCAAACTGGTTCTTCATTCTCGGGATATGTGTAAAGGTAACTTGCTCGAATCGATGGATCAGGTCATCGAGGTCTTTGTGGTATGGTTTCAGCTTTTCCTCTCGCACTTTCCAATCACCATTGGCTTGAGAAACTACCAGATTCGAATCTCCAACCACTTCTAACTTCTTAACCCCAATTTCAAAAGCAGCCTCCATTCCAACAATGCACGCTTCATATTCTGCTTGATTATTGGTAACTTCGAAATTTAATTTGAAAGATAGGGGAATGTGCGGCCCTTCTGGTGAGACCAATAGTATGCCGATCCCGAATCCTCTCTGATTTGCAGCTCCATCGAAGTACAATTTCCAAACATCCTCTGTTACTGTCATAACGTGTTCATCGGGAAATTGGAATTCTGTATCTTCTGGTCCTTCAATCGGATGATCTGCCAAGAATTCTGCCACAGCCCTGCCTTTCACTGATTTTCGCGTTACATACTTGAGTTCAAACTCGGCCAGTAAGAGCAACCACCGTGCCAACTTTCCAGTGAGTGCCGGTTTCTCGAACAGATATTTGAGGGGGTCCATCCGAGAAATCAACACTACCGAATAAGCTAACATGTAATGCCTAAGCTTCTTAGAGGCCCATACAAGAGCCCAACAAGTCTTCTCCAAAGGGGTGTATCTTTCTTCGGCTCCGACCATTTTCTTACTTAGATAATACACTGCCTTCTCGATACCTGCTTCTCCTTCCTGTGCCAACATGCAACCCATTGCAGACTGCGTTACTGATAAATACAGAATTAGCGGCTTTCCAGGTGTCGGCGGCATCAATACTGGGGGACTTTGAAGATACTGCCGAATTGATTCGAAGGCTTTTTGGCACCTGTCATCCCATTTGAACAGCACTCCTTTCTTGAGCAAACGAAACATCGGCTCGCAAGTTGAAGTCAACTTGGCGATGAATCTGCTGATGAACTGAATTTTCCCAAGAAAACTCCGAACCTCTTTTTCCGTCTTCGGTGGCTCCATTTCCAATATCGCCTTGATTTTCGTTGGATCAACTTCAATCCCTCGGGTAGTGATCATAAACCCCAACATTTTCCCTGCGGTGACTCCAAATGTGCACTTCTGTGGATTGAGACGCATCCGATATTTCCGTATCCTTTCAAAGAACTTGTGTAACGCCGGGAGATGTCCCTCCCTTTCCTTGGCTTTTACAATCATGTCATCCACATATACCTCAACTTCTCTATGCATCATATCATGCAACAAAGTTGTTGCAGCCCGTTGGTAAGTCGACCCCGCGTTCTTTAATCCAAACGGCATGACCCGATAACAGAATGTCCCCCATTCAGTGGTGAAGGTCGTTTTCTCTCGATCTTCTGGTGCCATCAAAATCTGATTGTATCCCGAAAAACCATCCATAAATGATAGCAGCGCGTGCCCTGCCGTGTTGTCTACCAATACATCAATGTGCGGTAAGGGAAAATCGTCCTTCGGACTGGCCTTGTTTAAATCCCTGAAATCTACACATACCCTGACTTTTCCATCTTTCTTGGGCACCGGCACTATATTTGCAACCCACTGTGGATATTCAGTTACCATCAAAAAGCCGGCATTGAATTGCTTGGTGACTTCCTCTTTGACTTTTTCAACCCAATCTGGCCTGATTTTTCTTAATTTCTGTTTTACCGGTTTTGCATCAGGATACAGGGGAATTCGATGTTGCACAATTTCAGGATCGATTCCGGGCATATCTGCGTGGGACCAAGCAAAGACATCTTCAAATTCTTTGAGTAAATCGACGAGTAGTTCTTGTTCCTCAGTAGATAGCCCGGAACCGATTTGAACCATGCGAGGATTCTCCTCATCCCTCAATTTAACTGAAATAACTTCTTCTTTTATTGGCTGAGCATGCCTTTCATTTTCCCTTTCGATTAGAGACTTGAGTTCTTTGGGTATTTCTCCCTCGAACTCAGTCTCATCATTGTCAGGGTCAACACAATTTATTTCGGGAACAGCAAAGTAAGCGAAATCACCGTTTATTTCATTAGCAAAGCCCTCTGGGGCACAGTACATGGCATCAGACTCAAACTCAAAATAGAAATGACGACGTGGAGGGCCAAGAGGCACAAACTCCGACTCACAGCCAAATTCAAACCCTGACTCAGACTCGAACTCTAACTTAGTGAATGCATTGGTAAATTTTACAACAGGAGTGAAAGTGCAATTCTTGTATTCACCGACTGCATCCACTATCAGCACACTGGGATCATCGAGGACCTCCTGTCCGAGCATCATCACAGCTGGCTCTTCTTCATCCTTACCTGTTAGACTGACCTCATCGAACATTGACATCAAGACCCCACCATCCAAAGCCTCCATCCAATCTGCTTTTAGGTCTTTCACCAATTTCTCGACCTTTTCATGTTCATCTTCGCTGTCCCAAGCATCGTTAGCAAAGATTTCGAACCCAGGGTGTACCTTTCCACTTATTTCATTTACAAACGGCTCAGGCTGGCCGCGATAAGGTGCATTTGACCCTTCTCCCACAAAGCGAATCCGACGGTTTGCACTGCTACTTGCTCCATTGGTCTTCCCTCTTTGCATCTCTTTCAGTGTAGGTTCATATCCCAACCCGAAACGGCCTCGATGGGAAGGGAATTCTGGAAACTGAGCCACCCCCTAGTGAGTTCGTCCCAAGCCCGTGCCTGGCAGATAAGACATTCTTCTCATCATCTCGAGAGCTGTGGTGCTGATTGAAAAATCGTCATCAATACGAAGCGTAAACACACCACCGGATGTATCGAAAGCAAAGCCCCCAAGCTGAACATCATTCTCATCATGCATAATTTCTAACAAAGGAGCATTGTCTTCAGCATGAGGGCGGATGCCTGTATCTCCGTAGAGGGCAACTGTCCCACTTTCCAAACCGAGCAAAACCTTTTGATGCAAGGTGGATGGAACTGCCATGATATCAGATCGATGCATCCAGGGACGTCCCAACAACAAATTGAACGAAGCTGGGATCTCAAGCACATGAAACTCAACTGTTGACTTAAACCCCTCTGCAGCAATTTCCATTTCAACAGTCCCAAGCACATTGCGACGGGTGTTATCATAGGCCCGAACAGTGAGACTAGATGGTGTGAAATCCTTTGGTTTGAGTCCCAAACATAAAGCTGTTCGAAGAGGGCATACATTGAGTGCTGACCCATTGTCTATCAACACCACTGGGATCCATTTCCCCATACACTTCATGGTGACATGCAAAGGCTTATTGTGGTCAGTTCCCTCAAGCGGCAGGTCAGCTTCGGTAAAGGTTACAACATGTTTGGTTGGCTTAGTGGCAATGGTAGGCTTGGTGACAATAACGGCCATCATGGCTTCAGGGGTGATATCAGGCGCAATTTCCATGCAGGATAATGTTTGAGCGAGTTTCTGACGATGCTCACTGGAGCTCATAAGCAATCCCCAAATGGTAAGAGCGGCCGGGGTTTTCTCAAGTTGTTTCTGAATGGGATTTTCTTCATTGGTTGACGGAGGCTTCGGACGGGGAACACGACTGTTGGCAGTAGAGGTAGCTTGGGATTGGTTGGTTGTTGGGTTAAAGAGATTTTGGAAATCAGCTGGGTTAGCGATTGGGTCACTAAGGTTGTTTGGTGTGGCTAGGTTATTTTGTGGAGTTGGGTTATTTTGTGGAGCTGGGTTGTTTTGTGGAGCTAGGTTGAATGGTGGCTGGTTTGTAGTATTTGGTGGTGGGTTGGAAGTGTTTCCGGTGAACCTCTGAGGTGGTTGATAAAACCGACCACTCCGAAGAAGATGAAGAACCGAGTCGATGTCATCTCCCCATAAATCAGTGTAGTCCGTGTAGAAATCGACAAGATCCCCTTCCGCCTTTCTCTTTCCCTTTGCAATACTGGCTCCTTCCAAACCTTTGGTAATTCCTTCCACAGTTGCTTCACTCCAAACATCTCCATTTTCCATGGCAGCCTCGTTAACAGCCCAAACCTCATTGTTTCCGACCCACAACGGTGCTATGCCCTCATTCTGATTGGCCCACATATTTGCTACAACGTTTTCTTCCATTTGCTGTCCCCAAACATCGGGTAGGCCTCCATTTAAAACCATGATGTTGCAGTCCTCCGAGACTTGCACTCGGGGTACCGGAAGGTTTTCATCAATTATGTAGTCATAAGGTGTGAACTCTATCCCTTCCGTCATTCGATTTATTGCGTACTCACTCATCATGGAGAAATCAGGGCGTCCCTCCCATAGTGGTTGCATTGGAAAATACGCTTCTTCGAAGAACATGGGAAGTGTGGATCCATCCAGAGGGTCGTTAGGGTCCATGAGCTGCCATTCATTAGGTGTGGGGTCCCATTCATCTTCTTGTGCAGCATAAGGTGCCCCATTCTCTTCTTGCCAGTTTTGTCCTTGTCCTTCTTCCACAGCATAAGGTGCCTCAAACATCGGATCCCAAAGTAGGTTAATCATTGCACCAAATGGAAGTCCTTCATTAAGCTGTTCATTATGCGGCCAAGCTTCTTCATTTGCCACATTGTTGGCCACCATCTGCTCATACTCCCGAGCTTCCATTGCCATTATCAAATCACCCCATTCTTGCCACACAGTGGGATCCAAGTGGATGTCTAGAAAGCATACCTCGTGCTCAACAGGTATTGGCACAATGGGCTTGGGGTCTGTTTCGGGTAGGATGAACTGGCTTGGGTCAAACGGAGTGGATTTTTGAGTGGGGCTAGAGGTAATTTGACCTATGTCAGCATTCCTTTTGTGGGTTGGCAGAGGGTTTGTGAGGATATTGGGCTTTTCAGTGGGATCTCGGATTTGTTTGTTGTCAATGAGATCTTGAATCTCATGACGCAGGCGCTGGCATCTTTCAGTGGGATGACCGGGTGTCTGGTGAAATATACAGAAGGTGTTAGGGTTATATGTTGGCGGGTGATTTTGTGGAGGTGGAGTTGGCTGAAGAGGTTTGATTTTTCCCTGTTGTACGAGTCGTTCGAAAACAACAGGTAAAGGTAAGGGAAGTGGGGTGAAGATACGCCGTCCTCTTTGATTTTGCGGCGGTTGAATTGATTGGATTGGTTGAGATAAGATGGCGTTTATGGGTTCGGCTTTATGGGATTGGTGATTCATGGTGTTGGATGAGGTACCGGCTGTGTAACTGGGGTTTGCATACAGAGAAGATGTGTTCCCAATGTAGTTTCGCTTTGGTTTGGGGAATGAGTCTCCTTTCTTTAGCATCCCGCTTTGTAGAGCTTCTTCAATCGACAGACCCATCTCAAAGTAGGTTTCAAAGTTATGTGCTTGGGCCATGACCATGTACTGAGCTAAATCAGGTTGAAGGTTCTTGGTTATGATGCGCATTTGGTCCTTATCACTGGGACGATCGGTCATCTGCGCAGCCTTCGCTCTCCATCTTTTCACAAAATCTGCGAAAGATTCCCTTTCCTTCATCTTGATGCTCTCAAGCTCTCGAGTGGTGACTTTGAGTTGAACATTATACTCATACTGCTTAATGAAAGCAGCCACCATTTCTTCCCAAGTTTGTCTCTTTGAAATATCAAGGGATAAGAGCCACTGAAGTGCAGGCCCTGTGAGGGTTTCGTGAAACATCTGTGCCATGGCAGGCTCATCAACTTCTTGTAACGAGAGGGAGCTTACATATGCCTGAATGTGTCCTCTCGGGTCCCCAGTCCCGTCAAACTTCTCGAAGTCTACATGTTTGAACCTTTTGGGAAGCTTTGCGCCTGGGAAGATGCATAGTTTGTTCATGTCAAAGCCGGTAATGGCTCTCTTTTCACTTTTAGCCACAGATTCTTCCAGCTTAAGTATTTTAGCTAGCATTTCAGCCAGCTGAGGATTTTCAGGGGGAGGAGGCTGTTCCGGATGTTCATCATTGGGAATCTCCTGATCCCGAGCTTCGTCGTCATGTACCCGCTGCTGCGGTGGGGGAAGTCGACCTTGGATGTTTACCATAATCGCCATCAGTTGAGCGATTCGGGTATCATTTCGGACCCTCTCATCATGCATTTCCTTTCTCAGTTGCTCAAACTCATTTGGGGGGTTTTGTCTCTGTTCTTCTGCCATACTTGTCTCGGCCTTTGGTGATAAAGATCTAGACAATCTTTGTCCAGGAGGTCGAGTCCAAACAGGTAAGGTCTTCTTCTTCTTTGCAGGCCCAATGATTCAAGAACTGATTATAAAGCAAAAACCGGACTCAGATGTGTACTCGATGTGTCTACTATGCACAAAATGAATGAATCATGAATGCTCACTATCGTCTCGCCACAACTTAACTCACGGAGTTAGTCTTATTTCTAGCCTTAAGAATTAGTCTACCGGTTTCGGAACTCACTTAGAATCGTTTGCACAGCAGATTGTATCAACACCACGGGTAAGTCTTTACTCGGTGAGTACGGCGTTTCAACCTAAACCTAGATGTTGACGCCGTAGCACTTTTCTTAACCATCCGAGACAAAGCAATGAGATGTTGCCATCCAGTTACAATCGATTCTAAGGCTAGTCCGAAACACGGGTGGCCGTTCGGGCACGACCAACACCGGAGGTATCTCAAACTCCGTGGATTTTAAGTCTCCTAGACTACATGTACAATCTTAGGGTTAGTCTACCGGATCTGAATCTCACTTAAGATCATTGCACAGAAGATTGTATCAACACCCCGGGTAGACCATTACTCGGTAGGTTAAACTCCAAACTTTGTTGGAATCAGAGCCAATCACTTTTCTTGATCATCCGAGACAAAGCAATTTGGATGTTGTAATCCAGATATCAATGATCTTAAGGCTAGTCCAAATCACGGTGGCCGTTCGGGCACGACCAACACCGGAGGTATCTCAAACTCCGTGGATTTTAAGTCTCCTAGACTAAAAATTGACAGTTTTGGAAGATTGCCTCAATCCTCAAGTTTTCTTTTTGAGTAATAAGTCCTTGATATCGGATGGTCGGATTTGGGAAATCCTGGTCCATACAACTTCCGACAATGATCTAAGATCAGATGCCTAAGGGCGATTGACCCTCCTCGGGCCAAGGTCCCTTAAACCTGTTTAGATCAGTGTTTAGGAATTCGATGATCCAAATTTTCCCACGTCCGGCCGTCCTAAAGGCTATCTCGCAAAAACAACGCGCATATGGAATGCACGATTCATCATTGGGCCAAGGCAACCTTCTACTAACTGTAAAGGCATTAAAACCAAATGGGATATGTACACAGAAAACCTTATACCAACGACGCTCGCAGTGACTATATATAATGCGAATGTATGAATGCAACATGGCATGGCGAGAAAAAGCGGTAACACATAGCATGTAACAAAATGGAGCACGTAAACCTAACACACAGGTGGATTACTAAACGTGGGGTTCTACGGTTAATTATATGCAAAGGCCGGTTTTGGTCACTGAGGGTACCCCGGACTCAAAATCAAAACTGTCTCCTACCGTTAAAAACGATAGTGACAATGTGATTTATCACGGTCGAGGGCTGCTGGGCATTTCGGGATTCCCTGTCACCGGCAAGCCGGGCAGGATTGCCAAAACACGCCAGCGGGGCTAAGAACCATGCAAGTGCAATGCAAAAAATTAAATTTCAAACATCTGAAAAATCCCACAAAATATTTTTCGAATTAAACCCACTTTGATTAACACATATTTCAATAAAATTGCACAAGTGTAACAAAAATTGCACAAGTGTAATTAAATAAAATATATATTAAACAATGTCCCCAGCAGAGTCGCCAGCTTGTGGACAGCCCACCGGGATTGCTCGAAAAAGATTGTGATTTGTTAGAGTCGCCACCCGGATTTGAGGTCCGAACCCGAGAAACCGATAAAAATATGACTCATTGCCCATAGAAAAAGATTTTACTGATCATGGCGAAACCAAAGATTTCTCGGATTCGGGGGTTTGGTTACGAGAGGGGAAGGGTTTTACGGCACCCCTCTCGCCCGGTCCGTGAACCGGTCTCTACTTGATATTTTGTGGGATTTTGGAAATGTTTAAAATTTGATTTATTCACATAAATGGGAATCGGGGACGGGACTCACATAGTAACAAAACATGCAAGAGATGCAATTTTACTGTGGATGCTTGTGTGCGCGATCTACATGGATGATGAACATGATACTACAAATGTTCACAGAAATAAATTACAACAGAAATCGTACAATAACCCAAGAAATCATGAACATGAGACTTGTTAAACTGTTTGCAATCTGGATTCCAGAATGGGGATTGAGCGCTCAAGGGTGGTGACTTGAGCGCTCAACCCTCATTCCACCCGAACATTTTCCTTGTTGGTTTTCAATATTTGATGCTGATTTAAGACTTAAATACACCACTGAAACATCACACAAGCATCACCTCCCTTTAGAAATCATCAGAAAATGCTTAAAACAAACTTGCTTTAGAACCAGTTTGAGCGCTCAAGGCTCATGGGTTGAGCGCTCAAACCAATTCTGCAAGATAGAGGGATCCAGATCACAAACACTATACTGACAACTTATACACACTAACAAAGAATTAAACCATAAGCCATCATCAGAATTGCTGGAAAACTGCAAATAGGCCAAGAACAGCTTGAGCGCTCAAAGATCTGACCTTGAGCGCTCAAGCCATAACATGGCTTTCCACTGTTTAATCTTTAAACTGATTTCCATACCTCCTCAGGACCACCAAAGACAGAAAACAAAGTTTCAAAAGGTTTGACAACCACTGTTTTGCAATCAAATATAAGGAATTTGAAGTTTTTGATGTTTAATCACTATAAAATGGTTAATTTGCATTCATGCATGTAATTTTGGTATGGAAATAAACTGTTTTGAAAGCTACATGAACACAATTAACTTTTAGACAATGATCAAAATCAAAAGAAAGCTTAGAAGTTAACAAAACAGTGGTCTGTTCAGAACTGGGCTTGAGCGCTCAAGGCCAGAGGCTTGAGCGCTCAAACCTGTTCTAACTGCAAATTTGAAAGAGGTTTTTAAGCAACTTTCAGGCCTTTGTGAGTTCAATGCAAGTATAGAGAACTTGCTTAAACTCCCTAGCCTTCCTCAGAAAGATCAAAACAGTGAATTCATCACATGTTTTTACTACCTTTTGGAAAATGTTTGAGACTTGAGCTTGATTCTGGACTTTGAGAGGTTGATTATGGATGTTCTTGGCTTGTATTCTGTACGAATTGGACAATGTAGGTGGTTGACAGATGATCAAGGGTCGAATTTCTAGGTTTTGTGGGTGGTATTGTAGGTGGTTTTAATGGTAGAAGGATGGTTTTGAAGAGAGAGAGAGAGAGAGCAGTGGTTTTCTGGTAGAAACTGAAGGTAAGGAGTGGTAGAATCCGTCCTCAAACCAGGGGGCAATGGGTGGTTTTATAGAGTGAGTGGGAGGGAAGAAAAAAAAAAGAGAGAGAAGTGGGTTTGTGTATTTGGGAGCATTTCAGGCGTATTTTAGGACTTAGTGGGGTGTATTATACGTATAGGGATCGTATAAGATCAACCACAGACGCTCCCATGCAGGAAATCTCATGATGAGATACTCTGCAAGTTGCTGACTGGACGGGGGTTGAGCGCTCAAAGCTGTGGACTTGAGCGCTCAAGGTGCTCCTCAGGGGTTTGAGCGCTCAAAGCCATGGACTTGAGCGCTCAAGGCTATGGATGGCAGATTGATGGTTTGGCTTGGTTCAACAATGCTTGGGTTGGTTTGGCACATTTTGATTGCTTGGGTAGTGTTTGGTTGGTTTTGGTCAAACTCAAATCATTTTCACCAGTTCCAGGTAATTGTGATTGATCCGTTTCATCATCGGAGATGCATGAGCGTATTTCGGGTTCAAAATTGGGGTGTCTACAGCCTTTATAGGTCATGTCAATTCCCAAGATCCTTTAGAAGAAGTGGAATTGGGAGAAGGAATTGTTCCAAACACTATACAAATCAACAAAGAACTTGATGCTACCTCGTAGGCCAAGTTGATCACAGTGCTTAAAGAGAACAAAGAATGCTTTGCTTGGAGTTATAAAGAATTGACAGGTTTGAATAGAGATTTGGTTGAACATGGATTACCTATTAAACATAATTGCAAACCTTTCAAACAACTTCCAAGAAAAATGTCTCCTGAAACCATATCTTTGGTTAAAAAGGAAATTCAAAATCTTTTGAATGCTGGTTTTATTAGAACAGCAAAATATGTAGAGTGGCTATCAAATATTGTTCCTGTTATCAAGAAAAATAGGAAAATTAGGGTTTGCATTGATTTTAGAAATTTAAACACTGCAACCCCTAAAAACGAATACCCAATGCCTGTAGTAGACATGCTTGTGGATAGTTCTGCAGGCCATAAAATCATGTCTATTATGGACGGACATTCAGGGTATAATCAAATTTGTATAGCTGAAGAAGATGTTCATAAAACTGCATTTAGAGCCCCAGACAATCTTAGAACCTTTGAATGGGTTAAAATGCCTTTTGGACTAAAAAATGCTGGTGCTACTTATCAAATAGCTATGAACACTATTTTCCATGAAATAGTTGGGGGTTTTCTAGAATGTTACATAGATGACATTATTGTCAAATCAAAATCGATTGATGATCATGTAGAACATTTGAAAATAGCTTTTTCAAAGATGAAACATTATCAACTAAAGTTGAATCCTGCTAAATGTGCTTTTGGAGTAACAACAGGTAACTTTTTAGGGTATCTAGTCCACAGTAAAGGTATTCAAGTTGATAACAATAAAGCTAAAGCTATTATTGAAGCAAAACCTCCTTCAAACAAGAAAGAACTTCAAAAATTTCTTGGTCAATTGAATTTTCTTCGAAGGTTTATATCTAATACTGCAGGGAAAACTAAAGTCTTCTCTTCTTTGTTGAAATTGAAGGATGGGGAGGACTTCGAATGGACACAGGAGCATGATGATGCTTTCAAGGCCATCAAGGAGTACTTGGTTAATCCACCAGTTCTTGTTCCACCTAAAAAAGGAGAGCCTGTTAAACTGTATCTAGCAGCGAATTATGACTCAATAGGAGTTTTGTTGGCTCAAGACAATGAAGAAGGGAAGGAGCAAGCTATCTATTATCTAAGTAGGTTTCTAAATGATTGTGAAAGTAGGTATTCTGCAGTAGAAAAACTATGTTTAACTTTGTTTTTTGCTTCGAAGAAACTCAGGTACTATATGATGCCTAGAGTGACTTATGTAATTTCCCAGACTGATGTTATGAAGTATATGTTATCTCAACCTCTACTTAGTGGCAGAATTGGGAAATGGATTATATCTTTAATTGAATTTAATCTAGAGTATGTTCCTCAAAAATCAGTTAGAGGACAAGCTTTAGCTAATTTTTTGGCTGACCATCCAAACGGAATTGAAACTCCTGAAATAGCAGATGTTGATACAGTGACAATTAAGCCATGGAAGATGTGGTTCGATGGTTCGAAAACATCTCAGATGGCTGGAATTGGGGTTGTTTTGGAATCTCCTCAGGGTTTGAAAACCAAATTTGGATTTCAGATAAATGAAGGGGAATGTACCAATAATCAAGCAGAATATGAAGCTTTAATTATGGGTTTAGAACTTTTGCTTACTCTGAAAGTCGACATAGTTGAAGTGTTTGGAGATTCTCAATTGGTCATAAACCAGGTTACTGAAGAATTTGGTTGCCATAGTGCTGGTTTAAAACCTTATTTTCAATATGTGAAGTTGTTAATTAAACAATTTCATATGATTACTTTTACTTACTTTCCAAGGTTCTTTAATGGAGAAGCAGATGCAGTGGCTCAAAGAGCATCAGGATTTAAGTTTATCACTGATGAAAGCAAAGAATTTTGTCAGTTAACTTTAAGGAAATCCTTACCAATGCTTAAAAATAGATATACTGATTTCGAAGTATGTGAAATCACTACTACTCCTAGTTCGAATGACTGGAGACAGTCATTGATTGATTATTTGACAAAACCTGATGCTAAAACAGATAGAGCAATAAGGCTGTCAAACATTATTATATTGGGATCACGTCGGATAAAAGGAGACAGATACCTACTCATAGCCAATGAGCGATATTTGCTCCAACCTCTATAGCCAGCAGGATCATCCATCTTTACCACCACTATTTCAGATGGTAAACCCCATAGAAAGGGCTTAAGAGTTAGGGAAGTTGGAGGATTCAATGGATCAATAGGCTCAGAATCTTCCTCTTGAACCACCACATAAGAGTGGTCCCTTCGAATCTCACCAATAATTGGTGTGACAGTGTTTCTCGTATCGACAGGGATTGGGTCATTAAGAACCAAGTTTTCGAAGGCACTTTGGGTGTTGGAAACGTCAACCATGGTTTAGTTGAGATAATAATCAATTTACAACGAAGACTGGTGATTAATTTTACCAGTAATTAAGCCCTTTTATAGGCAAAATTTTAAGTAGGAAACGATTCAAATTCCTGAAGATGGGGAACGTGCAGATTAACTGCCCATTATCTATCAATTCCTCATTGGAAACGTATGAACTGCTCAAGATCACTCTGAATAACTTCCTCTTTTGAAGTTTATATGAAGTCGAAGCGGCAAAAGGCACATTAACACTTATTCAAATTCCTTGAACAATGATGTTAATGTGGGGGGTATGTTTACATATAAAATTAACAAATCCAATAATTGATTGACACGTAATAAAAAATGCCAAACATTGGCAATTACCTGTTGATGAAGATACACTGGATTAAAGGAATACATTTGAGTAAATACGATGTCGTATTGTTTCTCAAAATAAAAAAGCGGTTATTGGCGGTTACAAGTCAAGGATAAAATGGAAACTGATTTCGAGGCCATGATGTTAACTGCTAAACACATAAACTCCACGTGTAAACTTGTGAAACAGAGTAGATGGCGGTTAGAACACGTGGAATACTTCTTGAAAGGCAGTTATTTCCTTAACTCATAATCATTTGAGTTAGTTTAAGTAACTATGCAGATTCAAAATAAAAGCTTCTGGAAGAAGAATTGGAAGAATTCAAATTCAGACGTGGAAGAAGGAAGAAACTGCCAACTCGAAGAGTAGAAGTTAGAGTTCGAAGCAAGCCAAGTTCAAATTCATTGGGCGGGAAGTTCAACTGCAAGCAGTGTCTATAAATAGAAGAAATTGAAGAGTGAAATACCCCCGGACAAATCTTCAACAAACAGCTATAAAAAAAGCTGATGCTTGGTTTGTTCATTGGCAAAGTAGTTTAGGATTTCAAACTCAGTTCGAAGTAGATTAGGAAGTAGATTAGGAAGTAGTTAGGATCAATCTCGATTGTTCTTGTAACAATCACCTGGTCGAAGTTCTTGTTCTTGTATTTGAAGTTGGAAGCAATTTCGAAGTAAGTTTACCTTTGATTTATCAATCGAAGTATCTTGTTTCTTTGTTGTTCTTTGATTTCCTAAGTATATTGGTTTGTATTTCTTCATTTGTTAAGAAAAAATCCTCTTAATTGAGGTAATTGAACCAACACAACACAATCGCCTGATTATATTTGGTTTTTTCAAAGTTAATCTGAGTGAGGAGATTGAAACTCTCTCTAGCACGCTCGCATTCGATTATTTTGCTATAAAGAAGTAAAAGAACCACGAAACAGCAGTACCACATGTCTTACAATATACAAAAGGGGATATATTGTTTCACTATTTTAGCAGTGTAACATGAAACATGAGAATTTTTCAAATTTGAACTTCAAATTATAACATAACAAATTCTCATAAATTATTGAAAATCGAGAGTTTATTTATTTTCTCCTCCGAGGTTAAGTGTTTCAATCGCAAATGCAAGTCAAGTGACAAAGAAGAAATTCTCCCTACAATGCACCCCATCCAAACATTGTACTGCAAAGATTGCAAAAGGAAAGTAACAAATGGTAAAATAGATGATTGTTGTTAAGAAAAAACACTTTGGAATTTTGCAAGATTTAACAACAATTAAAGCCTGAATGAGAGATTAAAGGCTTCAATTCATTTACAAAAAAGAGGGGAAAAAAAGAAGAAGAAGGAACTTCCTTCAAGAAGTTTTATAAATAAATTAATAAAAAGATGAAAGAAAACAAATAAATGTAAAAGATCATAATAAAATGACAAAATATATAGTTCCATACCATTTTTCTTTACTTCAGTGGGTCTCCCATAGATCCATGAATGAATCATAAACCTAGCAAAAAACACGTTCTATGAACGGAAAGGATTTCAAGTGCGAAAGTTGAAAAAAATTTCATATCCAACAAATCTCAACTTAGTGTAAACTGTCAAAACTTATAATCATTCATCACATCTACTAAAACTTAAAAAATGGAAAGCAAATATATTTGAAACTTAACCCAACAATCAAAACTGTCATTATGAAATTCTCAATGCCTTTCATTGTGAAATCCAAAATTTAACCACGATTTTTTGCACATAAATAGTTAATAGTATAAACTGATTGCATATGAAACGTAATGAAGACGTCCTCGAGACTCGAGCTACACACCTGCAAAGAATAAAAACTGACGTTATAAAAGATAAGAACATGAATGGTTTGCAGTTGCACTCATGTATTTGTATAGACTTGATAGTAATGATTTTAGAAATGATAATATCCAAAGGAAAAAAATCTTACCTTTCCTTTGATATATTTTATTTTTTGAAAACACAAATCACAACTGATTGGTAGTTTATAAAGATTTTTAAATTTGAACTTTCAATTTTATTAGTTAACTTTCGCTCCAATATGGGAATAAATTGAAGTGTTTGACATGGGAAAGATTGAGATTTTTGGATTTGAAAATTCAAAAATGATTTTTAGGATGTGTGTAGTTGTAATAATCCGAAATTTTAAATAAAATTTAGGATTATTTAATTTTGTTTTAATTACTTTAATTTCGTTATTTAATTTCTAATTGCACTTAGGACCCTTAATTTGCAATTACTACGGTTTATACCCTAATACTTCCTAATTGCTACAAATTCGACCCTAAGACACGTTTACTTTTTAATCGCGAGCATTACATTTTTATAAATTCATTTCATACATAATTATACACTTTTATACACATACACAAGCAATACTAGTACACATACACACATATGTGTATACATATACTTTATACATCATCCTACACTACCCAACCACCACCAACCATCACCAATACCACACTCTACCTCCTCCCATCAGCCAAAATCAGTCCCCTTGACTGCCATACACTCCACCACCCTCCCCCATCACTTCCTAACCCACTATGGTACTTCTTTCACCCATCCTACACTCCAAACTCCACCCAAAACTCATTTTATACTCCCCCAAACCCCAAAATTCGTCCAGAACAGCTACTGCCCCTCTCATTCACTCTCTTCCTCCTCCAAACTCTCCCAAGAACTCCCAAACCAAGAACACAAAGCCCCATTAACATCCTTCAAGTTCTAGAGTGAGAAAAGTCAAGAAAATTGGGTTTTCACTTCAAAATATCAACCAAAAGCTCCCACCTCTCATCTTCCACTTCAAGATCATCCAACACACTCCAAGGTACCCACATTTCACCACCAAATCCAGCCAAGGCCGGTCAAAGAGCTCCCTCCACCGGTTTTTCGCAAAAACCCATTTTTTACCAAATCTTAGCAAAACAAGGTAGAAACTCGTTCCCAACCTATTCCAAGTTTTTGAACGAGTTAGAATAGTCTAGGAGTAGTTTATAGTTAATGGGTTAAAGCCCCAAGTCAAGGGTTTCACGAAACCCGAGCCAAAACGCGATGTACTCTTTTGACCCGAAACTTTATTTTCGTGCTTAGTAAACTCTAGATTCATTGTGGTTCATGTTGTTAATTATTCCGCATGTTTAATACTTTACTAACTGTTTATATGAGTTTATCTATGAATTTATTGTGCTTAACCTTGTTCTTGATCGTTGTGTTAAAGTTAGGGGTTTAAAGTGTAATTTTGTGAAATTTGGTGTGCGTACTTGTGTATTATTTACGAAACCTATTTTTATCAACTAAGTGTCACTACTGGAAATTTAGGAGTGTAACGAAATGACCAGAATGCCCTTCGGGTGTAAAATGACCATTTTGCCCTTGTGTGTGTAAATTACATAATGTGTAATTTTGTACTTAATAAAAATATCAAGGAATTGCGTTTTATGACAAGTTAGGACTTTATTAACTAAAATAAAGTATTTTTACGTATTTACCCTTGTCGGAGGCAAAATTACATTTTTGCCCTTGTATTA
Source organism: Vaccinium vitis-idaea (assembly GCA_963854785.1). NCBI lineage: Eukaryota > Viridiplantae > Streptophyta > Magnoliopsida > Ericales > Ericaceae > Vaccinium > Vaccinium vitis-idaea. The sequence continues at coordinate 36,899,040 of OY978215.1, read as the reverse complement.
TGTTTATTTACAAAAAGGCCCCTAGAGTTTGTAAATTACACTAAGGACCCTAGAGTTGTGAAATTATGTTGGACACCCTTGTACTTACTTAAAATGACATTGGTGACCCTTAATTTCTTTAAATTACGTTTTGGCCCCAATAGTTTAGTAAATTACATTTTGGCCCCTGTAGTTTGAATTTATTACATTTAGACCCCTAGTTTTCGATTACTTGAATTTCGTGAACTTGTGAATCGAGACATTCGTTTGTGACCCTTAGAATATCGTTATCACTTTGCTTCTACTGTTAAGTGCACTTTCCATAAACGTGTTGAATGTTAGAATGGACAACTAGGTTCCCGGGTTGGGCGATCGTACGCGGATATCACATAGACGATGAGGTTAATGGAAAAGTGAATTGGAATTGATTGATGGGGAGTTACCCCGAGATTGTTGTTGAATGGCAGTTCTGCCAAGTGATTGTTTCGGAGGATTATTTGGCAGTCTGCTATGATTTCGAAACCCTAGGATATGACACTCTGTGATTTGCTTCATTTGAATACTGAGGTGTTATAAGGGTGGAAGTATTATAGACCAGTTTCGGCTATATACCTACAAGACCTGGCAGTTGCCATACGTAGCCCAGTGGTACAGTTTTGTCCCTGGAAAATTCATCCTTACGAGGCGGCTGACGGCTGGATTAAGTACATAACTTATACCTTTCGTTGGGGCCCCCGAGTGAAGGGCAAGCAAGGGGGGAGTAAATCACAGTTTGGTCATATTCCTTAGTGGTTAACCGGGAGGAAAGTTCCCTAGGTTGAGAACTTAGATGAATATGTAAGTTAATGGCTAGTAATGAAATCAGCTATGTGTTTAATTTCTGCTTTACGATTTATTTCCTGCTTATTCCTTTAATTACTGCTTTTCAATCATATATGTTGTACTTGTATGTTTAGCAAGGGTTGGGAGGGTTAGAGTAGCTATTGAGTGATTTATCGCTCACGGTGTTACACTTCGTGTGACCCTGGTATAATACTATGATGTTGCCTCGCGACTCGGACGTATTATGCCAGACTGTGATCAAGCAGGTACTGTTGGTGTCGAAGGAGACGGTTATTTCGGAACCGAGGGTTTTCCGGAACTGAGGGTTTTTCGGCAGACCAGGCTCAGGAGGAGCCGTGGAATCTAGAGTTGAACCTTAATCTGTAGAACCCACCCCTTTATTTTTAATGTTGGATCTGTAATATTAATTTCTCAAACCGTACTAAGTATTTTGTAATGGGTTGCACTTCACGTTTTCCAACGTGTACTCTGATGGAAACTCTTTTTATTAAATTAATCCTAATTAGTTGTCTTAATTAATGCTTCCGAAAATCGGGGCGTTACAGTAATCAAATCTCACATGTGTTGCTTGAAAACCCCAATCACAATCCAACTAACTCATGCCACTTGTCATGACCACATTTCTCGCGAAAACCCATCCTGCAATAATATATAAGATATCATCCAAACTTTGATATAAAAATAGGAGGTAATTAAATATTCATCATACCAAATAGATTTTCACCCCCCCTTACTTTACGGGGTTATGTTTTCATCCTCTTTTAATGTAATTTACCATTATTACCCTTTCTTGATTATATAAAAAACTTTTACCTATGAAAGTTTTTTTTTTTTTAATGTTTTCATCCAAAATTCTTTATAGGTAAATTTTTTTTATGGGTTAAGATTTTTTGGATGAAAGCATAAGAATTTTGGATAGAAATATAAAAAAAAACTTTTACCTATATGCGACATTCATTTTAGTCCTTAATCTCTCTCTCTCTCTCTCTCTCTCTCTCTCTCTCTCTCTCTCTCTCTCTCTCGCTCTGTGTGTGTGTGTGTGTGTGTATATATATATAGAGGGCAAAGTGGGTTTCTTTGAATTTTGGTATGGAAACATAACTCCAGAAAGCGTACAAGATGAAACTCTAATTTGAAGGTGGTTGGAGGATGATTATTTAAGTGGCCCTAAAAATAGCATCCTCATAATTCTCATAACCAAAAAATGATTCATCACTAGAAGAAAAATAGCATTACTTAAACATTAGTCCTCCACCCTAGTGTAGGTTATGTTTTCATCCTTGTCATAATTTGAAGTTGTGTTTCATTCTTACATTTAAATAATTCCAAAACTACCCTTTTTCATTATTTCCCTAATAAATTGGCTCCATAAGTTGGGGTCCTAAGTAACCAGTATTGAGGGATATAATTTAGGAAGCCAAATCTCGTCATTTACTCTTTTCTATGTATTTACCAGATACCAATCAAAACAAACCACTACCCACTAGGCATTCTCGTCGCCCTTCTTCCCCATTATTTTCGTGTCTTTCTGTCCCCGTCGTCCCCATTCTCCATCGCCAAGCTACAGCTCACCGGGAAAACCCTAAACAGCTACAAACGAGGTTGTTTCATAGCTCGAGATCATAAGTGGTTCAATATATACCGAATTGTTTTTCTTCTTCTTATTTTATTGGTTTTTTGATGAATCTATTGATGAATACGAAATATTGGGAGGCAATTCCTGGTTTTGGTGAAACATTCCATGACTCATACTTTAACTCGATCAAATACTATAGTGGTCAAATCCAACCTGAATTCATGGTAAATTCAAAAATTATCCAAACAGATTTCATGTTCAATTTGCTCATATTTCATAATAAGATTACATATAATTGATTCCTTAATTTAGAATTGAATCAAAATAGCATTTATGAACGATATATTTCATGGTAAATTTAAAAGAGCCTACATGATAAATGTAACATGGTAAATTTAAAAGAGCCTGCATGATAAATGTAACATGATTGATTCCTTTCAAATTGAATAGAACCACTGGTCATAGTAAATTGGTTCAACATTCATGGTAAATTTAAAATTGATTTATGATACAATTACTTATTATTCTTTTGAAATTGAATCAAACCACAGTCGATAGAAGAAAAGCTATAGATCAAGTTGGTGTGATCAGTCGGCCGGGATTTGTAACCCCATTAAGACAAATCGATTGTCTAGCCAACTAATCGATGTGCATGAGGAGGAGTTATTTTACCTTTTGTAGATTATCTTACTATTTAACATGCACCTACATATGGTAAATTGGTCCAGAAGTCATGGTAAACTCAAAGATGAATCAAACCAGCATTCATGATATGATATATTGAATCAAAGTGTATATCATGGTAAATTTGAAAGAGATCCTTGCAAATTGATCAAATCAGTGGTAATGGTACACTAGTTAAACATTCATGGTAAATTTCAAATTGACGGAGAAGGACGAAGAAGAAGAGGAAGATGAAGAAGCAGAGGAAGAGAAATGGAGTAGGCCGAAGAGGAAGATAATTAAATTTCAAATTGATGACGGAGAACTTAGTTCTCAAATTGATGGAGGAGAACGAACATAAAGATAAAATGAAAATAAGACTAGTTGTATTTGGTAATTTTGAACTATTGAATTCCTCCCTTTCAATAATCCTTGATTACATAATGAATATTAATGCAATCCCACTAAATTAGGAAGTACAATATACATATATGTATAGATATCATAATAAAAGGGTAAGAAAGGCAAATCACATATCAAAAGGATGTAAATCTAACTCTGAAAAGTGGGCATGATGAAATTTTACGTGGTATGAATGATTCTTTAAAATTTTTACTTAGTAGACAAGGTCAAGGCTCGATTCTCAGGATGGAAGATGAGAAATATATCGTTGGTAGGTCGCTCTACTCTTGTTAAGTCAATCACAAAGTGATAGGCGCGCAATATCATAGATATGAGCGCCTAAGTAGGGCGGATTAGCGCATTAGAGGCGCGATTTATTCCATTTTCCACTTGATGCGGTGTTGTGTCTTGTTTTTGGTGTTTGTGTTTGTTTTGTAGGAAACAGGCCGAAGGAGCACGAGAAAGTGGCAATAGGACATCGGGCATGTTGGGAACCGGTGGGACCCAAGCAAGGACGACCAAACAGCTGGAATTTCAGTTTAGCAGGCTCGGTATCGATACAGGACTTCTCCTGTATCGATACCCAAGTGCTCATACGCGAACAGAATGTCTGGGTATCGATACAGGTCTTTCCCTGTATCGATACCGAGGGTCTTAAAAGCCAGAAATTGACTTGCCACATGTTTTGACTTCGGGGGGAGATAAATACTCCGATTTTAGGTCGAATTAGGGTTTGAACTTTGTTAGTTTTTCGTCTAGTTTTCGCAGCCGTTTTTCCTTCGGAGATTCGACTTTTCGGAGCTTATTTTCATTGAAGTTTTTAGCGTTTCGTTGAGGATTCAAGTGTTGCTTTCGGTAACTTTCTACTTTCTTTACATTAATCTCAGTTTGCGGGAGTTTGTCCGCGTTCTGAGACTCGAATCTTGTGTTTTAATTCATATTCAAGTAAAATAGCATGTTTAGTTTCGGAATTTTCTTATGTGTACTGTTCAATATGAGTGAGTAGTTTCTAGGTATGGTCGCGGGGTGATTAACACGCCGTGGCCAGGGCTGGATACGTTCTTGCTTCGATTTCACGGTTAATAACGGTAAAAGCAATTTTAGGTTATTAAAGAACGTCCGTTGGACGAATCCGGGCATCGTCGGAGCCCATGTAACGCGAGGTACGGGGGACCAAAACTCGTTCTTCGCTGTACATGGGTAAACGGCGACCACGAGGATTCGCATCTTTCGGGGTATCTTTTTCTCTCTAAAGTCAACTGTTTTTGGAACAACGAATGGAGCAGGAAATATCCGGACCTGGTCACCGTGTTATGAACCCTACGACTGTACTTTCTTTTAAATAATTTTAGTAAAATCAGTTTCTCTTTTAGTTTTCGTGAATTCTCCAACAAAACCATAAAGGGTGGCTACCTAAGAGCCGTGTTTAAACTAGCATCCCGAGTTTTTAGTTGAGCACTTTCTACCTTCTCTGTGGATTCGATTCCGGTCTTACCGGGTATTGTGCTACACCGGTCTCCGCCCTACGCTTGGGGCAACCCAGTAATTTAGGTATAGGATTTCGGTCAAGCATTTTTGGCGCCGTTGCCGGGGAAGGCAAGAGGTGTTAAGAATTCGGGTAGTTAGTGTTATTTGAATTTCAGCTTTAATTTTATTTTAAAAAATATATAAAAATTTTTTAGGTAAATCTTTAGTTGTTATTTTTAAAATTGAGTCAAGATAGGTAAAGGAAGGAAGGGTTCACCAAAGGAGGACCCGCTCTTCTTCTGAGACCCATCTAAGCGTCTAGTTAGGATAGATAGAGAGTCGTTGGTAGAAGTTCCACTTGAGTCTCAGTTTGAGTCAGTAGGATTCCAGTTTGAGTCTAGTCAGTCTGAGTCCGAGTCTTCCGTAGGTCCACTTGAATCCATTCCCATAGACGACATTTTCATAGAATTTCCCAATCCATTGTTCGTCTTAGAGAGTGAACCACCGATGGCGGAACAGAGAACTATGCAGGATTACATCCATCCCGAGAGGACTACTCCTCGTGGCCCAATAGTTCTGCCAACTGAGACTGTGGAGGCACGCAACGCTTTCACTGTGAAACCGGGAACCCACAATGCCCTTCCTCTCTTTTACGGGAGGGAGAATGAGGACCCATATGAGCATGTCCGCCACTTCGAGGGGTTGGTGCGCACCCTAGCCACCACTACCCAATGGGAAAACGCTTGCCTTAAGCTTTTCCCTGCTTCTCTGAAAGATGGGGCGGACAAGTGGCTCAGAATGCAGAAGGAGCAATCTCTTACGACATGGACTGCTGTTAGGGAGCTGTTCTATAGGAAATACTTCTCGGAGAGCAAGTCACAGCACCTGACTCGCCAAATCCAGTCATTTAGGCAAAAAGAGGGCGAGTCATTTCTGAGGTACTGGGAGAGGTTTAAAGACTTGTTGTTGTCTCTACCCCACCATGGGTATGAGAAACACCAGTTGGTGACATTCTTCCAGTTGGGCCTAAACATTGCGACGGCCCAGCAGATTGAGTACCTCTGTAAGGAGGGAGATTTCTTAGATAAGGGCCCAGATGAGGCATGGGATTTCCTAGAGGAGTTGGCCGATAAGTACCGAAGTTGGGAACCTTCCGACCTCGCTGACAGGGCCATAGCTGCATAGGGACCCAGTGGGTCCGGTATCTTCCCCATGAGTGTGAGAGACCATACCGTCCAGACTCAGTTGGATAGATTGACCAAGCAGATGGAGGACTTGCGGATGAAGCAAGTCCAACAGGTGAATGATGTGAGAGTTGAGGAGGTGTGTGCGCTTTGTGAGTGTCCGGGGCATTCAGTGACTGCTTGCCCCGCTTTTCCGATGGTTAAGGAGGCATACCAAAGTAACCAGGCTGAGGTGAATGCGGTGAACCAACGTTGGGATCCGTATTCAAACACCTATAATCCGGGCTGGGCTCATAACCCAGCCCTGGGATGGAGAGATCCTAAAGCACCAGGCACCACCTCAGCAACAGGTGCAACCATACCAGCCTCAGCAAGGCCAAATGTCCCAATATCGTTATCCCTCACAGAATCAGCAGGGGTACGGTCCTTCATATTCTGGACCACCCCCAGGCATAAATCATCCACCGAGGGATAAGCAGACTGATGACATGTTAAAGGCTCTCATGCAGTCTCAACTGAGCTTTACTGAGCAGACTAAGCAAACAATTGGAGACATTAGGTCTCAATTAACCCAGTTGACGGCAGTAGTTGGGCAAAACCAACAGGAGAGGGGAAAATTTCCCTCTCAACCTCACGCCAATGCTGTCGGTTCTAATTATCTGGGAGATGGTTCAGGCTCGAGTAATTTGAACCCCAGTCCGGAGGAAGCAAAGGCGATCACTACTCTCAGAAGTGGGAAGGTGATCGATAAGACTATTCCTCTGAAGCAAAAATCGGTTCCACTTCTGGTTCCGGTCGCTGCACCAGTAGTAGTCCCGGACGTGGGGAAAGGTACTGAGGAAGAGAGAGAGATAGAGTCACCTGAGGTGGTGGTGCCTGCTCCTGCGGCCCCCACGACTCCTTTGCCACCCGTCGCACCATATCCCCATCGCTTGGTGGCAAAGCCAAGCGTCAATGTGAACTTCCAGATCCTTAGAGTTGTTTAAGAAGGTTCAGTTTCCTATATCCTTGATGGAAGCCATTGACGCTATTCCTCAGTTCGCCAAGGTGTTAAAAGAGCTATGCACGTCGAAACAGAGAACTAAGAGTCAGTGCAATGTGCTACTGACGGAGCAAGTGAGCTCCATTCTCCAGGCTGATATTCCGATTAAGCGGAAAGACCCAGGTTGTCCCACTATCCCTATAGCTATTGCGGGCCAGAGTTTTGAGAAGGCCTTGCTGGATTTGGGAGCGAGTGTCAACTTGCTCCCTTATTCGGTATATCTGAGATTAGGCTTAGGTGATCTTAAAGCCACACCGGTCACGCTACAGTTGGCTGACCGGAGTGTGAGAATTCCTAAGGGGGTAGTGGAGGATGTGTTGATACAAGTTGGGGAGTTTCTGTTCCCCGTGGATTTCATTGTCTTGGACACGTGTCCAATCCCGGAAGTCTTTGAGAAGACTCCCATTATCCTTGGCCGTCCGTTTTTAGCCACCTCCAGTGCTGTAATGAATTGCAAAACTGGACAAGTCCAATTATCATTTGGGGACTTGAAAATGGAGGTGAATGTTTACAATGTCGATAGTCGAGTAGAGGATGATGAGGAGGTCTATGAGGTTAGTCTGATCGACACGCTGGTGCAAGAGCATGTCGAGAATATGTTGTATAAGGATCCTCTGGAGATAGCGCTGACCGCCGATGAGGCGTCATTTTTAGATTCTCCAGAGGTAGGGAGTTTGATGGAGATGCTAGCAGTTGAGGATGTATGTGGCGCCGTTTGGGACCCAGTTCTCGAACCGCTGGGCACCCCATTATCTAAAGCTCTCCCATCATCGGTCCAGCCACTGAAACCTGATTTGAAGCCTTTACCGGATACGTTGAAATATGCCTTCCTTAAAGGTAATGATACGTTTCCGGTAGTGATCTCCTCCTCCTTGGAGGTGGATCAAGAGGCTAAATTACTTGCCCTGCTGAGAGAGCATATAGGGGCAATTGGCTGGACGATAGCAGACCTTCAGGGTATTAGTCCTACGGTGTGTACACACCGCATTTTTCTGGATGAGGATGTGAAGCCTTCTAGGCAACCTCAGCGCCGTCTGAACCCCAATATGAAGGAGGTGGTTAGGACGGAAGTGCTTAAGCTGTTAGATGCGAGTATCATTTACCCGATTGCCCATAGTGAGTGGGTAAGTCCTGTGCAGGTTGTGCCTAAGAAGGCAGGAGTGACTGTAGTGAGGAATGAGGAAGGGTGAGTTAGTGCCAACCCGTGTTCAGACCGGGTGGCGCGTTTGCATTGACTACCGGAAGCTCAACGCGAGCACCCGGAAGGACCATTTTCCCCTCCCATTCATTGACCAGATTTTAGAGAGAGTCGCGGGCAGAGCGTTTTATTGCTTCCTGGATGGATACTCTGGCTACAATCAGATTGAGGTAGCCATGGAGGACCAGGAAAAGACCACATTTACGTGCCCATATGGTACTTTTGCCTACCGTCGCATGCCTTTTGGCTTGTGCAATGCTCCCGACACCTTTTCACGGTGTATGATGGGAATTTTTAGCGACATGGTAGAGAAGATAGTGGAGGTATTTATGGATGACTTTTCAGTTTTTGGGGATTCGTTTGACGGATGCCTCGAGAACTTAGGGAAAGTCTTGACTAGGTGCGAGGAGAAGCGCCTTGTGCTCAATTGGGAGAAGTGCCACTTCATGGTGACCCAAGGTATTGTGTTGGGACACATTGTCTCATCTAAGGGTATTGAGGTGGACAAGGCGAAGATAGACTTAATTGCGAATCTTCCCACTCCGAAAACTGTTAAGGATGTCCGTTCTTTTCTAGGTCACGCCGATTTTTACCGGCGATTCATTAAGGACTTCAGCGCCATCTCCCGGCCTTTGTGTCAGTTGTTAGTGAAAGACACACCATTTGTGTGGTCCGACGCTTGTGAGGGGGCCTTTCAGAAATTGAAGCGGAGTCTCACAACTCCGCCAATCGTTCAGTCCCCAGATTGGAGTTTGCCGTTTGAGCTTATGTGTGACGCGTCCGACTATGCAGTCGGAGCAGTTTTAGGTCAGAGGCGAGGGAAAGATCCCTGTGTGATTTATTATGCGAGCAAGACATTGAATGAGGCACAACTTAACTATACCACCACTGAGAAGGAATTATTAGCGGTTGTGTTTGCCTTAGATAAGTTCCGGTCCTACTTGGTGGGGTCGCAGATTGTGGTATATACCGATCATGCGGCCTTGAGGTATTTGATGACCAAGTAGGATGCGAAGGCTCGCCTTATCCGGTGGATTCTTTTGTTGCAAGAATTCCACCTCATCATTAAGGATAAGAAAGGGGTAGAGAATGTAGTGGCTGACCACCTGTCTCGTTTGGAGTTTGAGGACCCCACCTCTCATCTCCCTATTGTGGATACCTTTCCCGACGAGCAGTTGTTCGCTGCTAATACGTGCCCGTGGTTTGCAGATATCGCCAATTATTTGGTGACTGGGCAGATTCCACCCCATTGGTCTACATCTGAGAAGCAGCGATTTTTGAGAGAGGTCCGGCAGTATATTTTCGATGATCCCTATGTGTTTAAGTACTGCGCGGACCAGATAGTGCGCCGTTGTGTCCCCGAGGTTGATCAGAGGGGAATTCTAGAGTTTTGTCACTCAGAGGCGTGTGGCGGTCATTTTTCCGCCAAGAAAACCACCGCCAAGGTTCTTTAGTGTGGCTTCTTTTGGCCAAATCTATTTAAGGATGCATATGTTTTCTGCAAGTCTTGTGACCGGTGTCAGAAATTAGGTAAAGTTGGCCCGAGAAATATGATGCCCCTCCACAATATTTATGTGTTGGAGGTTTTTGATTGTTGGGGCATTGATTTCATGGGCCCATTCTCAGTGTCACATGGTTTTGAGTATATCCTCCTGGCGGTGGATTATGTGTCTAAGTGGGTAGAGGCGATTCCTACTAGGACCAGTGATTCTAAAGTGGTGCTTGAGTTTTTAAAGAGTCATGTTTTGTCGAGATTTGGCATGCCACGTGCCATAATCTCTGATCAGGGCACCCACTTTTGTAATCGGTCCTTTGAGGCATTGATGAGGAAGTATGGCATCTCTCACAAGGTGTCTACGGCCTATCACCCTCAGACAAATGGCCAAGCTGAGCTGGCCAATCGGGAGATTAAGGGAATCTTAGAGAAAACAGTAAACCCGAGTAGGAAGGATTGGTCCCTGCGACTGATTGATGCGTTGTGGGCCTACCGCACTGCTTACAAGACCGTATTGGGTGCTTCACCCTATCGGCTTGTTGACGGTAAGGCCTGCCACCTGCCCGTGGAGATGGAGCATAAGGCCCATTGGGCCATTCAGACGGTGAACGCAAGTTTGCCAGAGGCAGGTGCCCATAGGAAGCTCCAACTGTGTGAGCTTGAGGAAATTAGGAATGACGCGTATGAGAGTACTAGCATTTATAAAGCTAAGGTTAAGGCGTACCATGATAGGAACATCCAGCGCAAAACCTTTAGTATTGGGCAGAAAGTTTTATTATATAACTCGCGCATTCACTTATTTCCAGGGAAGTTGAGGTCTCGCTGGGACGGGCCATATATAGTCCATCAGGTTTACCCGAACGGTTCAATAGATGTCTGCGACCCTAAGGATAATCATATTTTCAAAGTTAATGGGCAGCGTCTTAAACCATTTTTAGAAATCATCGACATAGGTGAACCTGAGGAGGACTTAGTTGATCCGGTTTACTCGGATACTCCCGTTGTTTAGCCGTTGGGCTATGTTTTTACGGGTAGCTCACGCGTACCATGCTCTTCATTGAGTGTGGACCCGACTCCTAGCAATAGGGGTACCCATCATCGACTTGGGTATTTATAGCTTCGCACGCCGCTATTGAAATAAGGATCGTGTGCCCAGCTCTGGTTAGTAAAGGCGTTTTGTATATTGTCGTGTCTGTTTTTAACTTTCAAAAATATAAAAAAAAAAAAAAACAAATTTTCGGTCCGGTATAGCCACCTAATTTCTAGCCTTAAATTTGTGTATCTGGGTTTCGAACAATCTTATTGCCGTGTCTCGGATAGTCATAAAAGACGATTGGCTCTGATTTCTTTAAGGAAAAACCTTGAGTGATTTAACCTGTTGAGTCATGACTTACCCGGGATTGTTATGATGACCTTCTCTACACAAATTTAAGTGAGAAATTAGGGAGAAAAGTAGTACCCGTGTCTTTCACGTGACGGAAGTGGTGGTGTATTTTCTTTTTCTGTTATTGCTTTTTGGTTTTTCTGTGTACGCCCGGATACCACGTGCCGGGCTGGACTGACGTGTTTTGCAGGTTGCACGGTGAGCGTACCTGAAATTCCTCGTCTATCGGCCAGAGGTCATGGTGGTTGGCTGCCACCCGGAGGTCCAGTTCTTCCCCTTGTTCTTTCAATTTTTATGTCTCCATGCACTAGGGACATAGCATGTTTCTAGTTGGGGGGAGGGTGTACTGTGTACTTATACTTGCGTTGCTAGGTAGTTTTGGGGATACGGGTGTTATGCATCTTGTAAGTATCTTCGAGCAAATGTTCAACTTGAATGTATGCCTGTTTAACTTGAATGCATGCATATATTTGGCTATCTACATTGAACATAATGCACTGTTAAGCATGTGAATAAGTGTCCCCACATTGATAATAGCGTATCCTGAATAACATTCCCATGTTCCTTGTATTCCTTTCTACAATCGCATAAAATAGTAGGCTTTTGTTTTGCAAGTAAGAGACTAGTTATTTTTCATGCATTTGTGAGAATGAATAACGTGCATAGGGGATGAAACAGGGCAATTTTTGCATGATTAAACCACATACGAGTCCCTTTGACCCATCTTAAACCAGTCCGAGTCAGTTCCCGTGTCTAACTTAGGAAACCGGTGTTTTGGTTGGATTGAAGTTTGGGGGGAAGTCAAGCTCCGTGCATCATAAGTGTCGTACTGCTGTGGGAAAATTTGTGAAGCAATGTGCTTGTGAGAGATTAATAATTAAAGAAGTCTGATTAGGTGTCATGTTTTGGAAACCAAAACCCATAAACCCCAGCCTATTCAAAAAAAAAAAAAAAAAAAAAAAAAAAATTTAAGCCTGTCGGTATCGATACAGCAAAAGTGATGTATCGATACCGGTTGCCCCAATCCGGAACAGAACCTACGGGTATCGATACAGGTAAAACCCTGTATCGATACCGAGTGCCTTATAACACGAATTTTAAGGGTTTGACCGGTCATTCTCTCTCACTTTTCACCTTCTTCCCCAACTTCCTCTCTCTCTCTAACCCTAACCCACGAAAACCACCATTGTTAACCCCTCCAAACCTCCAAAAACTCCACCAAATCTTACCCAAATTCCACCAAACTTCACCAAAACTTTCCTTTTCTCCATCTCTACCACATATACCTCTCAAATCCCGTCCAAAACCCTTATCTCTCCAGATCTAAAACCCTAACTTCCAAAACCAAACTTCAAAATATGGCACCTAGGAAGGCTAGTATTACTGCTAAGGGTAAAGGGGCGGCTTCCTCGAGTGCCCCTCCAGAGCAAGCGACCGGAGGAAGGAGGACCAAAGATCAGATTGCCCGGGATGAACGGGAAAAATGGGAGGCTTCCATTGAACAGAGGGGCGTTAAGAACGAGCGCCACATTATCCGGGATGGGTTTCTCCCGAATGACATCACCATTCAAGCCATTGTGCGACAAGGTATGTCCTTTTGGTTCGAGCCGAACCCTGGGTATAATTTGGAACTCGTGAGGGAATTTTATAAAAATATTCGTGTACCAGCATCCGGGACTGCATTTAGTTCCGGGACTCAGATAACCTCACGAGTGGCTAAGACTCCCATCATAATCACACCCGATGTTATAGCTGCAAGTTTGCGATATGTGAGGCCGACCGATACGAACTACCCTTGCCCCGCTGAGGATTTTGTCCCACATAGAGTGGTGGGTATTTTGTATGAGAAACGTAAAGATGCTAGTATCCCTCACCGGCCGGGCAAGTTTAGGCCGGCATATCGGTTTGTGAACCAAGTGGTTTGTTACAATCTGGACCCGAGGGCAACTGAAAATAAGCCCTCTGAGAATACTGGGAATATGTTGACAGCCTTCATAGAGTCGGAGACTGTGTGTGACTGGGCATTATTCATTTACTCTAAGATTATCGACTTCCGCGATGCCCCAACACAGACCCGCATGCCATTTCCTTGCCTGATTACGGCCATCGCTAGAGACTCCGGGTTGCAAGGGGCCAAATGGTTCAACAACGATCCACTAGTCCCTGGGCCAATTGACAGCACCATTCTTACTAAGAGCATAGCCCAGTCTCGAGGTGCTAGAGGAGGAGCCTTTTTGACTACCGAACCACCCCCCAGCGCATCCAATACCACTTGGTTGCAGAAGATCTTTTGCCAAGGGGTCGCTACCATTCGAAGTCATCAGAAGCTTAAGAGAGAGGTGCAACAAAATGCAAGAATTCTGCAGCGGATGAATCACAGGGAAGAGTGGATGGTAGGGCGACTTGAGGGGTCGACTTCGGATCCATACGTTCCTCTTGAGTTGCCCGAGTTGGAGGTCAGTGATGATTTCACTGATGATGATGTTGCGGAGGAGAGTGAGGATGAGTCGGATTGATTATGGCACTTGTGTTGCATGGGGCTGACTTGAGGGTAGGTAGTATGATGAGGAGGTGTTATTTTATGTTGGGATATTCTGTTATTTCATGTGGTTCTTTTGTCTATTTTTCATTTGGGGTCTGTAATATAACTTGCATGGATGTTATCTTATCTTTATGTTGTGGACTTGGTTTGGGTGGCGCCGATGGGCGCATTGACAGGTTTTAGACATGACAGGTGCGGCCAGTCAGGGTAGTTAACCTTGAGCTTCTATAGGCCGTCACCTGATTTTGCAGTTTCCTATTTTGTTCTAACCAAGGTCAATATAATCCAAAAAGTCCTTAGTCGATCGTGTGCACGTATTTTATCTCTCACTTATGCATGATTAATAATGATGTTGCTTATTTTGTGAAATCATATTTGGACATATTGTGCAAATTGTGCGGTTATTTCTTGTTAAGCGTTGACTTTGATTGGCACGTGGAAACCAGTTGTTCGGTTCCACGCATCTCGCCAAGCGCTTATATGGGATGTTGAGGGTTCTAGTGAGTTGTGTAACGCGATTAGTTTTGTAGGGGTATTTATTCGAGCATGCGGCGCTATGCTAACCATGTTCAGTTTTCTGTCAAAGCATGCATGCATTTGAGTTACAGGCATATTAGGAGGCGAATATCTATTGCTATGATTGATTACTTCTACAGGTGTCATAACCCCCGTACCCCCGTTGGTGTTTCTAGTTTCCTTTCATTGTTTTTATCTCGTTCATTCCTAGGGACTAGCAACGCTCAAGTTGGGGGGTGTGATAGGCGCGCAATATCATAGATATGAGCGCCTAAGTAGGGCGGATTAGCGCATTACAGGCGCGATTTATTCCATTTTCCACTTGATGCGGTGTTGTCTCTTGTTTTTGGTGTTTATGTTTGTTTTGTAGGAAACAGGCCGAAGGAGCACGGGAAAGTGGCAATAGGACACCGGGCATGTTGGGAACCGGTGGGACCCAAGCAAGGACGACCAAACAGCTGGAATTTCAGTTTAGCAGGCTCGGTATCGATACAGGACTTCTCCTGTATCGATACCCAAGTGCTCATACGCGAACAGAATGTCTGGGTATCGATACAGGTCTTTCCCTGTATCGATACCGAGGGTCTTAAAAGCCAGAAATTGACTTGCCACGTGTTTTGACTTCGGGGGGGAGATAAATACTCCGATTTTAGGTCGAATTAGGGTTCGAACTTTGTTAGTTTTTCGTCTAGTTTTCGCAGCCGTTTTTCCTTCGGAGATTCGACTTTTCGGAGCTTATTTTCATTGAAGTTTTTAGCGTTTCGTTGAGGATTCAAGTGTTGCTTTCGGTAACTTTCTACTTTCTTTACATTAATCTCAGTTTGCGGGAGTTTGTCCGCGTTCTGAGACTCGAATCTTGTGTTTTAATTCATATTCAAGTAAAATAGCATGTTTAGTTTCAGAATTTTCTTATGTGTACTGTTCAATATGAGTGAGTAGTTTCTTAGGTATGGTCGCGGGGTGATTAACACGCCGTGGCCAGGGCTGGATACGTTCTTGCTCCGATTTCACGGTTAATAACGGTAAAAGCAATTTTAGGTTATTAAAGAACGTCCGTTGGACGAATCCGGGCATCGTCGGAGCCCATGTAACGCGAGGTACGGGGGACCAAAACTCGTTCTTCGCTGTACATGGGTAAACGGCGACCACGAGGATTCGCATCTTTCGGGGTATCTTTTTCTCTCTAAAGTCAACTGTTTTTGGAACAACGAATGGAGCAGGAAATATCCGGACCTAGTCACCGTGTTATGAACCCTACGACTGTACTTTCTTTTAAATAATTTTAGTAAAATCAGTTTCTCTTTTAGTTTTCGCGAATTCACCAACCAAACCATAAAGGGTGGCTACCTAAGAGCCGTGTTTAAACTAGCATCCCGAGTTTTTAGTTGAGCACTTTCCACCTTCTCTGTGGATTCGATTCCGGTCTTACCGGGTATTGTGCTACACCGGTCTCCGCCCTACGCTTGGGGCAACCCAGTAATTTAGGTATAGGATTTCGGTCAAGCACAAAGACTATTCCAGCCTACACAATGCAAACAGTTAAATTGCCGATAGGGGTTCTTGATGAGATTGAAAAGAGTAACCGGCATTTCTTATGGGGTGGATCTGATAAAAAACAACGCTTGCTGGTGTATCCGATAAAAAACAACACTTGCCGATGGTGGCATGGAATGAAATATGCAAACCTAAAGGCCTGGGAGGGTTAGGCGTCCACAATCTGCGTTATTTTAATCTAGGCATGCTTCCACAATCTTCTTAGTAAGTATTGCACTTCAACTAGGGGTTGTAATATCACTGCCCTACCTACAGACTTGCCAACATGGAGAGGAATTTGTGAAGGTATAGCTGCCAGTTCAGGATGGCTTTGGTTGGCAATTTGGCAATGGTAAGTCAATATGTTTTTGGACTGATGTTTGGGTAGGGGACACGCCGCTAATTAATTATGCTATCATGGACATTCCAACGACTGAGTTATCAAAGAAGGTTAGTGATTATTGGTTTGCATTTGGGGATTGGGATTGGGCTTCTCTTTCTTCAATGATTTCTGATGAAGCTTTGGATCTTTTAAGAGGGCAGTTTGTGTTGGGTGGAGTTGAGAGAGACAAGGTTTTGTGGAAGTTTTCACAAACTGGTGTTTTTTCTATCGCGTCAGCTTACAAATTTATTTCTGCTGAGTCACTCGAGATTGTCGATACCGGCTGGAAAAAATTTGGAAAGTAACAGGGTGGCAAAGATGGCGAACCTTACTTTGGTTAGTTCGGAGGAATCAGCTGCTAACAAATTTAGCTAAATTTCAGCGGGGCCTTATTCATTCCGGGACTTGTGATATTTGTGGTCAGCCTGATGAGTCAACAATCCATGCCGTTAGAGATTGCTCAATCACGAAAAACTTGTGGAAAGGTATTGTGAAGGTGGAATTTTGGAACGAGTTTTTCTCACTTCCTATTCAACAATGGATTGATAGGAACCTTGCCGATCCTCCCTGGTCTAGACTTGAAGGCAAGGGATGGGACACTATATTTGCGGCAGCTTTGGACAAGATATGGTACTGGCGGAATAAGAAAATGTGAGATCTAGAGTTTGTATATCCCTGTGAGCCAATATCGGAGATTCGTCGTTCATTGGCCGAAATATTTGAGGCTCTAGCCTTCCAACAAACTCTCAATAGTAAAAGGGTTATGGTGAAGTGGCAAGCTCCCCCTAGCGGTGTTCTTAAGGTCAATGTTGATGGCGCCTCTAATGGAACTCCAAGACGTGCCTCGGCGGGAGGGGTAATTCGTGATGATGGTGGGAATTGGATTGGGGGTTTTTCTCGTAGAATTGGAAATGTGGATGCTCTAAAGGTTGAACTTTGGGGTATTTGGAGAGGTCTCAAACTTGCGTGGGATTTGGGGTTGCACCGTGTAGTATTGGAAACAGATTCGCAAGTGGCTCTTCGAGCGGTTTCGAAACCAGCATTCCTTTGATCCTAACTATAATCTAATTAAGTTGATCAATGAGCAACTTAAGATGGGATGGACTTGTGATTTAATTTTTGGTTGGAGAGAGGCAAATAGTTGTGCGCATAATCTAGCTAGATTGAGTCTTCAGTTGGATTGAGGTGAGCAAGTGTTTGATCAAGCGCTACTAGAAGTGCTAGATGATTTATGCAATGACCGTGATGGTCTTGGAGTTCCTCGAGCTACTGCGGCAAGTGTTTATGTTTCTTAGGGTCTAGGCCCTCTTGTGTACCAAAAATAAAAAAAGAAGCGTTATAGAATCTATTTGAAATTTATTGAGGACTTCACATTGCACCCAATAACTCAAGGGTTGGTCCACAGGTAAAATTTCCCCCACTCTTATGTTTTATGTAGGTAGTTATGTCTTTGAAAATTGCCCCCTCAAGTTGGAGCATAGATATAATTAATGCCGAATTGGATCCTCATTCTAGAAGTGATTCTGGTTCCATAGGCTAGAGGAGGAAGAAAATGGAAGAGAAGAGAGGAAAATTATAATTACTTTGGGTAATGTGCCAACCCCTCACCCAACAGACCCAGTCAACGTGAGGTTGCAAACAAACCAAGTTGTTCACAATTAGCTCGTGGCTTGGCTCGATTAGTAATCTAGTGCTTGACCGAAATCCTAGACCCAAATTGATGGGTTGCCCCAAGCGTAGGGCTGAGACCGGTGTAGCATAATACCCGGTAAGACCGGAATCGAATCCACAGAGACGGCGGAGAGTGCTTAACTAAAAACTCGGGTTGTGACCTTTGAAACGGGTCTTAGGTAGCCACCCTTTTTGGTTTGATTGGTGAAATTACCTAAACTAAGAGAAAACTGATTTTGATTAAATTAATTAAAAGGAAGTACAGTCGTAGGGTTCACAACACGGTGACCAGGTCCGGATATTTCATGCTCCATTCGTTGTTCCAAAAACAGTTGATTTTAGAGAGAAAAGGTTACCCCGAAAGATGCGAATCCTCGCGGCCGCCGTTGCCCATGTACAGCGAAGAACAAGTTTTGGTCCCCCGTTCCTCGCGTTACATGGGCTCCAACGAAGCTCGGATTCGTCCAACGGAAGCGCTTTAATAACCTAAAATTGCTTTTTCCATTATTAGTGTAAAAATCGGAGTAAGAACAAATCCGTCCCTGGCCACGGCGTGTTAATCACCCCGCGACCATACTTATGGAACTACTCACCCATATTGAACAGAACAACCAAGAAAATTCTGAAATAAAACATGCTTTAATACTTGAATATGAATTAAAACAAGAGATTCGAAATCAGATCGCGGACAAACTCCCGCGAACTGAGATTAAAGTAAATAAAGCAGAAAGTTACCAAGCAATACTTGAATCCTCAACGAAACGCCAAAAACTTCAATGAAAATAAGCTCCGAAAAGTAGAATCTCCGAAGGAAAAACGGCTGCGAAAACTAGACGAAAAACTAACTAAGTTTCGAACCCTAATTTGACCTAAAATCGGAGTATTTATCCTCCCCCGAAGTCAACACACGTGGCAAGTCAATTTCTGGCTTTAAAGACCCTCGGTATCGATACAGCTAAAAGCCTGTATCGATACCCAGACGTTCTGTTCGCGTATGAGCACTTGGGTATCGATACAGGAGATACCGATCCCCTTAAACTGCCTTCCAAGCTTGTTTGGTCGTCCTCACTTGGGTCCCACCGGTTCCCAACATGCCCGACCGCCATGTGTCCACTTTACGCGCTCTTTCCGACCTGTTCCCTACAAAACAACTAAAAACAAGAAAAACCAAAGACAACACCGCATCAAGTAGAAAATGGAATAAATCGCGCCTCTAATGCGCTAATTCGCCCTACTTAGGCGCTTATATCTTGAGATATTGCGCGCCTATCATCTAGCCAGGTTCGATTAGTAATCTAGCCGAGCTCGATTGAGTTTGAGGTTTGTTTACTAA
This sequence comes from Vaccinium vitis-idaea, assembly GCA_963854785.1. Classification (NCBI taxonomy): domain Eukaryota; kingdom Viridiplantae; phylum Streptophyta; class Magnoliopsida; order Ericales; family Ericaceae; genus Vaccinium; species Vaccinium vitis-idaea. Next base: position 36,879,830 of record OY978215.1, on the reverse strand, counting down.
ACGAGCCAAGCTAAATTTTCAAAAGCTCGACTCGTTTGTATAAGCTCAATTTGTTTTAAAAAGGCTAGTTAAGTAAATTAATCTACAGGGTTCTCCCGTTAAGAGCTCAAACGAGCCAAGCACAAATTTTAGGTTCGTTTAGTAAACGAGGTGAGCTTGAACAATACATTGCTCGGCTCGTCTTGACTAGTTTGCACTCCTAAGTTGGGGTCACGTGGTGGGGAGGGGAATTGGGGCTAAATAGTGGCATGGGCATCTACATTGGGCTCTTAAAATAGCTCCTTGGTGAGGCTCCTAATATTTAGCAACCATTTGCTCAGTTATGGTCTTCAATGGACTCCCCATAGACAAGCTCCCAAGAATGGCTCCTAAGCATGCTCCTACTATATTAAATAAATTTAGGTAGCATTGTAGCTAGTCACAAATGGGACCCAAAATCTTTAAATAGTTGTTTAATATGGAATTTCCAAAAGATAAGGGTCTCATTAAAAGAAAGTGTCATTTGACTTGATCAATTTAATAGGTCCCACTCTTTTTGAAATACTTGCACAAAATAAAGAATGCTCTTACTAGTCCATTGAGTGCACATATACTCTTTAAAACTAGGCCACACTTAGGCTTATATGTATGCTTTAGGATTCAATTTAGAAACCATTTGTAAGGAGTGTACTGGATAATCTCTCAAAAAGCGAGAAGTGGAAATGTGCACCGACAAACATACCACGAAGTATTAGCCGAGCATATTTTTGACGATCTGAGCCGATCAATGTGTTTAGAAGGTGTTTGCAAGGGTCCAGGCGGGAAATCTTCAAAAAAAAAAAAATACCGGGAAGGGCTTGATCCAAGTAGTTTTTCGCAAAAACTGTATATTAAGTTTTTGCGAAAAACTGATTGGATCAAGCCCTTCCCGGTATTGTTTTTTGAAGATTTCCTGCATGGACCCTTGAAAACACCTTCTGAACACATTGGTCGGCTCGGATTGAAGGTTTTTGGGTGTTTTGAAGGTTTTCAAAGATGTTTTTGCATGATCCGAGCCGTCCAATGTGTTCAAAAGGTGTTTTCCAAGTTCCACGTGGGAAATCTGCAAAACAAATACTGGGAAGGGCTTGATCCAAGCAGTTTTTTGCAAAAATTGTATATTTACAGTTTTGAGAAAAACTGTTTGGATCAAGCCCTTCCCGGTATTTTTTTTTGATGATTTCTCACACTTAGGGATCCCGGACTAGATCGGGACTATATATATATATATATATACACAAATGATCTCCTAAGGGATCCCTTATTAAAATTTGGTGCGGACCTCACCTTTCCGGATCAAATTTTGATGATCCGAACCGCTCAATGTTTTTAAAATGCGTTTTTAAGGGCCTACGTGAAGATTCATCAAAAAAAAAATACCCGGAAGGGCTTGATCCAAACAGTTTTCGATAAAACTGTACACATGTACAGTTTTATCGAAAACTGTTTGGATCAAGCCCTTCCGGGTATTTTTTTTGGAAGATTTCCCGCGTGGACCTTGGAAAACGCATTTTAAAAACATTGAGCGGTTCGGATCGTCAAAATTTGATCCGAAAAGTTGAAAAAAGGCTAGGTCCGCACCAAATTTTTAATAAGGGATCCCTTAGGAGATCGGGACTGTATATATATATATATAGAGGAACTCTCTAGTCCGGGACCCTTGGGTCCGGATCTCATAGTTCCGGATCAAATTTTCATGATCCGAACCGTCCAATGTGTTCAAAAGGTGTTTTCCAAGGCCCACGCGGGAAATCTTCAAAAAAAAATACCGGGAAGGGCTTGATCCACGCAATTTTGTAAATATGCAGTTTTTGCGAAAAATTGCGTGGATCAAGCCCTTCCCGGTATTTTTTTTTTAAGATTTACCGCGTGGACCTTGGAAAACACCTTTTGAACACATTGGACGGCTCGGATCGTCAAAAAAATATCGGGAAGGGCTATAAAACGCTTCAATCCGGGATTTCTGGGATCCTTGACTGGATCTTCCGTGTATATATATATATATATATATATATATATATATATATATAAAGCACTTTTCTTCGTCTAGGTTTTCGTCCGGGCGGAGGTGGCGCCTCCTCTCCCTCATTCCCCCCTTTTTCCTTCAGTGATCCCATAATCTTCTATCTCCAGTCCTCTCTTCTCGTCCTCTTTCCTCATCACCTTTTTCGCTTTCCTTTTCCATTTTCGTTGTTGTTTGGCTATGGCTTATTCACCTTCTTTCGCTGTTGAATTTAACCAATTATGGGCTTAACGACAAAGGATAGCCTTGGTTTAGCCTGTTGGGTCTGATCGCGGTTCACTGGTTCCCCCACCTCTTTTGTTTATTCGGTGAGTTTTTTTTTTTGAAAAGTACTTCACTTTTGTAAAGCCCAAACAATCAACAAACCAAGGAGATAGCACTAGTATTACAACTGAAAGCTAAACAAAGCAACTACACTATACATTCGAAGCATGAACAAAGAAATCGGAACAAGAAGCTGGCAAAACTATACAATATTAAAACTATCCAAGCAAAACAACTTTCTCAGACAACCCCCAAGCTACACAGATTTGCGTGTTAACCAGAGAGGGTTTCATCCTTGTAGGCGAGCTTAAAAAAGCTCGGATTGAATCAATGGTCAGTTGGGCCACCTAATTAACCAAACAATTTTTTTGTTGAAATTTCCTAGAATTTCTTTCGATCCATACAAAATATATAGTAGCTGCTACAGATCCTTTCATAGCCCTGCATCTAAAATCATTTCCAGTCACATGATCCATACAAAATAGATAGTAGCTAGCAGCTTCCGTGAGTTGCTGCTGTTGTAGATGAATGTTAGAGGCTTCCTTGGGTTTCCGATAAGAGCAGTTGGATTTCTTCTCATAGGATCTGGAGGTGGTGCTTTTTGTCGGTTGAGGCTTCGGTGGAGGTTTGATCTGATGCTGCCTATGAAAGTTGGATACTCAGATTTTGGTTTGGGTGTCTATTATCAGAGATCTTGAGATTTCTTCTCTTGCTGATTTCTGGAGGCGGCCATGGTGGCTGTAAGGACCCGTGTTTTCTTTAAATGTTTCAAAAATAACATTGGGGAAGTGTGTGAAATGTTATAAAGTGCTTACGGGGTCAATGTGAAATGAGCATGTACATTGGGGTGTCTTTATTACACATTAGGAACACAAGGGGGTGAGTGTGCAATTTAGGGGCATATATATAGAGGAGTACATCCGATTTTTTACACACAAACACTCCCCATCCTCTCCCAAAACATACGGTTCTCTCTCCCTCTCTATTCTCTCAAACTTCCTCCAAAAACCCTCTACAAAATCCACTCTCCACACTCATATAGTTCAAGATTCACCTTCATTTTCATCTTCTACATGTGATTTGGAGTCCGGGCTTCCTTGGAATCACCTTGGAGCAAGTATTTTCGGTTGAGAAGCTTCAAGGGCAAGGGTTTTTCATTTTCTACCCATTTCAAGTTCAACCCTTGAGGTAGGGAACAATCTTCTACCTCCTTTAAGTGTATATTAGTTGAATGATTGCATTGTTGGTGTTCTTGTTCCCAAACTTCTTGTTAAACTTGTTATCACCATGGAAATGAGCTTGGTTTTTGATTGAGTTTGGGTTTTACATGTTTAGTTGGTAAAGTCATGAATTAGTTGTTGATATATCCCTCTCCTATGAGTAGTTGTTGTTTGGAACCTCAATTTTTGGCTTGGGTTGAAACCCCCTCCATTATGGAAAAATCTGAAAATTTTGCTCGAGATGGCCTTTGTATCGATACCCCCTTTCAGGGGTATCAATACCCAGCGTTCTGTTGAGATTTTGGTTACCTTGTATCGATACAACTTTCATGGGTATCGATACCTAGCTGTCTGTAAGGAAGATTTTTGACCCAACTTCGCGGGCACGCCCCGGCTTCGTCTGAACTCCGATTGAGGCGATTCTTGAACCTTTGGAAAGCTCTATGAGTCTACTTTCAAACCCAATTGGTCTCATATTCATAGCCTTTGTATTTTGAGAAAAATGTACTTTTTCCTATCAAGGTGTCGGTTTTCTCGAGGTTCATAACTCCATTTTCATGTTCCTTTGCTCCGGGCCTTCATTGGTCTTTCCTAAACTTCTCAAATCGACTTCTAAGATTTGGTAGCCTATCGTGGTATGAATGATGTTTTGTCATGATCTCTCACGTTCTTGGACACATATTAACTTTGCCACAACCGACACACTACGAGCTTTCGAACTAAATGAATTACGTGGATGTTTTTGGACACTTGATTGTTTGATAAATTTTTGAAAAGAATAATTTTCTTATTCTAGGGCCACCATTTAGTGCGTCCCTAGCCATGGGTGTTCGGAGCTCACGAAATCCGGCAGGGGTATTCGGAGCCCACGAAATCCGGCAGAGGGATTCATTCCCTATTTAAATAAGTGGTTATTTGTGAAGAGGTGAAAAAGGAAATTTTTTATGAAAATGACTATGTTTTGAAAGGATTGAACCTATGACATGAAATGTAACGTTTATGAGGAAATCTATGGACACTTGGGTTTGATTCGATCTTTGGGGCATCTATTGGACACTCTATCATCAAGTTGATCTATTTTGGTCTATTTTAGCTTATTCGTTCATGTGTATCACATCTCCATGTGCATGTTTCATCCTCTATACCCTTAGCATTGGTAGAAAAGTTTCCTACTGGGCTAGTGAGCTCAACCTATCATTTTCAGGTACTCGGCAAGGCACGTGATTGGAATGCTTGGCGTGTGGACGCATATAATGAAGCTCATTTGACATGGAGTTATTTTATCCTCTCCATCGTTAATATATTTTGGGAGATGATCTTGTAACTTTAATTCCTTCAATCTTTTGACAAAACTTGGTTTATGTAATAACTCTTAACTATTCATTACTTATGCATGGGTACGGGTACCTCTTGTAGAAACTCAGTGTGCTTTGACTTCGACCTTTCAACGGTGAAATGTATGACTTTTGACTTATCCTACGTGGATTTTCTTTGTATTTGGTTTATTAAATTCGAGGGCGTGACAGTGGCTGTCAATCAGCTGGTTGGCGGTTTGGTTTTGGGGCAACGGCGGATGGCAGGGATGACTAGGGTCGATTAGATTAGGGTTTTTGGGTTTGGTTTTGGCATGTTTGGGCTTAGCCCTTTGGTGATTTTTTTTGGTGTTTTGGGCTTTGCCCATTTGATTTTTCATCCAATTTTCTTTTAGGTGCTTGATATACCTTTATCGAGTTTAATAAAACTTCTTTTTGCCGATAAAAAGAAAACATATGCCCATAAGAATAAGAACATTTTCCTAGTTATGTTGCTATTTGGCCCTTGCCCTTCTTCTTGTAATCTCTCTCTTTCTATATATTCTTCTTTGCTTAGCAAAAAAAAAGAAAAAGAATAAGAACATTTTCTATACTTTTGCCAAACCAGTTTACCTTGAATTGAGTTGGAATTAATATTCCTTCTTGTGTGATCTTTTTTTTTTTTGCATCTAAATTTTACTTTAAATTAACAAAAAGGAATAAGTTATTTCCTCTACTAAGTTTCTATGCATCTAGATTAATACATTTGTTACCTTTCCAATTACAATCTGTTTCTTTTACAGAGTGGCTAATTATAAGTGGGTCATAATTTTTGTTTTTTTTGGGATAACTAGGTATCCGGGCCAGCTTTCACGCATCTCGACCAATCCTGGGAGCAATCCCATCATCCATTAGCGGGAGTCCTATTGTAAGCCAGAGCAATGCTCTATATAGACTGACCCCAAACGAGTTGATCTACGAGGTTTCGAATCTGAGACTTTAGGATGAAGTAAACCCCTAAGTCCAGGGGCAGACGCATGATTTATCATCAGGGGGATCAAGAATCTACAGTATTTACTCCCTTCGTTTCATTTTGATGGTTCCTATGAAGTTACGTGCAAATTTTCAGATAAAACATTAAAGTATTTTGGTACATGATTTTTGAGTTTCTTCATACCAAATTAAAGATCTCTATTATCTTTTTAATTTTGTATGAAAAATTAAAAAATTATGAAATGAAATACTTTTATTTTTTGTCTAAAAATTGCACGTATTTTCTCTGAGGAATATCAAAATAGGACGGAGGGTGTACATTAGAGTAATAAACCAAAAGAGTTCTATTCAATGCATAGAAACAAAATGTGGTATATCATGTAACTTGGGTCAAAAGAGAGAGCGAGAAAGAGAGGAGTTAAAAAATCATGAATGTGGTTATGCTCAGCTTTTTTGCTTGTGAGGGGGAGTGTGTTAAAATGGTAGGATTACAAAAAAAAGGAAAAAATCAGGAGAGATTCGGTAAATCATTTGGGTAATGTTGTAAATATTTCAAGCACATTTGGGGCAAGTGCATTATTTGTGGGACAAGGATCACAGGGTAAAGATAACAAGATATACTCCCTATGTGGCAAAGTTACAAAATAACCAAAAAGATATGTATATCCCAAGGAGGGCTTTCAACTCACGGGGGTCAACTACCCCCCTTGCCCATACATGAGACCGCCCCTGTTTAAGTCCCAAGTTTTGACTACTAGGTCAATCCTTTAGGGTTGGTTCATAACTTGGTTGATTCCAAAACTTGTTATCTTTTGAGATTTAGCAAGGTTTGCATGGAAAAATGAATATAATTGGAGCAATGGATCTTTGAAGTAGTTCTTGGCCTATGCCAATGCACCAAAGATTACATGTTTAACACTTTTTGCGTAGTTTCTAATGCCATACGAGACCATTTTGATCAAATCCACCCTGAAAAATAATTTCAAGCCTCAAATCTCATCGAAGTAAAATTCCTTTTGATTACCACTCGTGCAAAGCAGGTGCAAGTTCACTGTATGCCCAGAAGAATAACCACCTTTTCCGACCAAACTGAGCTTGTACTAATCATGTTCTACTTAAAAATCTGACTTTGGAAAGATTACTTCAGTGTTATGATTCGCTCTCCATGTGAGTTCGTCTTTCATTTATCAATGGCGATACATACACTTCTTGGGAGCCACTCCCAGCCACACCCTCTCTCACATGGGTGTGGTCTCCACATCTGGGCTCCACACCCCATGTGAGAGAGGGTGTGGCTGGGAGTGGCTCCCAGGGAGTGTATGTATCATTTTTCTTCATTTATTGTATCGCTTGATTTAAAAATAATTATTTAAAGGAAAATGTTAATGTGTGCCTATTAGACACACATTAAGGTTGAAAACTTGTATTGAAATGTGTGAAAAATGTATAGAGATGTGTAAAAGTGTATTGAAAAGTATAAAAATTGTATTGAAGTGTGTGTTTTATTTATTTGTTTGTGTGCCAATGGGCACACGTTAGCAAAACCCTTATTTAAAAGCAAAGGCAAAAAATAAAGGTCATTTACAATATAACAAATACTCATAAAACTATTGATTCACCAGAGTGTCTATGATTATATTCCTTGCTTGCCCAAACAGCCAAACAGCTTCAGACGTTCCACTAAAGTAGGTCCACAAAGCAAAAATAAACAGCAAACAATATAATATATTAATAATCACTATCTGGTTTTTTTTTTTTTTTTTTTCCTTTTTCTTCTGGTAAGGAAGAATGTCCGGGCTAATTTGTATACATCTTAAACTTATCACTACAATCCTCTCATAGATTTTCCACGCTTAACATGTGACCTAAGGTGATGTGGCCTAAGAGTTGTTGGCAAGGAGCATCGAGCTTAAGATCTTAGGAACAGACCCCTAAGTCACAGACTCCTAAGCCATAGGCCAAGATTACTGGGACTATATATTTGAGTTTTATTATTTTGGTGGATCTTATTTGAAATATAGTAATTTAATACTCCCTCCGTCCACCTTTTTTGGTCAATTTTTTAAATTTTTGTCATTTTTTATTGCTTATTTCTTTCAAATTATAATGGTTTTTATGATTTTACGATTTGTGTGTAATAGAACTAATTAAAATTTACCAAACAAAATTCATATAACATATTTTTTGAGATTCATGTTAAAAGATATAAATTATAAAACGTGTTACAGATTTCAAAAATAAACCAACAAAGACGGACGAACATAATAGTATTATCTATTAAAGTTGGTCATGTCTGGCGTTACGACTTTTCGTATTTAGGCAGCGTGGGGAACATAAGAGCATGGGGAAGGGTATTTGTTGTTGTTGGTACCGACTCTTGAGCAAAAGTGAGGAAGACAGGAATTCAATATAGTATTCACTCGTGTTCGTGGGAAGTTGAGTGGGGCAATCTGTAGCATTTGGATAATTATTTTGATGCTTAACTATTAGGTGTGTTTAGTTGGCATATGACCAACTAATTTATCACTTTTTCCTTTTTTTATTTTTTGAGAGGATGGACAAGATTGGTCCGGTTTTATAATACACTAAAAACCAAACCACTACCTACGGATTATGAATTTGAAGAACTAAACCAACTCATATAATCCGTAGAACCAAATCAATCCAAACTATAAAAATACGGTTAGGTTTCAAATTTGAACCATGGTTCGCTTGGAATTGAGGTATCATCTCTATAAGCTATTTAAAGTATCTTTAAAAAAATTTATCACTTTTTCCTTTTCCAACTAATTTATCACTTTTTCCTTTTTTTTTTTTCTCTCCTTCTTGAGAGCTAGGCGCTCAATGGGTAGGGATGACAACGGGTAGGGTATGGATCGGGGGACCCTATTCTACCCCCGATCCCCAATTGGGAGTTCTTCCACATCCCCACCTCCATACCCAAAAAGGGATAGTGGACAATCCACCATACCCGCCTCCCATTGGGGATCGGGTATATTCGGGTAAATCCATATCTAAACTAGTTGAACAAAAAAAAAAGGGAAAAAAAGAGAGGATAAGATCTAATTTATGTGTCCTATACTAACAAAAACAACTATTTAAAACAAAATAGAATAGAAAGTTGCAAAGAAATAATAGTCTACCAAGATTATATACAATTTTAAAAACTACCATCATTAAACTTTTTTTAACACTTAACCATATATAGTTTTAATTCGGAACAATATACATAAATTATACCAATATGCATCTTATATATATACACACATACATATACATTTATATACTACTATATGCCCACATATATACATACAATATCAATAAAAATATGTATATAATTTGAAAGGGGGCGGGTACGGGTATATGGAGACGAATATTACAAAATCATACCCGCTCCATTTTCAACCGGGGATTCTTTATGTTCTACCATACCCGCTCTTATTGGATGAAAAATCGAATAATATCCACCTCCAAATAGCCGGGGGTGGGGCGGGTATCCATCGGGTTTGGGGAAATTGCCATCCCTATCAATGGGTATTTTAATTTTCGTACCTCTTTCATCTTTGTATTTTAATTTCATGCTTCTGCCATTTATGATAATAATTTTTTTTTTACGATCAAAAAGAAAATATTTATTGTCAGTGATTAATGTTAGACAAACTGACAAATCTTAGCAACTCCACTTTCTAATTTGAATGGTAGTACACTGTACAATTTTATTTCCATTTTTTCTTTTTGGTCATAAAATAGATAAATCTACTTTTTACCCTAACTCCAACCCAACACATCCCCACAAGGGAGACTAGGGCTTCTAACCTAGCGGTTATCTCCTGATTCTGTCACAAGGGAGACCAGGGTTTGAACCTCGACGAGACATTTGGGGTTTAGGGTTATGGATAACTTCTAGACTCCCTTTGGACTAACTCACTAACTCCTCCACTAATCCCTGAACTGATGTATAACGAATGACAAAAAAAAAAAAAAAAACCCAACACATCCTTTCAAGGATTCAAATTTCATTTATATCACAATTCACAAGTAAGAAACTTAACATATTGCCATTAAATTGTGTAACTATCTTACACGGACAATTATTGAACTTACATACCATAATAACGAAAGCAAACAACAAAGTAAAACAGCAAAGCAATTAAAGAACACAATTATATATATATATATCTGCTGTATGTGATCCTGACTTCTTTGATCATTTTTGTCCTTAAATGTTCATAAGTTCTTCAAAGATCTTCATGGTAGAAGCTGGAAAACTTAGAAGCACATTAATTTTATTCTTCTCCGTTAGACGAGAGGAGAATAATGCTAGTTCCCTCCCCGGGACGTATGCCGGACCTACGAGAAAAGGTTTTCCCCATCCGAAGTCCATATTGTCGAGAGATAACCTTGTCCAGGTAGAAACCAAAAGGGTTGAAGCCATGCTTAGGTAAGGTTGTTTTACTTCGACATAGTCTATGACCGACCTCATATATTGATCTGTGACCTTGTGAATCGCCTCTCGGATTACTCCCACTGCAAATGATAGTGGTTTTTCAATTAGCTCACCTGCAGTAGAAAGGCAACTTGTAAATGCAACATCATTGCCAAATTAAACTAATTATCTGAAAATGTTGGTTCAAAATCTTGGATGCCCATCAACAAAAATTGAGGGAAGTTTTCAAGACTTAAATTTTGTCAAATTTTATGAACCTACTCTTTTTTTTTTATTTTTTTTTATTAGCAAATCTTCATAATGTTGTTTTCAAATTTCTTGAATTTGTTTCTTCTCAAGAATAACAGATTAAACCAATGAGAGTTAATCGCCCATACTCTGCTTCGTGCTTTGTATTTGGCTTTTCCCTATCGATGTACCCTTTGTCGAGTTTTAATAAAATTTTGTTGCAGATAAAAAAAAAAAATTAACATAGGCGACAAAATTGTTTGTCCAAAGTCTAATTTAAAAAATTACCCATGAGATGAAATGAGGTGTATTAAGTTAATTGAATGTTGATATTATGGTGGTCATCAGTCATGCCTAGAATTATTCAAGTTTATTTTTTTTCTACTTATAATTAGGTGGCTGGACCAGCTTAATTAATTAATTTGATGGATACTTTTTCAGGCACCGCAAACAGTTAAATAAGAGGTTCTAAAAGAAGTTTAGGTACAACAATTAGAGCATGAAAAAGAAAGAAAAATAGATAACTTGCCTGCGCTCGTAAAGCAACTCGTCATCACAACTCCATTACCAAAGTAGTTCTCTGGTAATGGCGGATCAAATCTCAACCGTCCATCAACCACCAAAGCGTACTTTACCTTTTGATCATACCGCAATTTCAAAGCTTGAGTTCTACTCTTCCAAATAAAGGCCGATATGACTTCAAATGTAGTGCACTTGTCCAGAACCTCATCTTCCATGGCTGCCATCTTGAGTTTTTGAATCTTTTCATGGTCGAAACAGAATGATTTATAGATGACGTTTTCGTTGTAAAGATCATCGGTGTTCGATATATCTTCAATACTAGCATATTCGTCATGCGGGAATTCAATCTTTAGCGGGTTTCGAGCTCTTAGCATACTTCTGTCCATGAAAGGAGGAACCTCTAATGACAAGCCCCGAGCAATTTCAGCCCAGGAGTTAATGAAGTCCATGGCAGCACGTCCATCAAGTATCAAATGGTTCATGCATAACCCCAGAACAAATCCTCCATTCTTAAACCTGGTCACCTGGAAGAGAATATTTGATTACCAATAAATATGCAGAAATAGATTAAAAAAAAAAAAAAAAACCCAAAAAAAATTTATAAAAAAAGGCTAGAGAAAATAACCTACCTGAGCAGCCAAAGGAGGCACCTCAATTATGTTTTTCGCGGTAGGATCCTCGTAGACCAGCTTTGCCATGGCCACCGTATCATCGCCTATCTCGTGTATGGTACAATTGGCTTTGGCCTCAACAAAAACAGCACCTTCATCTGTGCAATCCACCACCAGCCTTCCATCCGAGTCGGTGGTTAGCCGGCCGGCGAGAGGGTAGTAGTGAACAAGAACCTTTGCCAATGAACTCTTTAAGGTTTCCACCAGTTGTTCCTCCTCATTACTGGCTTTGTTATCCTTTGGTTGATAGCAATAAACTGTGGTGATCTTCAAAGGGAAGTTGTCAATGTTTGAGAGGAAGTAAAGATTACCTTTCTCAACTGTATCCTCCACCGGAGGAACTAGAGTTGGCTCTCCCCTCTCCACATTGAGTTCCAACATTTTGTTGTTTCTTCTAATCACCAATAGAAAAGAACAACTTTTCCTTGCCAGCCTTGACACTCTCAAGGCTATATATATACATATAGATACACAAGGACGGAGCTGTTGGGATTCCATCCCGTGTGGGCCATTGGGCTTAGGCCCAGAGGGAGTGGATTAGGGTTTTTCTGTGTAACTCTATAAATACTCTGTGATGCCTAGGTTATGAAGAGTGGTAGCACAATGTAGAGAGAGAGGCATAGAGTGTGAGAGGGGGGGCCGGTTGTGGCTCTCCCGGAGAGAGAGATACACGAGAGAACTGTGAGGTTTCATCTATTGTGAGATAGAGAGTGAGTGTGTAACACAAAAGACTCGGATTTTCTCCGGATTATAGTGAAACCCCCCTCCCCGTGGATGTAGGTCCGATTTAGCCGAACCACGTATATTGTGTGTCATGTTTTCTCTTGTATTACTGCTTCTGTTGCGTGTGGTGCGTTGTTGGAATCCTAACAACTGGTATCAGAGCTTGGGTTGAAGCACCGGAGAGCGCAGAGCAGTAGGAAAATCACTCGGAGGCCATTGGAGCACTGTTTGAAGCTTTGGCCGGACAAAACAGGTGACGAAACTTGTTTTGATCAGAGGGAAAGGTGCTACTCTCAGAGACGAGTCCAACGGAGTGCTCGGAGTCAGTTTTAGTCACCGGAATGAGTCCCACGATGGATTTGAATGGCGGCGGAAAGAGGGGGAGGTACTGTGGGTTATCGGACTTATATAGAGTGGTCAAAATCAGGATTTCAGCACAGGGTTTTGTTGCCCATGAAGAGACGATCACGGACGGACAAGACCGGTTGTCGGAAACGACCGGACGTGCCTCCATGCGCTGTTTGAACGTCGGCGCGTCAGATCCTGCGGTGGGGTGCGTGACACGCGCCAGAAGACTTTGGAAGACAATGACATGGCGCACAGTCAGCGCCACGCGGACGACACGTCATGCCACGGAGGATGCCACGCAAGGGGGCCAATGCCACGTCATCAGGTCAGTGCCACGTCAGCATAAAAGGTCAGAAGGGTCAGGGTTCAGGGTCAAAGAGGGCAAATGAGTCAAGGTCCAGGTCAAAGGGATCAGAGGTCAGGTCAAAGGGGTCAGACCGGTGGTTAAAGGGGTCAAACCGGTTAGACCGGCGGTTCAGAGGAAAGGCAAACCGGGTTCAGACCGGATCACGGTCCGGAGGCAGACCAGATTACGTTTTTTGACCGGTTCAGTGGGACTTTGACCGGTTCATGGCCGGTTCAGACCGGTTCCGACTCGGTTCGATGTTCCGGATCCAACCATGCGCTCTGTTTTTCGTGAAGAGGCTCGGAAGCAGGTTTTGTTGCTGGATTGAGCCAGATTTGAGTGTTTGGAGGCGTTTTGGGTTGTGAAGAGGCTTGTTCTTAGCTAATTGGACGGTTCCGGATCCATTGGTGGGCTTGATTTTGTGTGATTCAGGCCAATTTTGCAGTCCTAGATACATCCGGAGAGATTGGGGAGGATCCGACGCGGTCAGATCAATCAGATGGGAGGATGTTGAGTCGGAGGCAGACCATGGGAGATCCGATGGGAGTCCAAGGGGTGCTAGGAAGGCCGGGGATGGAACATGGATGGACCAAGGGGCAGGATGAGACCCGAGAGAGCTGACGGAGAGTGGCGAGAAGACCAGGATAGTGGCAGGAGTGGCAGATGACAGATTGGTGACTAAAGAGGCGAGCGGAGTTGGATAGCTACACACCAGGAGTATTGGACAGACTTTGCAGAGATCGGAGGTTGACCGAAGCAATCGGGTGATTGCGGATTCGCGGCGTTTGAGCTGTGGTGATCAGTCGGAGAAGCTAGTGAGCAGGGATACATTCTTTCAGGTGTTGCATCTTTGTTGATGGGTGCGGATACACTTGTTTGGTAATGACACAGGCGCTTACTAGAGTGACAGGTCGGAGTTGGTCAGCAGTGATCGGAGGCAGTCTGGTTCAATCAGATTTGAAGACCTATCATCAAGATTTGTAGTTGTGATTCGAGCTACATTGGATTGGATGATGGGCCACCGAACAGGCTTGTGGGAGTGCAGTGACAGTTGGAGCTGATGTCAGGCATGGTCAAGCAGTATGGGTGTTGAGACGTGAGCAGGGATGACGACCATTGCGGATGCACACAGGATAAACGCGAGATTGTACCGAGGTGTCGCGACTAGGATGGTACTAGATGCGCTGGGAGTCGAATCAGGAGTGTGCAGGATGCTGGCCAGCAACGATGATGTGATAGGTTGTTCAGGATATGTTCACGGGAGCTCCGGACAGAGGGATTGAGATGGAGATCAGATGATGCATACTGGTATTCTCTTTCTTCTGTGGTTTTTGTGGCGGATTATCTTTCCAGTTATGAGCTCTTGTTGGTGTGGAGAGATAGAGTCACGGATTATGTCCTGTGATTGGGCATGAGCATCTGGGTTTTGGATGCCTAGATGCTGGCACTTCGGTTAGGGGGTGCAGGATTGTGATCAACCGCGGAAAATCTGGCTTGCAGGGATACATTCATTCGAGTGGTGTGCCCGGTTGGGGTGCAGAGATGCTTGTTTGGGAATGACACAGGCGTTTGTCAGAACGGTAGATCAATTTGAGTCATGGTGATCTAGCAGGATTTGTTCACATCCCAAATTCATGAGAGGTGTATCCCGGTTTTGGGGGTGCAGAGGTGCTCGGTGGGGGATGCAGTGTCAGAGAAGGAGTCAGCCTCATCGCAGATGGTGTGTGAGATCATTTGGAGGAGTGAGCCTCTGGTGTGGGCAGAGGGTTGTTGTATTCTCTTGACAGGACAAGATGGTAGAGTGACGGAGCGCGGCGATGAAGCTGCGGGCGCTTCTGTTGGAGAGCGCAGGCGCTTCTGTTGGTGAGCGCATACATCTCGGGTTTGAGGTGTGCGAGTGGAGGCATCCTAGTTGAGGGGGTGCGGTACTCGGACGAGTGGATGCATTCTTTTTTAGGGGATGCGGTACTCGAATTTTCTGATTGGCTGCGGAGTCTGGTTTTGCAAAGATACACTCTTTCGAGACTTGTCTACTTTGTTTGGTGGTGCATGGATGCTCGACTGGTTAGTGACACAGGCGCTTGCCAGAGATAGCTGATTGGAGGAGGCGACATGGGGGTGTTGCAGACGACTTTGCCCACTTGGTGTGGAGGGGGTGATTGTTGGGATTCCACCCCGTGTGGGCTTAGGCCCAGAGGGAGTGGATTAGGGTTTTTCTGTGTAACTCTATAAATACTCTGTGATGCCTAGGTTATGAAGAGTGGTAGCACAATGTAGAGAGAGAGGCATAGAGTGTGAGAGGGGGGTCCGGTTGTGGCTCTCCCGGAGAGAGAGATACACGAGAGAACTGTGAGGTTTCATCTATTGTGAGATAGAGAGTGAGTGTGTAACACAAAAGACTCGGATTTTCTCTGGATTATAGTGAAACCCCCCTCCCCGTGGATGTAGGTCCGATTTGGCCGAACCACGTATATTGTGTGTCGTGTTTTCTCTTGTATTACTGCTTCTGTTGCGTGTGGTGCGTTGTTGGAATCCTAACAGGAGCCAGCCAGGATTCTGACTCGGAGTTAGGTAGCACCCAAAATCAACCTCTCTCCATCCCACACAGTAGTTTCTATTTTTATAAAATGACATGTAATTTTTGGTTAAAAAACTAAATCATATAGGTCTTTAATTTTTTGTCATGAAATGCAAGAAATTATGCATGAAAGTGGTTTATTGTTTTATCCGAAAATTGGAAGTTTTTTTTAATTTTATAGTAGACTATCTTTACGGGAGGAGGGAGTAATTAGTATAAAAAAGGTATAAGTGTTCTAAGATTACTTATTTGTAGTACCCGAAAAAATACACACTTTCGTATGTTAATCATCCATCAACATATTTAATACCCAAAAATTACACATTTTTTAATGATTAATCACTCATCAATATGCTTAGTACAAAAAATAACACACAGTTTTGAAAAATAACATTGTTCTTACAATACAAAAATATATATATTTTTTTTAACTTGGGTCCTCCCTCTCTTACCCTCCTCATATACAAGATATATCTATCCGTCGAATAGTCTTTAACAAGCAAAGTATATTAAAATACAATAGTCTTTAACAAACAAAGTATATATTGAAAAACAAAAGTCTTAATTTCAATAATTGGCGTGCACAAATTTATTGTTATTTAAAATCATGATTGGTCAGAGGATCAGATACTCCTCACAATGCCAGAATAGAGTAAAGCGTCTGGCGACCAAAGTTGAATATTCTTGGCTGGCTTGAACAGAAAAAAAGTTCAGTAATAGTTGGCCGCCTTCCATTAATCATAACAAAGATAAGTTTAACCAAGGGGTTCTCGCAGCAGTTAATCGATTTGGATCGGTGAGGTTGTCACTTTAAGGTCGTAGAGTCGATATCTTTGGACAACGATTAGTTTTTGGGACCACCTCAACTCTCGCCAACGCGTGAAAATGTGCGTGAAAATATTTGTTGGAGGGATGAAAGAAATTAGTACCGTTCATATTGAGGCACTCTTCATTTAAAAAAAAAAAAAAATGCTTATGTGGATACACTAGAGGCTGTCGGCCATATGAACAAAATAAGACAAAAGTCAAACTTAATTACTTTCAACACCAGCACATGCGATGAAACCACACGTAACATATGTGATTATGCAATTGTTCAATAGTTTCGGAGCACACACATAGTCCTCTGAATCATCGTAGCAATATACATTGATGTGTGAACAATACACGTAATCGTGGACTTGTGAGAAATACCATATATATGTCAGTATTCCAAGAGCACTGAATATTAGATAAAAAGTCCTTTTTTTTTTTTATCGGCATTAGACAATATATCCTTGTATTAATCGCCTTCGACATGCACTCATCTAGATCTAGGGGTGTATATGGTTCGGATTGGACTGGTCTTGTAAAATCCAGGAACCGAACCATATCTTACGGTTCTAAAAAATTGAGAACCAGAACTAGACCATTACACATATGAAATCAAATCGGAACCAGACTATTTAATCGGTCCGATTTACAGTTCTAAACTATTTATCATCTACAAATTGCCAAAAAAGAAAACTTGAATAAAAATACCACTAATTTACTAAAATTGCTCACAATTTGATGAACTTCGAGAGAGAGAGAGAGAGCCATTAATTTAGGAGAGAGTTAGAGACGTGAGAATGAAATAACTTTGGAACCCTTAAAAAGAGTTCTAATATAGCTATCATTGTAGGATTTCAGATTTATGGGAAACAAGAAATAGTTTTGTGGAGTGTAAGGGTTTTGGCCATTTGGGGGAGTAGAAGAGTTTGCTAGGTAGTTGAAAAGCTTTATTGACGGCTAATTGTAGATGCAAGGTTAAAATAAATAAATAAATATATGCATATATGTGTGTGTGTGTGTATATGTATGTATGTATGATATGTATTAACGGTTCTCATTTTTTTGAAACCAAAACCAATCCATTAAACCATAGAACCAATCCAAATAGATCGGTTCTGTTCGGTTAATTGGTCCGGTTTCGCGATATTTTCAGTTTTCTTATACACCCCTATCCAGATCTATAGGTTTTTAATTTGCGACCACCAGGTATAACTCTATGAGAAACTTGCCAAATTAATATAGCTGGAGTTGGCAAAAATACAATCTGAATAATTCATAAAGAGAAATGGACTATACAATCTACACATAGATGTATGCCTCGGCGGGGCTTGTCACTCTTAGGTCGCAGGGTCCATATCTCTCGACAGAAATTAGTCTTTGGGGCCACCTCACCTCTGGCAAACGCGTGAAAAGAGTTGTGAGAAGCTAGGACTGAAGAAATTAGTCTGGTTCAATTCATTGATTAGAACACTCTTTATTAAGAAAACAAGCTTATTTTTAATTATTTTTTTAAATGCAAAAAGTTTATTGATAACTCGACAATGGTATATCAAGATGATCAAAGAAAAAAAAAAAGTTTATTGGAAAAAGTACAATCTAAATATTCTATTTCTATCAAAGTTAATTTTGGGTACCTCTGGTTTTTAAATATTTTTTTTGAAACTATAATCGCATATGAATGACACTTGTACACAAAAGTTGGCTACCAACTTCAATCGCACATGCGCATGCATTTCCTGATTTCCACATATTCTGCTTGAACTTTAACGGGGAAATCTTGTATTCTATTTTTTGTCTTTATAGGTTCGATTTGAATGGTGAAGTTTACCTATATGGACAACTACTGTTTCAAATAAATTATTGTAGCTTAAAAAAATAGAATACTAAAAATCTATTTTTTACTATGCTACAACTACTTCTAATTGTATATTTTAAGACTTTGGGAGAGTAAATTTTATAAGCACCATGCATAAATAAAGTGGCTTAATTTAAAGACACATCACTAGTTACTAAGAAAATTGAGGAATCTACAAAAAAATCTACTCCCTCCGTTGCTTTTTAAATGTGTTGTAAAATTCAATTTATTAAAAAAAAACATTATTACACCTTTCACATAGTGGCAGATTCAGAAATTTGATATAATAGAGACACTCAATTGACCATGTTTCATAATAGGAAACGCTAGCATCAACCCTTAGGGATAATGTGTAGAAAATGTATTGATATTCGAAAAAAGTGTATTAATATCCGTTATTGATATTAAAACTTGTTTGCCATATTGTTCTCTGCCTAATGGGCGGATGTCAGAAAGTTAAACAACGATGTGTAAGAAGTTCATACCCCAACCGCACTAGCAATTAATAAATTGACAATTATAAATCCAACAACTTTATGGAAGAAAATTGATGCAAGAATTGAGATAAATCTAATTATTTTTAATTTATATACAGATGATATATTTCAATTTTGCGTGTTATTTATACAATTACCCAAAATATGTAGGGGCACAAGTGAGATTATACACGTCCCCCATGTGAGTCCGCTCCTGCTTTCACATCAACTTTCACCTCTAATTTACACCTCTTACATTAACTTTTACCTGCACTTTCCAAAATTATCCTCAACTTTTAGCCATTAACTCTTTACCCATTTGCCGATCATAAAATTCTTTACCCATTAACTTTTGTAAAGGGCAAATTAATATAATTGCACAAACTTTAATTATAAACTTAGTAAAACACACACTTATTTAGAAATAGCCCCAAATGGAATACTCAACTCTTAAAAAGGGACGAAGGGAGTATAATGTGGTTTACGCAAAATTATTGGTGGTTTTTTTTTTTACTTTGTATTACACCTTCCGTGCCATTTTGTTTGGTTACTCTTATTTTGAGAAGTCCCAAAATGTTTGTATGCTTTGAAAACTGAAAGGAAAAATGACTAAAAGTAGTTTAAAAAAAGTAGACAATAAAGGTGAATATCGAAAATTAGTCTAATTAACTTATCTGAGAGAGGCATTATTAATTGTCTACATGTCTTCTTAAAACTCGAGTTGCTTGTTTAAAACAAGAGAGAAACTTATTCATCGACCCTTCGTGAACCAGAGAATTGGAACAATTGTCAGAAGCAAGGAACAATCTTATCGGGAGACAAGTTGTTCGTAATGTGACCAACGCGTTGTGGTTGGTTGCCCAACTTTAAAGATTCTTCTTCTTCTCCTTTTTATATATATTTTTATTTTTTATTATTAGTTTGTTTTGGTTCACACTAATAACAGTTTAAAAGGCGGAGTAATAAAATAGGCAAAGGTACGGGGAGCGTTTAAAAATTGGTTCCACTAACCCAGTTTTTTGAAAAAACTAATTTTTCACGGTTTTTTATGTGATGTTTTGTAAGAGAATGACATGTCTCGGTATTAGAAAAAAATAATTTTTTGTTAGTGAAACACCCCTTAGGCTGAGTTTCTACTAATACATTCTCTCTACTTAACAAGTTATTTTTTTAATATATATCAATTAATTTAATAACTTATGATTCAAAATAGGGAAATGATTTTCACACCCCCATTTTACAATCCACACTCCCTTTTTGTCTTTATCTTCTTGAATTTAGAATATTACCCTTGGATGTATGAAAAAGGTCTAGTGAAAATGGGCAATATTGTAAATTCATGTAAGATAAAGACAAAAAGAGAGTGTGGATTGTAAAATGAGGGGTGTGAAAATCATTTCCCTGCAAAATAACTTAAAGATAATGAAAATTCCGTACTGACGACGACTCACCTTAGTTTGAAATGGTAGTTGGAAGAGATTCCTGTTTACCCAAACCAGGGGCTATCATGCATGTGGTGTTGATTGGTTTAAAAAAATATTAAAAACAAGTGGTTCTATATGGATCCAAAGAAAGAAGTTGGCTTAACTTTTTTTTTTTGTAGTCTTTATTTGATTTTTTTTTTTACGTTTGTTAATTTTGCATCAAATTTTTGTGTATTATTGACTCGTCTCGACGAGAGGAATCCGAAAAGGTAAAAGATTATGATTAGAACCCTCAATTTTTTGAATAAGATAAAAAAAAGTGTAAAAAATTGACTTTTTGACTTATTTTTGTCTTTATTCAAAAAAAATTATGCTTTGATCATAAATTTTTTACTTTTTCGATTCCTCTCTCTGAGACGAACCAATAATACACAAAAAGTTGATGCAAAACTAAAAAATGCGAAAAAAATCAAATAAAGACGAAAAATTAAGCCAACCAACATTTTAGGCCAAAACACATCTAACCCATGCGTAAATATAGTGGTTTAATTTATGTTTAACATGCATCACTACTGAAAAAGAAAATTGAGAAATGTGTCACAAAACTAATGGACCGGACTGGATCAGCATATAACATAAAAAAATGCAAAAAGTTTTGGTAAATAGAACTCTGTAATTTTTTCTGAGAAGGAATAAATTTTTACCCCACATCATTCAGCAAAATTGAAAGAATTGCTTTCGATTTCTTGATCAGTGGAGTCCATGAATCATGGACAAGCAAATTATGAATCTTTCGAGTTCGTGGGTAGTGAAAATTGAGTAGATCAATACCTAATAATAAAATATTGTATTTAACATTCGGAAAAGTGCACGTGTTCTGATTTTAATCGTCTATAATATCTACAAATTAATTCAAATGTTTTAACGCTAATCATCTATCAACATATAATAAAATAGTTTTCAATCTATCAAAATAATGTAACTTGACATTCTTTCAACGTGATTGTTTTTCTTGAATTTGTGACTTTGTATCTGGGTGCTTTAAGATTTTTAGGTACAGAAAAGAAATATGGTAAATAGGAGATAAGATGAGAGAAAGAAGAAAGAGGGTCGATATATATAAGTAACCGATATATTTTTTATTTTCTTTTGAAACGGCAACAAAATATTATTAAGCTCGACAATGGGTACATCGAGAGAGAACAACAAAAACAAGGTTCAAGAGAACCACGAAAACATAAACAAACTGAAGATTCTATGGAAAAGTATAAATCTAACTACATTCGAATGAATTAATTCTCAGAATCAAGAACAAAATCAAGTTTAGAGAGAGAGAGAGTGAAGACTGTAATGTATCCTTCATTTCATCATCGTTCCTACTATCAACTGATTACACAGTATTTATACACTAAACTACTTTAACCGACTTAACACATAAGTTATCACCTGTCACTACAACAAAAGTCGGTTTCAATAGCATGCGAAAAATGCTATAGAAAGGTATATATAGCGTTTCAGTAAATGCTATATATTCCGGCGCTATAAAAAGTCTGGGACTTTTCATAGCATTTTTGCCTGCTATATTTTGTATATCAACTATAGCGTTTCTAGCTTTCCATAGCATTTTTAGCCCTCTATATTTAGTAAATCAACGATAGCATTTTAAGCTTGCTATGATTTTACATATTTCCATAGCATTTCTTGACTGCTATTATTTGTCTATGTTTTAACGGTTTATTTTCTATAGCATTTTGGACTTGCTATTTATGTTTCACCTCTAATTGCATTCTTTAAATGCTGTGTACTACAATATTTTCTACCATTTTTCATTGCATTTTTTGAATGTTGTGTACCACAATAATTTCTAATAAAAATTTGGGGCTTATTCCAAGTAGCTTGAATTCAATTCCATACCAAACTCTTACAACAATAACAAAAAAATAAGATGATATCAACTACACATCCCTTGGCAATATGTTCACAATATTCCATATAAAGTCCAAAAAGACATCATTCTCTGAACATCCAAGTGATTAACATTACATAGACGAAAATTACTATATTACATGTTCCTCCAACTCATCTACCTATACCAAAAGTGTAGTACAAGCCTTGGCACCAAAATATCAACAAAAAGGCTTCAAAGCACTGCAAGATCATACATCTATATCATCAACCAAAATATCATCGAAAGGACTTCAACCAATTAAGCTATAACCAGCAAGAGCAAGATCAAATATTCTTCGACCAGCAAAAAGTCATGAAACAATTTCTCTTCTTGATCAACCCATAGACCTACACATGGAACAAAGCAAGCAATTTCCAACCAGTCATAAACACTGGCAACATTAGATATCCAAACAAACCCAAACCAATCATAAAAACTAGCAGCATATCGTTTGTCATGAGCACTAGCAGCACTTCACTTGCACTAGATAGCCCTCCAATCTACAAACTGTACAAAGTTTTACATACGGGGCATACACACACTACCATGATTTCGATTATACACACCTAGAGAGCTATTCATCCAAATCCCTGCATATCGGAATTCACAATTGGTAGCTGTCCACAGCAAGTTGTATCACTTGCTATTTACTACTCCCATTTTTCAACAGAAACAATGTATTCAATTAAGCACAAGGAAGTAGAGCTTATTTCACCTCATGCATGCCTGCGCAAACATAAATGCTAGGATACATGAAAAGTAACCCCGAAAGTGTCCAAAAATAGTATATTTGAGCCATTCACCCCAAGGTTTGGCCCGGTTCAAGTCACATTTGTCTTTGTTGAGTGTGCTCTAGTTTTTTTTTTTCCCGCGGAGGTATTACGGAGTTAGTTATCCGTATTTGTTTCGGGTGTCTCTGTCCTTGTAATTTGATCCTCTTGGATCTTATTTATAAAGACAATGGCAGCGATCTTCTTCTCAAAAGGAGGTTGGTATGGTGCTCAAGACTTGAGACTTGAAGGATTTGCTCTTCCTAAAGTCTCAGTTCGAAACCTCTTTGGTGTTATCAACTTGCTCCAGGACACTCAAAAAGATAAAAAAGAAAAACCACCACTGCAGAATTTTCAAGCTGTATTACCCCGTTTTCAAAACCCTATCGAGGCTTCATATGTATTGCATAAACCATCAAGAGAAACACAACAATATGCTTAAGTAACACAACAATATTCCTCAGACATTGATGCAAGTATCAACAATTTTTCACTCATGCAGATCATCACAATATATTCCACTATCAAATGCGATAAATATACAATGCGTCTTAAAAAGCTTATAGAGCAGATCTCACAGCTACTTCGGAAGTGAAAAAAAAGTGCATTACCTGGGCGTAGAGTCCACAAGAACCTTGTCTGCCTATGTGCTTACAAGGAAAAAATCGAACTGAACCTGTTTATGGCTTGTCCTTTCGATAGCTTCTTGCTTCAATTGGTGCAATAGGTTACGATATATTGCTTCTTCTTAAGTAGAATTTAGGTATCAAGTAGAAAAGAGTATTAGCTAAATACGTATAAAAAGAGAAAATTAGAAGAAATTATGAAAAATGCACTACCAGAATGGAATGAATTCAGGTATCAATCGTTTGTCCAAGATTTTCAAAGCATTCGGGCCATGTAGCGAAGAGAACAAGATGTACTACCAGAATGGAATGAATAAAAATAAATGCCCCAATATCTTTTAGCAGTATGTATAGTATGACACCTACTGTCGAGATGTCTGCTTCCGGCCCATAATGCTTCGAAAGGACTTCAGGAGCAACGTAATGTGGGCTTCCAACCACATCAATGAAAACCTGACTTGAAGTAGCAGCAAGTACCATAAGTATATACTTAATTTTTTGAAGAACTGCACTCGGTATGTAGTTCTCTCTATATGATATCTGCAAACTACTGCGAAAACACCACAAGAATTTGACACTTCGTCGTTTCTTTACTATCTAAGGCTAGTAGATTTCACTTGAAGGAGGAAGCTGTCTTGTCTCACTGAAAATTGCATGCTCAGTTGTTAGCCATTTGATAGGCATTAAATTCAACAGGCTAATGAAAAAGAGATCATGTGTATATAAAACAAAACAATCAGTCTCAGAAATGGTTTTCTAGAATTTTCAAAGGCACAAGTTGTAATATGTAATGTTGATATTCTATGAGTTGAGCGGTTGCGTGAGGACAAAGAAGGGGAATATTAGGTCCCCCCCACCCCACAAAAAAAAAAAAAACTTTTTTCAAAAAACTATATGAACATACAAGGGGTCCTCATACGCTCCCTTAATGGTGACAATATTCTTGTAACCTGCCAAATGCTCATCTAACCGTCCTCCGATGCAGGTTATAACCCAACCTATAACTCCAAGACCATAGCTTAGGACAAATCAAAAAAAGTTGTCTAGCATTTGCATTACACATGATAAAAAAAAACACCCAATCAAGCAATATAGAACTTGAACCCACTCAAACCATTTTCTACTTGTGATAGTGAAATATGTGTTCATTATGTATACGATTGACCATGAGATACTTCTTATGCCACCAAATCTTGCAAATGCATAGTGATGCCTTATGAATATTCTGATCACGATATTTGTTTTCCATTATTTTTTTTGTTTTCCATTATTGATGATACCTATAGAGACTTTTTGGTCCTTGAAAAGGGTTTTCAGACTCCTTGCTAAGGAAAAAGGATCCAGGACAACAAATTCTAAGAGAACAAATTGGTTAGTATGAAAAACTTGGAACACATGTTTGATTCATGGTACAAAATTCAAGCACAAATAACGTAATTTTGGGTACACATATTGAACGATCACAGCATGATCACATCATTGCAAATCAGACAATATGCAGACACTACATTACATTCACATTAACACGAGATTATACCACCAATACATCCACTAGGCCAAATGAGGGTAGGATGAACATGGAGTACCTTCACTTGGTGTTCATTTATGACACAAGTCACGCAATACTTCCTTACTAGGAGCCATGGTGTACCTATTTGCATGAAAGCAAACTTGGTTATTTTAACAAATAAAACAAGCGAGTGAAAGATATATTTTTGGCATTATATTTGGCAAAGATGATAGGTCCAAGTCCAACAATATCAATTTATCAATGACACGCATCAATGAGAATATTTGGAGAAGTATAACCCCAAATACAGTGGAATGAAAAAACAAGATTCGTACACTTAATCCAAAACAAATAAAGCTAGAGTATAGAGTTATGAGCCAGCAGCACACTGTATAATAGGCATAACAACACACTGTATAATAGGCAGAACAGCTTCACGACTGATAAATTGAACATATGGAGATATCTGCTACCATAATTCATGAACATATGGAGATATCTGTATCAACAATCAAAAATCAACTGCATGTACCACTCCTTTATTTACCAAGATAAAAATAAGTTAGTAATAGGTACCAAGCTAGTTCATCTAAAAGATTGAGAGGGTAAAGCGTCACATTTTATCCTAAATTTTCTGGTTCAAGCACTCAATTACTGTAATTGGGGCCTAGTCAAGCACTTAATGGCTATCTATTATGTATTTTCACGAAAAAAATTAAGAAAAAAAGTGGTCACCGAACACCAACCCTTGGCAAACAAAAATCCCATTGTTGTTCTTCCTTAGCGTGGTAATGGACACAACAATTCATTTGCAAGTTGCCTGAACTCAGGATGACCAGAGCAACATATTTTACAAGCTCAAGTTAAGTCTGTAATTCCCTTTCATTTGACAAATCTATAGAAGTATAGAACTCAATGCAGAAATGTATTACGGTGAAAAAAATCACCATATGGATGTGATTTATCCAACCAGATCAGCAAGATGTAAATGCACCATATTTTTTTTTTGGGGTAAATATAAATGCACCATATTAGTTAGTTGAATCCCACTATAATCAAATTAGATCGATACAGAACTATACAATACGATAATGAACTAAAGTATCAAAGAAAAAAAAAACAGTGCATACAAGAGACCTGCGGACAACCATATTGTAGACTATAGAAGCAAGCTAGAACACTAGGATATGTGTCCAGATTCATTGGAGATAAAATCACCTTCCCACTTCATTTGCTAAAATCACCCACTTGATTTTAGCAAATGTCCATTTTAGTAAATGGAAAACCAAGCCTAAAAGTAAGATGTTACCTGTGACCTTATCTTTTTCGTTGCTTTTCAAAGGGAAAGGCTGTAGATGCATCAGGATACTATATGCATTCTAACAAAAAAGCTAGATTTTTGTAACACTTTTAGCAACCAACATACTTTCAGGCTCCCCAAATAACAGTTCCAACTTCTACGCACATAATTCAGCAACTAAACTATAATATTCCAGCAATTAACCTGTATTTGCAATAAAGGAAACCATTTTTAGCATTCAACATCAAATTCCTACACTCAATTTCATAATTTCACGCTCCCTAGTCTACACTTCCAACACATTCCACAATGATTTTCAACCAAAAATATATTCCATGAATCATGTCACGAGACATGGACCATAGACTGAAAAGTGTAACTTCAATGAGTGTCTAGGTGACATCTAAGAAGAAAAGGGCTACAGGTAGAACACAATTTGCGCATGCAAACATTTTTAAATGAGCAAACATTCTGGTCACACAAATTCTCACTTGACACACACCCAAATAATCTGGTGGGAGAACCCCCCCCCCCCCGCATACTCCCACGTCCCTCTCTGCCCTCTCTCTGCTCTCTTTTGTTTTTCCCACATCTATCACACAAGCAACGCACATGGAAATATAGCTACTAAACACAGCTTAATTGGATAGCATTTTCAATGCACCGAAATGGCAGAATTTTCAAGCAACTTGCACTTGCCATGAGGGTTAGTATTCACATTCTTTAGCAACAAGGCGAGACAAAACAAACCGACAATGTAAGTAGAGTTACAAACTAAAATTAAAGTCAATAACGGTCCATGATCTATATAATTGGGTAGCAAAAACGAGAAGTGATCTCTTTATCATAGCTCACGACTAAGAGAAAATAAAACTAGTACTTTGCAGCCCTATTCAATAGCTCCACTACTTCTAGCTAGACAGCATCACAATGTCACGCAAATTGATACATAAGGACAGCCCTGTAGACACCCCAAAATGAGACGTTTGTGTACATTTTAATCCCCGATGATGAAAGGAAATGCCCGAAAAAACTCTTGGATTGAAATTCTCCAAGTCAACTCAGTCAACAGTACCGTACGGTACTCATCTCTCACGCACGACACAGCCCAAGTCACGTACAACACTCTTTTGAATTTTGGCAGTGGAAGTGTGCCGCACGGCACAGTTTGTGTGCCGTACGGCACTGTCACTTGTCACACAACTTTTGCAGAGCTCCCAGCAGCTCAAAATGTTGACGAAGTAGCTTCTCTGCTCATGATGATTTCGTGCGAGGAAGAAAGGCTACCTCATAGCCATGATTGTTTGAGTGAAGACCAAGTTTGTGTGATGGCCAAGGAAATTCTTACGGCTATAAATGTCGAACGATTCCAACGGAAATGAGATCGGGAAAAAATTGTGAGAAAAACCATGGAAAGCCCCTCTTAAATTCTACTCCTAAATTCTTCTTGTATTCGAAATCACTTATTACCAATACCCTCAAAGCTCCAGAAATCTACCTCATATTTCAAAAACCAATCCAGTTGCAACCCGAAACCCATTGCCCTGTTTTTTATCCCAAAACCTTCACTGATCATACCCAATTCCGTTAAGCCTTCAACCAAGCTTTCTATATTACATTGAGGAGTGATTTTTCAAGCATCAGAGGAAGTTCAAGCCGTGTCTAAGAAGTTCCAGGAGCATTTCAATCCGTAGGTTCCGAACCGAGGTATAATCCCGTTTCGCCAATTTCGTAACTTGGTGCCCTGATGAGAGGGATGCCGGATGTGGGATGATGATCAATATCATTTTAGCATTCGGTACGCCCATGTTGTAGTAAAAACCGTCTTGTTTATAATCTTCCCGATTGCGTCGTACGGAGAAAATCTCGCCCCGAACGGAGTAATTTTGTGAGGAGGAATATTCCCCATTTAAACATATCATTTTCCCATTCAAAATAGTCTGTTTTTAACCATATTTCATGCCTTGTATGTGCTTCTATTCAATCATGTCGAAAAAACCAAAGTTTGAACTATTTATGAAGTAAACAGTACCGCACGGTACACTTGGAGTGCTGTACGGTACTCTTTTGAAAATTTGACCGTTGGATTGATGAACAGTGCCGCACGGCACACTCTTTGTACCGGACGGTACACCTAGTGTGCCGCACGGCATACTTTTCTTGTAAAATCCAAAGTTTTAATCAGTATCGTGCATGAACAGTTTAAACTTCTGATTTTCGTATATTTATTGTAATTTCCATATCAATTGCTTGTTTTTTTCATTCTTATCGTCTGTTTTGCTTGATAAATTGATTATTTGAATAAAGTTCGGTATTAAAATATTTTCTAAAATCCCACAAATATTTAGTAAAGACCGATGTTTAATCGGGCAAACGGGGTGCATTAAAACCCTTCCCCGTTCGTAACCTGGCTCCCGAATCCAAAACGAATCTCTGGTTTTCAAATTATTTTTCTAAATCATTTTCCAAATCATTTTTAAAACGGTTTCTCGGGTCCTAAACTATCTTCTAAAAACCCGAGTGGCGACTCTATTTTCAAATCAAAAATCACCGGTGGAAATCGACCATCCACAAACTGGCGACTCCGCTGGGGATATCTCAAATTAATCTCTAATTTGGTGTTTTTATATTTATGAACTTTCCGAAAGCTTGTCAAAACGAAAACGCCTAGCGCTATCGCAAGGAAGGAATGGCGGATTAACAGGGCCTCGCCCGGCCATCCTGACTGGAGCTTTTTTGGGTTGTCTGTCTGTATAAAGATATCAAAGAAGTGATTAATTTGGAGAGCCAAGCTTGAAAAATATTTGTGGGATTTTTGAAAATAAAATTTATTGCTAAACTTTTGCATCACTTGCATCGATGTTGGATAAACCCCGCTGCTGCGTCTTGGTTACCCTACCCAGTTCACTGGTGTTAGGACATCCCCGGATGCTTAGCAACCTTGGACCATGATGAGTCAGCCTGCCGTTCGACCTTTGCCATGCAGTACACTTGGCACTGGGAGGCAAATATTGACTCTAGTCTGGGGAACCCCCTAAACCAAAACCGGCCTTTGCATATAATTAACGTAGAACCTTCCAACCTAGGACAGGGACCCACAGGTTAGGATTATGTGATATATCTTGTTAACTGTTTAATTGCTTACTGTTTGTTGCCTGTCTTGCATGCACATACACGATAGCTTTTTCCCTAGGTTTTCACACCCCCTCCACAGTAATAAGAAGGATTATCCCAATAATCAAATGCTCTGTCAAAAACAAACTCCTTTTTCAAGTGAAAGTGCTACCATTGGCTCATTCCCTCATAATATTTAGAATGATGTATTTCTTTTGTCAGAGTCTGTAACCGAAAATGAGTAATCAATCTGGAAGCAAGAAACTCAAGTCCACCTTTGCTATCCATCATGGTGCGCCGGTGTGGATACTTGAAGAAATGGGAAGTGAAGAAATAGGGAATGAAACTCCAGACAAAGACAAGCTCGAAGAGTTGCTTCACCAGCTAGCCATGTCTGATCAACCAGGCCTAACCCTTCAATGGCACGAATCTGAGGATGCGAACAATCAAGGTTGGGAATTTCACCTTCCCGCAGATGATGAATCCAAGGATATCCCCGACAAAATCACTATCAGAGTGGAGTGAGAAAGTGATGATGAAGATGCGGACGTCATGCCGCCAGTCAAATACTTCCAGCCAGACGGCACACCTGTCTACTACTTCCAAGACCCGGTGACAGGACACAAGTACTGGGATGAGTGTGACTGTGAAGATTGCTATGAGGATTGTATCCTTCTGAATGATGGTTTGTCCCCCCAACAGCTCAAGAAAATGTATGCTTTGGAGAACCCACCAAAGCAGCCAAAACCAAGTAAGGAAGCAAAACCGGAAGAACCAAGTCAAGAATGCTCCTCCAACAAATCCAGCGACTGAAGCGGCAAGACAATTGTCAACAGATCTAGCCTGCAAGTCCCTTTTGAGACTATCAAGTCTGTCTTTTGTAGCTCAAGACAGTTTGAGCTTTATCGAGTCTGTACTTTGCTTTATTTCACTTGAGTCAGTTTGTACTTTGTTTTATTTCACTTGAGTCAGTTTGTACTTTTCTTTATGTCACTTGAGTCAGTTTGTACTTTTCTTTATGTCACTTGAGTCAGTTTGTACTTTCCAAAAATGTTGAATTTTCTCATTGTTTGAGGGAGAGAGCCAGTTGTAGTCCCGAACTACGTCATGGCCTGATTCTTCCGAAATGGGGATACGTAGGCAACCCCTTAAAAGGTTCGGCCTTTGTTTTGCAAAATCTTTTAAATATAGTCAACAGAGCACTGAAAATTGGGGCAATCCTTTCCAAAACTGTGGTTGCATTGCACATCATGCATCATTCTTTCATTTGTACATAAATTCATGCACATAGCATTCTTTGCACCAGTCACTAAATTCATTTTGTTTTCATTATCAGTTTCAATCATTGGTAAGAGCGAGAAAAACACTGTACCTAGTTGGACTAGAACTCCCAAACAACTATTAATTCGAACTGAGTCAAAAGCGGTACAGTCAGATTCAGTAGGTCCTGCAGATATGTCAAACAAGAACGAGATCGAGGCTCTCAAGCTAGCCTTGGAAGAACAACGGGAACACAGTGATAGTTAGATGGCTGAATTACTACTCCTGATACAAGGTCTAACCCTTCAGAACAGGCCGCCAGGAGGTCCAGGGGAGCAACCACCACCGAATCCACCTCCGCAAGAAAATCCAAACTTGGAAGCAATGATGGCGAAGGTTGCCAAACTCGAAGAATCAGTCCAGAAGCAAGAGAAAGTAGTTGCCACAGGTGTTGATATGGACAAGTTGTGTCTATTTCCCGGCGCCAAACTCCCGGAAGGATTCAAACCTATAACCTGGGAAAATTTTGATGGGAGTGGAGACCCAAGAGCTCATCTACAAACATATGTGGGTACTCTATCCATGTATAACATTGAGAAGAATGCCATGGGTCAAATGTTTCAGCAGACTCTAACAGGACCAGCACTGCGATGGTTTCTGAATCTTGACATTCAAAGAAAGGAAGTTGGGAGGATATTGGGGCAGCCTTCATGGCCCAGTACAATTATAACAATCAGCTCGAGATGACCATTCGAGAAATGGACGCAACCAAGATGGGGGCAAACGAGTCCTTTGCTGATTTTATCAAGAGGTGGAGAGGAAAAGCATCTCAGATGATAGAACGACCCTCGGAGAAAGAACAAATGAGAATTATCACGAAGAATCTGGCGCCTAATTTTGCAAAGCATCTGGTAGTCTTTCAAACCACCGCCGATTTCAGAACTTTCTACGAAGCCGGCCTTGCGGTTGAAGATGCACTCAGAACTGGTGTATTTGAGAAAGGAGAATCTGCCAAACCCAAAAGAGTTTACTCCGGCAACAACAATACCCTGTTCGGAACCAACCAATACAGCCATACCCATGCCAGCTCCTCGAAACCAACCAAAACTGAGCCCATTAACCAGATAGCAACCCAACCAACCCGACAAGCGAGAAATTTCTACCAATTTCCCTTTCCCTTAACCACAGTCTACAAAAAGCTCCTTGAAAAAGGCGCCATCCAACCACTAGAGCCTCGCGACCCACCCAAAGTGCTTCCTCCAAACCATAACCCGAACGCCTTCTGTTCCTATCACCAAATGCCCGGTCATCATACCAACAATTGTATCCGTCTCAAGCACAAAATCCAAGACCTCATTGAAGATGGAACACTTCCACTCCCCCTCAAAAAGCCAAATACTGTCTCAAACCCCATGCCAGAACACAAGTCCAATACCCAAATCAACCAAATCTCTCTCAGCTCCACTCCAAATAACCCAAGCTCCACTAAATTCAACCCTAGCCTATACATCATACCGGTCACCGAACCTAAACCCCTCATCCTGTACCAGAAGATCTTGAAATCCGCTTCCTCGAAAGTGTTAAAACCAAAATCCAACTCTAGATGGGCAGATATCACCAAAAATGAGGAATGGGCCATGAACGATCAAGATTGGGCAGAACTTCGCCAGGAGTGGGATCCAAGCCAGTTTATTATCCCGGATTCTCATATCAAGCCGATAGTTTCTATACCAACAGACTCCAGTATCTGTCGGATCGACAAAGTCGTGTGCATCACAGGAATGGTGCATACTCTTGAATATGTTGAACCAAACGAACAAGAAGATTGGCGAGAAAGGTGGGAGGCAATTTGTGCTGATCCTCTGGATGCAATTTCGCTTCCTACATTGTTTGAAGAACCCGGAGACATATGGAATCGGACACTCGGTGAAGTTTATCATTGGGTCCCTAGCAGTAACCCTCTGGATAATTTGTTGCCACCTCCGCTTCATGGGATTGAAGAACATTCTGCCATAGAAACCGTTTTTGGTGACCATGACTGGTTTCCTCAGGCCTACATTATTGGAGAATCTCTGCCTCGGCCATCCGTGCCGTTTCCTCCTCAGCCAGATGTTTCGGTCTTAATCACAGACTCATTTTGGGACGAAGAAGACGTGATCGATATTCGATTCAACAATGATGAAGTATGGACCGTCAACAAAGCCATGTTAGATGATTCATTTTGGCGCAATCAAGCAGTAGAAAATCTGGGAAAGAAGATGGAGAACATCAAGATTGAGAAACAAAAAGTTGAAGAAAGTCTTGCGGGTTTTTGGTCCGAGTATTTTGACACTGAGCAGAAGTTGGAATCCATTAAAGCCGGAAAACGAAAGGTCAATGAATTTTCAGATTTTTGGGATGAAGAGTCGCCATCAGTCAACCGAGTAACAAGAAGCGGATGGATTTATCAACCTGCTAACCTGCAAAGAGGCAACACCTCTAACCATGCTCAGGCTGGGGCATTTGCTTGGAACAATCCTGTCCAGGACAATTCGACTCCAAATAATCCGGAAGATGTCACTCAGGCACCGGAAGTTGTCACTCAACCACCTTAAAGGAATCCTATGCCTGTGGAAGACCCCATCCGGAAGCAACTTGAAAGAACTCCAGCATCAGTATCCGTCTGGGGGCTACTTTCCTCATCCAGGGAACACCGTCAAAAACTAATCAAGACTCTGTCCAACATGAAAGTGCCACCTGACACTCCCCCTGAAACATTGGTAGCTTTGCTCGCGCCGAACCAGGCAAAACATGTTGTGACATTCACTGAGAAAGATTTGCCGCCAGAAGGAGCCGGTCACAACAAGCCGCTTCACATCACTATGAAATGTATGGGGAAATGGGTCCCCGTTATTCTCCTAGACAATGGATCTGCTTTGAATGTCTGCCCACTGCGCACAGCCTACTGTCTTGGATTTACAACTAAGGATTTCCAACCGTCAAATCTTGGAAAGCCTATGATAATACACGAAGGGATGTAATCGGAATTGTTCAACTGGAAATATTAGTCGAAAGTTTCAAGTCTAACGTCGAGTTCCATGTGCTCGACATTTCTTCATCTTTCAACTTGTTGTTGGGTAGGCCATGGCTTCATCACCCAGACATTATGGCAGTACCGTCTTCTCTGCATCAGAAAGTTCAGCTTGGTCTAGCCGCAGGGACTCTGACTATCTATGGAGAATCTGGAATTCGTCCCCATATCTCTTATAATGCCCCTGTGCTTGAGATCACACATGGAGAAGAAGACGTCTCTCTTGGAGGATTCTCTTTTGACACTGCCGGGGCAGTTCTCACTATCAAAATGGATGAGGATTTCTCGGTCAGCTCTACGGTTGTTGAAATGATGAGAAAAATGGCTTACATGCCAGGTTTGGGGTTGGGCCGCAACAATCAAGGAGTGGCTGAATTCCCAGATTTCCCTATGAACAATCACCGCTTCGCCCTCGGTTATCAATCCAACAAAGATGAGCTTGGAAGTGGATGGAAAACTCGAGCCCGTGTTCAGTCAAAGAAAGGTCACATTCGTTTCGTCAAAGAAAAAGAAGCTATCTATCAAGGAGAGCCAGAGCCATTTTGGGACATGGAGAAAAAGACCAAGCTGTCAGGATTCGAAATCTTCGCCAACGACACATAGGACAGTGATGATGAATCAGCAAAACTAGAAGAATTGGTCAAACAATGCAAATCTGACTGGATCAAAGTTTTTGACTCAGGGAATCTGATATCGTTGTTTGGGAATGAAAGTCCAATAGGTACGGTCGAGGACGGGCCCGCTGCAATGATATTTGATTTGGATCCTGTTGGAGACATGGAGCTGATGATGCTAGGCCAGGAAACCCTTGGAGATGTTACCTCGCTCATTGTGGATGCTAATGGAACTTATAAAAACTGCACTTTTGTTCCCAAAATTATTTACACTAGCACTGAATTTGAGTCTAAGTCACATTCTAGCATTGAGTCTGAGTTTAACACCAAGTTTGGGTCCACTTTTGAGTCAATGCATGTGTCTGTTAGTCCTCCACATCATCATTTCTCTTTTGAGTTTGAGTCCACTCTCATGTATCATGCCCCTGGGGCCACCTCTTTTGCAATGAATGAAATCGACTTTGCTTATCTTGTTGTGTGTGAAATAAATTGTGTTAACCCCGACGATGATGGGATTGAGTTTGAGGAAGAAATTCCAAAAGAACTCCGATCTCTAATCGAACGAGAAAATGAAAGGCATGCTCAGCCTATAAAAGAAGAAATAATTTCGATAAATCTGAAAGATGAGAGTAATCCACGAATGGTTCAAATCGGTTCTGGGTTGTCTCCAGAAGAATTTAAAACTCACTCAGATCTTTTACAAGAATTTCAAGATGTTTTTGCATGGTCTCACGCGGACATGCCCGGAATTGATCCTGAAATCGTGGAGCATCGAATCCCGCTTTATCCTGACGCAAAACCTGTCAAACAGAAGTTGAGAAAAATGAGGCCTGACTGGGTGCTAGAAATCAAGAAGGAAATTTAGAAGCAGATAGACGCAGGGTTCTTAATGGTAACAGAATACCCTCAGTGGGTCGCCAACATCGTGCCTGTTCCCAAGAAAAACGGCAAGATTCGAGTCTGCGTGGATTTCAGAGATTTGAACAAAGCCAGCCCTAAGGACGACTTTCCGCTGCCACATATAGACGTACTCGTAGACAACACTGCGGGGCACGCATTGCTTTCTTTCATGGATGGTTTTTCTGGCTACAATCAGATTCTCATGGCCCTCGAGGACCGAGAG
The DNA here is from genome assembly GCA_963854785.1 of Vaccinium vitis-idaea. Classification (NCBI taxonomy): domain Eukaryota; kingdom Viridiplantae; phylum Streptophyta; class Magnoliopsida; order Ericales; family Ericaceae; genus Vaccinium; species Vaccinium vitis-idaea. Next base: position 36,844,254 of record OY978215.1, on the reverse strand, counting down.
AAGACTACTTTCACCACAGAATGGGGGACCTACTGTTACAGGGTTATGCCGTTTGGATTAAAGAATGCCGGATCTACTTACCAGAGGGCCGCCACAACTTTACTGCATGACATGATCCACAAGGAAGTCGAAGTATACATGGACGACATGATCGTCAAATCCAAGGAAAGAGAAGGGCACTTGCACGCTCTCAGGAAGTTCTTCGAAAGAATTCGCAAGTACAGATTGCGTCTCAATCCCGAAAAATGCACATTCGGAGTTACAGCAGGCAAGATGTTGGGTTTCATGATCACAACCCGAGGGATCGAAGTGGATCCATCCAAAATCAAGGCTATTCTTGAAATGAAACCACTGCAAACAGAAAAAGAGGTGCGAAGTTTCCTCGGCAAGGTTCAGTTCATCAGCAGATTCATCGCCAAGTTAGCCTCGACTTGCGAGCCGATGTTTCATCTTCTCAAGAAGGGTGTGCCATTTAAGTGGGACGATAGATGTCAGAAAGCCTTTGAAACAATAAAAAAGTACTTGCAGAATCCTCCGGTCCTGATGCCACCTGTGCCGGGGCAACCTCTGATTCTGTATCTGTCAGTCACTTCATCCGCCATGGGATGCATGTTAGCACAAGAAGGAAAAAGCGGATCTGAGAAGGCTGTCTATTACATAAGCAAGAAGATGGTTGGTTGCGAAGAGCGGTACACTTCTCTGGAAAAGACTTGTTGGGCTTTGGTCTGGGCTTCCAAGAAATTAAGGCATTATATGTTGGCTTACTCTGTAATGCTGATTTCTCGAATGGCCCTCTCAAATATTTATTTGAGAAACCCGCACTTACAGGTAAGTTAGCACGATGGTTGCTTTTGCTAGCAGAATTTGATATCAAGTATGTTACTAGGAAGTCAGTAAAAGGAAGAGCCGTTGCCGAGTTTCTTGCCAATCACCCTGTGGAAGGTCCAGAAGATGTAGAGTTTGAATTCCCAGATGAAAACGTGATGACAACCACTAATGATGTCTGGATGTTGTATTTCGACGGGGCAGCCAATCAGAAAGGGTTTGGAATTGGGGTATTGTTAATTTCCCCAGAAGGATCGCATATCCCTCTTGCTTTGAAGTTAAACTTCGAAGTCACTAATAACCAATCAGAATATGAAGCCTGCATCGTAGGGACGGAAGCTGCCTTGGAAATTGGAGTCAAAAGACTAGAAGTGGTCGGGGACTCAAACTTAGTGGTGTCACAAGCAAACGGGGACTGGAAAGTCAAAGAAGACAAGTTGAAACCTTATCACCAAGACTTGGATGATTTGATCCCACGATTTCAGATGGTTACTTTCACACATGTGCCAAGGTTGAAGAATCGGTTTGCCGATGCTCTAGCAACATTAGCATCCATGGTTGAGATACCAAACGGAGTCAGACTCAAACCGATTGTAATTGAGCAACGAGACAAACCTGTCTACGAATACGTCATGGCCATTGACGAGCCGGACGATGGCTTGCCGTGGTACCACGACATTTGGAGCATCATTGAAAAAGGCGAGTATCCAGTAGGAACCGATAAGAAGGACCAAGTTGCTCTTCGGAGATTGGCATCTCAGTACATCATTTGCGGAGGAAGACTATATCGGAGATCTCATTGCAGAGCACACAAACTATGCGTGCACGGAGAAGAAACCAGCCGGATCATGGAGGAAATACACAAAGGAGTTTGCGGCCCTCATATGAACGGCATGATGCTCGCCAAGAAAATCTTAAGGCAAGGCTATTATTGGTCAACCATGGAAACTGAATGTGTTGAGTATGTAAGACGATGTCACAAGTGCCAAACTCACGCCAATCTCATGCATGTCCCGCCATCAGAATTGCATTCCATGACCTCGCCTTGGCCCTTTTCTGTCTGGGGCATAGATGTTATCGGCAGAATCACACTGGCGGCGTCAAATGGGCACAAATTCATTTTGGTTGCAATTGATTACTTCACCAAATGGGTTGAAGCTGCTTCCTACACGACCCTCACTGCAGTCCAGGTTGCTCACTTCATCAAGCAGAATATCATCTACAGATGTGGGGTCCCTCAAGCCTTCGTGTCAGACAACGGGGTTCATTTCAGAGGAAGAGCGGCAGAAACTCTTGAAGAATTTGGGATTCAAGTTCATAAATCTACTGTCTATCGACCGCAAACCAATGGAGTTGTAGAAGCGGCCAACAAAACCATCAAGTCTATACTAGAGAAAACCATTGAGTCTGCACGGGATTGGCACGAACAACTGCCTTTAGCATTATGGGGATACCGGACATCTATCCGAACTCCCACAGGAGCAACGCCCTACTCTTTGGTTTACGGCATGGAGGCTGTTCTTCCCATCGAACTCGAAATCCCCTCTTTGAGGATCATGGCAGAATTAGGAATTGATGAAGCAGAATGGCAAAACGCAAGGTTCGAAGAGCTCATGCTATTCGATGAAAGGCGGTTTAAGGCCTTATATCACGTTCAGGGATATCAGCGCCAAATAGCCCGTGCTTTCAACAAGAAGGTGAAATCCAGGGATTTACAAGAAGGCGGCATGGTTTTGAAAGAAATTCGAGCTCCAGTTTTTGATCCGCGTGGGAAGTTTCGACCAAAATGGGCCGGGCCTTATATTATCAAAAAGATCTTATCTGGAGGAGCAGCACAACTCATCGATCTCGACGGCAATGAATTCTCTACTCTGGTCAACTTGGATCAACTCAAGAGATATTACCCCTGAGAGAAGCTCGCTGGACTGAAAACCGCAAGGGCGGGCAGTTCCAGGCAAAAATTAGAGCAAAAAGCCTGCTAGGTTTGAAAACCCGAAAGGGCAGCCTAGGCAAAAGATAAGGCTAAATAAGTCAAAAGCTCGCTAGACCGAAAACCCGCAAGGGCAGTACTAGGCAAAATTCAGAGCACAAAAGGAGAGTGTAAATACCCGAGTGAACCCTAACCAAACATTTGTAGTCCTGAACTACGTCATGACCTGATTCCTTTTACAAAGGATACGTAGGCAGCCTCATCCTGAGGTTCGGTCACAATCTTTTGAGTTGATTCCAAGTCATTGTGCGCATTTCGAAGATTTCACAGACAGAACTGGTAAGAACCAAGAATGGAAAATTCTCAAAACTCAAGTTTATTCAAACAAACTTTTTCGATTACATGGCTGAGCATGAAACTTTCAGAAACAAATAAACAACAACATCCATAACAGTGGGTACACAACTTATTGCAAGCACAGTAAGATCGAGTCTAAAGGTCTGTCTTAGTTTCCATTTGCTCTTGCTTCGATATCTCTTGTCAACCATCTCTTGTAACGTGCCGGAAAGAGAACACTGGGATATGAATCTCTTGGAATGGTCACACGCTCCCTCCAATTGTTCTGATAACTCTGAATGTGGCAACATTGAAATTTGGCATGACAAAGTCCTCGGGACCTGCAGGCGGCAGTACTTGACGAGCACCAAGTTGACGGAGAACACGGTTTGGAATGTAGAAAGTCCATCGGGTCAGGCCTACCAAAACCATACGCTGACGCCCCATGTTGCTAATAGCCATGTCAGGAAGATCAATCCAAGTCAAGCGCCAGGAAATCACTTCCTCTGTGAGATGGGAGAGATTCTGAACCCAACCTCCCACGTCATCAAAAACTTCCTTGAAACCCCTGATAACAAATCCTTGAGTTTCATGAACCCGGTTTCTTGGCACAGGTTCCAGCAGATTGGCCTTATCACATAACCACAGCTGTGGGAAAGAGAGAAAACAAGTAAGAAACTTTAGAAAGCCTTAAACTGAGAGTCGAGGTAAAATGAGAACGAGTGAAAAACCAGAAAAAGGAAAGCTGAGTGAGAAGCCTACCTGTAGGAGCAAAGGACTACCCTCGAAAACATCGGTCCGGCCGGCATGAACCCCATCTATACCCATCAAAGTTTCAGCCAGAACCATGGGAGCCACGTCTTTGCGCTCCTCGATTTGCATGGCCGCACCAACCAAGGAAGAGCTTGCCTGACCATCAGATTGCACAAACAAAAATGCAGCCAGTAAACACAAGCACAGAGCAAAGTCATTAGAGCGGAATCCCTCAATAAGGCACGGAATGTTCAGAAAACCGCCACGAATCATGGACTTGGCAGCAGTGTTGCTTATCTCAAGTTTGGAAGACAGCATTGGGGCAAAACCAACTCCTTGGAGAGGAATGATAGGCTCCACCAAATCAAAACCTCCAATGTATGCATAGAATTCTTCCACGGTGGGGCATAACTCGTGAAGACCAAAGAGAAAAACATGCACCTCAGGGTCCCAGAATTGTGTTGCAGCTCGCAACAACTCAGGACGTATGGACACGTCTCGAATGTAGCGAAGGGAAGTCAGCCTGTGACCCCGGAAGTGGAGCCAGTACAAGCCATCGAGATCATCAAGCCAATGATGTATCAAAGCTGAGAAACTCACCGCCATTGTGAAGAATTGAACAAAGAAAAAGTTTATGGGTTTGGAATGCAAATGAGGAATGAAATGAATGGCTCTTATAGCTGCCATGCATGAAGAACGTTACAAAGTTTAAAGTCCCAAAGAACCGCCATCTCGAAGAACGTGCCGACTCGAGAACCGTAAGAAATCATGCTAAATTTGCAAAGCTTCTCAAAAGGCGCCTCACAGTGGCTCTTCAGGACCCTAGGGTGTGTATTGGAGTGATCAAAGGCCAAAAGGGAAGGTCAGAAGGCAGCTGCAAGTTGCAGAATTTTTGGCACTGCTAGGCGAGTGCCGCACGGCACAGTTTTGATGCCGCACGGTACAGTTGGACATTTTCAGTAAAACTGGATTTTCAACATCCAGAACTCATTCTGTGCTTCTTTTGGGTACTTAGCTTGTGCATTCAGGTCATAATACGTGCATATGACTTAATGGCAAGATCGGTTAACATTCTCGAAGGAATCGCGATGACCAGACACTTCGAAAAGCGGAATACGACAAGAATACATGCATCGACAAAACTATGCTTCATGATATTGTCGTCTCTCAAGAATGGTTGATTCATGTACATCATATTACGCAAAAGAAAGCATTCCATTTATTTGTCAACGGCAATGCCGGCACGTGTGCACAATAAGTGTTATTCCATTGATTCTTGCATTATACATACTCATGAGTTTGTTCATTCCATTGAGTCATGTAAGCCATATTGCCACCGATGCGAGTCAGTTTCTCTATAAAGACAAATTCATAGAATTCTCAAACTCGGTTATCTTAAACTAAAGTACTCATGTGCATATCTGATTTTCCAAATTTATTGCCAGTGTGAATAAAAGCAAACCAAGGTGCAAGTTTTATAAAACCAAAATATCTACATCATGAGCGTAATCATGTCCAGGGGCAAACAGGCCCAATGCTAAATCAACTACCACGGCTCGCAAGCCATCTAATAAAAGCTACTACTAACAACTGTCTCAGGTACGAGGGCGCTTCGATGGCGCGGATCCTAAGTGTCTATACTCCTCTGGTGTAGAAGGGTGGCTCTCAGCACTGCTACTCTCCGCGGACTCCTCTCTTTGTGGTGCACTCTCCCTCCGCCTCTCCTGAACCGCAGTAGAACGCAGGACTCGACCTGAAGCTGGAACTGCTGAAGTAGCTCGAGGCGTTGAACGCCTGGCACTCTGGGAACCTGACGCTCCCTGCACAAGCAACAAAGTCTGTCAAAACACAATGGGAAGTATGAATGATCAACAGAAAGGAAAGGCGTATCTAAAATATACCTCAGCAGCTCCACTGCTAGGAGTAGCCCTGCGACTAGCTCCTCTCTCACTACTAGTACCTGCTCCTCGGCTACTCTCTCTCCTCCGATGAGTACCACGACCAGTCTCTCTGCCTCTGCTAGTCTCTCCAGCACCTCGGCCTGTGCCTCCACCAGCCTCTCTGGAACCTTGCGCTGGTGTCCTCTCTCTGGTAGCACTCCGCCTACGACCAAGTACAACTCCCGGCTCAGCTCGCGGGCGTACCACTGGAGCCATGCCCATCACAAACTGACGAACCATGGCCTGCAAGTCTTGCGCCAACTGGTATGATGCCGCAGCCCATTCAACAGGAATCTGAAAAACAAAGGTGCATCAGTAATGTACGGGATATTGATACAAGGAAATAATCAAGGCAAGTACAACAATCAGAAGTCACCTCTGTCGTGGCAAGAGTAACTGTGAGAGTAATAAGAGGCACTGTCACTACTCCAAGCGCTCCATCAGCAGTCACTACCTCAATCTCTCTCCTCAACTCAGGTAAAGCAGGAGCGGCTCTCAGGCGATTTTCCATATTCAGATTATATGCCAAGTGAGTACTCAAATATCCCTCATAATCTATCGAAGGGCTGAAGATCACCTCCGTCGGCACTGTATGTCTCTCTATCTCTGCTCGAGTGTACTTAGCTGTCCTCTGAACAAGCAAAGGAAGGGGCGAAGGCACTCTGAAATGGTCAATCCCAAGAGATTGACGAGACACTCTGTCACCCAAGTACCATCGCCAGCCGTATGGACACTCCAGAAGCACTCGACTCCGTGTCCACTCCCTGCTCCTGACCAGATAATCCCTGCACAACCTGTCCCAGACATTCCACCTCACCAGCAAGGAAAAGGTTTGTCATTTTTCAGAAACGGAGAAGACAAAAAAGCACGAAAGGTTGAATCACAAAGAAGCTTACTCTGTCCCCCGTGGTAGAATCAAGGAAAAGTCTGAAGCTCCTCAAATCTCCCTTATGATCGCCTGCTCCTGTGAACTCCAATCCCCACTTCTCAGCACGTGGAAGCACATTCTCATTGCTGTGAGAATTGGCTGGGGCAAATATTCCCAACACCTCATAAGCCCACACCTGCATGTTCAAAAACCAATCAATTTTAGTCGCTGATTGTAGCAATGCCTTTGGCGACCAAACATTGGCTTTGGTCGCGGAATGTTTAGTGCAAAAAATTATGAAGTGCAAAATTATTGGCGCCAAGCGTAAATCTTGTGGAGACATATGGCGACCAAAAATTTTAGTCGCCGATGGTATATTTCGATAAATTAAATAATATAATAAAATATAATGCAATACATAATTTATGATAAATAATGTGATACATTTGTTAATATAAAAAGGAATATACGAAAAGATAATACATATAAACAGTTTCTGACAAATGGAACATAAATACAAGGGTAGCCCAGTGGTTAGGTGTTGGGTGAAGAAGTGGGAGGTCGTGGGTTCAATTCTTGGGAGGTGCAAGCAAGGTTTGATTAATTCCCGAGCAGCCATGTAGCACATTAATTTATTTTTTTTCGAATGAACTTTTGGCGACAAAATATTGGTCGCCGATGCGGTACCTTTGGCGACAAACGGTTTTGGTCGCCGTATGGCTCACCTTTTGGCGACAAAATTTTTTGGTCGCCGTATGGCTAGCCTTTGGCGACCAACCAGATTTTAGTCGGCGTATACATTCGCAGACGAGGTGTCGGCGACAAACTGGGCGACTAAAATATTGGTTGCCAAAATATTAGGGCAACTAAAAACAACCCTTTGGCAACAAATTTTTTGGTCGCGGAGAGCGATTTTTCTTGTAGTGCATCCTTAAGACCTTTTAGAAAAATAACTTATGTCCGCTCCTCCTCGCCTTAATGTTCAAGACCAAAAAATCATATGTATCCGTTCAAAAACAAATCACAAAAGATATCCAGTGCTTGAAATCAAAACTTGCATAATAGGTCTGAATAATTAACTAGCAATTTCAAATCATGGAAAAAACATGATTGAATCCATATCCAAAATTACTAAATTAACTAATATGAGATTGGAGCGATTATTCAATTAAAACATACATTCGAAAAGTAAATAATGAGTACGTAAATACTTACTACAAAACGTGAGGCTTCATCCTCAACCCTAGTCTAGAAATCTAGCCGCTCATGGACATAAACATGCCCATATGACGACTAATAACCGTTGAAGCTTTTTTCCACTTTTTCCAGCCGTATTCTAAGGCCGCAACCGCGGTGTAAAAAAATCCTCCAGCTTTCACCTAAGCCGCGTCGCCGCAGCCGCAGTCTAATTCCCCCATCTTCTGGCCGAACCCCTTAATTTATATAAACTATGTTCAAAGTCTCCTTAGGAAAGGAGAATCCATTATTGCCTAAAACTCCCATTATTTGGCACGACAGGATTTGCAAAATTACCTAACTAGGAAGAGAATTATTTTTGTGTTAAATATCTTGCCTTGTATTCCCAGTCAACCCAATTACTTAGAGCACCCAATTTCCTTTTATTCTTCCCGTGCAAATCTATATAAGTTTTATGGTCCAAATTTCCATCTCGTAAGGATTAGATTGGGTGTGGGTGCTTTTCTCTTCCGTTATAAACTTGGTCCCAATTCTTGATTGATTTGATCATCACCGTGTAAAGTTCTCCAACTATAAACTTCGACCTCATGTTGCTTTCATTGATCAACGACTGGAATATTTTTGTTACAATCATTGTTTTTTCTGCAAATTAAGAATTTAAAGTGAATAATTAGAAACATAACAATTATATCTAATTGAGCACCAAAAAACAACTAACAATATGCGATATGGGGATTGCTACATGTCAATATTTTGGGCTTATCAAATACCCCCAAACCTAGATTTTGCTAGTCCTCGAGCAAAAGAAATAAAAGAACAACACTAACTAATCCTTTTTCGGTGGAGTCCGATTGCATTTAGAATATGCAACAAGCCTTTAAACCCCTAGCCTTTTGTGGACGGCCCACCTGGATTGTGCGAAAAAGATTGTGATTGTTTGAGTCGCCACCCGGATTTGAGGTCTGAACCCGAGAAACCGATAAAAATATGACTCGTTGCCCATTGAAAAAGATTTTACTAGTCCTGGCGGAACCAAAGATTTCTCAGATTCGGGGGCTTGGTTACGAGAGAGGAAGGGTTTTACGGCACCCCTCTCGCCCGGTCCGTGAACCGGTCTCTACTCGATATTTTGTGGGATTTTAAAAATGTTTGAAATTTAATTAATTCACGTAAATGGGGAATCGGGGACGGGAATCACATAACAACAAAGTATACAAGGGATACGAATTTACAGTGGATGCTTGTGCGCGCGATCTACATGGATGATGAACATGAAACTACAAATGTTCACAGAAGTAAATTACAACAGAAATCATACAATAACTCAAGAAATTATGAACATGAGACTTATCATACTATTTGCAATCTGGATCCCAGAATGGGGATTGAGCGCTCAAGGGTGATGACTTGAGCGCTCAACCCTCATTTCTCCCACACATCTTCCTTGCTGGTTTTTCATGTTTGATGGTGATTTAAGACTTTGAACCATTACAGAAACAACACACAAGTATCACTTTGCTTGAGAAATCATCAAAAGATGTTAAAAACATACTTGTTTTTGAACCAGTTTGAGCGCTCAAGGCTCATGGATTGAGCGCTCAAACCAATTTTGAAAGAAAGAGAGGGATTCAGATCACAAACGCCATACTGACAACTTATACACACCAACAAGGACTTAAACCATAATCCATCATCAGAACTACTGGAAAATTGTAAATAAGCCAAGAACAGTTTGAGCGCTCAAAGATCTGACCTTGAGCGCTCAAGCCATAACATGGCTTTCTAATTTTTGACCTTTAAACAGATTTCAATGCCTCCTCAGGATCACCAAAGGTATAAAATGAAGTTTCAAAAGGTCAGGCAGCCACTGTTTTGCAGTTAAATATAAGAAATTCGTAGATTTTGATCTTTGATCACCATAAAACGGTTAATTTACATTCATGCATGTAGTTTTGGTGTAGAGATAAACTGTTTCGAGAGTTACATGAACGCAATTAACTCTTAAATAATGATCAAAACCAAAAGAAAGCTCGGAAATTAGCAAAACAGAAGCTTATTCTGAATTAGGCTTGAGCGCTCAAGGCTAGAGGCTTGAGCGCTCAAACCTGTTGTAACTGCAGATTTGAAAAAGGTTTTTGAGCAACTTTCAGACCTTTGTGAGTTCAATGCAAGTATAGATAACTTGCTTAAACTCACTGGTCTTCCTCAGATGGGCCAAAACAGTGAATTCATCACATGTTTTACTACCTTTTGGAAGATGTTTGTGATTTGAACTTGATTCTGGGCTTTGAGATGATGATTGTGGATGTTTTTGGCTTGTAATCTGGACGAATTGAACAATGTAGGTGGTTGATCGATGATCAAGGGTCGAATTTCTGGGTTTGATGAGTGGTTTTGTAGGTGGTTTTGATGGTAAAAGAATGGTTTTGTAGAGAGAGAGAGAGAAGAGTGGTTTTCTGGTGGAAACCGAAGGTGAGGAGTGTGAGTGTTCGTCTTCCAAAACCAGGGGTGTTGGATGGTTTTTATAGAGTGAGTGGGAGGGAAGAGAGGAGAGAGAGGAAGTGGGTTTGTGTATTTAGAAGTATTCTAGGTGTATTTTAGGACTTAGTGGGGTGTATTATACATATAGAGATCGTATAAGATCAATCCCAGATGCTCCCATGCAGGAAATCTCATGATGAGATACTCTGCAAGTTGCTGACTGGACCAGAGTTGAGCGCTCAAAGTCGTGGGCTTGAGCGCTCAAGGTGCTCCTCGGGGGTTTGAGCGCTCAAGGCCATGGGCTTGAGCGCTCAAGGCTATGGATGGCAATTTGCTGGCTTGGTTTGGTTCAACAGTGCTTGGGTTGGTTTGGCACATCTTGATTGTTTAGGTGGTGTTTGGTTGGTTTTGTTCAAATTCAAATCATTCTTACAAGTTCCAGGTAATCATGATTGGTCCGTTTCATCATTGGAAATGCACGAGCGTATCTCGGGTTCAAAATTGGGGTGTCTACACCTTTAAAGGAAATTAGGTTAAGCGTTGCTTTTAATGACTCTTATGCGTCGGGTTGCCGAGCGGGGTATAGCAGGATACTCTTTATAAGAAGGTCATCTATGTGAGTATGAAGTGAGGGCCGCTTCTTTGGGAATTTTGGCAACATTCTCGAGAAAATACTTGCAGAACCAGGAAGAGTGTTCACGGCCGAAACGAACACAATAGTGAGAACAGAACTGTGTCAGGTAATGTTCCGTGTGATTCCTATTGCCTCGGTTTACACAAACGGCAGAACAGTTCAAAGCGGGACCGCACACTGGTCAGCCAGTTAATCCGATAGGTCTTCACAAGGGAAGGTTCAAGGCCAAAAGCTACCTATCCTATGCGGGATTGATCTGTTGTACTCTCTCTCCAGGTCTTTCGAGTCTCCTTTGTTTTCCGTGTCAGTTTCAACCAATTTCATTCATGTGGGGGATTGTTGGAAAATTGGAATTTTTCCCATTAAATATTTACGGGTTTTAACCCTTAAATTAAAATGGGACCCACACCGCGTGAGGTGGGCCCTTAGCAGCAATTGACACTCCTATGTTGGGAGTTTATTTTGGTAGAGGAATGAGCAAATTCTAATTAAAGATGAATGAGAAATTGTCTCTCAAAGTGGGTTTAATCGGCCTACGGGTTGGACTATTTGGAGTAACCAAATTTTCCGAAGGAGGGAACGTGCATTGCTGCCGCCGCCTACCTGGACCGGACCGTGACCGGGACTGTAAGTTCGAGGTCTCTGTCCTTGGCCTGGGTTTGGGCTTGGCTGGCTAGCTAGACAATTATACAAGCCAGAAACTTGCGAGTTCTAGTTCGGACCCGACCCATTAGATAGCACTGAATAATATTTCAGTTATGAAGCCGAATGCTTGAATGCTGGGGTTATACCCAAAATTGAATACCCATATTTGATATTGATTTTGCTATTTGGATTTGAATTAAATTCCTACGGTTTATATTCTGGTCATGAATTGGAATTCATATGTAAATATGAACATTGCACTTAGTACAATATATAAGTTACGTACGGGAATTCCAATTACCTGGTTATTCAAGTCCCATGATTTGAATAGAAAATCAATTGCATTATTTACATTGCACTGATTGCAATAACGGTTGTACAATTCAATTGCATGGTTTTATAGCCCCATGAATGAGAGAGGCTCCTCTCAACTCCTATATAAAGGCAGTCCTTTCTATTGTTTCAAACACACCGAAAATCAGTCTCTTGTTCCATTGTTCTTCATTCAGTTTTTCGGAAGAGAGTACAGACACTAGTTCGTTTGACAGGGCAATCCGGTTGGTGTTACCGTTTGATTGTCGTAAGCCACTGTATCTTGGGAAGCAGACGTCGGTCAACCCCTCAAACACCTACGGTGAGGCGGCGAATTTGGTTTAAGGAAACCGTGTGAAACACGGGCCCTGGCTTGTTTTTCGATTTGCTAATTTTTCCCGGTTTCCATTATTTCTTATTCCTATTTTTAATTTCCAGAATTTAATTATGTGTTTGCTGTTTTTAGCACTGTTTTTTTCCTACAATACTCCTTGGTATTGGCTGAGAACGGGACAACACTTTCTTATGTCATGATTAATTTCTTGTGTACGCCTCACTGAATTCGTACATTTTTCCTTGCGATTGTTTTGCAGCTTGATGATCAGATTTAGTTGAACTATGTGGAAGATGTTCGAGCTTGACATTGGTTGATCATTATTTTGGGAGTTATTGGCAATTGACAAGTGGGGCTTATATGTTTTGGCTTTAGTCGTGCATGAGCTACATCGAAAGTGTTCGAGCTTCACCGTCTTGAGTTTGTGGAGTTTGTTTTGACAGTTTTATGCTAATGTTTGTACGTGGTTAATGTGACTTGGTATTAGTTTTTGACGGGCTAATTTTACCAATGTCATGCATGTCTTATTTTGGTAGCTCACTATTGTGTTATGGGCTTTAGGCTTTGTATTTTCCAACTTGGGGATATATATTTTGTAGGATATGATCGAATTGATGCATTTGCTGGTTTATATATACAGGGCTTCTTGCATGCAGTGCATATATTTCATCAAATTGGATTGTAATGCTGTAATCTGCAGCAATGTATTATATATAGGTGAATAATTAATTCACGCTGTTAATGCGAATATTACCGGACTTAAATTCATGCCGTTAATGCAAAAATTACCGGCAGTAAATGCGAGTATTACCGGCGGTAATTCATGCCATTAATGCGAATGTTATCGGCGGTAAACTCATGCCGTTAATGTATACATTACCGGCGGTAAATTATTTTTAACGAGAATACTACTAAATCCGGCGGAATTATTAGCGGTAGGACAATACTGCCGTTTTTAGTTTTTCCGGCAGTTTGTTACCGCCGTTTATCTTTTAACGACGGCCGTGTCGATGGCGGGAGAATTACTGCCAGTAATAGTATTTCCGGCAGTTTTGAACTATTACCGGCATTTTCCTACTGCCGTTTTTGGTTAATTTTGGCGTAGTGCTGGTCACAAAATTCCATAGGTTACATCAAAAAAAAAAAAAAGAGAACTCTAGAGTGAAGCCAAGAAGACCTACAAAAGAGAATACAAAATAGGGCAATGTAATATTGGAGGTATAACTCTGAGAGGAGGGGAAAGGGGGAAAAAATTACAATCAATCAAGAAAAAAAAAGCCAAAATAACCCGCATCGATCAATGCTCTTGTAAATTTTACACTTTCAATTTTTAGCCATGCTTTTGTATGGTCAACTTCTTTTTCTTTTTTTTGTCACTCGATAGAAGAGATAAATTACATCACATATGAAGTACAAAGTACAAATCCGGGACACTACATCAATATGAGTCCACGAGATAACCAAGCCCAATAACTTAAGGGGTTTTTACTGGCCGGCCCTATTTTGTCAAAAACTTTCCGTCCAAGCCCATCTCATGTCAAACACATTTCGCTTAAACCCATTTTCGCGGGCGGGTGCTAATAAGAGTACAGCTGTCACATCAAGTAGGCGTCAGGCGTGTAGTCTTGTTGTCACTCTCTCAGGCGTGTAGTCTTGCTTTCACTCTCTCTCTCTCTCTCTCTTCAAAATTTTTGGCCATAAATCCATGTCCCTCTCTCTCTCTCTCTTATATTATATTTTAAAATAAATAACTTTTGTTATACACGATTATTTTTTATAAAAATTATATATTTGGAATCTACTTCATGAGATCTTTCAAATAAGATCCCATTTGAAAATGAAATTTTGTACATGTAAAAAATAAATTACTACTAATTTACACCCTTTCTAAACAATTCACAACCTCCAAAATGAAAGAATTCATAGACGTTATGTAAGGACCCGTGAAATCACTTTTTGGAGAAGTTTCGTTTTGGCCGATAAAAAGTCCCGGTAATTGTTCCTTGGATTTTTCTAATAACAACGGTATAATTGGAAGTTATTTTTTAGTAAGGCAAAGTCATCTTTCGCCCATTTTCTTCGGAGAAAAATGTGTTGTTTTTCGGTTTTGTACTAAAAGTGGGGGGATGAGATTTTGATGTGATCTAAATTTCAAAATTCTGGAAATGTCATTGTTTCCAAATTGGGGGTACTTTCTTATTTTCATAAATAAATTAAAGTAAAGAATTATAGTCTTTACTTAAGTTTGGTTTATGAAAATAAGTGTTATGCTGGAACATGTCTTGCTGGCACGGTGTGTAATGACCCATAATTTTTATAATTTTTCGGAAATAAAGTTGGAGAAATGTGAGGAATAAATTGAAATGTTTAAGTGATAGATTAAAGAGTGTATTTGATTAGTTGGGGCCTTGGTGCATTACACAAGTCAATACAAGGACTATGGGTGCAATTTTTAAAGTGTGTATATGTGGTGTGAGAGAGGAGTGAGAAAATCACTTCTCATCCTCCCCCAAATTGGCCGACCACCCCCTCTCTCTCTACTCCCCCATTGTTCTTCATTTTCTCTCCCAAATTCTCCCAAAAACCCAACAAACCCACTCAATCCTTGCACATATTCTTCAACTCTCAACCATTGGAGCTTGGGATTTGACCTTGGAGGAGCTCAATTTGGTGATTTCTAGAGATTTGAAGTTAGGGTTTTGTTCTCACTTGGATTGCAAGCCTTCCTTCACTTGAGGTAGGGAAATTTCCAACTCTCCTAAGTGTAAATGTGGTATATGTATGTGTTTAGTCAATTGATTGCTTGAGTTTCCATTATCTTGTTGATTTTCATGAGAATAAACCATCTCCTCTTGTATCTTGGTGATATGTGGTGTTGTAATGTTGTTTGAATCCTTCTTGCATCTTAATATGTTAATTTGGAACCAAGAAAATGCCCCAAAGAAGCCCCATTGATCATTTCATTGCTTGAAATTTTCGGATCTGCTGCTGTCCTATGGATAGGACTTGACTCCACGTCCTATCCATAGGAGCGTGTCTGTTTTTGTTTTGGCCAATCTGATGCCCCTCCTATCCATAGAACGTTTTCTCCTATCCATAGGAGCCTCTGACGCCCTATCCATAGGACTTTTCTCCTATCCATAGGACCCTTTGTGGTTCCAAAGGTGGCCAATCTGATCCCAGTCCTATCCATAGGACCTGACCTCCTATCCATAGGACCCCTTTAGTTCATGAAAAAGAGTTTGGACCTTATTTCACTTATCAAGTCTTGTTCATTTGAAGTTATTGGTTGTATAATGTTATTCGGAAGGGTCATGGAGACTACCTTTGACACTCGGGTTGAAATTTCCTTATTGGCACATTCGGGTAATACGAAACACTACGTTGGCGTGAAACTAACACTTGAAACTAAGGTGATGGGACATGTGGATATTGAAATGATATTACCGAGCATGAAGTGAAGTACGAATGTCATATTAATGGCACGGGGCCCGAGAGGGTATGCCCGGAGTGGCACGGGGCCTATATGGCATGCCCGGAAAATGATCTAATGTTTGGAAAGGAATGAGATAGATATGGATATTGTGTGAAACATATGAGACGTGTTATGTGTGCGTCAGGCACTAGTTGGGCACGAATGACGGGGGTAAATTAAATCTAATCGATTACGTGCTTTCTTTCAAGTCATTTGATTATTCGAACTCCCATTTAACACTTATTACATGACTTATGCTATCTTGTCTATCACCCATGTATATTTCATTTCATTTCGAATTGTTAGACATTTCTCTACTGGTCTAGTGAGCTCATCCTTACAAATTTCAGGTACCCATCAAGGAGCATGATCATGGAGTGCTTGGAATGCGTGCATGCATTATTTTGAAAGCTTATGGAAGAGTTATATCATCATCTTAGAAGTAGTATATTTTTTTTTGCCAAGATGATTTTGTAACTTGATTAAGTCTTCTCTTTTGACAATGGGTTGTAAACTTACTTAAAACTTATGTACTTGTATATTTGGGGTTCGGGTACCCATAGACCTCTATGTATCATGTTGTTGACTTTGACTATTTTACTTGGAATTTAACGTAGCCCGTGGATTTGTTGACCGTCCACGTGGATTTTCTTAATGATTAACCTTTTATATTTTGAGGGCGTGACACATTAAATGCAGAATTCACACACATCACAACTCAGTCTCCAAAATACACAATTCACACCCCCAAAAAAAGAATTCACACCCCTTCTAAATAATTCACAACCCGCAAATGCACACGATTCACACCCATGCAACAATTCACACGACCAAAATAGCTCACAATTCACAACCCTTGTAACAATTCACACACCAATAACACACAATTAACACCCCTGCAACAATTCACACCACCATTAATAGCACACTTTCTTTTTGGATCGGATTATCCGCAGAACCCATGGACCATTGAGTGGTTTGGCACAGGCATAGCGTTGATGCATTACGCGTGGCTCTTTATGGTGGACACATCCCAATGGCACCGCTTGGATTAGAAAGGTCACTATAAATTTTAGTCTAGATACAGCAATAGAAGCATTAATAGCGACCGTTCAATGGCGATCAATTGAAAGTTGTCAGCCAATGCAGTCTAGGCCAGTAGGTAAACTTTCATGCTCTCTTGTGTTAAGACGGAGAGAGAGAGAGAGAGAGAGAGAGAGAGAGAGAGAGAGAGGTCAATTCAATGTGTCAGAAAAGTGGATGTCGTGTAGGTAGATAGAGAGAGAGAGAGAGAGAGAGAGAGAGAGAGAGAGAGAGAAGATAGAGAAAGTCGGAAAAGTGGAAGTGTGTGTGACACGCGGTGGTTTATTTAGGACTGAAAGACAAAATAGCGTTTGGAGGAAAGCCCCCACAAAAAGTGGGGCGGCCTGCGATTTCCTGATAACTTAACCAGTACAAGAAATAAGCCTATTACCGGATAGAAACAAAGAAAGGAAAATCCTCTACGTGTAGGCGGAGAGATTCGAACTCCTGACCTCCATGTAAGATACAAGAAATTCCTTTTCATGCATCTTATTTTAGCAAAAGAGAGGATTGAGGTATCAACTAACCTAAGGTTAAATCTCATAAAATTACTATATCTTGATGTGCCTCTCTCTCTCTCTCTCTCTCTCTCTCTCCAACCTTTCTCTCTTCCTACTCAATCTAGATCTAGGTTTCGGCTTGGGGGGGGGGAGGCCCCGCCTCCTTCCCTCCTCCCCCCGAGCTTCCTCACTCTCTCACCCTTCTCCTCCCTCTCCTTTTTCTCCCGCAGCCCTCCTCCTCCTGGTTCTCCTTGCTTGCCCTCCTCCCTTGGATCGAGCGTTGGTCTCCTTCTCTTGGTGGAACCGGGTATGTTTAACGGTGAGATTGATTCGGTTTTTCTCATGTCTTCGAGCCGATCTATTCCTGGGTGGATCGGGCTTTGGCTAACGGCGTTGCGTGTTCGTGGTGGTGGTTGGTCGGCGAGGTGTGGCTTGTGGAGTGTCGCGTATAGTCTGGGTTTGGTTGGATGGTGGGCTGTGTTTTGGTCTTTTAGGCTAGACCATCTTCGTGGGAAGATTGTTAGATCTGGGCTTTCTGGCCTTGAGACACTTTGGCGGTGGATGTCGCATTGCGGGGCGGCGGTTTGAGGGTGTTCCAGTGCGGTTGAATTTGGTGAGGCGGTAGTGCCATTCTCTGGGTCAGCAACAGGGGCCTGTTCCCCGGGATTCGGGTGTCGGTGGTTCGTCTCACTATCTGCAGCTGTGTTATAGTGAAGGCGGAAGCTGGGCATGTCAGCGTTAACTGGTGGTCTTTGGGGGCGCCTTAGGGTTTTCTGTATTGTATTTTTTAATATGGGCAATATGGCCTTTTGGCCTCTTGGCAATCGAGGATTGGGAAGTTCCAGGCCAGTCCCGTTTTTTTTATTTGTCCTATGCTAGCCCATCTTTGTATTTCCTTTCCGCATAGGCCCTGTGTGCGCGTGATAGTGTTTTTTTATTCCCGACATGATGCCGCCTTTCACTCACAGTCTCAACACTTCCACTTTTCCAAATTTCTCTCTCCCTCTCTCTACCTACACTACACGGCATAGTGCCACTTTTTCTTACACGAATTGACTTTATCACTCTCTCACTCTCTCTCTCTCTCCCCCTTTTTTAATTTTAGATTTAAAATAAAATAACTTTTATTATACACATTTATTTTTTTATAAAAATTATATATTTGAAGTCTACTCAATGAGATCTTTCTAACAATCCATTGTGAATATGAAATTTTATACGCGTAAAAAAAGTTTTTTTTATACCCGATTATTAAGAATTCATACAGCTTCTAAATAATTCACATCCCCCAAAACAAAAGAACTCACATCTTTCAAATGCAAAATTCACATATCATAACTCACTCTGCAAAAAAACACAATTCAAAACCCAGAAAAAAGAATTTACATACCTGGATTGTAGAATTCACATACCTAAATTGTAGAATTCACACATCATAAGTCACTCTCCAATATACAAAATTCACACCAAAAAAGAAAGTGTGCTATTAATGGTGTGAATAGTTGTTGGCGAGTTAATTGTGTGTTATTGGGGGTGTGAATTGTGAGCTATTTTGGTTGTGTGAATTGTTGCATGGGTGTGAATCGTGTGCATTTGCGGGTTGTGAATTATTTAGAAGTGGTGTGAATTCTGCATTAAAGGGTGTGAATTGTGTATTTTGGAGACTGAGTTATGATGTGTGTGAATTCTACATTTAAAGTCTATGAATTCTTGTATTTTGGAGGGTGTGAATTGTTTAGAAAGGGTGTAAATTAATTACTATTAATTAATGGGTATAAAACAACTTTTTTTTACATGTACAAAATTTCATATTCAAATGGAATCTTATTTGAAAGATCTCATCAAGTAGATTCAAAATATATAATTTTTATAAAAATCAATCGTGTATAATAAACGTTATTTTATTTAAATGTAATATAAGAGAGAGAGAGAGAGAGAGGTATGGATATCACCTGCACCGAAAAGTTAGAAAAGAGAGAGTGACAACGACAACACCTACTCGAGTACTCCTGCCTACACGCCTGATGCCTCTTCACTTGATGCGACGGCACCTAGCTGTAGTTATTAACTCGGCGAGTGAAAATGGGTTTAAGAGGAATGTGTTTGACATGAGGAGGGCTTGGAAGGAAATCTCTTGATAAAATAGGGTCGGCCAATAAGAAGCCCATCGAGGATTGAGTCTTGGATTAGGCTTTTATTGCTTTCTCCTTGCTCCTATTGACATTGTAATCTTTCGATGTTCAATGAAATCCTTTTACCGTGCAAAAAAAAAAGGGGGTTAAATCTCATAATGACCATTAAATAATAATTCATTTTCTGCGTGCGAAGTTCATGATTTTGTCGGATGGAGAATAATTACGCTACGTACCCTAAAGTCGTTCCATGAAAATCTTTACTTATAGTAAAACATAAAAACGTGTTTCACAGGCATGAACCTGTTTTTAAATTTTCCCCTCAGTGTAAACAACCAATCACAACTTTTCTAAATTGTTTCATTTGAAAGCTAGGCTTGTATCTTTCTAACGATCATGATCGTAAATTATACATTCCGTGAATAAAATTGTTTATTTACTTTACGCACACACGCACGTATCCTTAGATAACTGATATATTGTTGGCTTGAAGCATGTGAAACAGTTCGCATTGTCATTTTTGTTGATAACCAAGTGTCCAGGTCAGATTGCATGCACTCGATTAATTCAAAGCTCTAAAATTAACGAGCGGACAAATTCAAAGGATTTGAAAACATGGAAAAAGCAATTTTCTTGCAAGGGCAACTCCCTATTTTGTTTTGTTTTTGTTTTTTTGTTTTTTTTTTTTCCAAGTACCTCTCTCCACTTATTACTCTTAAAACCTTCCTATAAGCGCAACTCCAACCAATTTTCAAATCTTCATTTTGGTTCTTCAAATTTTTCATTTTGAACAATCTCCCTCCTACCGTACTTCATTAGTTCTTCAAAATGAAGAATCGTTTTCGAAACTTCATAGTTGAAGGAATAATGGATGGTGATTGTAATTGATATAAATAGTTGTATTTTTCATGATCACTTTTTTCACGGGGTATTATAGTGGATAGCTCGTGCCCACATTTTTTTTTCCTCTGCAAAATAAATTCATTAGCATTCCTTCCTTTGTGGCTGCTGCGCAGCCTTTGCATAGCAGCTGCTGCGCACAATCGCAGCCATCCGTTGCTTGGATAAACGGCCTAGATTTCAAACAACAGATACCAATTGTTCGCGCGAACAATTTGTTTTCAATCCGAACCGTTAAAAACACTTATGGACGGCTGCGATTGTGCGCAGCAGCTGCTGTGCAGAGACTGCACAGCGGTAACCCGGCGTCCTCCCAACATAACCCTGGGCATGGGGTCCAGTCCAACTGTAAATCCAATTATTCTTTCGGTATTAATTGGAAAATTATCTTTCCCCTTAGTTGTTGGTGCATCGGGAACAATCGCAATCATCGTCAATAATTCCTTACTGCCCTTTTTTCGATGAAAGGCTGGCTGTCTGTATGCACTAGATTTTAGCAGCTGAAATTTTGGCATTGCGGGAGGGTTTATATTTGGTGGCACATGGTGCAAATGGATGCAGAATGCGCCATACAAAACATTCAAACAACACTTGAGATCACCCTAAAACCTCTAATAATGCTAAACACGGATTTCAAAAAGGTCCTTTTTTTTTTATGATCGGCAAACGAAATTTATTAATCATTGGAAACACATTACAATGATTAAAAGGACCAAAGACAAAAAGGCATCACTACGAACCCCGGACATCCCAACAATGATGGCACCCCCGGGGATCAACAATCATTTGCCAGCCAAGGGCCCGAAGGGAAATAACCTAAGAAAAGTTGGTAAGTACCAACCACATCAACCAAGATCACAAAAACTACTTGTGCTCGGACAGATACAACAATCAGAGGAAGAAGCATAATGAGCAAAGACCATATGCCAAACATGATGAATGATAAACCAGCTTCTGTACCGCTGCCAGACACACTGCTCCCAAACTAAACTTGCCTCCAAGGAAATTAGCAAAAGCTCCCAATTGAATCTTTTGAAAACCTTATTATGAAGGACTATCGCTTCTTGATCAAACGACATCCAAGCCTCCACAGGACCAATTTATGGAGCCAAAGAACTTGATAGACTTCCTGAAAATAGTGATGCCGCTCCGATAAATATAGAGGAAATAGACTACCTGTGGGAGGGATGTGTTGCCGCTCCGATAATTGTACTATATCTCAGCGGCACTCCAAAATAAAACTCCTCAAAATCACTCCACAACAGAATCAACAATAGGAATCCCCCATATTCAAATGAATCAGTACCCAATTGAAAATACATAGCATTTCCTGAAGACCATATTGAAATAAGATACATTGCACCTCATGAGAATACTCCAAAGATTTCCCCATCCTTCAAGCACCCAAGCTCCAATTGGAAATTAATCCTCCAGATATTCCTCACATTTTAACAAAGAGAATTTAGGATTGAGCCAATCTTTTGATCACTGCTTCATCATTTTCATGAAAAACTATACCAATTCTTTTGCTCACTTGAACTGCTTCTTCAAATCCTTTTATGATAATGTTATTCCTCCTGTGAATATCCTCTGAATTGATGGAGTCTGAATGTTCACCGTCTTCCTCCCAAACGTCCCCAACTTGAATGCCTTCATTCAACGAATCACAGATATCTCTTATTTCCTTCCTCAGTTTGGCTCTTTTTTGTCTTGCCGTTAAAACTTTTGGTTCTGATGGATGGACATTTAAATCTCTTTGATCTTGTTCGTTTGCTGCTTTCCAATTCTCCTCAGTATATTTCTTATGGTTTGGTGATAGGCGCGCAAATGTTCATATAAGCGCTCCCTAATTTATCTTTGCTAAGTTCATTTATTTTATTACTTGGAGTTTAAAGCTTTGTTTTTGTATTGTAGGTATTTGGAGGTTTTGATATAAAATTTGTGCAAAGTCCAATTTTACGCGGTGTCGGAGCAAAACCCATTGCAAATAACAATGGGATTGGACCAAAAAAAGGAGTTGTTGCTGACCATTAGCCCACGTGGTTTTATGAATGAAATTGGTGGCAAGTAGTCCAAAATTATACATGTTAATGTTGGCCCAAGCAATTGTCTATGAATTTACTTTGACTAAGAGTGGACCAGGGGTTTATGGGATTCCAAATGCAAATTGATTGGCTGGCCTTACTGGAGTAAATGAAGAAGAGGTCGGCTAGGGTTAAGAAAAGGGGCGCTGACTTGTGCAATGAGGAACGTGGGGCGGCAGACTTCACTATAAAAGGAGAAGGCAGTAGCCTAGGAGAGATATCGCGAGATTGGAAAAGTGGGAGGCTTGGCTTCGGAACAGAGAGCAGTACGGTAGGGACAGAAATACAGGTTGCGAATTGGAGCATTGCTACCACTCGGTTCATGTGTCCGTCCATCAGAACTTCAATGTTTACCACGACAATGTCCGGCTAAACCCCTATTCTAGGGCGTAGATGAAGCTTGTACTCTGAGTAACGTAGATTTTATTACTTTTGCTGGATTTAATTATTCAGATTTGGTTGTGTGAACTAGATGATTTCATGCTATGAAATTGGTTTAATTTTTCTCATGTAATTGTGTGTTTGATATCCGCGGTTTCAAATACTTTTTCATGCAACGGTTTTAATTGAATTCGTGGTAATCAACTGTGATAGATTATACTATCATAAGACGCGTCGTGCTATTAGACGGTCCGTGCCATAGAGACGGATCGTACTAGTAAGACGATTCGTGCTAGGCGGAGATAATCTATGCCGCTTGATGATCTACGGATATTCTTAGGAGATATCGCTAGGGCCCGCGAACCCTAACGGTATCCGGTGAATCCGAATAAAAAACAATCCTCAATTGCAATAAATCTAGGTTACAAAGGGTCAAGTGGATTCGAAACCCTAGACTTTTCTCTCATCGAATCTTTTTACTTTTTAATTGCTTAAGTTTAATTTAGTTTTCATAATTTTAGGAAACAAAATCATCATCTTCTTTTTATTGAATTAATTTAGAAATCAATTGAAATTTTGCGACTTAGCCTTTTAATCCCTGAGGAGCGATACTCGGAATATTTACCACTATTCGTTAGAGTAGTAGTAATTGTTTCGTTTTATAAATTATTTTTGATACGGAAACGACACGATCAAATTTTGGCGCCGTTGCCGGGGATTTAAAGCACGGTTGCATTGTTTCAAGTGATTTTTATTTTAATTCCTAGTTTAGGTATTTCATTTCATTTTATTTTTAATTCTCATTTGTTTAATTGCTTTTTTCTCTTTGTTAGCATTTTTTTAGCAGACACAGGAAGTGAGAAGTTGCAGTGCACCGAGGGAGAAACAAGCCTTCCATTTGTAGCCACAGGCGCAATCATTCTAATTTTTACTTTCTCTAGGCACTGTGAGTTTTCTTATTTCCTTTTGTTTGAGTTTTTATTTTTTTTTATTTTTTTTAAATTTTTTTTAGTTAGTTAGGGCAATTTGCAATATATGCTTGGGCGCCGTTCTTGTCATCCAGACTTAATTCCTTTAGACCCAGAGATAGAACGGACTTTTAGAGCCAATCGAACAACCACACGTCCAAACCCAACCACAACACTTATTACAATGGGTGATGAACGAAGAGCGGCTGTTGAGGAATCACCAGCAATCAGGGGGCACTTTCTCCCATCCACCTACACCTCACCCTCGTGTATCACGTTGCCCACCACTACAGCAACCCAATATGAAATCAAGCCCAGTTTACTTCAAACTCTCCCATCATTTTATGGGCTTGACCACGAGGACCCATATAAGCATTTGGATGAGTTCGTAGAAATTTGCTCCACTGTCAAAATCTTGAACTTCACTGACGATGCCCTTAAGTTGAAGCTATTTCCCTTCTCACTTAAAGATAAAGCCAAATCTTGGTTTAAAACTCTAGCACCGAATAGCATCACTTATTGGGATCAAATGTATAACGAGTTCTTGAAAAAGTTCTTTTCCATAGGCAAAACGAAAGAGATTCGCCAAAAACTCACTAGCTTTTCTCAGCACGTGGGCGAACAATTTCATGAGAGTTGGGAGAGATTAAAAGAACTTGATAGGAGCTGCCCACACCATGCGGTCCCTAAATGGCAGTTAGTCCAAGGTTTCTATGATGGACTATCTGAATCAAACCGACAAATGGTGGATGCCTCATGTGGAGGCACATTTATGCTAAAGAACGAGAATGAAAATTGGTCATTGTTTGAGCAATTAGTAGAAAATTCACGACACCATGCCTCATCCTCTCGAACAGATAGGACCGCATCCTCATCTTCCAAACAGAGAGATCTTTATGAGGTAGGCCAATCTAGTGATTTATCTGTAAAAGTAGATGCCTTGAGTCGTAAGCTTGACACTTTCCTATCTTTAGGCCAAGGTCCATCGTACTCTTCCCCTCCGCCAACTGTGGCGGAGGTATGTCAATTATGCTCCAGGCCGGGCCATTATGTGAATGAGTGCCACATGGCATCTCAATTTCCAGAGTTTGTTCAGGAGCACGTGAATCCAGCGCAAGGGTTTGGTAGGCCATTGAATGACCCATTTTCAAACACCTACAACCCTGGCTGGAGGAACCATCCTAGGCTCTCATGGCGAGAGCCAAATCAAGGGCAACATTCTGCCCAGCCATACCAACAACCCTTTGCTAATACTTCCAATCATCAAGCTTACCATGCACCACTTGCACCACAACCATACCAACAGCCTCTTGCTCCTCCTTCGTCCTCCCAAAGGACGCCATCTTTTGAGGAGCAAATGTTGAAAGCCATGGCTGATCTGAAAGCCGATAACCAACAAATGAGAGCTGATTTTCAATTGGTTCACTCCCACTCTCAATCTATTGCCAAGATAGAGATCCAAATAGGTCAACTAGCGAATGCTCTTAACCGTCGAGACGAGGGTAGGTTACCAAGTCAGCCAGTGGCTAACCCACGAGGGATGCACCACATTGACAATTCGCAAGTCCACGAACAAGCGAAAATAGTTGTCACCCTCAGAAATGGGAGGGAACTAGAGACACGACCTGAGGAGGTCAAAGCAAAGGAGAGAGAGTCTCCATCTGTCCCTCAGGGGTCCAAGGTTGATAGAAAGTTAAAAGGAGATGAGCCCACTTCAGTGCCCACATCTGATGAAGGGCCATCTGAAACACCATCTTATATCCCTAAGGCACCTTTTCCGACTTGTCTGAATGCACCTTCACCCTTTCGAAAGAAAAGTGTGCCTGTCGATAATATAATGGAGGTGTTTAAGAAAGTTAATATCAACCTCCCATTGCTCGATGCTATCAAGGAGATTCCATCTTATGCCAAGTTCCTCAAGGACTTGTGCACCCACAAAAGGAAAGCTCGAGCCAAGTTCTTAGAGCCTATTCCCCTTCCTCACCAAGTCAGTTATGTCCTTGAGTCAAACACCGCCCCCAAGCTTCCCGATCCTGGTGTGCCCACAATCTCTTGCGTGATTGGCAATCATTATATTAGTAGGGCACTCCTAGATTTGGGGGCGAGTGTCAATCTTTTACCGTACTCTGTGTACGAGGAGTTGGGCTTGGTGAATTGAAGCCCACATCAGTCACTCTGCAGTTGGCTGATCGTTCTGTGAAAGCCCCACGGGGCATGTTAGAAGATGTCCTTGTCAAGGTGAATAATTTCTATTTCCCTGCTGATTTCATTGTCCTTGACACAGAGCCAGTCCATCCCACAGCCCTTAAATCTCAAACACCCGTCATCTTAGGACGTCCATTTTTAGCCACGGCTAATGCCCAAATTGCCGTGAGGAGTGGAGTGATGGAGGTATCCTTTGGCAATATGAAACTGAGTCTAAACATGTATTCGGCTACCCGACAACCTCACGAGGAGGAAGACTGCTTTGCAGTTGATGTCGTTCATGAGTTGGTAGAAGAGGCTTTGCCGTACATTTTAGCTGAGGATCCTCTAGAAGCATGTCTTTCCCACTTCGGTTTTGAGGAGTTTGATATTGACAAGTCCGTTGCTGAGGTTAATTCTTTGCTAGACCTCGTACCTTTTATGGCCAACCAAAATGGCGAACTCCTTTTGAACCATTACCTTCATTGTCGAGCACTCCGGCTCTTCCCTCCATAGAAGCTCCACCGAAACTTGAGTTGAAGCCTCTCCCGGCTTCTCTTAAATATATTTTTCTTGGCCCAGATGACACCTTACCTGTTATCATTGCTTCTGACCTTTCTGCCGAGCAGGAGGGTCAACTTCTTGATGTGCTTAAGGAGCACAAGAGTGCAATAGGGTGGTCAGTGGCAGACCTCAAGGGTATTGATCCCTCCATTTGCATGCACCGCATTAATTGCGAGGAGAATGCGAAACCGTCTAGAGAGATGCAAAGGAGGTTGAAACCTAACATGAAGGAGGTTGTTATGAAAGAGGTAGTTAAGTTGCTAGATGTGGGTATTATATACCCCATCTCTGATAGCAAGTGGGTGAGCCCCACTCAAGTGGTGCCCAAGAAGTCGGGCATCACAGTAGTCGAGAATGAGAAAGGTGAGCTTGTTCCCACACGCACAACAACTGGTTGGCGTGTGTGCATTGATTATAGAAAGCTCAATTCCATGACTAGGAAGGATCATTTTCCACTCCCATTCATTGATCAAATCCTAGAAAGGTTGGCAGGCCAAAGCTATTATTGTTTTCTGGATGGCTATTCCGGATATAACCAAGTGGCTGTCGACCCAGCGGATCAAGAAAAGACTACCTTCACCTGTCCCTACGGTACTTATGCTTATCGGCGCATGCCTTTTGGCTTGTGCAATGCACCAGCGACTTTTCAAAGGTGCATGATGGCTATCTTCTTTGACATGGTGGAGAAATTTCTACAAGTTTTCATGGATGATTTTTTAGTCTTTGGGAGCTCTTTTGACTCATGTCTCCAAAATCTGACTAAGGTGCTTAGACGTTGTAAGGAGACTAATTTGGTCTTAAGTTGGGAAAAGAGCCACTTCATGGTCCAGGAGGGGATCGTTTTGGGACACATAGTGTCCAAGAGGGGGATTGAAGTCGACAAGGCAAAAGTTGACTTAATTTCTAGACTTCCTCCTCCCTCGACAGTCAAGCAAGTCCGATCTTTCTTAGGACATGCGGGGTTTTATAGGCGTTTTATCAAAGGATTTCTCTAAAATTGCCAAGCCTTTGTGCGATCTCCTCACCAAGGATACCCCCTTTGTGTTTGATGAGGCTTGTTTGAGAGCTTTTGAGAAGCTCCGCAAGGCATTATCCACTGCACCTATCATGCAGTCTCCTAACTGGTCTTTGCCCTTTGAAATCATGTGTGATGCATTTGATTATGCAATTGGTACTGTTTTGGGCCAGCGGGTTGACAAAGTCCCTCACGCTATCTATTATGCGAGTAAGACCCTCTCTGATGCGCAGTTGAACTACACTACTACAGAGAAGGAATTACTTGCTGTGGTCTTTTCCCTAGACAAGTTCCGGTCTTATCTCCTAGGGTCTAAGGTCATAGTATTCACTGATCATGCTGCTTTGCGGCATTTGCTTTCTAAGAAGGAGACCAAACCTAGGCTAATTAGGTGGATTTTGTTACTCCAAGAGTTTGATGTAGAAATTCGGGACAAGAAAGGTTCTGAGAATTCAGTGGCAGACCACCTGTCAAGGATCCTAGTGGATAGCTCTTGTGACTCCTTGCCCCTGAAGGACTGATTCCCTGATGAGCAACTATTCACGGTGTCCCAAGTGCGACCCCCATGGTATGCTCACATTGTTAACTACCTAGCCACAGGCGCCCTTCTCTCTCATTGGTCCAAGCAAGACAAGGACCGATTCTTTGCGCAGGTTAGGCACTATTTTTGGGAGGATCCGGAACTCTTTAAGTTGTGTTCGGACCAAGTGATTAGAAGGTGTGTTCCCGAGACCGAGCACCATAGCATTCTCACTTTTTGTCATTCTCTTGAGTGCGGTAGTCATTTTAGCGGAAAGAAAATAGCTGCAAAGGTTTTACAAAGCGGTTTCTACTGGCCCACTCTGTTTAAGGATGCCCATGAGTTTTGCAAGGCATGCCCCTCTTATTTTAAAAAATAATATATATGTGTGAGTAAGTATATAAATGACATAATTAGAGCTCCCTCGTTTTAATTATTTATGATTTTTTTTTTATTAAAGATAAAAAATGATGAAACTTCTTAACACAAAAAATCCATCCAAAATTAAATTTCTTTCAAGATCAAGCACAAGTGAAGCATGCTGAAGGTTATAGGATTCAATGAGCACACATCAAATATAATGCACTGACACATCTTTAAATTCAAATAGCAAGAATATACTTTAGATAACAGATGTATCATGAGTCAAGTACCGATGACAAAGGTGAGTGTGTGAGTCACGTCAGATTAAGCAAGATCAACTCAACACAAAACTTGGTTTCTCATGTAGGCACGGAGTGCCAATATAAACTCTCCCCAAGAAGTCAAACCAAACAATTTTTTAGATTTTTCAATGAGCTAAACTCCCCCTCAACAAATACTGAGTGAATTTCCACCTTCCTCTCATGCATTTTTTTTTATTTTGTATTTTTTGAAAATAAAAGAACCCCCGTAACTAAGTTCAATGCTCATAATGTGGTCGTGCAATGCCAAAGTCCCTTAAGCTTTCTAATTGACCCGTGTAGCTAGCTTTAGGCCAGTGACACCCAAACCAAATGGCCTTAGGGCACTAGGTATAGAGAATACCCCAACGGACTTAATTACTCAAGTCAAAAAGGCTACGAACTCAAGCAAACCACATATTACAATCCTGAAACTCTCTACCGTTTGACGCGAACACTCACTGCTTACTGAGGCAAGAGGCCCGGTTACTAAGTGAAAAGCCCGAAAATGCAGAGAATATGAATTCAATCTCATCACACTTTTCAACTAAACACCCACACAATAATAAATAAAAAAATTCATTATATAAATGGCCTTGATAAAATCATAACTGCTAAGCAGTCAATCTCAAAGGAGTTGCACAAGGCACATGCCAGCTACATGAGAAATGGCAGTTAAGAGCTAAGGAGTTGGATATATCTGACGTGAATGAAGTGTAGATCACAGGACATGACCCATACTACATTTGATTCTAGAATATCATCCAAGCCATATAGTGATAAAATAGATGCCTAGGCATACACAATATGAAGATCCTCATAAAATCTTATAACAATTAACTAATCCACTGTGACGTCTAAGGGGCAACAAACACAAAAAAAAATGATTTGTTTTTTATCAAGATAATTAAGACAACTATAAAGGAACGCAACATTGGGAACATATAATCAAATAAATAAAATTTTTGAGTTTTTTTTTTAATTTTATAAATGAGGAGAGCTACATATTAAGCAACAAAAATAAATAAAGTATTTCCGAAGTACCAAAAAAAAACAAAAATAAATAAATAAATAAACCAATGTAGACCATAGCTTTAGTTGAATGATAGACAACGTATATCAACTTAGACTATGGGAATGAGACCAAGTATTAAAAAACAAGATCAATTCCAGATGATCCATTGTCATCTAGAGGATTAGTAGGCAAATCATCACATGCTGCCAAGTTCAACTTCCTTACCCAAATAAGTTTAGTCTTGACCTCCTCAACCTTTCTAACAATTTTAGGCATGTGTTTGGAAATTACATTCCTATCCTTAGGCTGTGGTGTGACTTTATGTCTTGGCCTATAAATTTTACTCTTGTTGCTATTAGCATAATAATAAACTGGATGCTTCATTCTCTGCTGCTATTGTCGGGATGTTTACATCATATTCTGCTGCTACGCCTTTTCTGTTGCTACGTCTCTGCTGCCTTTTTCTGCTATGCTTGTCGGATGTATCAGATGGGGAGTTACTTATGTTCTGATATGGATCTTCTGGATTAGTTGTATTTCCTTTTCTTTGCTGACTCCTTGTCAGCTTGTTATTTCCCTCTTGGGTTCTTGGTGGCAAGTGATTGTCGTGCAGCTGGATGCCAACCTAGTTGGGATGCTGTCGCTCGTAGTGCTGCCTTATTTCCTCGATCCCTTTTAATCCTTGTAATTTGTTTCCATGGATTAATAAAATTCTCTTTTTCTTTAAAAAAAAAGCATAATATTGAGGTGGAGCAGTAGTGTACCTATAAAGTTTGAAGCATCGTGGTCTAATATGTCCATTCACTCCACAAAAATGACATGTAGGAACCAACTTGTCAAGAGTATGTGGACTTTCTACATGTGTGTGATACGTATGTGCCATACGAAATTTCTTACAATGAGGTCTTATGTGACTTTTGATACCACAATAATGACAAATGGGAATATGTTTAAAAGAGTTTACCTCACCACGCTTGGTAGTGGTACTTTTACCTACTGCGCATTGTTTCTTTGCCTTCGGAGAATTTGCCTCTGTGCAAGTTCCTTTGACATTGGTCTCGTTGATGCGCAACTTGGCTTTATTGGCCACAGGAGGAATGTGAGCACTGCCACTAGACTTAATAAATATAAAGTTCCTCTTGCCTTTGATGATGAATCACTTTCTATAGAACCAAGACCTTCTTTGTTTGAATCCATGTTTTGAGATACCAAGACATCCTCTAAAACTTGTGAACCTGCATACAAATTCTTAAAAGTAGCATTGGCCTTGTCAAGTTCAACTTGCAAATTTGCTACTTTTGCTTCAAGAAGTTTGTTAGTCTCAAATAAAATATGCATCTTCTTTTCAAGAGTCAGATGCTTCTGTTTAAGAACATCAAGTTCATGGAAGGCATCAATTCTCTCTTTCTGGCTATCATGAAACTTGGCTGTGAAAGATAGAGAATTCTTGTTATCATTTTCACTATTTTTATTTGTATTAATCTTTTCCTTAAAAGAGCGTTTAAATTTTTTGGTAAACAAATTCATATCTTCTATATCATATTTATCATCAATATCCGAATCATTGGACTCAATATGATTAATTGTAAAATCCAATGGTTTTTCTAGTTTTGCTTTCGAATGATCAAAGTTCGTTTTATCAAGTACTTGAGGGCAGATCAAATTCAACTCCATAGCAAATAAAAATTTAAGGATCCGCTCGTGAAGAAAAATTCACAAACTTAATATGAGCGACCCGCTCTGATACCAAATGAATAACCTAGGTTTTATAATTTGCTAGATTATTTTATCTCAGTAAAAAATATAACATCAATCAATTATGAACCAATCACAAACAAAAAGCAAATAAACTGATCAACACCGGATATACGTGGAAAAACTCCAAATGGGCAAAAACCACGGAAGGAATCAAACACTATAAAATCATTGTGTAGTTACAAGTAATCTTACCCTACGATTTGAATCACTCACAATCGCTCTAAGATGTACTTGTCGAATCCTCGTACACCACACCCAGTATTTGATTGACGCTGCCTCGAATCCTTGAGCCTTCCAAACGTTCTTCCGGAAATCCACCGGAAAACAACTTGAACTTGATTATTGATTGATGTAGAAACCTCTTGAAGCTTTAATTAAAGTTCCATCGATCTTGTGCTTCAAGATTCACTCTCGATACTCTAGGGTTTTGTGGCTTTGAAAACAAGCGGCTCTAATATTCTTTTTCAGCCGATGCCCTAGATCTAAAACCGCATCATGTTTTTATAGAAGACGTCATTCCGATCAATCGCATCATAAGTCGATTGATCGGACTATTGTAGATTCGATTCTTTTGGAGCTGTCGATTAAAAACCCAATTGATCCCTCTATCAATCCACATGGTCTGAAACTGCCTCCACGGCTTGTGCTAAATTAGAGTTACCTGATTGAGAAACCGATTGATCGCATGATTGATCTTCTCGTTCCGAATGCCGACAACCGACTAAAAACACTAACTCTCAAATTACATTATAAAGAGATTCCTTCCACTCTAATCCTATACAGACTCCTACTTAGAAAATTACAACTCGATAAAAATATGTGTTTTGTCATATGGAATTGCCAAAACCAATTCTACTCCGGAATTTGGTCCTTACAGGTGTACAGTACGCCTCATTACATGCTATTTTAATACTTGAAATGTATGATTTTGGTCAAGTTACGAATCGTTATGGATTTTTTTAATTTTATTATTCATGGTAACTTTTTGTTATGTATATTTTCGGTACAATCATTATGGATTTAAAAAAAAGTACTATCGACGTAAATATTCACGGTAACCTACAAAAAAACATAATATGTAGCAAAATGGTACGTAACAAGTACTAAAAATATACGTACAGGGTCATACTGTACTCCACATAGATTTTCCCTATGGAATCAGAGTTTGATCAAATTATTGTGCTTTGATTGTACATCCGAAAAGTTCTGGAATTATATTTTCTGTGTTCCGCGATCTGATAGCATTTTTTGAAAAAGAAAAATACAAAGAAAATGCATAGATACAAAAATACAAGGACAAGCGCCACGTGACGACTTTCTAGTGGGCAGTCATTTATAGATTGATACAAACATAATGCATAGAAATTTGTAATATTATTTTTTTAACGTCAAGACAAAATCTGATTACATACAAATGTGGAAGTATCATAAGTTTCTATACAAAATAATGAACCCAATGTTTATGTTATGAATTAACGTGCCTTGTCATAAAATTTATACACAATTGAAGGAGAGTGTATTATTATTGCATACTTTATTTTTCTTTAGATTATATAATTAGCTTTATCTGGATAAATGCAATTATCAGGTGGAAAGTTAAACCAGGGAATAAACAGGGAAGGGATCAAGTTCTATAACGATCTAATCGATGAGCTCTTAGCAAATGGTAAAAATGATTCCACTCAGCTCAATTATTGTTGATCCTTTGAGTTAATATTTAATATTCTACATATTGAATCTCAAAAATATTGTATGGGAACTGTATATTTTTGTAGGTATGACACCATTTGTGACCCTATTCCACTGGGATGTTCCCCAAGCTTTGGAAGCTGCATATGGCGGGTTTTTAAATTCACAAATAGTGTAAGTTAATTACAATTGAAAATATCCATTTGGCAGTGCCGGCTCAAACATTTCGGAGGCAAAACGGACTCTTAATTTGAATGAGGCCCTCCGTATATTTTATTTTAAAAAATTATTCAATATAGAGTCTTCATAAAAAATCATTACAAAAGATATATTATTACAAAAATTTAAACATATAATCATCTAAAAGTAACCAACTATTACAATATTTTAAAACCTATTATTTGAACATTACTTTTCTAGCCTTTTTAGTTCCAAATGTACTAATTAAGTTTTCATAATCAATCAAAAAAAAAATTTTGACTTATTTTTTTCATTACTGCATGAAAGCAAAAATTATTTGAGTCCTATATACATAAAGGGGACTTACATATTTAGGGCCCCATTTTTGACATTTTCTCGGGGCCGAACACCTTGGCTTCATTTTTTTATGTCATGAGCCGACTCTGCTATTTGGTAGATGTTTTGGATTGTTGAACACTGTGATGAATAATATTATTGGGTAAACTAATTAATTAAATGACACCATGGCTGTCTAATTCTTAGGGCTGACTTTTGCTACTTCGCGGAGATTTGCTTTTGGGAGTTTGGAGATCGAGTAAAATATTGGATCACATTCAATGAGCCATGGTGCTTTAGCAACTGCGGGTATGTAACAGGTGCAAATGCACCCGGTCGAGGCACCACTGCCGCACCGCCGCTGAAGTCGGAGGATAACATCTGGACTTTTCAACCGTTACATCGATCTCCAGTGTCTCCAACAGAACCTTTCGACAACGGCGATCCTGCTACAGAACCTTACATAGCGACACACTACCAACTTCTTGCTCACGCGGCTGCCGTAGATGTGTGCCGACAAAAATTCCAGGTTACATTTCAATTTAGGTTCCCACAACATAGTATGGTAAATACACCTTTTGAATGTGTTATGATATGAAATGTATAGAGGGACTACATTGTAATTCTGTCATACTATTGGCATTACTTCTGTAATTCTTGTAACTGAATGGTTAGTTAGAGTTAGTTACAGGAACGTGACGATTAGTTAGAGTGGAGCGTCTGCGGAGCATATAAGAGTGAGGATTGTGTAATCATGATTCATTGTGTAATTTTTCTGAGAATAATTCAAGAAAGCCATTTCTTCTTTCTACAATTTTTGCTCTTCTTCCCTAGTCATATCATTGGTATCAGAGCGTGGCTTTCCTTGGCCTGTCATCTGGACCACCATGGCCGAAGGAAGTAGGTCAGCACAAGAAACCAAAAAAATCGATGAAGCATTGCGATTATTGAGAGAGGGCAACGACAGGAACACCAAAGAGGTTGGGGAAATCAAGAACTCACTTCGAGAATTGGGGGACATCAGGAGCTCACTTCGAGAACTGGGGGACCTCAAGGAATTGATCGCAGCAATGGGTACTAAATACGATCAGATGGCAAAGCATGTCTATGGGAAACAACGGCAGGAACAGAATGGGGTTATTGGATCTAGGCGTCAAGAACAGAATGATGTGAATGGGTTTCGACATCAAGATCCACCAAATGGGTTTCAACGTCAAGAATCATCAAGGACCACTCAGTTGGGGTTCCAAGCATTTGAGGCGTTTGAAGAAATGCCTCTAAGGTCAGAAACCCACTTCTATACCCCAAATTTGTTTAATCAACGATTTGCTAAAATTGAATTTCCTCGATTTTATGGTGAAAATCCGACTGGTTGGTTATATAAATGTGAGAGGTTTTTTGAGTATAATATGATTGATGGTAGAGATAGAGTTAAATTAGCATCTTTGCATTTGGAAGACTCTACTTTACAGTGGTATCAATGGTTTGAGAGGTGCCATGCCAACATTAATTGGGACCTGTTTAAGCAAGGATTAATGGCAAGATTTGGTCCAAGTACCTATGAAGATGCTATGGGAGATCTCACTAAACTCAGGCAGACCTCCACTGTAGAACATTACCAAGAACAGTTTGAAATATTGGCAAACAAGACTCAAAACCTCCCTGAATCTTTCTTCATCAGTTGTTTCATTAGTGGCCTTAAAGAAGAAATCCAACCAGGGGTCTTGATGTTCAGGCCAACCACAATAATTCAGGCAATAGGGCTGGCCAAATTACAGGAGGCTAGTATAGATGCTATTGCCAAGAAATCCAGGTGGGATGTCAAGTCTGGAATGTTCCATCCTTCCTCTATAAATAAGCCACAGTTCAATGGTGGAGGGTTTGTTAGGAAGGAATTACCTAAGGAATTGGAGGAAAAGAAAGCCAAAGGACTGTGTTTCAGATGCAATGAAAGGTATATAAAGGGCCATATCTGCAAGAAAAAGCAACTTTATGTTTTGGAGGGGGAAGAAGAAGGTGAGAATCCAATGCAAAATCTGGAAGAACATGAGGATGTGGAGGAGGAGCAGTCACCTGAAGAACAGTTACCTGAAGAGGAGCTGCAGATTTCTCTTAATGCTCTTACAGGATCAATCTCTTATAGAACCATGAGAGTTAAGGGAAATGTGAAGAAGAAGTTGATCATTATTTTCATTGACTCTGGATCAACACACAATTTCCTTAGCCCTGAAGTGGTTAAAAGGGCTTGCTTGGGGACAGAAAGCACTGAATGCTTGCCAGTTTCAGTAGCAGATGGCACAAAAATGATTAGCACAGCCATGTGCAAGAATTTTGAGTGGGAAATGCAGGGTACAAACTTCCAAGCTGATATGAGAATCTTACAATTAAAAGGTTGTGACATGGTTCTAGGAATACAGTGGTTAGCAACACTTGGGCCAGTTAAGTGGGACTTCAAAAACCTTAGCATGGAATTCAACCTCAGGGGTAAGAAACATGTCCTAAGAGGAGGGAAGATGGATGAAATGAAGGTGATTGGTTCTGGGAAAATGAAGAAATTGCTCCAAAAACAGACACATGGGGTCTTAGCACAGATCTGTCTACTACAAGCTGAATGTTCCAAGGAAGAAGAGGACAACCCACAGGAGTTGACAACTTTGTTAGCAGAATATGCAGATGTATTTCAGGAACCAAAAGACTTGCCACCACCAAGGTCTCATGACCACTGCATACCCCTCAAACCAGGAGCAGAGCCAGCAAATAAAAGACCTTACAGGTACCCATATTTTCAGAAAACTGAGATTGAGAAGCAAGTTAAAGACATGCTCAAATCAGGGGTCATTAGGCCCAGTGCTAGTCCCTATTCCTCTCCAGTATTATTAGTTAAGAAAAAAGATGGTACTTGGAGAATGTGTGTGGATTATAGGGCTTTAAATGAAGCCACTGTGAAGGATAAATTCCCTATCCCAGTCATAGATGAGCTACTAGATGAATTATATGGGGCTAAATGTTTTTCTAAATTGGATTTAAGGTCAGGTTACCATCAAATAAGGGTACATCCTTCAGACATTGATAAAACTGCTTTTAGAACTCATGATGGTCACTATGAGTTCTTAGTAATGCCCTTTGGCCTTACTAATGCCCCATCCACTTTCCAAAGCCTCATGAATGAAGTTTTCAGACCCTATTTGAGGAAATTTATTTTGGTTTTCTTTGATGACATCCTAGTCTATAGCAAGTCTTGGCAGGATCACCTACAACACCTGCAACTTACTCTACAATTGTTAAGACAACACCAATTGTTTGCCAAGAAAACAAAGTGTGTATTTGGCAAGTCTGAAGTTGAATACTTGGGACATTTAGTGACTGCTGAAGGGGTTTCCACAGAACCAACCAAGCTAAGTGCCATTAGTTCTTGGCCTCTTCCTTCCACACTTAAGGAGTTGAGAGGCTTCTTGGGAATCACAGGCTACTACAGAAGATTTATTCAGAATTATGGTAACATTTGTGCCCCATTACATGGTTTACTTAGAAAGGATTCTTTTATGTGGTCTCCTGAAGCTACTGCAGAATTTCTTCAACTTAAGGAGGCCATGACTACCTCACCAGTGCTTGCCTTGCCTGATTATAGCAAGGATTTTATCTTAGAAACTGATGCATCTGGCACAGGATTAGGGGCAGTTCTCATGCAGAGTGGGCATCCCATTGCTTTTTGGAGTAAAGGACTGACAGCTAGGGAGCAAACACTTTCTACTTATGAAAAAGAGTTGATGGCAGTGGTTCTATCAGTTCTGAAATGGAGATATTACTTACTTGGAAGGCACTTCCTTATTAAGACTGATCATCAAAGTCTTAAGTACCTATTAGAACAAAGGGTAGGTACTCCCTTCCAACAAAAATGGATCACCAAGTTGTTGGGTTTTGACTACTCTATAGTGTATAAATCTGGTAAGGACAATCAAGCTGCTGATGCCCTGTCCAGAAAAGGGGAACCCCAGGGACTGGCAGATCCCATAGCTTCCATTCATGCCCTATCTTGTGTCACTACAACTTGGTTAGATGGAATTAAACAAAGTTGGGCAACTGATGCAAAACTCCAACAATTGATTTCAGACCTCCAAAAGGGACAAGTTCATTCTGGTTATAAATGGGAACAAGGTATACTCACCTACCATGACAGATTAGTAGTGGGAAAATCTGATGTCAGGAACCAACTCATTCAGGAGTTCCATGCTACACCTTTGGGAGGGCATTCTGGAGTCAGCAAAACCACTAAGAGGTTGAGCAGGAATTTCAATTGGAAGGGGTTATCACAGGAGGTTGCTACCTATGTTTTTTAATGTGACACCTGCCAAAGATACAAAGGAGAAAATGTCAAGTATCCAGGGCTGCTGCAACCACTTCCCTTCCCTGACAGAGTATGGGCAGACATATCCATGGATTTTATTGATGGTTTACCTAATTCCCAAGGGAAGACAGTAATTTTTGTGGTGGTGGATAGGCTAACCAAGTATGGCCACTTCATGGCTCTCTCTCACCCCTATACAGCTAAAGATGTTGCCAAGATTTTCTTTGATCAGGTGTTCAAATTGCATGGTCTACCTTCCACTATAGTATCTGACAGAGATGCTGTATTCACAAGTCAGTTTTGGCAAGAACTCTTCACTTTACAGGGGTGCCAATTATGCCTTAGCACAGCCTACCATCCACAAACTGATGGGCAGACTGAGATCTTAAACAAGTGTTTGGAAAATTACCTTAGATGCATGTCTGGGGACAGTCCAAGACAGTGGGTCAAGTGGCTTCCACTTGCAGAATGGTGGTATAACACTAGTTATCATTCTGCTATTAAGACCACCCCTTATTTTGCAGTCTATGGACAGGAGCCACCTGACCACACCTTCTGCACATCTAGACCAACTTCAGTGGCAGTGGTGGAGAATTGGATCCGAGAAAGGGCTGCCATTATCAAAAAGCTCAAGGAGCATTTGGCTCAAGCTCAGAACCGGATGAAGCATTATGCAGACAAAGGAAGGTCAGAAAGGGAGTTTTTAGTTGGGGATTGGGTGTATCTGCGTCTACAACCTTATAAACAGACTTCCTTGGCTTTGCACAAGAACATGAAACTCGCCCCAAGGTTTTATGGACCCTACCAGGTGGAGGAAAGGATTGGAGCAGTAGCTTACAAACTCCAACTTCCTGCAGGAGCAAAACTTCATCCTGTGTTCCATGTCTCCTTGCTTAAGAAGAAGGTTGGAACTAATGTAATGGTGCAGGCTACTCTACCTCCAGTAGGTCCTGAGGGCGCCTTGCAGTTGGAACCCCTGGCAGTTTTGGATAGAAGAATGGTTAAGAGGGGAAATAAGGCTGTTGTTCAGTGGCTCGTGCAGTGGTTCAATTCTTTTCCAGAAGATGCCACTTGGGTGGATTATCAAGAGATTCAGAGCAAGTATCCTCAATTTCAGCCTTGAGGACAAGGCTGTTTTCAAGCCGCTGGGAATGTTATGATATGAAATGTATAGAGGGACTACATTGTAATTCTGTCATACTATTGGCATTACTTCTGTAATTCTTGTAACTGAATGGTTAGTTAGAGTTAGTTACAGGAACGTGACGATTAGTTAGAGTGGAGCGTCTGCGGAGCATATAAGAGTGAGGATTGTGTAATCATGATTCATTGTGTAATTTTTCTGAGAATAATTCAAGAAAGCCATTTCTTCTTTCTACAATTTCTGCTCTTCTTCCCTAGTCATATCAGAATGCTACAATACTTTCGAATTGCTAATCACAATCTTATCCAAAAAACTCAAGCCGTTAATAAAGAGAATGATGACGTCGTTACATTTTTATTTTCCGTGTTACTAGAAGGAATTCCCTTCATGTAAGAGACTAAGAATGGTAAGCCCAAAATAACCTTTACCGACAGTAACTAAACAGCCGGTAAAGGCTTTTATATTTTAACGGCGTTAATGAAAAACTGCCACAAAAGGTATTATTAAGGGCTGGAGCAAAAATGCGGGTAAAGGTGACTATTATTGGTGGTTACGTGAAACCGCTGGAAAAAGTAACTATTAATGGCGGTAAAGGAAAAAAGTGCCGCCAATAAACGGGGTGTTCCGCTAAGGGTGTTTTTAGAATAAACTGATTTTCCACGGTTTTATATGTGATTTATTGTAAAAGAATGACATGTCTTAATTTTTAGAAAAAATTGTTTTTTGTTAGTGGAACACTCACTAATTAGTAGCGAAGCAAGAAAGATACCCAAGAAACATTCCAACATTGGGGTGGGACCCACACATAGACCCCACATGTGGGCCCACCCCCTATGTGAGAGTGTTCTGTTGGAGTGGTTGTGTCTAGCATGCTCAGGAACCATTGAAAGGGTCGTGGGTTGAATCACAACAATATAATTATTTTTTCGGCTAAAACCTTTAGTAACGGTTGTAAGACCGCCGTCAATAGTATAGAACTTTTTACTAGCGGTCTTTTACCGTCGTTTTTATTTTACAGATAGTTGCTTTGGTGGGAAGCCATAAATACTTTTACCGGTGGTTTAAGGGCTATTACTAATAGTCTTTTAATGCCGCTAATACCTAAATTTGGAGTAGTGTACTTAAATTTCTTAGTGAACATGTTTAATTAGGAATGTCAGAAGGGGAAGATTGGGATTACTCTGGTGACAAACTGGATGCTGCCTTACACTAATTCAAAAGCCGACATCGATGCTACAGAACAAGCAATGGATTTCATGTTTGGATGGTGAGTTTATCTCACGATTTTGTATTCAGTAAGAAGGATTAATTGATATATCTGTTAGAAGTTCTAAATTAGAATTTTACGTTATGAGGTGATTTTAATACTATTTGACATTGGTGGTATCCGTGGCAATTGTTACTTCTGAGAGGGCATTTCAAGTCTGAAAATTTTGGTTGGGCAGAGGTATCATATGATTGAGCGATTAATCCATGAAGAGAGCATGGTTTGTAGAATTGAGTGGCGACTCCAGAAAATTTTGTTAGGATAATCACAAAAATAACTTAAATTTTTCTCAATCTTTAAAAAATCATGATTCAAATAAATTAACATATCGGTATCAATATGAAAAGAATGAAAATATATACTTTACATTAGTTGATTGCGACTAATAAATTTTCATTCGTTATATTGAAAAATAAAATCTCTTACTCCTTTTGTATGTCGTTTAGTAATTGTGTTGTGTAATTTAAAGCACTTCACGATGAATTTCAGACTGGCATTTTGAAAATGTGGAGTAAAAAAATAGTAACCCTTTATATGTGGGTATCAAAGTCAAACCGTAATTTTTTTTTTTGTCAACGATAGAAAGTTAACATGATAGTATTTGTTAGATTAATACGATAGCCAACTTCTTATCGATACGAATCGAATCCGAAGGTCATACTGTAATTCATCATTGTGTTTCAGGTTTATGGATCCATTGGTAAATGGTCACTATCCGCACTCCATGCAAAAATGTGTAGGGAGCCGACTACCTCAGTTCTCGAAAATCGAATCCGAAAAAGGGAAAGGATCGTATGACTTCATCGGAGTGAATTACTACACTGCCCATTATGTAGCGGATGCATCTCCAAAGCCGAGTGAAAAATTGAGCTACGCCACAGATCCTAAGGTTAAGTATTCATGTGAGTACAAAATCCATCCCGACTATATGTACCGACAGTTTTTTTGACCCACTGTGAGGATCCATCTTGGATCCTGTACAGATGCTTCAAGATGTTCATTTCGTTTCGAATATTGTTTTAACATGCTGCGTAAAAAATCAGTTCACTCAGCTATATATATATCTACAAGCACTGATCCATATCAGATTGAACTGAATTGGTTTTTTACACGGCGTATTGGAAAACCATATCGAACAACGTGAATATCTTGGGTCATTTTTTTGGAACCTGAAATGTGCCCACACAGGTCAGTAGACATTTGAAATTAACCCATAGCATTTTTGTTCAAAATTACACTGACCTCCCTTAACTTATTGTCAAGATATCCCATTTCCTTCAAATGACGTCTAAAACCGTTAGTTTTGGAAAACAAAACAACTGAAATGCCCTTGAGCTAAATTCAAGATAAATAATAACAGATTTTTTAGTCAAATAATTTAGTGATTTTTTTCGAAAAGTTACAGAGGTATATTGTAGGCTAAAATATACACTAAAATGGGCTTTTATCAATTTTAGTCATAGTGCACTTTCTTCAAACTTTGGAATAACTCCTTCCTTACTAAAGTGGTTCTGATAATTTTGTCAGATGTGAAGGATGGGATTCCTATTGGTCCAAAGGTCAGGCCTCTATATTGATCAATCTCTCCTTTATAAATAAAAAATGATACAGACATACATTTTCAGCTACACTCTACCACACCCTCAATCACATGTAGGTGTGGGGACCACTCACATGTGAGTGGGGGTGTGGTAGAGTGTGGCTGAAAGGGTGTGGTCTGTATCATTATTGTTTATTAATTTGTTTGTATTTCTATACTTGCCAAAAATAAATTTGTAAGCTCCATAAGCCGAGCTCCCTTTTTTGGTTGGCATGTTCATGACCAAAATACACATTTCCGTGTATTCCCTTTTATCGAGTTGTATTCAAATTATTTTATTTTTTAGAGTGTCTGTTTTAGGATGTGGAAAGAAATCTCGCGTTTTGTATTTTTTCGGTTTCCACATGAGTGCGGTAGTTGTTAGTCAAGTCTTTTGACGGTGGGAATCACTCCAAGCAACATTGGCCTTCATCACTTAGAAGATTTTGAAGCATAATTATTTTGCTCAAGCAAAACAGGCGTTTTAACCACACCAGATTATTTCTCATCATTGCTCTACATATATCACATATTAGGTCGAAAATGTTGAGTTTTGTGGCTGCATAACCCTGCACACTTTGTTCCATCATCCATCTCTTTCGGCGGCTAGGGTTTTGTGCACCTCGAAGAAACTACAAAGATTAATTGAATCTTTGATTATCAAGATCATCTTTGAGGGGTGTTCTTACATCAACAATACTTTTCTTCAGAACAAAGTCCTTTCGTGGAGTTTGGAAGGCAATCAATAGGAAGGCTTGAGGATTCAAGATTCGTCAATCATGCAGAGGTGTGATCATGCGTGGATTCGGCAAGTAGATTTTAGGCTTCGTGGTGAGGATACACGAACACTGAGTAAGATCTCTTCTATTCACACAATGATTATAGTGCATGATTCCTTCCCGTTTTGGGTTTTTCCACGTAAATCTTTGTGTCTTGCGTGATTAATTATTTTTTCAAGTTTATGCGATTGATTGTTTTTCCATTTATTCAAGTTAAGTTAATTCCGTGACTCGATTAAGGAATTTCAAAATTCATTCATGAGTTTCCGAATATGTTAATTGGAAAATGGTACAATACATTTGTTTGGCATGGTCACTTGAATATCCACTTTAAATTGATAACATGCATATAGATTTCATCTCATTTCCGTAAACATCATAACATCATGATAAGCATTTCTCTTGTAAATGACTTTTGTCGTATAAAAAAAAAATTCTTGCTATAGTTTTTCTATGTTTGCATTGTCTGCGTAAAAATAATGACATCATGATTTTGTGTTTCTTTTTGGGAAAAGTATTGGTTACACTCGTAACAAATTTTTGTGGCTCAATTTCAGAACTGTTATGGCCCGAGATATAAATTTTGTGATGGTCTATTTTATGAATTTTTGTGGTCTAACATATGAAGTACCTTATCGGAACACAAATAACTTGGAAAAAAATAAGAACATTACATATATAACACCTGTAATTATAAATTTGAATGTTTATGGCTGGGTTTAATGTAAATTGATTATTGAGAACGGAAATTATTGAAATAGGAAAATTGAAGTGAATTATGATTCAAAATGCCAGAAAATTTAGATAAATCTGTATTTTTTTTTTAAGATAAATTTAGATATATCTGTTCATGCGCACAAATTAGAAGAAAAATATGAATTATTGTGAGTGTCTTTAGGCACGAGTAATTAGCTAGTGATAACTATTTTAGTTGTTAAATATATAACAATACACATAAACAATGTTTGCAGTCTGGTTGCGATTGGCTCTACATCTACCCAGAAGGAATATATGACCTTATGTTGTAAGAAGAAGTACAAAAATCCGGTCATTTATATCACGGAGAATGGTAAGCGATTGCTCTATTTACCTTCCTTTCTTCTTTTTCGAGAATTAACCAGAACTTCTCTGTGGTAGTATGGCCAACCGGTAAGTCATCCTACATGGAAGTCTTTTCTGTGGTATTTCGGTTACTTGTATTGATACAGTAAAAGGAGAGAGAAAAATAATATTGTAGTGAGCGATGGCATGGGGATTAATATTTTCTTCACTTCATTGTACACAATTAACATGGTGAAATTTTCAATTATATTTGGTTAACATCTCAGCAGTATATGTAAAATATTCAATATTAATTGAAGGTTGACCCTAACCCTGGGAATTAATCATCCAGTCCCTACAAGAAGTGTCAGCAATCTACAAAAGCTAAAGTTCAGAACAATCAAATCCTGATAAAATCCAAAACATTCTTCCTTTTTGCAGGAGTGTGCGAAGAGGATAATATAAAAAACAGATTCACAGATGCACGAGTCGATCAATCATATGAGGTGCTGTTTGATAAAACTGAAAACTGAAAGCTGAAAGCTGAAAATTAAGTACTGAAAACTGAATGCTGAATTTTTTAAGTTGAAAAGCTGTTTGATAAAACAAATTAAGCACTGAATTAAAAAAAAAAAAATTTGGGTTTTAATTGTCTCTTAATTTTATTAATGGTCATCATGTATTTGTGGTAGTGGTGGAGTGGTGATTGAGAGGTGGCGAGGGTGGTGGCGATGGCA
This sequence comes from Vaccinium vitis-idaea, assembly GCA_963854785.1. Lineage (NCBI taxonomy): Eukaryota > Viridiplantae > Streptophyta > Magnoliopsida > Ericales > Ericaceae > Vaccinium > Vaccinium vitis-idaea. The sequence continues at coordinate 36,799,661 of OY978215.1, read as the reverse complement.
GTGGAGTAATGGTGGTGGTGGAATGATGGTGAGTTGTGGTGACAGTAGAGTAATACTGGTGCAGTATTGGTGGTGTAGTGGTGGTGGTGTAGTGGTGGTAGTGTGATGGTTATGGCATGGTAGTGGTGGTGGTGGGCTCGGTGGAATGCTAGTGGTGGTGGTGAAGTGATGGCGGTGGCATGGCAATAGTAGTGGTAGTATATGGGTAACGGTGATAGTGGCGGCGGCGGTGTGGCAGTGGTGGTGGTGGTAGCAGCATGGCGGCGGTGCAATGGTGGTAGTCATGGTGGTAGCGGCATGGCGGTGGCGGTGGTGCAATGGTGGTGGTTATGGTGGTGGTATATGGGTAACGGTGATAGTGGTGGTGGTGGTAGTTGTGGTGGTAGGGCATGGCGGCGGCGGCGGTGTAATGATGGTGGTTGTGGTGGTAGCGGCATGGCGGTAGTGCAATGGTGGTGGTTGTGGTGGTGGCGGCGGCGTGGCAGTGGAGGTGGTGGTGGTGGTGGTGGTGGAGGTTGTGGTAGTAGTGGTGGTGGTGGAGGTTGTGGAGGTTGTGGTAGTGGTGGTGGTGGTGGTGGTGGATGTTGTGGTAGTGGTGGTGGTGGTGGTGTAATGGTGGTGGTGGTGACAGCGGCGGCAGAGGTGTGATGGTTGATTGTAAGCACATAGGAATTCAGCCAGAATTAAGTAGCTCAAAGCTACTTAATTTTTATCAATTTTTTAGCCTACATTTTAAGTAGCACTTAATTTGTTAAGTAACATAAAATGTGGTTATCAAACCTACTTAATGACTTATTACTTAATTGATTCAGTTTTAAGTGCTGAATCTGTGTTATCAAACAAGGCCCAAAAGTACCTAGCTGATCATCTTCATTACCTTCAGGAAGCTATAAGGTACGTACTTACGTAACTGTACTTCTGTGTGTGTGTTTCTCTCTCTCCATATAACAGTTTTGAGCATAAACGAGAATACATTTATTATTTTTAGAATTGTGCTTTTAGTGCATGCTTATGAAAATGGTAAGAAAGTATACAACTATGATTTTTGGCAGTGACGGTGTTAAGATCAAGGGATACTTCCATTGGTCACTCTTCGACAATTTCGAATGGTCCGCTGGTTACACCAATCGATTTGGGTTGGTCTATGTCAATTTCAAAGATGGGCGTCTGACTCGATTCCCTAAAGGATCAGCTCTATGGTACATGAATTTTCTCAAGGCTAATGATACCGAAACCCTCAAAACTACAAAAACAACTTTCCGGCTCTACGCAAATGATTTGCTTTTCCTTCTCGGGCCTAGCCTTGTACTGTACTGCTACATTTGGTAATGTTTTGGTGTGGTGTGTTTGTAGTGGGAGTGTTTTTGTGTGGTGTGTTTGTATTGGGTTGTTCCGCACTTAATTTGTACGCTGGGCTTTTCAGGTTGGGTGTTGTGTGTTTTGAATAAAAGGGGGAGGGTTAGCCCTCATTGTGTGGCCCCTTGATTGTGTGTTCTGTACAAGAAGGGAAGGGGAGTTGTGCGTTTTCAATATAAGGGGGAGGGTTACCCCTCATTGTGTAGCCCATAATTTGTGTGTTATACGGTTATAACCACTCGTTGGGTAACCCCTTATTTACATTTTATTGCGTCCCATTTTGGATTCTCAAATTTTGAGCAGGATGCTGTTAATGACACGGAAGAATTTGTTAATTCCACGGGAATTGATTACACAGAATGCTAAAATGGCTTAATTGTCCTTTCAAGTAGTAGCTGACATTGTTTTGACTTCCCCTTTGTCAATTAGCTTTCCTAAACTATCCCTTTTAGTGACTTTCTCTATAAAAATACATCTTCGAAACTTTTATATTCCTATAATCAAACTTAATACTCCACTTTCACAACATCCCAACCAAATTCTTTCTTCTACATATAAGGAATAGCTGAAATCCCATCTTCCTTGGTGATTTCAATTTTTGTTGTCACAACTGGGCTCTGTTTTTTTTTTTTTTTTTTTTTTTGGTATTAAAATCGATTGGATTTTGGTTCCAGTCTAGTGATAGGAGAAAAACTTGGGTGCGTGTATGGTACGGCCACGTGGTGTCCGACTTTGCATCTAAGTCATCCAAAAGTGTTTTGTACAGCTCAGATTTACAGAGACACACAGAGAGAGAGAGAGGGGAATAAATTTGGGTCATCCAAAATACTTTTGGACGATTAAGATGCGCGATTGGACATCACGTGGCCGTACCGTACACGCACCCAACTATTTATCCTTCTGATAGTGGAGTATTAGATCAGATTGGGAATGGAAATGATTTGAAGAGGTATTTCTGAAGTACATGCATACACGAAAAGCCAATATGGAGTAGTTTACACTACAACAAAAAGGGGAATTTCCCGCGTTTACTTCCCCGCGTTTCTAAAAAAACCCTGGCAATGGTACTTTCGGGGCCGGAGGAAAAACTAGCGGAGCAAAAAAAGGGTGGGGGGCACGTTACCTTTTCTATTCCCTCCCTCTTTGATAGGCACGCAGTATCGTAGATATAAGTGCCTAAATAGGGTAGTTTTAACACGTCGTTATCTAATTTATTCCCTATTTTCCACTTGATGCGTTGCTTTGGTATGTTTTTGTGTTTTTGTTAATTTTCAGAAAAATAAGGCTGTTTTAGCGCCAAGAATGAGCAAAGCTGTGGAGACTAAGTGTTGAAGTTAATTTCTCGAGGGAAGCAATTTGGACCGTCGTGAGCGCTACAAGGAATTTGACAGAGCGCTCGGGAATCGCACAAAATCTGAACAGAACCTTGGCGAGCGCTACACCAAAATGGGTGTAGCGCTACCGAGCAAACAAGGGTCAACGGTCAAACAGGGGGTCAACGGTCAAAGCGGCCTTAATGGGTGTAGCGGTACCGAGAGCTTAATTCGGCCTTGGAACGGTGGCGTTTTGGGTCTCGCGTGAAGTTATTTCGTTTTCCGGATTTTAATTGGAGGGAGTGAAGAGTTTACTCCTAAGGAAGAGGAAGTAGGCCTGGTTAACGATGTTGAGGAGGTTGACTTGGTCTTACCACAGTCCTCTGAATTTGGAGGGGATGAGGAGCTTACTGCTAGGGAAGAGAGAGAAGAGGAAGTTGACCCAACTGTCATTGAGGGTGGGGTTGATGAGGGTTTGGTGGAACCTTCTGAGTTGGGAGCGAACGCGGAGCTAACTGCCCAATGTCCCCCCCTTGAGTCTAATGTAAAGGTTGAACCCCCTCTCATGTATCTTCCACTGTTGATCCGCGCTGCCTACGTTTTCCTTTTGCGCTCCTATGAGTCTAGAGAATGAGGAGCTCACTGTCCTCCGTGTGATGGTCCGATCGAAAAATCTCCCACTGCTGAGTAGTGGGACGCTGAGATTGATTATTTGCAGTCCTTAATGGACGAGCAAGATAGGAAGTATCGGTTTGAGAGTGAGTCTCTTACTTTTGGGGACCAAGACTTTGTTGAGGAGGAATTAGTTGAGAAACCAAACTTGGCGGAGGAGGTTTTGGTAGAAGAGTCGAAGTCGACGGTAGTGGAACATATTGATTTTCTTGGTGTTGATGATTACTATTTTGTTTATCTTCCTTCTATCGCTAGTTATGTCCACTGCCCAAAAATTAATTTGGTTCCACATGAGCACTTAGAGACGCTTCAATTTCTTAAAACAATTCGGCAATTGCTTTACTCGAAGTATCTTTTCTTGTGGTCTGGCCGAGTTCAGTTTTTAGCAAAGAGTTTGAAGTGGAGTGGAATGTTCATAGTACTAATTTTTGTTGATATGTTAAATGTTCAAAATCCACGTTTGGCTAAACTCTCTCTCTCTCTCTCTCTCTCTCTCTCTCTCTATTAAAATTAATTAAAAAAAAATTCTTTTTATTTCTTTTTCATTTTATTTTCCTTGTGGCCCGGCTACTACAAGCGGACAGTACTAATGTCATTTGTTGTCTAGTAGGTAGTTGGTTCTTAAGTCTTTTGCAGGACGAGCATGCTACCACACCAGCCTTGGTAGTTTGAGCCTCTTCGCCGGAGTAAGTGAGGCATTCAGGAGCCTCGAGCAGGGGTGCCACTAAGTGTGGCGGTTGTAAGTCCGAAAAGCTTTGGCGCGGCTCTGTGTGACTAGCTGTGGACCTTGTTAGGTCCAAAGGAGCGGATCCTGGAAGCAGTTCCGATGACGAAACGCAATGGTGACAACAAACTCCCCATACATCGGTCGGGGTCATGATGGTTGGATGTCATTTGTTGGTCCATTTCTCTCTCTTGTTCTTTATTTTCTTATTGTCTTCATGCTCTGAGGACATAGCATGTTCTAAGTTGGAGGGAGGGTGTACTTCGTACATGTTTTTCAAAAAAAAAAAAAAGGAATTTGGATGCTTGGGTGTAACTATTCTTGGTTGATGACTGTTAATTAGAACTATAGTGGTTGTTGTGCGAGTCGGAGTCTCGATATGATTTCATGGATAGACTTAAGCTCGTGAACATGATGTTGAAGAAGTGCTTGGTTAGCCCGTATCATCTATAGTTGGATAGCGTTTGGTCACTTGAAAGCATGCTCACACACACACACTGTCCCACTTGATGATTTTTCGGTCTCGAGTTTGGTTCATGTGTCATTGGTAATTTGGTATGTGTTAACTTGTTTGATGGGATTTTTGTGGAACTCCTTCTAAAAAAAAGAGTTATGTGTGCTATATTCACTACAAGAAATCAGGCATTTAGCGAGGAAATTTGGTTTCCTCGCTGAAACTTTCCTCGCTAAAGGCACACTTTTTGCGAGGAAATTAATGTTCCCTTGGTAATGGGACAAAGTTTTAGCGAGAAAATTAATTTCCTCGTTAAAAAGTTAATTTCCTCACTTAAAGACACCTTTTTTGCTAGGAAATAATATTTCCTCGATAAAACTTTGGCGCCAACAATTTCTCCCGCCAAACAAGTATTTGCGAGGAATTTGCAAAAATTCCTCGCAAATTGTTGCAGCCAATTTGCGAGGAAATAGAAAAAATTGTCACTAAAAGGCAATAATGATTTTTTGTGTTAAATTAATTGGAAGCTAAAGGTCTAAACAATTTGCGAGGAATTTTCGTTGTTGCAAAAAAGTTGGTATTTGCGAGGCAATATAAAATTTTGTCGCTAAAAGGAAATCATGGCTTTTTGTGTCAAATTTAAGTAAATACTAAAGTTCAAAACATTTTGCGAGGAATTTTGGTTGCTGCAAAAAAAAAATGTATTTGCGAGGGAATTTAAAATTTTTGGTGAAAATGCAATATTGATTTTTGTGGAAGAAAAAAAAGATTATTTGTGAGTAATTTCAAAAATTCCTCGCTAATTGCTCCCACCATAAGTCCATAAACAGGCGCCATATATTTTTTTGTGCGGGCGGGAAAATAATTTAGTGAGGCTTTAGAGAATTTCCTCACTAAAAGCCAATAAGTATTTTGTCCCGCCAAGAAAAAGGATTTTTCTAATGAATTTGCGTGTCGATGAGGGTGCTTCCTAAACCTGATCGGGCCAAAAAATTACGTGCATAATTTATTCAGCAAACACAACGAGATTAACGTTTTAGATCGTTATGATTAATTGTGTCCCAATTATGTGGCTACTATGCATTCAACTATTGGACAATACTTAGTTTACTATCAAATTACGTCCCGGTTTTAAACCTGATCAGGCCAAAAAATTCACACGAACGATTTAATCAACAGGTACAACGAAATTAATGATATTGATCCTCCTAATTGTGTCATGCTCATGTGGTTATATCTTCATTAGGTGGAAATATCATTTTCCTAATGAATTTGCGGCCTGATGAATGGGATTTCTATACCCGCTCTAGCCTGAAATTTACATGAATGGTATAATCAACAAGGAAAACAAAATGAACGATAAGGATCATCATGATTGTGTCGTGGTCGTGTGGCTGCTATACATTTAACTACAACACAAGACTTAGTTCACTGTCAACAAGTCCAACCTTTGGATTCTAAAGGTCATTATGGAGTTTTATTTTTATAGTGGTCGATCTGAACCGTTAAGATTTCACGTTTTTGTTTTTTCATCATTTCCATAAAATATTAAAAATTGAAAATCATTGGGTATCGATAACCACATAATCAAAAGACATTAATGTGTCATTACGCGTTACAATCTTACATTGCACTACCTAAGTCCTACGTGAGTTATTTTTTTTGTTATCCGGACCGTCTATATTTTCTATAATAGAGATTTTTTTATTTTCTCCCAGGATGAAGTTAGTCATGTATCATTTGACATTTGATCGGATGAAAAATAACTCATTCTATTAATGAATTCGCATCCCGATGAAGGGGCTTTTTGAATTCGATTAAGCCAAAAATTTACGTGACTAATTTAATAGACAAACACAATGAAATTAACAGGATAGATTGTTAAATAAGTGGGTTATTGCGGTCTATTACATTTTAATATTTTATAGTATCAAAGACATTAGTGCTGGAAGGATACCAAAGGAAGACCATTTAGCGAGGATTAATTTTGATGGTGAAATCATGAAATTTTCCAATTTAGAAATAGCGGGGCCAACAAAAAAAGAGGCGGGACGGGGAAAATCGTTAAACGACAGCGTTAGTTTACTTTTCTCTCTGTCTTCTACATTCCCCCCTTTATAGATTCATTCAGTACGCACCGACTATTGCTACTCTTTCTCTCCCTTTGATGAAGTAAAACGGCAGATGATGGCTTTATAAGACGAGGACGCGTATTCAATAGTGCACGATCTGAAGAAGGTGAGGCCTCAACTCTTCATTACAGTTCATTCTTCAGAAATATGTTTTATCGGAAAACCCTATCTGCATCTGTAACATTTTGATCTCATATTGTAGTGACGGATTGAACGGTGACTGTGAGGGTGTAAGGCTGTAAGTTTTCATCTCTATTTTCCCATATCTTCCTCGAAAGATGCTTAACCCCAATTGATTTGTTGTGATTTTTTGGGGCAATAATATTGTATACTTATATCTATATGTATTTACACATACCAATGCATATGTTAGTAGTTTTTGGGGCAAAGTCGTAGTGCCATAGTTATGGCAGTGGAAAGAACTATTAGTTAATTTTTACTACTTTATTCAACAATAGTGACAAGAACAAGGCATAAAAGTAGTTGGATTAAGAAATTAACCTAGCTCATAAACAAATAACACCTAAAATACTCATACATCTACGGTAATACAGTATCTAATCTAGATTATACTGTGTTCATGTGTTTAGATATGGAGTTTTGTGGATAATCAGGGGAATAGAAGTGAATCTTTTGATAAACACGCTTGTAGAAGCGAATCTATATTATACTTTACTTGTTTAGCCAGTGGTTGTTGAATACCAAAATCTTTTAGACTATTTTCTGTTTGAGACAGGTCATCTCCTCAAATACATCAACCACTTTTAGCACTTTAGTTATTTGAGCACTTTTTAATTTCTTTCCAGCATAGACTCTAGCATGGCATGACAGACCCTTTAATCTTATTTTTTTATTTTATTTTTTTTTTGAACTGCAAAAAAACGGTGCTCTAGTGGAGGCTTCATTGCACCGTTAGGCAAGGGCCCCGGGGAAACCAGTTGCCGGCCCAATTTAACCCAACCCAAAGGAAGGGACCTAGCCACCGGGCACCAGCGGAGTTCATCATACCCCCCCGGGCAAAGGCCCAAGAGCCTCCTAAGGGAGACAGGGGAACATAGCCACTTTGTTCTCCCCTGGGAGTCGAACCTGGGACAAAGCTGGGGAGGGCAGATGCCTCCACCGCTGGGCCACCACCCCGGTGGTGACCCTTTAATCTTATTAACCGAACATTTTAGTTTCTTTCCAGGCATAGACTCTAGCATGGTTATTGGCAAGAGCCTATGGGCTCTACCGAAGCCTGTCGAGCCTAGAAGAAACCGTGAGTGGGCCAGGGCCGGCCTAACCCAACCTATTTTACACGCGGGACCATGGAACCCCCCACACTTAATAGAGGGGGTTGGATTAAGTTTGAGGGTAAAGTTTTCGGAGGAAAGAATTTGAACTCGTTCTTGTGATTGGCTTCTCATAAATAGTTCACTCGGCTATAACACATACATGTGGCGAGGAAATTTGGGTTGTTACTTCTAAGTGCACCATTTTGCGAGGAAATACTTTGTTCCTAAACATGTATATTTGGCAAGGAAATTTGAATTGTTGCTATTGAATGCACCATTTTGCGAGGAAAATGCTTTACTGCCAAACATATGAATTTCCTAGCAAAAGGTTTCCTCATTAGCGTCAAGTGATATTTCCTCGCTAAAAAGTTACTCATTTTGCAAGGGAAATGATTTATCGCCAAACATCCGAATTCCTCGCAAATGGATTTCCTCGCAAAAGAGTACACTCATTAGCGACAAATGAAATTTTGTCGCAAAAAAGAAACTTTTTAGCGAGGATATAGAATTTTGGACGCAAAAAACAATTGGAGACTACCCCTTTGCGAGGAACGAACGACGAATGAAAATACCTCGCAAAAAACCTTTTGTGAGGAAATTATGGCATTTAGCGAGGAATTTTTTCCTCGCAAAAACCCTGATTTCTTGTAGTGATTGTTAATGCTTATCCGGGCGTCCATTGAGTAATAACCGGACAATCGGGGTATGCTCCCACCGTGTTGTTCGCGTCAAAAGATGGATAGACCTTGTGAAAGTATCGCTAAATGTGGTTAGCTTGGATCTCAATAAAGCCTTTTTGACTTGAGCAATTAAGTCCGTAGGGGTCTCTTAAAACCTGGTGCTCTAAGGCCGTTTGGCTTGGGGATAGCCAACCTAAAGCTCGCTAAAGAGTCAACTAGAAAGCCCGAGAGATCCGGCATTGCACGACCGTGAGAAAAAAGCAAAGAAAGAAAAGGAAGGAGTGTGCTTAAAGAAACACTGGGCTATCAACGGTGTGTGAACTGTTCTCGAGATTGGTAAATTTCTTTATGTGGCCTTTCATTCACGCATGCCATTTGAAAATTCGCTATCCGATCGTAGGTGAGAGGATTAATTTTTGTGCTAAGTTTGGTACGGAGTTCATTTGTTTAACTTTATCCATGAATGAAATATCTTGCCTTTGACTTGCTTGACAGTTATTGTAGTGCTTTTAGAGGTTATTGATTGGGTTGAGTCGAATCCGAAGTGTCCGAGTCCTTTGTGTTTTGTGGGTGATCACTGCTGAAAACCCTCACGAGACTTCACTCATCCTACCGGGGCCGCCCGGGGGTTTAAAAGATCTATCCTTTTATTTATTTGTTTTATTCATTTTGTTGCTAGGAACTAGCAACCTTCAAGTTTGGGGGTGTGATAGGCACGCAGTATCGTAGATATAAGTGCCTAAATAGGGTAGTTTAACACGTCGTTATCTAATTTATTCCCTATTTTCCACTTGATGCGTTGCTTTGGTATGTTTTTGTGTTTTTGTTAATTTTCAGAAAAATAAGGTTGTTTTAGCGCCAAGATTGGATTGCAGAGACTTGAAGGCCGTGATGGAGGATTGAGAGTGAGCAAAGCTGTGGAGACTAAGTGTTGAAGTTAATTTCTCGAGGGAAGCAATTTGGACCGTCGTGAGCGCTACAAGGAATTTGACAGAGCGCTCGGGAATCGCACAAAATCTGAACAGAACCTTGGCGAGCGCTACACCAAAATGGGTGTAGCGCTACCGAGCAAACAAGGGTCAACGGTCAAACAGGGGGTCAACGGTCAAAGCGGCCTTAATGGGTGTAGCGCTACTGAGAGCTTAATTCGGCCTTGGAACGGTGGCGTTTTGGGTCTCACGTGAAGTTATTTCGTTTTTCCGGATTTTAATTGTAATTAGCAAGGGATTCTATATAAATACCCTCTTAACTCGATTTAGGGTTATATAGACATGTTCCACAATTCATAACTTCCGCGTTATTTTCTTAACTTCGACTGCTGTTCTTAGGATTATTTTCCGGATTCAAGTTTGATTCAAGTCTTCAGGTTTTCCAGCTTTAATTTGGTGTTCTTCCTTGGTGTTCGAATCTGCTCTCTTCTCCGCAAATCTGTGGTATCGAGTTCATCTTTATTTTATTCCAATTGATTAAAGCATGCTTAGATCTAGGGTTAATATTATTGCTGCGTTTAGTAAAATCATGAGTAAGTAGATTCATAGGGTGCGGCCGCGGGGCGAAGGCGTCCCGTGGCTAGTTTAATTAATGTTTTACCTCGGGTTCGAATTAATTTAATTTTCAAGCAATTTTAGAAGACGAAAACTCTTCTAACAAATAAAACCCAGGCATCGCCGGAATTCAAATGCGCACGGAAACCGGTGACAGGTGGTGCGCATTTGTTAGGGATCCTTTTTCCTATTCTAAAATCAATAAATTGAATAATTGTGGCCCGAGTAAACATTGGTTAGGCTAGTTGCGGACGCTGGGTTCCCACGGCTGTACTCTCCTTTTCAAATCCATATTTAGTTAATTTAGTTTGGTAATCGAGTTAGTAAATCAACCTCATTAAACAAGGGGTGGCTACCTAAGAGCCAAGATAAAGTGTGAACCCGTCATCTTTGAGTCCTGCACACGTTCGTCCGTCTCTGTGGTTCGACTCCGGTACTTCCGGATATTATGCTACATCGGTCGAGAGTCCTACGCTTGGGACGCGTCTTTACTTTAAGTCACCCGGTCGGTCAAGCACTCTTATTTTCTTCTCCTTTGCCCAGACTTCTCTTTACCCAGACCAAAAAAAAGCCCTAGCACCGCCGATCTCTCCTCCTTCTCTCCAGCAATCTCACCTCCTGTTCTCCAGCGATCGTCCTTGTTCAGGTATTCACCTCTCTCTCTCTCTCGCATTCTATGTAGAACCCGTTGTCTCTCTCTCTCTCTCGTTCTTTCACTCTCTATTCTCTCTATCGCTTGGTCTCTCAACTCTTGCTCTCCAACGATCGTCCTTGGTCAGGTATTCGTTTCTCTCTCTCTCTCTCTCTCTCTCTCTCTCTCTCGCTCGCTCTCTTGCATTCTATGTAGAACCCGTTGTCTCTCTCTCTCGTTCTCTCGCTCTGTATCTTTCTCTATCGCTCGGTCTCTCTCTCATTTAAGCCTATTTCTGATGTATTTAGTGTTAGATTGATGGGTTTCTCACTGGGGTTAGTGCTTGATTGGGAGGACCAAATCTTTTGTTTGTGTTTCCTTTTCTTTTCTTTTTTCCCTTCTGTGGTGGTCTTCTGCGGGAGTGGTAATGGTGTGAAACAGCGGTGGGGGGCGTTTTTGGTATTTTTTTGTGTGGATATTTTTGTTTGGTTCTGTAACACGGTGTTAACTTTTTCAAAACCCTTATTCTAACAGATCTAGTAATAAATAGGAAATTTTTTTGTTCATGCTGGTCAACAAAAACCCTCTTACGTGGTTGATTAGCCTCCTAAAATCTAATCCCCAAAACCAAATCTTCATGAATGAGAGTCAGTCAATAATACCCTCTCATGTGGATTGTCTTGTTTAAAATGGTTAGGGGGTATTATCTACGATGTTTGGTGCCCCTAAGTTTATGGTCTTAGACTCTAATTCCATTTGATTTCATTTTTGGCAGAGACTCCAAGATTGACATCTCTGTGTTCCGCTTGTCGCTGTATCTGCTGGTATATCACTCACTCTCTCTCACACACACACACACACTCATTTTGTCTTCTTTTGTTTTGGTGTGCTTTTATTCCCCAATTTCTGCTGCGCTCTAATTGGGTTTTGCTTCTACACGACTATTTTAGTCTACTAATGTAGAAACGTAAGCCGAATATCACAATCTGTTTTTGGCTTTGTTTTATTGCTTGTGACATCGTAATTAATTGATTCTAATTGTACAAATACTCTGAAACTACGTACATTTGCTACAAATGTCATTGAGGTTGAAATCTGTTAGTTAAACCTATGAATAGTGTTGTTTGAACCTTAAATTGTCTACTTTAGGGATGCAACTGCACTCTTTGGTTGCTTGAATTAGTGGTATAAGTGTTGCAACTGTGATAGTAGGTGCTGAAGTTTGGTGATTAAACTTGGGAAATTCAAATTTGTTTGTTGAATTGGGTGTTTTATTGCTCACACTTTATTCTAGAGTTCTGAGAATTATGTGGAATGTTTTGAGTGCTCAAAACTTTAGAGTTACTTCATTTTCCTACTTCATTATTAAGGAGATGTAGAGAACTTTAGAGTTACTCTTCATATTAAAAATTTTAGAGAATTTTTTTTTAGTTACTTCATATGGAGTTATGTTTTACCTTCCATTTATCTACGTAAACTGTTGTACACTTGTCTCTTTCATTGTTATATTATTTATTGAAATATGTAGTTCTCTTTTTATATTGGATTGTACGATGATTGTTTTATTATGTTAGACATTGCAATGTCACGAACATTGGCGTAATGTACTCTAAATTTGGTTGTGATGTGTGATTTCAGGTTTATCCACATTGAAGACCAGTAGCAACTAGTTGGTACTTGATGTAGCGTTTCATGTTCCTATGTTATGGTTTGTTGGCTTCATTTTGGAAGAAATAGATATTGTGTAATAATTTTTGAGAAATATTTATGAGTTGATGTAGTGGAGATTTTTTGAGACATTATGTAATGTGGTTTATGTGTTTCTCTATGGTGATATTGAATTATGTTGGAATGTATTTGGCTATTTGTGAGCTTATGGTGAATGTCTTTTGAGATGGGTTAATGCCATGGATATTGTATTAGATGTCTATTGTTGGCTAAATATGAGAGAAATTGAGGGAAAAAAAATTTCTGGTGGAAAAAAACTATTCTCGGCGTTTGTTAAACCTTGGAAATGGGGTCAGATTGTAAAATTTTCCAGCATTAATTACAACCATTCCCGGGGTTTTAAAAACGCCGGAAATATTCCCAGAAACGCCAGCAATGGGGTCGCCGACACCGGATTTTAGCCCGCCGGAAAACCAATTCCGGGGTTTATTAAACGCTGGGAACAATGCCGGGAACATTCCCGGGGTTTAAACGCCGGGAAGCATTCCCGACAGCGGTATCGGGGACACTTGTTAAAACGCCGGGAATGACTTTTGCAGCGTTTATGGTACTTTTCCCGGCGTTTGAGAAACGCTGGGAATTCCCTGATTTGCTGTAGTGCCTTGTCCTTAAGATAGATGTCGACTAATGGGAGGATCATTGATTGAATCCAGTGGAATGAATGGGTGAGACAATATTTGCATAAGAAAAGTCGGGATAAATTTCCATTGAAGAAAGAACATGCGCCTTACCACTATCGTTGCATTTTCTTTAGGATATAAAAACTGTCAATTACGCAAAGTTGTTAGACTGGTCCATAAGAGTTGAATAAAGAAAAGTGCCACAAAGAACAAGAACATTGTTGTGCAATGAGGTTAAACCAATCCTTTATAGAGAGGCCTATTATAGACCGATGTGAACCTCAGGAATTGTCCCGTTACAAAACCAGTCATTGCTGCTACTCATCTCCGGTTGCCTTCTATCAAGAAGCTGGGGCCAACGAAGCGATAGTAGTGCAGATCTATCTTTTCATCTCTGGTTGCCTTCTATCAAGAAGCTGGGGCCTAGTTTTTGTTTATTATAAATGACTCAATTTTTTATTTTTGTCTGCGATTTTAGAGCTAAAAGGATCCGGTAATTCACGGTTACGTGTACGGAACCCGGAGCACCCCACCCCTCCCTTTCAGTACTCGGAACAAACTCTTTTGAAACAAGTAAGTGAAATAAGGCTTGTGAGAGCAATGAGAAGAAGAAAACTAATATTCTATCTGAAAACATATTTATTGCAGACATTCAACAAAAAAGGGGATTTTGACTGAACTCGGCCTCAGAGCTGCCGGCGTATCTCCTTTATCAGGAGAATTAGATCTCACGTAGTTCAGAACAAAACTGAAGAGAGGTGGCTCGCTAGGGAATTTAACCACCAAGGAATAGAGACATTTTTGGAGGGCTAAGAGGACTTAGTCTAGACTCTGGTATAAATAAGTCTGGGGATTGAAAAAATCATTAGAAAACTCCAGAATAACTCTGGGAAGGTCTTGAGGTTGAAAACATGTTTGGTAGAATGGCAGGACTTTGCCGGAAAAAGTTTGGAAAATAGTCGTGTAGGGCCACCAAAGGCTGACGGGTGATCCCGGGATGGTTTTAAAGAGTTCTGATGCAAAAATGAGTTTCAAATACTATTCATACTAGCATGAACCCGTGCTATGCACGGCTATTGAAAGAGAAAAATTAAGATGAAAAAGATTTTAAGAGCGTATTTTGTGAAATAGCAAAAGTAAAGAGACACAAAATACCTAAGCCCTTAGCATATCGACATTTCATTATGCCAAAATATATTCTAACCCAAAAAAAAAAATTGAGACGACTTTGCAAAAAAGGTAAGGAAAAAAAAGAATAAAAGTTCAATCAAGCAATTACCCAACGTGAAAATATGAATGGGAGGCTCTGGAATTATATTATTGCATAAACAAACCAATAACTTGGCAAAAAAAAAAAAAACGTACATTTATAACCTATTCAATTATCGACACATGACCAACATCATAAAACTATTAAATAAATCTTTTGATATTTTTCGCTCAAAATTTCATGTTTTTTTCTCCCAATTTTCTGCAAAAGAACCAAATGATAGGAAACCGGATCAGGAAGGATTGAAAATAGGACATCCTTAAGCCAAGTCGTGTAATAACTCTTGTTGATCACATTCATATGTTAGAAAAAAATTGTAAAATGATTCATGTAGTTTCACCACCCCAAGAAAAAGAAGAGATCATATGACAAATTATTCCTACTTTGTAAATGAAGATTGATACCAAAGATTTGCATATGTAGTCATTCTTGAATCTTGATTAACTTTAAAACCTTAGAAAAATTAAATAAATGTAAGAGATCATAACGACGCAACCAAAAAAATGAAAATATAGTATAGTAAATTTATTCTAGGCTTTGAGAGTTGGATGATGTAGAATAAATATATATATATATATATAGTGAATACAATCGAATGTTTTTGGACCACTTACAAACTCTACTCTTATGTGTACGTATAAAGTAGTTTGGAAACCGAGTAGAGAAAACATATATGGAAGGAAGGAAAATCAAAAGTTTTATTCAAGACCTAGTTATTGTTTTCCATTTCCTTTTACAACCTATCTCTTCCTTTTACAACCTATCTCTATTATTACGTAAATAATATACGGTCTATATAAGGTACGTGATTTCTAAAAGTAATAAATGGACATCTTTGGAAAAATATACATGATTTCTTAAAGATGTCCATATTTGTATTTCGTGTACTAATCATTCTTACTTTGTAAATGGAATGTTTTCTTTCTAAGGTAATTTTTATTTGAATAATACACAGTCTATATTTGGATATTTTTTTGAGAGTGGTAATAATAAGAGAGTGTCACATGTATTGCCTGAATTCATCCAAATCACGCCACTTGTCACGATGAGAGTCCTCCTCAAGAAAATTCATCCTGCAATAATATACAAGATATGTGTGAAAAAAGTTGAAAATTCTCGACCGGATCAGAAAACTGGCAGCCGACGGGCCCCAGAAAAGGTAAAATAAGTGTAGAAGACTCAGAAGATTTTTTAGTAAAAAGTTGACTTTTGCCATCTGGAGCCAAAAAATAGTCTCTAGCGGGTCCCAGGTCGTCTCTGGTCAGGTTTTGGGACTGAAAATAGGTATTTAAGACACGAAGGGTATTTTGGTAACAAGTTGGAAAAGTTGGTTTTTGGCCCGAGAACGACTGTCAACGGACCCTGTGATGCTTCTGGATCGACTCCATAGACAAATAGACTCTGGGTAACTTAGATAGAATAGACCCTAAGACACTTCTTAAATGACTCTATGGAGGAAAATAGGCCAAAGAGGGAAGTAGGGGTATTTAGGTAACTTTCGGGAGAAGCTGATTTCGGGACTAGTAATAATTCTTCACGGGCCCTACGACTCCTGGGTATGCATGACATAGTTTGAAAATAAATACAGGATGTTGCATAAACTATATTGAAAGCATAATAGAATTTAATGTCCAGTTCCTCTGTGGGAACTCGAGCAGTGTAAAATGGTACCGGAAGGCAGTTTCCAAAAATATTTGAAGACTTTTGTGATAATATGAAAATATGATTTTGGGAGAAAAGTTTTTTGAAAAAGTTTGACTGAATCCTCATCGGTTTGCCAACGTATTCCCTGCATATAAGGAAATCAAGTCATACCGTAGTTCTGACCTCAGTTCGTTATGAAAATAATAGTGAATTCATTGAATTAATCCTGATGCATTTATTTGGTGGTTTGTGATTCTACCCGGACAGCAGATAGCAAGCGAAGGTAAGCGATCTCAGAAAATACTGGATAAAACCCAGCGGGGAGGTTTGGTCACAGTGGTCCCTTCGGAAAACTAAGTCCACTTCAACACGTACGTTGTTTTGTTAAACTAGGACTCAGACTTAAGAGTGAGGGATTCGGGATGTTCGAGTTGTACTCCGAGGCATTGGCCAACCAGGACCCGTCAAACTAAGACTCGAACTAAGAAATTTTGGTGAGAATTAGTCGGAGCCCCCAAGATTTTTTGGAGAAAGTCGGGTGAGGGCCAGTCGGGCCCCCCAAAATTTCTCAAGATGAGTGAAATGAAGGAGGAGGGGGGCACATTTTATAGGCAAAAATGGAGCGAGGGGTAGGCGCCCATTCTATGGGCACCTGCCACGTGGCAACGTGCCAATGGCTGCTTTAGGAGTGCCCAAGGCTAAGGGTTTCCCCCACTTAATTGTGTGATGAAGTTTTGGCTCAGCCGCAGAAAGAGTTTGCTATGATACGTAGTAATACGGAAAAAAACCTAGAGGTCTGGCCCTATTTGTCTATTTTTACCGAGTAATAGTGTATGCAGGGTGATAGTTCAATGGTCTACCGCCCTACGAATATGATGTCGCTTGATTCGATCACTTAGGAATATCAAAATGAATGTATCTAACGGTCTTGATTTTAGACTAGGTTTCTCGGGAATGAAGGCCAATTGGCCAAAATAGAGCTTTCAGGAGCCGATTTCTGATAAATTAATGGAGGGAGGGATATAGCCTCCCAAATATGTCATGCCTATCATCTACGCTATGCACGTACATGAAGATGTTATGATGTTTGATATTTAAAATTAATATTTGACATACCGTGGCATCAGTATGATAGGTAGTTACAAATTGTTCTGGTTTACCTATATCGGGAATCGCATATTCTACACGGTAAGGCATGTTTGAATTTCTGATTGTTGACTATATAATAATTTATTTTCTATATAATAATTGCATTTTTTTGAAAACCTTGTGGTGGCAGCCACCACCACGTGTCCCTCCTGGCTCAATTCTTGTCTCCAAGCCTGCACCATTCCCGCTTCCAGCATCACTTTACAGTTGTACTCAATTTGAGATGTTTCGGTGGTGATGTTCGTAGCAGTAGTTTGAGTATGAGTTGTTTCTGTTTCAGTGCGTTGATCTTTGTTTCAATTATATCCCTGTTTATTTTGTTTTGTTGAAGTTGGCTACTTGCCAATTTGACAGTTGTACATTCATTGTGTATTTTTTTGAGATTTCAGGCATATGATTGTTGGTCACTTGGTGTCACACCCCAAAACGGGAAATGACCGGCCGTGTACCACAAAGCCAATTTATGGAACACGTAGCCTAAACTGACATTAAATAAATAAATAATGAATTCTAAGAGACCATTCTTCAATTTTAAATAGTATATCGTAGAATGTTGGGGTGCAGACAACCTTCAGCAATAGTCTAGTCCGGGGGTGTATGGGGCAAAGTCCCCACAGGACAATAGTGAAAACGATATTTTTGGACCTCGGTGTGTAATTTCGGCCATAGGGCCGACTTATTTATTTTGCAGCTTGCTAATAGTTAGGCTTATCAGTTCTCAGAGATGAGATAAAACGCAGATGTCAGAGAGATTGTGAAAAGTCTTGTACTCTTATTTTCGATTTCATAGTGGACTTGTGTGGCTCCCGTGGCTTTTCCTTATGTTGAGGTTTTCCACGTATACCTTGTGTCTCGTTTTTATTTTCCATTTTTCCGTTACACACATCTATTTGTGTTCCGATTTCTTAACAATATTGTGACAAATATGATGAGCAAAATAATTCTTGGAGGTCAACGAAGAAGGTCAACTTTCCAGAAAAATATTGGCCTTGTTCGTTTCCCTGTTTAGTTATAGTTCTAGTTTTGATGACATCATCATTTCTCTCATTTCTGTCTCTATCTCTCCACTCATTACACCTGCTGACATCATTAAAACTAAACTAAACTATCTAACCAAATACAGCCATTAGAATCTGCATGGCTTAAGGACTGTCCACCATCATTCTGGGGCACCCTTCTGAGTCTGGTGTAGAAATACCTTAATTTTGTTTTTAAAGCACAATGGTCATTATAGTGCACACCAAATTCTTTTTGTTTTAGTAACAAGACAATATTACAGACTAAGCATAAATAGTCGTGGGGTATTTATATAACACCTACAAAGTTGTTATGAGCTAATTATTGCAACAAGAATAAAGGAGGTTCCGCTAGAGTAACATAATGAAAATTACATAAATTAAAAGAGTTTTGGGCGAGAGCATGGTAGCACTTTGATTAGCTTCTCTTCTAACATGGCGGATAGTGGCTCCTCTACTCGCGAGAGAAGTCCACACCAAATTCATATACTTATTAAAGTTCAGATCCAATCATACAAATAACCAACATACATAGAAAGCTACAGAAAGGATACTTAGGATAGTGATTATGAAGCTAGCAATCCATAAAGATGCATTTGCCCTTCGACCATGCATTTTATTCAAACCACTCTGTAGCAACTAAATTTGCATGAGTTCTTCAAAGCTTTTCATGCTTGAAGCTGGAAAACCCAGAAGCACATTAATGCTTTTCTTCTCTTTTGGATGAGTCATGAATATAGCCGATTCCTTAACGGCAGGAAAGCTTACTTTTCCGGCAAGATAGGGTGGTCCCCATCCAAAGTCCGTCGTATCGAAAGATAACCTACACCAGGAAGCGATGATCAGACTTCCAGCCAAAGAAGGTTTTGCTTTTGTTACTTCCAAATAGTCAATTGTCGACTTGATATAACGATCTGTGACCATTTGAATCGCCTCACGGACTACTCCCACAGCGAATGATAGTGGTTTCTCTATTAGTTCCCCTGAACTTAAAAAACAATCATAAGGAGACAACTATTAGAAAATCATGCAATAGCACAAGTGTTCTATTTAAAGTGTAATGAAGTGTTCTAACAAGAAATAAATATGTTTGATGTAAATGCATTTATTGAATGTAATTATAACATGTCTGTTTATGAAGTTAGAATTGCCAAAAGAGACCAGCAATTTGGAACGGAGAGAGTATGTATTTTGCCAGGATTGATAAGGCATTATTTGTATCCTCGTGTGGCTACCGCATTTTATAATAAAAAAGATAACAATATAACGCAATAAGCATCAATTAAAATTACAGAATGCTTGCAATGAGAGTTAAACTTGCCTGCACGGGAAAGGCAACTCACAAGCACAACACCGTTGCCGAAATAATACTCAGGTAATGGCGGATCAAACTTTGACCGGCCATCAACAACCAAGAGCAGCTTTATCTTCTGATCATGTGGAACTTTCAAAGCTTGAGTTCTACTCCTCCAAATAAAACCCGACAGGGCTTCAAATGTGGAGCACTTACCAACAACTCCATCTTCCATGGCTTCCTTCTTCAGTTTTTCAATTTTCATGGTGTCGAAACCAAACGATTTGTAGATAATTTCCTCGTCGGAAAGATCAGAACTGTAAGGTATGTCTTCGATTTCGAGATATTCCTTATGATCAAACTCAATGTTAGGCGGGTTTCGAGCTTTGAATATGCTTCTGTCCAAGAATGGAGGAACCTTAAGGGACAATCCTCGGGCAATTTTTCCCCATGAATTGATGAAGTCCATCCCGGCTTGTCCATCAAATACTAAATGGTTCACGCATACGCCGATTGCAAATCCTCCACATGTAAACTTCGTCACCTGAAATTCAAACGTAAATCTATTGCTGTAGCAACTTAGAACTCTTTGCAATAAAATCAAGCTTCTCTGTACTCTTCAATTGATTGGAATGAGAGCAGTAATCTCAACAGTTCAAAAGTGTTTTTAATGGTTAAAATAATTTGTACTCTTTAATTAATTGCCGATGTGGTCCAAATACAGAGAAGCTGGGCCCAGATGTGGTTGGCACTCCAACTTAGGATAGTGTGCTCATTGATCTAATTCATCTTCACTTAAGAGGACAATTCATTTTGTTCTAGATTCATTCATTACTATTGAATGCCAAAAAACAGTCCAATCGAATTTCTGTTGCTACTTGATCTAAAATTTTATTCCATCTGTCCCGAATTTTCTTATCCATTTACGAGTATGCGTGTCATTTTTTAATTACTTATATCTTTCAATCTATAATAATTTTTACAATTCGAGAAATATCATAATACATTTGAAAATATAAATAATTTTTTGATGTGTGGTGAACAATAGAAGTGGACCAGAAATTTGGATGAAGGGAGTAGCTCTCTCAAGCACATACCAATATTCGTTTTTAACCGCACCTCCAAATCTCTAAATGTTTAAATTTTCGGTTTCCAAAACCTGACACACCCCAACCCTCCATGTGATGGATTAAAGAATATTAGCTAAAAGTATGTACCAGAACAATTAATATATATTCTACCAACGAAGCTAGCTATTCAATGGAAATTTATTTAAATAATCTTTTCTTTTATTAAAAAGTGAGCCAAGAATTTTAGATTCTGATAGATAAGGGAATGACCGTATTTTTTGTATTTTAGATTCTGATAGATGGTTTTTAATGATGATTTAGAATTTTGTATTTTTGATGTTGCTCCGGTTTATTAATTCGCAATTTTACGATGACCTAAATGGGTTTGAATACCTCGGAACTTTGTATGTCTCCTAGTTTTTTTTTATAATATGTTTCTGGTTTACCCACCCAAAAAAAAAAAAAAGGGAGAGGACTGTTAGGGTCTCACAGCTCTAGAAATCTGGTACTTGATATATTATCAGGAATTATATTTCCATTACACTCGACTCTAAACAATGGAGATATAACATCGCATTCTCATTCCGACTCAAAATTCCGACAATGCAAACAGTGCCTTAAATTAATTTGCTGATCCAAACATACAGAGTACTTCTCTAACATTTTTTATTCAGCATGTATTTGGTAATGTTTTAGTATTTACATATTTTGAAAGTCAAAAAGATAAGGTGAGTATTTTTAAAAAAAAACTAATCCTGAATAACACTAAAAATCTAATCAAACATTTTATAAAAGACATGCATTAGTCCCTATGAAAATTTTAGTTCTCCAACTGGAGAAAAGGAGTATAAGAGTATCTTCTATCAATCCCTATATCTCTATTTTAGAAACTAAATGTGACCAAAGGCGGAGGTAAAGAGGGGCTGTGGTGGGGTGTAGCCCAGGTGGTAAAGAGGGCTTTGTGTTTTGCTATTGTTTCCATTTGTAATGTTTGTAGGAGTTTCTAATTTTTGCTAATATTTTGTGAAATATATACATACTTACCAAAAATATTTATACCTATTTACATGTTCATATAAATTTTGTAGAGAAAGATCTCAGTACTGGAAAGCTCACAGATGCATATACCATTGGGGAAAAAACGGTACGCTTACTAGTACGAGATTAATAACGTTGGTCCAAACATAATCTTGGCACCTGATAGTCCCCAAATCCTTCGAATAGGATACGACGACTCACCTACTTCTACTCCGTCAACGACTCCTTCACCGCCTTCCACACCTTACTTGACTCGCCAACGCCTTCTGCGGCTCGACTCTACTCAATAGTGTACGTTCTTTGTACTTTCTTTTGATTATTTTTAAAGCTCTTTTCAGTTATAATACATATACATTAATACTTATATACACTAATTTATTAAATTTTGGATCAGCCCAAGGCAAATTAATGTCCTAGCTCCACCCTTGAATGTGACATACTGAAGAGAGAGTTTGTAATTTTTTATTTTTTATTTTTTGAAAAGAGAGAGTTATTAATTTGTTCTCTCTTTTCAACTCTTTGTACTTCTTAGAGGGATTCATCTTCATTTTTAGAGATTTAGAGACCAAAATGGAGATGTGAATCTCTATATTTGGAACCCACACTTCTACCCACACCTCTATTTTGGTAGCTGAATCTTTAAAAGACGATAGGTCCCTCCAATATTCTCTCTTAAAGTACAAAGAGTTAAATAAAAGAGAACAAATTAAAAAATCTCCTCTCATTATCTTGCATCTAGTCTCTAAAATAGAGATGTAGAGATTGATAGGAGATGTTCTAAGAGCGAGCGAGGTCGATAAAACTACCAACCTGAACAGCGAGAGGTGGCACTTCAATAATGTGTTTGGCAGCAGGACAATCGTAAACAAGGTTATTCATAGATACGGTATCATCACCTA
The DNA here is from genome assembly GCA_963854785.1 of Vaccinium vitis-idaea. Lineage (NCBI taxonomy): Eukaryota > Viridiplantae > Streptophyta > Magnoliopsida > Ericales > Ericaceae > Vaccinium > Vaccinium vitis-idaea. The sequence continues at coordinate 36,777,153 of OY978215.1, read as the reverse complement.
TCTCAGCTATTGTACAACCAGCTTTTGCTTCAACGAAAACTGCACCTTCGTCTGTGCAATCCACCGCCATCCTCCCCTCCGAGACGACGGTCAGCCGGCCGGCAACCGGGTAGTAGATAGCAAGAGCCTTAGACAAGGCATTCTTTACGACTTCCACCACATTGCCCTCATTCTTGCTTGGTTCAAACAAGTAGACTGTTCGAACCCTGCAAGGAAAATTGTGGTCAAGGTTTGAGAGGAAGTAGAGAGTGCCTTTCTTGTTTGTATCCTCTAAAGGAGGAACTATGATTGGTTCTCCCTTTTCTAGATTGATTCCAAACATATTGTGGTTTGACATTCCCATATGTTAGATAGGAAAAAGAACTTGGCTTTCTTGTACTTGAGTTGCTATTGAAGCTATTTATAGATACAGGAGGCTAGCTGTAATCACTTTCTAGTTGTTTCTAATTAATAAAAAAAAAATATTGAAGATTTATATCATATTGGTTGCACTCAAAATGTGTGAACCAATGCAGGTCTCATGTGAATTGGATAATCAAGCAGGTGGGAAAATCGTTTCTTATAGATTTTAGGCCACCGGTTTTATTCAGTTTGTATAAAAATTTCTCTTCTTGGGAATGGATACAATACACATTCATTAAAGCTGTGTACCATATGCACCTATTATATGTGCTTGACTGACCAGGTGACTAAAAATAAGACGCGTCCCAAGCGTAGGAATCTCGACCGATGTAGCATAATATCCGGAAGTACCGGAGTCGAATCCACAGAGACGGACGAACGTGTGCAGGACTCAAAGATGACGGGTTCACAGTTTATCTTGGCTCTTAGGTAGCCACCCCTTGTTTAATGATTAATTGACTAATTAAATTACCCAACTAACTTAACTAAATATGGATTTGAAAAAGAGAGTACAGCCGTGGGAACCCAGCGTCCGCAACTAGCCTAACTAATGTTTACTCGGGCCACAATTATTCATTTTATTGATTTTAGAATAAGAAAAAGGATCTCTAACAAATGCGCACCACCTGTCACCAGATTCCGTACGCATTCGAATTCCGGCGATGCCTGGGTTTTGTTTGTAAGAAGAGTTTTCGTCTTCTAAAATTGCTCAAAAATTAAACTAATTCGATCCCGAGGTAGAACATTAATCAGACTAGCCACGGAGCGCCTTCGCCCCGCGGCCGCACTCTATAGAACTACTCGCTCATGATTCTATTAAACGCAGCAATAATATTAACCCTAGATCTAAACATGCTTCAAACAATTGAAATAAATAAAACACGATACCAAATATTTGCAGCGAGAGAACGGATGCGAAGAACAAGAAATCAAAACTGGAAATCCTGAAGAACTTGAACTAAACTTGAATCTGAAAATAATCCTGAAAAGCCAGCAACCAAAGTCAAGAAAAATAAAACCTAAGTTATCAATGAATTCAATCCCTAATTTCGAGTTATAACGGGGTATTTATAGTAATCCCCTTTAATTTACAATTAAAATCCTAAATCAAATCGGAATTGGACCCGCAAACGACTCAAAACGCCGCCGTTTCAAAGCCAAGATAAGCTCTCGGTAGGGCTACACCATTTTTGGTGTAGCCCTCCCCCACCGTTACAAGGCAAAGTTAAGCCCGAGGTAGCGCTACACCACTTTTGGTGTAGCGCTACCTAACCCCTTATCTCCTATTTTGACCGTAGACCTCTCTGTTGACCGTTGACCTCTCTGCCGCTCGGTAGCGCTACACCCATTTTGGTGTAGCGCTCCCCAAGGTTCTGTTCAGATTTTGAGCCCTGTTGTGCTACTTTTGAGCGCTCTACCAAATCCCCTGTAGCGCTCACGACGGTCCAAATTGCTTTCCTCGAGAATCCACCCTGACACTTGGTCTCCACGGCCTCCCATACTCTCAAGCTCCATCTCAGCCTCTTCTATGTCTCTAATTAGCGCCAAAAATCACGAATATCTGCAAATAAAGCCCAAAACACAAAATCCAACCACGTGCACGCATTAAACGGAAAATGAAGAATAAATGCACGTCTAACGCGCTAACTTCCCCTACTTAGGCGCTTAAATTCACGAATTTCGCGCGCCTATCACATCCCCCAACTTGAGCGTTGCTAGTCCCTAGTAACGAACGAGACAAAAATAACAAAAGAAAGATAACGACTGAATAAGGGATACGAGGGTTATGCAACCTGTATAAAATCAAGTGAACAATTTAAATCTCATCCCTTTGCTACCCACAACTCAGTCACATGCATGCCCTAGCAAAACCTTGAAAAATTCCACACCAAAACAATTGTAGAGATAAAAATGCTCCCACAAAGTCACAATGCAACTCTCACTCACCGGAACACTCAACATCCCATGTGAGGCGCTTGGTGACCAACGTGGGATGAAACAAGAAATCACCACGTGCCAATCAAAACAACGCCAGTTATATGCAATGGAAGCTCACAAAACAAGATACCACACATTCATAATTAAATATCACACATGCATGCAAGAGAGTCAAATGACGTGCATCGGGTCAACTAAGGGCTTCGTTAGGCTTATAACGACCATGGTTTAAAAAGAAAGAGAACATGCACAGGGTGACGGCCTATAGAAGCTCATGGACAGTCTACCCAGACTGGCCGCCACCTCGACTCCGGCACCACACCGGTGCTCAACACAATATTGGACACAAACATAACAAGAGTACGGGATAACACAACACATAGAATGACAAGACTCAAACCACCGACTCACATCAACTCCCAGTACATGAACAATGTCACACCACCACATGAAATAACACATGAAATAACAAGACTATGACAAAGACACATGAAATAACACCACCCCCAGTCCAGCTCAATACTCAACACTCCTTCGTGCTCACATCCTCGAAATCATAGCTCAATTTCAGCTCAGTTTGCCTCTTAGGATTCCATAACTTTGGTGAGTTTAGGTTTGGAAGGTTTAGAGGTTAAGGTTTGAATGGTGAAGAAGGAAGAGGGAAAAAGGGAATGATGAGGTGGAGAGAGAGAGAGTGGGGAGAAATCGGATGGTCCCCCTCAACTTGACTGCGTTTTTTTTTCTTTTTTTTTTCCCCTTTCTTTTTTTCCTCTTTTTTTCTTTTCTTTTTTTTTGGAAAACTTGTAGAAATTCATAGCAACGGGTCAAAGGATCAGTTGACCGTCTTTCCACCTCTCTCTTATCATGAAGATGGGTTAATTTGGGGGGAAAAGGAAATGGATTAAGGTTTAGGGGTTCTTTTTTTCTTTTTTTTAAAACCAAAGACATGGCACCCAAAAGCAACATTTTAATTCTTTCCAAAAAACGACGATGCTCCTTTATTCCAATAATTCGAGGCCTTTAAAATGTGCACAGAGTTGGACCAAACTGACACACCATCCGAACACCGGTTTCCTAGGTTTGACACAGGAACTGACACGGACTGGTTTAATATGGGATCAATGGGACACATTTAGTGGTTTAATCACACAAGAACTGCCCTTTTTCATCCCCTAAGCACATCACCAACTCTCACAACATGCATGCAAAATATTCAAACTATGGCATGTGGTACAAACGCCTACTATTTTATGCAAGTGCAGAAGGTGATGAACAAGGAAAACATGGGATGCTTTTAAGGATACACTGTAAACTAAGTGGAAACACCTACTCAACGTCGCTTATGGTGCGAAAGTACTCAAACAGAGATGCCAGATATATGCATGTGGACAAGTTAAACAGGCAGACAATGAGACAAGAATCTAGCATGCTCACCTAACTCATACAGACAAGCATAACAATCGTATCCCCGCACACAAAAATTAACCAAAAATTTAAAAATGAACCCTAAACCTACTAACAACGCTCTCATAACGAATATACACGTGTACAAAGTACATCCCTTCCCCCAACTTGAAATGTGCTCTGTCCCCAGAGCATGGAGACAAAGAAAAAGAAAAACAAAGAGAAGGAAAGAGTGAACCTGAGGTGGCAGCCAACCACCATGACCTCGGCCGATGTGCGAGGAATTTGCTGCCTTTGCATTTCTCGTCATTGCAGCTGCTCCGAGGCTTGCTCCTTCGGCCCCCAATAGTGGGACCACAGCTAATCACACAAGGCCGCGCTGGGGGCTTCGGACTTACAACCGCCACACATAACGACACTCATGACTGAGAGCTCCTGAATGCCTCCATCTCCCCATCGGTGAGGCCTAATCTACCAAGGCTGGTGTGGTAGCACGCGTACCCTGCCAAAAGACTGAAACCACAACTACCGAAAATATGCAAATGACATTAGTCCTGCCCGGCTTGTGTTATCTGGGCTCCCATAAAAAAAACAAAAGAAAGAACAAGAAAGCAAAGAAAATAAAACACGCTACCCAGATCTGCACGCGATGAACGTGTAATACTTTTCCCCCCATCCCCCAACTTGAATTGAAGGGTGGGTGGCTATACAAGACCAAAAAAAATAGTCTTTTTTTTTTTTTTGAATTAATTGTAATAGAGAGAGAGAGAGAGAGAGAGAGAGAGAGAGAGAGTTTAGCCAAACGTGGATTTTGAACATTTAACATAGCAACAAAAATTAGTACTATGAACACTCCACTCCACTCCAAACTCCTTGCTAAAAACTGAACTCGGCCAGACCACAAGAAAATATACGTCAAGTAAAGCAATTGCCGAATTGTTTTAAGAAATTGAAGCACCTCTAAGTGCTCACGTTAAACCAAATTAATTTTCGAGCTGTGGACATAATTTGCGATAGAAGGAAGATAAACAAAATCGTAATCATCAACACCAAGAAAATCAATATGTTCCACTACCGTCGGCTTCGACTCTTCTACCAAAATCTCCTCTGCCAAGTTTGGTTTCGCAACTAATTCCTCCTCAACAAAGTCCTGATCCCCAAAAGTAAGAGACTCACTCTCAAACCCATACTTCTTATCTTGCTCGTCCATTAAGGACTGCAAATAATCAATCTCAACATCCCACTCCTCAGCAATGGGAGATTGTTCGATCGGACCATCACACGGAGGGCAGTGAGCTCCTCGTGCTCTAGACTCATAGGAGCGCAAAAGGAAAACGTAGGCAGCGCGGATCAACAGTGGGAGATACATTGGAGGGGATTCGGTTTTCTCCTTGGGCTTAAGTGGGGAACACAGGGCAGTGAGCTCCTCATTCCCTCTAAACTCGGAGAACTGTTGTAAGCCTAAGTCAACCTCCTCTACATCGTTAGATAAACCTACTTCCTCTTCCTTAGGAGTAAACTCCTCATTCCCTCCAAACTCGGAAGGTTCCTCCAAACGATCATCAACCCGTCCCTCAATGAGAAGTGGGTCGACTTCCTCTCTTCTATTGACTTGAGGCGGACAAGGAAATGTCTCCCACTCCTGTTGGATTTGTCCCACTGCCTCTGTGAGTTGAGTCAACTGGGACCTAAGGTTCCCAATTGCTTGGGTGGTTTCCGCGGTGAAAGTCATCTGCGATCGCACAAGAGTTTGTACCCTCTCCTCAAGCTTCTCATCATGAGGGGGATAAGTCAGCTCTGGGGGTGGGCCAGTAGAATAAGGATCAAACCCTTGCGGGTCTTGGAAAAGGGAGCCAAATTGGGTCATGTGGTCCTGGGCAGGTTCGAACGACTGTATTTCTTGTAGAGGCAAAGGCAGTGCCTGTGGTGGCACTGGGGGTTCGGAATACCACCATGAAATGGATGGGTGGTGGGACCACCCTAGATTGTACGTATTTCGATATGGATCCCACCGCTGATTAATAACACTCACCCTAGCCTGATTATTCCGATAAGCTTCCTTGAGTGCATAAAAAGCGGAGCAGGTATAAACAGGATGCCCCCAACACTCACACATCTCACAGAATTCTTCCATTCTCACCTCGTTCACCCAGTTGTTTCCTTAATACTTTTTTTTTTTTTTTGACTCGACTCAAGACACAAAATACTTACCACTCGACTGACTCTAGATGACTCAACCTAGAAACAAAAAGATGCTAAAAAAAACAAAAGACACTTTTTTTTTTTTTTTATTGACTCAGATAAAAACACAAGGATACTAACCCGACCCCACTTCTTTGAACACACGTTGCCGTCCCCGGCAACGGCGCCAAAAATGCTTGACCGACCAGGTGACTAAAAATAAGACGCGTCCCAAGCGTAGGACACTAGACCGATGTAGCATAATATCTGGAAGTACCGGAGTCGAATCCACAGAGACGGACGAACGTGTGCAGGACTCAAAGATGACGGGTTCACAGTTTATCTTGGTTCTTAGGTAGCCACCCCTTGTTTAATGATTAATTGACTAATTAAATTACCCAACTAACTTAACTAAATATGGATTTGAAAAGAAGAGTACAGCCGTGGGAACCCAGCGTCCGCAACTAGCCTAACCAATGTTTACTCGGGCCACAATTATTCATTTTATTGATTTTAGAATAAGAAAAAGGATCTCTAACAAATGCGCACCACCTGTCACCAGATTCCGTACGCATTCGAATTCCGGCGATGCCTGGGTTTTGTTTGTAAGAAGAGTTTTCGTCTTCTAAAATTGCTCAAAAATTAAACTAATTCGATCCCGAGGTAGAACATTAATCAGACTAGCCACGGAGCGCCTTCGCCCCGCGGCCACACTCTATAGAACTACTCGCTCATGATTCTATTAAACGCAGCAATAATATTAACCCTAGATCTAAACATGCTTCAAACAATTGAAATAAATAAAACACGATACCAAATATTTGCAGCGAGAGAACGGATACGAAGAACAAGAAATCAAAACTGAAAATCCTAAAGAACTTGAACTAAACTTGAATCTGAAAATAATCCTGAAAAGCCAGCAACCAAAGTCAAGAAAAATAAAACCTAAGTTATCAATGAATTCAATCCCTAATTTCGAGTTATAACGGGGTATTTATAGTAATCCCCTTTAATTTACAATTAAAATCCTAAATCAAATCGGAATTGGACCCGCAAACGACTCAAAACGCCGCCGTTTCAAAGCCAAGATAAGCTCTCGGTAGGGCTACACCAAAAATGGTGTAGCCCTCCCCCACCGTTACAAGGCAAAGTTAAGCCCGCGGTAGCACTACACCACTTTTGGTGTAGCGCTACCTAACCCCTTATCTCCTATTTTGACTGTAGACCTCTCTGTTGACCGTTGACCTCTCTGCCGCTCGGAAGCGCTACACCCATTTTGGTGTAGCGCTCCCCAAGGTTCTGTTCAGATTTTGAGCCCTGTTGTGCTACTTTTGAGCGCTCTACCAAATCCCCTGTAGCGCTCACAACGGTCCAAATTGATTTCCTCGAGAATCCACCCTGACACTTGGTCTCCACGGCCTCCCATGCTCTCAAGCTCCATCTCAGCCTCTTCTATGTCTCTAATTAGCGCCAAAAATCACGAATATCTGCAAATAAAGCCCAAAACACAAAATCCAACCACGTGCACGCATTAAACGGAAAATGAAGATTAAACGCACGTCTAACGCGCTAACTTCCCCTACTTAGGCGCTTAAATTCACGAATTTCGCGCGCCTATCAATATGGTCCAGATTTTGCCATCTCATTGGCAATCCTAACATTTTTTAGTTTTTTTTAACTTTTCAGCAATATGATTCATAACATTTTCTCTGAATCATAACATTTTTTAGTTTTTCGTAACTTTTCAGCAAGGGGTGTGTATTGTAGTCTTTTTCCAAGATTCTTTACATTTCCCGTTCCTCTTATAACTAATTGAGGGAGTATCAAATAAAATTTGAAAATCATTTAAACGTTTTTTGTAAAGAGGTATAAGTCATTAAAAAATTGCACAAACTCTCGGAGGTAGTACATAGCTTAATATCAGTCAACCTTAAAAGTAAAAAAAAATGAATCAAATAGAATGCATATATCATGTAGCTAACATATACTATGGCTAGAAGAGCTAGCTAGTTACCACTGTAAACCGCTCTTGGTCTATCTCATAATCTTTACAAATTTTGAAACAACAAACCAAAAAATAATCTCATACCAGTCTATGAGACGAGTGTTTGTTTCGAAATAATTTATTAAATTGTTTCCTAACTCACTCATCTAAATGCTTAAATCGGAAGAGAGAACGGTAACTTTATGATTTGTAACTTCAGTACACTCACTCACGAATAACTTGGCTCTCCTACGCAAGCAGGAAAACTACATGCGAAATCAATAGATAGACAGTCAGGTTCAAACTAACTTTTTTATTTTATATCTTTTAACATAACAAGAAGTTTTAAATGGGGGATCAGTTATGTTTATCTACCTATACCTAGCACTTCATTTAACTAAAAGCAATAGAAGGTTAATATTTGTTGTACTGGTATACAATTAGAGAGAGATTATTAGAAAATTCTAATTAACATGTAATAAAATAAATTGAAAACTTAAGAATGTCTAATTTGGCTGATTTGAGACAAATGATTGAGAGCCCAATCGTTCCACTTGTAACTTTCACGTGGTTGATGTGGTCAACAAAAAAAGATTTCTGCAAATTTTTTATGTTTACGTCGTGATCTTGATGCAGATTTTTGTGATTATTTAGTACCGCAGACATCTTTAATTTGTGGGTAGTAAGTACTGCAGTTGATCCGTTGATCTATTTAATCAATTAATAGTTATCCATTATTTTTCCTGCAAAATATAATGCCTTAATCTGCAAAGCTTTTTATTTTTTATTTTTGATAATCTGCAAAGTTAGAAGAAAAATATAAACAAACACATAGTTTTACGAGCCACGCATCAATAAGACCACATGGGTTCTTAATAAAGTTTGCCATTTAGGGATGACAATGGGTAGGGCATGGATCGGGGATCCCATTCCACCCCCAATCTCCAATTGGAAATTTGTTCTCCATCCCCACCTCCATACCCAGACCGGATAATATAGACAATCCACCATACCCGCTTCCTATTGGGGATTGGGTATATTCGAGTAACCATAACCAAATTAATTGAACAAGAGTGAACAAGGGGAAATCCTTTTTAAATTAGACTTGGCCCGCTAACAACTTAACTAAAATTATAACCTTTTTTTTTTTTTTTGAACTGAACTAAAATTATAATCTTGGCCAACACGTTTTTTTCCTTCTTTGGCCCACGAGCATACAAAGTGTTACTTCTTAGTCAACATCCCATCTCCAAGTTTAACCCAATTATGCTTATTGGACTTGTCTTCATCAACTGCCGTGTAAATCTTTAATCCTCGCAACTGGACTTCGGTTTGCATCAATTACCATTAATTTAGCACAGTGTTCCATTTAATTGTTCCACAAGTCCTGAAACGAGTAAAATGAGTATCAAGCTCCAAGTAATATATTAAAAGAGCGTAACAATTATAAATTAGGGGCCACTAATGGGCACATTTGCGCCCCTATCAGTATTGTAGTCTGTAACCAAATTAACTTTTCAGGAATATGATTCGTAACATTTTCTGTGGATCGTAACATTTTTTAGTTTTTCGTAACTTTTCAGCAAAGGGTGTGTATTGTAGTCTTTTTCCAAGATTCCTTACATTATCCGTTCCTCTTATGGATTTTTGTAGTTTTTAATTAGATCTTGTTCCTCTTATCGATCTTGTTCCTCAAAATTAGAGAGATTAAAACATTTTATAAATTCCACGTGGATGGTCAACAAGTTCACGGTCCAAGTCAAAGTCCACATAAGATTTAGAAAGTCATAGGCAAAAGATGAACCTTGATTTAGTTACAAAATCATTTTTATCAAAAATATAAGTTTCATGATGATGAGGTAAGTCCTCCAATGCTCTATCAGACATGCAAGCACACTTCAAGCAACCAACTTCATGCTCCTTACCGGGTACCTGAAATTTTTAGGGTGAGCTCACTAGCCCAGTAGAGAAAAGTCTACAAATCCTAACTGCAATGAAATGCATGTGAGTGACAGACAAAGAAAGTATAAGCTACGTGACAAGGATTAAGAAATTTTAATGGTTAAAGAACTTAAAAACGATAAATAATCTACTAGATTCCATTTACTATCACCTCTCGTACCCAATACGTACTAAACATGTACCCAACACGCCATATGTGTTTCCAAAATATTCATATCATACTTCTTATCCATTCATTTCATTCATTGTACTCCGGGCATACCATAAAGGCCCCGTGTCACTCCGGGCATGCCATATAGGCCCCATGTCACTCCGGGCATACCCTTTCGGGCCCCATGTCACTTCGGGCATACTCTTTTGGACTCTGTGTTATCATGCTTTACATTCACAATTTCATTCAACAAGTTTCAACCTCAACCTCATGTCAATATAATCCATGCGTCATAACGTAACCCACGTTTCACACCACCTTTTAGTATCTAAGTGTTACCGGAATGAGAAATCAAGTTTTACAAGTGAAATATGCAATCGAGATCCAAACAAGTGCAATAGAAATGACAAGAACACAAAACGAATTCGGGAACACAATCTGTGAAAACCGCCGGAGTGGGTTTTCCAGACAACAACCTAGAAACTGCACAAAAACTCAAATTTTGGGGAAACTTCACATGGGCACCATTTTAGTTGCAACCAAGACCCAAAATCAGTCCAACAAGCAACAAATAGGCTAAGTAACAACTAATTTAAGAAGGACATCAACAATAATCATAGATCAAGCTCTAATTAAATCAATGAGACTAGAAATTGGGTTTCTCAAAGGGGTTTTCATGAAACAAGAGAGATTAATTACTTGTGAGAGCCAGACACACACAATACAATCAATTACGCTTAGGAGAAGTAGAAATTTCCCTACCAACATGGGTTTTGAGCAAAACCCTAGAGTACCCAACTGATTTTGACCCCAAACTCCAAGAACGACCTCTACCCAAGCTCCAATATGCGTTCAAGAGACAAGATCAAGTCAAAAATGAGTTACAAGGGTGAGGTTTCACTCACAATCAAAAAGAGAGAGAGAGAGAGAAAAACATGGAACAAGAGCAAATAATCTCAAGAAACTCTGCCCTTACCTTAGAGAGAGAGAAATTCATGATCCAAGTGATAATCTAGCTTAGAAATGCGAGAATCTTCTAGATTGGAAGTGGGTTTGAGTTGAAATCAAATGATTTTGTGTAATTTCTAGAGAGAAGTGAGAGGGAGGAGCTCTAGCGCTCAAAATCGGGGTGTGAGGGTGAAAAATGGGTTAAGGGATCTATTTATAGAACCCCAAAATTGCGCACAAAAATTCTGCAGAAAAACAATCTTGCTACCGGTAGCAATATGCATACTACTACTGGTAGCAAATACTCAAAATGACCTATTGATCGTCGACTACCGGTATATGCATATTGCTACCGGTAGCACCTGGGGAAAAATTTACACTTCACAGATTTTAAGGGATACCACTACCAATAGCAATATACGTATTGCTACCAGTACCAACTGAAAATTTTTCAAATTTTCTTCTACTTCAATCAATTGGACTTCCGATCATTTCTAGCATTATCTCAACACCCCAAAACCACGTCACAACATTAAAATACACATCTCAATCATCCACTGAGCCCCGGTACCCCAAGACAAACACTTTTATGGAAACACAGTTTAAAAACTATAATTAATACATTCACATAACTTGAAATGAATAAAAGAAATAAAAGAATTTTCATAAAATTTCTGGGTCTTTACAACGTACGAGCCCTTGTTACGAACCTCAGTTCGCAACCAACTTCGAACTCATTCAAGAACTTTTGGAACTACAAATTGTACCACCACAGTTGTGTTCTTTGTGCAACTCCTTAAAGCAAAAAAAAAAAACATTCGATTTGTCTAAAACTGCATGAATATAAACCATTACACCCATCAATCTTCTTACAACAATTAGTTGTCGCCCTTATTTTGTCATTCTTTAAGTAGTTAAACTTGAATCCTAGTTCAATTGCATACTTCGACAAACAAGTCATAAATTCTTCAACACTGCCTCTTAATTCTTGACCAACATGACTAATCATATACGCCCAATCAGCAGAAAGTCGTTTTGTCTCATGATGAGGACAAAACATTTTAAGAGGATCTTCAGCGATTTTGAGGATTGCTGCATTCACCAATTTGAATGCTATTCATTAACAGATACCTCAATACAAGGAAAACTATAAACACTAGCTAACGCAACCATGTTGTCCAAATAACCGTCGCTCTCAAGGAGACAATTACTATGTTCAAAAACAATATATAAAAGATTGAACCTCCTTGCTACCAAATTGTTCCACTTCTGACAAATACTTGCTACAAGATCCTCAACTTAAAACCCCTCCCAACCTTAACAAGTAAAGTGAATGATCCATATTTGTACAACACAAGAACAGATGACTCCATTTTTCAAAATCAGCAATGTTAACTCTGCAAAAAATAAAAACAGTAGAGCAAGAGATAAGAATATTTGACATAAAACAAACTCTTGTACCAAAATAAAGCAAATAATAAGAATATCTCAGCCAAGACAAACTGTAAAGCAAAAGGAGATAATCATATCTCATAATACAAAGCATGTATCCACCTAGCTAAACAAGGAGATATGCACCCATACAAACAGACTCTGTGCACGAGATAAATATATCTCAGCAAAAAGCAAATTGTATCTCCGACATAAAGCAAGAGATAAGCATATGTCATAAATCAGAGTTTGTATCTACCAAAAATAAATAAAGAGATATGCACATCTCAACAAAAATATACTCTGTATCTACAAAAAGCACGACGTAAGTCTATTTCAGCCAAAACAGACTTTGAATACATCAACACGCATAAAATAAAATAAAAACAAAAGAATGCGAACTCATCAAAATTTATCAAAAATCAATGAACACATCCAAAAATCATCGTAAAAAAATGAAAATCATCCAGCTCACACACAAACACACACACACAGAGAGAGGGAGGGAGGGAGGGAGGGAGAGAGAGAGAGAGAGAGAGAGAGAGAGAGATCGCAAAGAGATAAACAACTCACAAAACAAATTGCGATAGAAAACAAAATCAGGAAAAAGTTTACTGATCACAAAATATAGGTAGATTACCAAGACATATTGACAAAGAAACAATGATCGAACAATATCTCTAATCCAATAACAGAACGATAGAGAAATCGAGAGAGAAATAGATCGCCGCGCGATCGATAGAAATCCAGATAGAGAAGCAGAGATTGCCACCAACAGATCGAACAATTCAGAGAGAGAAGCAGATCATTTGTAATGTAAATTTTATATACTATATCTACATGGGACATTATTGTCCATAGGGTTTGAGAGTGGGATTAGGGGTGCACACCGGTTCGAAAGCCTGACCAGCCCGCCCATTTTAATTAGTCCCTTTTTTAGGGTTCGAGATAAATATTTAAGCATGTAAGGGTGGGCTGGGTTGAGGTTTTAAACTTGTTTACTGAATGGGCTAGGTTTGAAAAAATCTCTTGAGCCCCAACCCGATTGAAATAATCATTTTATTTTAGGGTTAAATATCTACTTGCCCCTTAAACTATTAACTTTTTTTTTTACTCCCCCCTTCAACTACCAATTAAACTCCCTTCCCCCTTCAACTATCATTTTCTTCTTTAATAAGGACAAATCGCGTTTTCCATCCACTTGATGGATGGAAAAAGTTAGTTCCAAGGCTATATTTGTCTTTGTATCAGTTTCATAAAGCTCATAATAAGAATCCACAATTAGAAGCCAAAAAAAATGCATCAGTAGACATCCATAGGTTCAGCCATAACAATAAAAAGAAAAAAAATTGACATAATTGTCTTGCCATAGCAGTACCGCAAGAGAAAAAAATATAAATAAAAAAGGCATCAATAGCCATCCATAGGTTTAGCCATAACAGTCACAAGCAAAAAAAGGCACCACCACCACAAACCAAAAAAAAAAAAGGCATGGATAGCCCTTCCAAAAGCAAAAGAAGGCATCAATAGATTTTTGGACCAAACCTAGGATTATTATATAAAAACCACCATTATCAGAGAAAAATGGTAAAATTATTATATACAAAGTGGATTATTATATATAAGGTAGGTCAATATATTGCAGTAAAAAATAACTCAATTCCAACTCCTTCAATCCCGAAAAAGTGGGTTTTTGTAATTAAAATGTGTAGCTCAATACTTATCGGTCGGTTTTTTTTTCCCGATGAGCCATCAAGATCCATGCCATCCTTAAAATCGTAGCTTTGGTGACCAATGGAGCTGAAACCCCTCTCCCTTAGGAAATCTCTTCACGAAAGCTGAAATCTCTTTGCTAAAAAACCCTTGCTTTGGTTTGATAGACAGAATGAAAACCCTCAGTCAGCTTCATTGTTGTAGGTGTACGAAATATCCATATTACCCTCTCATTTTTTTCATCAGTTCATTAAAAAAAAATAGTTAATGGTTTCCGTCACAAATTTTGGATGGAAAATGTGTTTTGTCCTTAATAAAAAGGAAAATGATAGTTTAAGGGGAAGGGGGTTCAATTGGTAGTAGAAGGGAGAAGTAAAAAAAAAAATTGATAGTTTAAGGGACAAGTAAATATTTAACCATTTATTTTACGGCAAATTGGGCAAGGATCCAAGAAACCCGGTCAGGGCGCTGTTTAGTCCAGCTGAATGTTTTAAGATGTCGCGTGTCCAACAAGGCCTTCAATGGATATTTACCTTATCAGAAAAAAAAGTAAAAAAAAACTCGATAATTCCTTTTGCACTGACCGTGGTGCACCGACCACGTACCGACGGCGTCGGGGACGCCGTTGTGGGTCCCAACCGATCCATCCGAGCCGTTCATCCTTCGCAAAATTGAATTCTGAGTGGGTTTGCGCGGGAATCGAGGCAATTGGACGGCCATATGAGCTCCATCCAAAATCACCTGTGGGTTCCAGACTCCGTCGGTACACAAAGGTTGGTGCAGGTAGAAGGGTTCAAAAAAAATTGAGAGGAGTTCGATAAAAGGTTCACGAGTAAGATACACTAACGTGGCTGATTGTATAACACATCTTAACTCTGAAATCTGCTACCAGTATGTTTAAAGGTTCTAGCAAGACCCGAAATCTGCTGGCAGTAATGTTTGAAGGTTTTTTCAGAGTCGTACAGAATCTTTTGTGTGCCCACTTTTCCACATGCAGTGTCTGTACTCGTTTCGTTTTTTTCAATTGGGAATCTGCTGTGTCTGTACTGTACTTGTGAACAACGTGCTATAGCCGAGACGACGGTAAATTTTTTTTTCACGGTTCGGAATGGAAATGATATGTGTACACTATTTGTGTATTTCAAATGAAAACAACCTTGATGTGGCAAATGATTTTTTGGGTTAGCCTCACATTGAGCTTCTCATCATTTGCTGCATCAAGATGACGTACATTTGAAGTGCACAAGTGGTGTACTCATAGTATTGTTCATTGGAAACATGTTGTGTATGTACTTGTGGTGAACAACGTGCTATAGCCGAGAGGAGGGTATGTTTTCTTTCTTTTACCATCGGGAATATGCTGTGTCTACTTGTGAACAACATGTCATAGCCGAAAGGAGGGTAAGTTTTGTTTTTTTACGAGAATCCGGCCGGTTAATGTGTGCCTAATCTTATTAGGCACACGTTAATAATGGCGCTTCAAGATACTTCAACACCTTTTTTCCTTACTTTACCGTCCTTCCCCTGCACAATATATGGAACCTTTATAATCATGCACTTTTCTATTGTAAGTGACAATATTACCCTGCATCAAACTTTCTCTCTAACTAAAGAACAAGGCGTCCAATTGCTACAGTCACATTAAGATAAGGCCATCTCTAGTGGTGGAGTTAAAAATGTGGTGTTAATGACACAAAAGTGTAAAAAGTGGGATCCATTTATGTGTTGGAGTTAAAAATGTGGTGTTAATGACACAAAAGTGTAAAAAGTGGGATCCATTTATGTGTTGTTATGTGTTGTTATGACAAAATGTGTTGTTAAATTAATAAGTGTTATAGTGGTGTTATTAGAGTTGTTAAATTGTAAAAAAAATGTGTATGAGTACCACCTTTTTCTCTCTCCTCTTTCCTTCCTCTCTCTTTCTGTCTCCTACTTTTTTCCACCCTTTCCCCGTGTCAGACCTCTCTCTCTCTCTCTCTCTCTCTCTCTCTCTCTCTCTCTCTCTCTCTCTCTTCTCTTCTCTTCTCTGTCCTCCCTTGGTTGTGTCCCCCGAAACCTTTTTTCATTTTTTCAAACATGGGTCCCACTTAGTTGTTGCTCCGGATGGAGTGATAGTTAGCTCCTACTGTAACATTTTCTAACTACTGACACAACTTAACTACAAACTAACTACACTATTGTGGGTCAAAAAAAAGAAAATGTTAGCTAACTGTGCTAATGACTGACTAATTTTTCCATTTAACTCCACCACTAGAGATGGCCTAAGTCCATTGCACCCCGTTTGGATGCCGGAGATGATTTGGGTGGATTTGTAATGAGGGTGGCCCCACCTCATAAGAAGGGTGGATTTGTTAGTGAGGTGTTTGGATGGTATTTTGAGAAGGGGGATTAGGAAGGTGGATTTGATAGGATAAGAGGTCAAATGACGCAATTGCCCCTATTTTATTATTTGAATAAAGAAAATGGATTAATTTCTTAATAATTACAGTAAATACTTAATAAATACATAAGAATTACAGAAAATACATAATAAATACGAACAAATATTTAAACCATATTTTTTGGGAAAACATTTTTTCGGGTTTTAAAATTAATAAATTAATTAACAATTGGAAATTAGTTCAATTAACAAAAGACATTTTTTTTGTTATTTGAATGGTGAGTAGGTTATATATATATATATTTTGGTTGAATGGAGAGTAGATGGTGATTAGGGTGAATGGTTGGTAGTGTGGTAGATAGGTGATTAAATGGTGGTTTGTGGTTGAATGTTTGATAAAAAATTTCCTATAAATAGAAAAGAAACTCATTTTGGTATTACAAGCAATTTTCAAATTAGAAAAACAAGTGTTGTAGTTATATTTTTGTAAGTTTGAATGGCACGCCGGGCTTGGAGCGAGGTGGAGGAAGAAACTTTGCTCCAATACCTTACGTCCCTCGTAGATGAGGGTGTTTGGCAATCTGATTTTGGATTTCGTCCTTCGTATTCAGAAGTTTTGAAAAATATGATGCAAGCTTCTTTCCCTGGTTGTGGTATTACAAAAATGCATATTGAACGCAAGATTACAGATTGGAAGCGAGACTTTGTCTATATCAATAAGTTCCGTCAAATTGAAGGATTTGGATGGGATGACTCTGAAAAGAAATTGGTGGTGGAAAACGAACAAGTTTGGAACAATTTTGTCCAAGTAAGATTTCATCCAATAGGCTTGGTGAAAATTTTCCGTAACTCTTATTTAATTTATTATTTAATTTAACTTTGATTGTTTTTTTTTTTGTTTTAAAATGTAGGGTCATCCACGATTTGCAAACTGGAATGGAAAACGATTTCCCAATTACAGTCGATGTTCCTATTGCTTCACACCTCAAGACGGTGGGGAAAATGAAGATTGAAGTCATCGGAATTTTTGAGAATTAAGCTGAATTTCAGAGTCAATATTTATTTTAGATAGTGTCTTTGTCTTAGTAATAAAGTTTGCATTTCAATAAACGGTTCAGACTCCATAGTACATAAGTTTACTCCGAATCAAAGAAAAATGCCAATAATATACAACCTACAAAACCTAAGAAGAAAATTAAAAGATACAACAGTTTTCCATCCAATGCGGATATTGAACCACCATCGATCACTTGTTTGTGCCGATTGATTGTCTTTCATCCGAAAATTCTCCGTATGAAAATTTAGCAATGCTATTTCTGCTTCGTCAATTGTTTTGTACCTTTTCATCAAGGCCCTCGAGTATCCATTAACTTGGACTTCGGCTTCCTCCCAGGTGTTATATATGCCCGGACAACGTCCAATGAAAACGACCCAGTACGACTCTTCATTTTGACCTGTCATTCAGAAATCTAAACCAAAACAAACAAGAGGTGATATAATTTGAATTAATTCAATAAACAGTAATTTTTTAATTATGTATTAGGCTCAGATGTTTGATTGATCGATGCGCATTGCACAAGTTGGCTACAAATCATGTTGCCAAATGGTGATTAAACCCTTGGCCATCATAAAGTGTCCCGCCAATACAAGTGCGTTGCCATAAAAAAAATTTCCTAAAATATCATCATTGCCTTTAAAGAGGATGGCAACCAGCAAATTAGGGCAGATACATGTAATCATAAAGATAACACTTATATATGGTTCAATATGCAGGTTTTTGGGCTTTGTAGCAAAAGCCAAATGATGCCAAAAAGGCTAGTCATTTGTGCCTTTGACACACACACACACACACTCACACACACAAAGAAGTCTTGTGGCTCAGAAAAACTGCATCCCAGTCACAATCCGTCACTTGGCTACAACTTATGTTGCCAACAGGTTTTAAATTCATCGGCCGTCATAAGTTGTCCCGCCAAGACGAATTCATTAACTAAAATTTTCTTTATCTAATTCATCATTGCCACACAAACATGCCCACACACAATTACATGTATGCCCAAAAAACTGCATATAGAACCCCATTAAATTGCATATAAGCCCAGAAAATTGCATGTAATGCCCAGAAAAATGCAACTAATGCCCAGAAAACTGCACATATGCCCAAAAAACTTCAAGTAATGCCCAAAAAACTGCACATATGCCCAGAAAACTTCAAGTAATGCCCAGAAAACTGCAAGTAATGCCCAGAAAACTGCACATATGCCCAAAAACTGCATGCAATGGCAAAAAACTGCACACACACACCCACAAAACTGCATATAGAACCCCAGTAAACTCAGTAAACTGCATCTAAACCCAAAAACTGCATATATGCCCACAAAACTGCATGCATGCCCATAAAACTGCATGTAATGCCATAAAACTACACATATGCCCAGAAAACTCCATGCATAACAGCCACAAAGCCTCCATAACACACCACAAAACTACATGTAATGCCCAGAAAAACTACATAACAATGCAGTACAATTGCATAGAAGCCCAGAAAACAATCTCATGTGCATGTAAGTTCATCAAACTAACCACAAAATAGTCCATCAGCCTGCATACAATCACATCACCTCACCAACATGTCCAAGATACAGCAAGGACCTCAGAGCTCAGATATTTAAACATCACAGCTCATCAATTTTAACCATCATAGCTCAAGAATCTAAACAATCACAGGTCTGAAATTTTAACCATCAGAGCTCAGGAATATAAACAATCACTGGTATGAATTTTAACCATCTGAGCTCAGAAATGTAGACCATCACAACTCATTATGTAAACCATCATAGCTCATAAATCTAAACCACCACAGGTCATAATGTAAACTGCATCTAAAACTGCATGTAATACCCCAGTAAACATGCATACAGGCAACAAAACTGCATCTAATGCCCAGAAAAATTGCATAACAGCCCAGTAAACATGAATACAAGACCAGAAAACTAAGTAACAGGGCACAAAACTGCATGTAATGCCCAGAAAACATGCATACAAGACCAGAACAGTGCATAACAGGCCTGAAAACTGCATACATGACCAACATGTCCAAGATATAGCATGGACCTCAGAGCTCAGACATTTAAACATCACAGCTCATCAATTTAAACCATCAGATCTCAGAAATTGAAACCATCAGAGCTCAGGAATCTAAACAATCACATCTATGAAATTATAACCATCAGATCTCAAGAATCTAAACAACCATCAGACCTCAGAAATCTTAACCATCACAGCTCTGATATTTAAACCATAACTAAAAACTGTATCTAACCATCACAGCTCAGACATTTGAACCAACAATTGTCATCTATTTTAACCATCCACACACACACACACACACCCAAACATTAGAGATTAGATTTGTAGCTCATATAAATGGCTCAGAGATTAGATTTGTAGCTCACATCACCCCTTTGGGACAACATTATGTTGCCAAATGGTTTTTAACAATAAGTTGCATTGCCAAGTCGAGTGCGTCGCATGTATATTATTGTGCCCTAATTTCATCATTGCCATTACAAACCTGAAAATGAGACAAAATTCCTCATTAAGAAACATGCATAAACAACTACATAATACAAGCATCCAAAATACATAACAGTAGTACGAGTAGTTAGAGTTAGTTAGAGTGATTACAGTCATCCATATTCTAATAGTAGTAGAAATGTTTTTTCCTTCACCCACTACCCATTGAAACAAACTCCTACACTTCACCCTTCTAACCAAAGTCCTAAGTTGTTGGACCTAGCTTTCCTTGCAACAACATCCCGACCCAATGTTGCCTATAATGTTCCAGGACGCTATAGAACTCCTCAACCCTTTTATCATTCGCCAAAATCTTTGCATTGGCGGTTAACATATCGTCAACATCTAGATTAAGCTTCTCAAGTTGGCCAGACACTCCACCTCTTTTATCCGACATTTTTTGGTCAAACCCTACGACGTCGACGAGCTTCACCATGACCTCTTTGTTCTCCGCTAAGTAACTTGCAAAGGCATCAGTAAGTGCCGCTTGTTTTGCCTCGGCCTTTGACATCTTCTTAACCTTCTTGGCTGAGGGGGGATTTGCAACGGAAGCGTTGGGAGTGGTGGCATTGGCATTGCTAGTGGGGGTGCTGGGGTTTGAGGAAGGAGAACCACCTCCGGATAGGTCTATGAAGCTACCACCTCCAAACACGAAGTCACCATTGGCAAACTGTGGCGTGTAGCAATCATTGGTGCCAACAAAGGATTCCTCGTGGACGGCTTGTTCCATCTCTTCTTCTGAAGCATCGTCCCGAATTTCAGCCGAATCCTCCGCCATTTCACTAGTTACCCTATCTTTCCCAAATAAAATTTGCCATTGTGGGAACATGTGGTGGAACCGCACATGTTAAAAGCATACAATTTGATTAAGTAAACACTAACAATCTTGGTAGACGTATACATGAAAAGGTGGGAATAAATTACCTTCACGTAATCATCCCACACATCCGGCGAATCCACAACTACGGCATTAGTGTCATGGTTCCAACTAAACCTACTTAACCTTCGCATATCAGCAAGCAACCCATACTTCTCCTTCCAATTTTTTACCTTCAACTTTATGTTTGGGGTAGCTTTTATGTTTGTCCCGGGAAACATCTTATGGAGTAAAATCTCCACTGCTCCGAAGAAGCCCGACTTGAAGCCGTTTTCGGCTTTCTATTTGACCCCATCTTTGAACTTTTCAATCATGCATACAAGAAGGGCATCCTCCTCCTTCGAAGTCCAAGCCACCAATAATCATCCATAAACCACCAATAAACTGGGTTTTGTAATAATTTTTGTGGGCTTCGAACATACAACATCATTTACAGGAAAAATCAAGCCACCAATCACATCTGGGTTTTTGGATCTGAACCCCCATGGGTTTGTAACAAACAACACCCACAAAATGTAGTCCAAAACCCCCAATCGATCCTACTAAACAACTGGGTTTTCGAATGGGGTTTCTAACAACCATCATTTAGGGCAGAAAATTAAGCCCAACACCTCAAATCGATCATAAACTGGTTTTTCGAGTCACAACCCACATGGGTTTTGAAGAAACAACTTCAAAATAGATCGAATTTGGTTTTTTCGTACCTGAAATAGGTTGAAATCGAGTTGATGAAGATGAGGAAACCGATCGAGTGCTTCGTCGCCTCTCTCTCTTCTCACTGCCGAAACCCGGAAAAAATGGATCGTAGCCACAGAAAAACCCAAATCACCTGGATTTGGAGGGGTAAATATGGCAGAGAAAAGCCCTAATCCACCCTCGTTAGCCAACGACAGGGTTAGGCCTGTCGTTGGCATCTCCAGGTGCCCCCTGATATATACTCCAAACAGTGCTCCAAATCCGAGCCTCAATTTGCCATCCAAACGGGATATTAGCGTGGGCCCGGGATTGTATATCCGGGTGGAACTCAAATCCGGGTTCCAAATCCCTCATCCAAACAGGGTGTAGATGTTGTCACTTCCCTACTAGCTAAATACACTCCCATAGGGAAGTTTTAGCTTAATAATTTAATTTGATTATTTTGTCTTTATTTTTATTTATTTTTTTATATTTGTTAGTTTTTCATCAAATTTTATGTAGATTATTGGTTCATTATATATATACACTCTCATAAGGAAGTTATATATATATATAGGCGAATTTTACTATCCAGACCCCCGGATTTAAGGAAAATTGCATTTTTTTCATTTTTAAAAATTATTTTTGGAAAATATTTACAGTTTTTGCGAAAAACTGCTTGGATCAAGCCCTTCCCGGTATTTTTTTTTATGATTTCCCGCGTGGACTCTTGAAATCACCTTTTAAACACATTGGACGGTTCGGATCGTCAAAAAAATGCTCGGATCATGGAGGTCCGGAAGTCCGAAGTCCGGAGGAGATATATATTCGGGATCCCTAATTCCGGGACTCATAGTTCCGGATCAAATTTTCATGATCTGAATCGTCCAATGTGTTTAAAACGTGTTTTTAAGGGCCGCCGCGAGAAATCATGAAAAAAAAACTACCGGGAAAGGCTTGATCTGAGCAGTTTTTCATAAAATTGTATATGTACAGTTTTTGTGAAAAACTGCTCAGATCAAGCCCTTCCCGGTCTTTTTTTTATTGTTTTGATGATTTCTCGCGGGGACCATTAAAATCATGTTTTAAACACATTGGACGGTTCAAATTATGCAAACACAATTTTTAAAACCTCAAAAACACTCTTTTTCCTCAGAAACACGTTTTAAACACTCGTCGTCACCATCGCCGTCGATCGTCGATCGTCAATCATCGCCGTCGATCATCGCTGGATCGTTACCTCTACCATCACCATTGATCGCTGTCACCATCGATCGATCTTCGTCTATGTTGATCTTCGTCTCCGTCAATCGTTACCTATGCATTGTTGATGGTCGTCATCGATCTCCACAATCTATGATCACCGTCGATGGTCGCCCTCGTTGAACAACGGCTTCTGGCTATAGGGAAGAGAGAGAGAGAGAGAAACAATAAAATATTGGACGGATGATTAACAATGCCACGATATTTCTACCTGGGTACTGTTCATATATAGATGGTGAACAACGTTTTACCCTACCTGCTGCACCTCCCTTTTCTTCTTCTTTTTCTCCATTTTGCCTCGAACGCCATTTTACACAAGCTACTGCACATGCTCTTAGGCACTATTACGTAGTGTCTCAACACACACTACAAGAAAAATCTCTTTCCGCAACCAAAAAATTTGTCGCCAAAGGGCTGTTTTTAGTTGCCCTAATATTTTGGCAACCAATATTTTAGTCGCCCCGTTTGTCGCCAACACCTTGTCTGGGAATGTATACGTCGACTAAAATCTGGTTGGTCGCCAAAGGTTTTCCATACGGCGACTAAACCATTTTGTTGCCAAAGGTTAGCCATACGGCGACCAAAACCGTTTGTCACCAAAGGTAGCGCATTCGGCGACCAATATTTTGTCGCCAAAAGTTCATACGGAAAAAAAATATTTTAAGGTGCCACATGGCAGCTCGTGAATTAACCAAACCATACTTGCACCTGCCAAGAATTGCACCCTGGACCTCCCACTTCTTAACCCAACACCTAACCACTGGGCTACCCAAGTCTTTATGTTACATGTGTCAAAAACTATTTCTATGTATTATCTTTTCGCATATTCCTTTTTACATTATAACAAATGTATAATATTATTTATCATAAATTATATATTGCATTATATTTTATTATATTATTTAATTTTATCGAAATATACCATCGGCGACTAAATTTTTTTGTCGCCATATGTCTTCACTAGATTTATGCTTGGCGCTAATAATTTCGCGCTGTATAATTTTTGGCCCTAAACATTCGGCAACCAAAGTCGATGTTTGGTCGCCAAAGGCATTGCATAGGACGACAAAAAAATTATTTCGTCACAACAGGCATTGCATTCGGCGACAACAATTTGTTTCGTTGCCAAATGTACTGCTTGTGGCAACAAAAACAATTTCATCGCTAAAGGGTCTACAACCAGCGACAAAAGTCAAGTTGGTCGCCAAAAGTACTGCATATGGCGAATAAAAACGATTTTGTCGTAAAAAATATTACATACGGCGACAAACAAAATTGTCGCTGATGGTGCTACAATCGGCAACTAAAATTGATTTGGTCGCCAAATTTGGTCGGTGAATGTGTTTTTTCTTGTAGTGTCACTATACATTTTTATTTTTTGGGTCTAAACGATTGGTACTGCATTCTCAATGACATGTGGGTAAAAAAAACTGTTCGACAGCCACATGTGGACCGGCGGTGCCCAAGACAACATAATAAAGTTTCGCAAAAAACCTTAAGGGAATGGATAATTTAGCATTCTCCTTGAACATAGCAAAACAGCAAACGAAGATAATTTAGTACAAAAAAAAAAATTTGCTAGAGGTATCAACGACATATGCACCGATGTAGTATAGACGGCGTGTGGGGGTGATAGGCGCGCAATATCTCAAGATATAAGCGCCTAAGTAGGGCGAATTAGCGCATTAGAGGCGCGATTTATTCCATTTTCCACTTGATGCGGTGTTGTCTCTTGTTTTTGGTGTTTGTGTTTGTTTTGTAGGAAACGGGCCAAAAGGAGCACGGGAAGTAGACACAAGGCAATCGGGCATGTTGGGAACCGGTGGGACCCAAGCAAGGACGACCAAACAAGCTTGAAGGGCACTTTAGAGGGCTCGGTATCGATACAGGGATTCCCCTGTATCGATACCCAGGCGACATTGAGCGAACAGAAGCAACGGGTATCGATACAAGACTTCTCCTGTATCGATACCGAGGGCCTTAAATCTGCCGTTTGACTTTGCCACGTGTTTTGACTTTGAGGGGAGATAAATACTCCGATTTTAGGTCGAATTAGGGTTCGAACTTTACTTTGTTTCTCTTCCGTTTGAGGAGCCGACTTTTCCTTTGGAGATTTTCCTTTCAAGTTTTCAAGCTTTGTTCAATTACTCGCATTCCGGTAACTCGTTATTAATTCCCGTTCTTTAATAAAGTTATTCTTTGGTACTTGTTTAATTCGTATCTTTTGTTTCTTTCGTATTCAAAAGCATGTTTCAATCTAGGGTTTTCTTCGCTTATTGCGTAAACATGAGTGAGTAGTTCCATAGGTATGGTCGCGAGGTGGTTAACACGCCGTGACCAGGGCTGGGTATGTTCTCGCTCCTGTTTTCAGAATTAATAAACGGACAAGCAATTTTAGGTTATTAAAGAACTTCCGTGGACGAATCCGGGCATTGTCGGAGCCCATGTAACGCGGGGAACGGGGGACCAAAACTCGTTCTTCGCTGTACATGGGTAAACGGCGACCACGAGGATTCGCATCTTTCGGGGTACCTTTTTCTCTCTAAAATCAAACGTTTTCAGAACATCGAACTGAGCGGAACTATCTAGATCTGGTCACTGTTGTTATGAACCCTACGACCGTACTTGCTTTTAATAGTTTAATCAAATCAGTTTTATCTTAGTTTTGTTAATTTTCCCATCAAATCACAAGGGTGGCTACCTAAGAGCCGTGTTAAACATTAGCAACCCGAGTCTTTAGTAAACACTTTCCGCCTTCTCTGTGGATTCGATTCCGGTCTTACCGGGTATTATGCTACACCGGTCTCCGCCCTACGCTTGGGGCAACCCATTAACTTAGGTCTAGGATTTCGGTCAAGCAGGGGGCCCTCTTAGGGTTCTGTACAAATAATCTAAATCGTTCAAAAAAATTAAAATATTTTTTCCAATGGCCCCGCATGAAATCAGCTCAAATAGATACTTGTCGTTTAAGCTGATTTCCTGCTGGACCACTCAGAATTTGGATCAATTATACGAATCCCTAAGAGGACCCTGCACGCCGTCTGTACCCGATCGGTAAGCATGTGTTCGGTACCTCTACCAAATTTGAGAGATAATGGATAAAAGTAGAAGATAATTTTGAAAAAATGGAGGTGAAAGTTGATATAAAAGGTGTAAAGTGATGAAAAATTTGATGTAAAAGGTGTATAATGATAATATTTGTTTACAAAATTGGATTTATAAAGCAACACATTTAAAAAGAGACGAATGGAGTAAGTCAAAACATCCTTAACTAAATCTCCAATCCTTACCCATTTTTACCCGTATTTGGGTAAAAATTTGTTTCAAAATCTTCATTTGGGTATGTCATCTTCAATGCTATACTATTTTATGTAGAGGTTTTTTTTTTATTATGTTTTTCCTAAAAAAATATGGGTCAAAATGTCACATTTGTAAATAATAAGAAACTGAAAAGATGTGTTCGAGAAAAATGGGTATGAATTTTGGTTTCCCCAATTTTGGGTAAGAAATAGGGTAAAACTCAAAATGGGTAGAAAAATGGATATCACATTTGAAATGAGTATTTATAATTAAGCTTTGGAAGAATTGCCGTAAAATGGCAGTAGGGGCAAATATTTGCCATTCAATGGACCACTTTTTAGGAATTACTCCCAACATGACACGCACAATTTTTATTGCACATACATCGTACCTATAATAATGTTGACCGAAATAGCCCCTTCTTGAATTTGGACCAACGTGGGTGCAATAAATTTGTTAAGGAGTGCAACCGTTGTCACGTAGAGTGCAATAAAAGTGGACGAAGCGTACAATGCTCATAAAATCTTCCTAGAAAGTGTTAATTGAACACACACCCTTTTTGAATTCGGACCAACGTGGGTGCAATGAATTTGTTGAGGAGTGCAACTGTTTATCCATGTAGAGTGCAAAAAAAGTGGACGAAGGGTCCAATGGTCAGAAAATCTTACTAGGAAGTGTGACTTGACCACACAGTGCAATCACATTTAGACCAATGTGGGTGCAATGAATTTGTTGAGAACAGGGCCGGCCCTGTAATAAATGGGGCCTAAAACGAAGTTTTTGAAATTGGGCCCTTAACTCTCAATTTAGCACAGTTAAAAATACTGAGGAAAACAAAAAAAAATCATAAATAAGTCATTATAGTCATTTGAAAGCATAACTTTTATGTGAACCTATGAAATTGGAGGCCCCAAAAATTAGTCAAAATTTGGGGGTTTAAAGTGGTGGCTTTACGGGCTTTAGTCCAAACCCGGCTCTGGTTGAGAAGTGCAACCGTTTTCAATGTATAGTGCAACAAAAGTGGACGAAGGTGCAATGGTCAGAAAATCTTTGCAGAAAGTGTGACTTGACCACACTGCAACCACATTTGTTGAGGAGTGTGGGTGCAATGAATTTGTTGAGGAGTACAATCGTTTTCCATGTAGGGTGCAACTAAAGTGGACGAAAGGTGAAACAGAATATCTTTCGAGGGTAGTTGCGTCCAACAGTGTTTCTCATGCCATGTTATGACAATTATTATTGCTCTTCCCATTGATCTATGATTCCGAAAAAGTGCACCATTAAAACGCAATAATTTGTCCCTACCGCCATTTTTCGGCATTTTCCCATTAAGGTTTTTCCCATAATTTTGGATTTGAGTGCAAAAATGAGTAAGAATTTGGAGAAAAACTTGGGTGCTAGTTGGGTACCACATGGCAATACCCAGCACGCACATTGACCGTTCAAAAATGTTTTAAACAGTCCGGATTTTAGAGAGAGTGAGAGAGAGAGAGAGAGGAGAGGAGAGGAGGACAGAGAAATCTAAGACGTCTAAAACACTTTTGAACAACTAAGATGTACACTTCGATACCACATGTGCGATAGTCTGTTTGTAGCAAGTTTTTATCTAGAGGCAGAGATGCTTTAAGGCGGACCACTGTACTGTGGCGGACCACTGTACTAGGAGTAGCTTTCTGCGTCTTGCATGAGTTTTAACTTTTAACCACAAAGTGATGGAGGTTAGAATCGTCAATTCCAAAAGTTGAAGGTAAGACAAAGGCTAGCGTTGTTCGTTTTGGTTTTCAAGAATCGGTTTTCTCAATTATTATTCAATTATTGCTCCTACTTTTAAATATTATTTTTTATTTTTCTCTCTATCTCTCTCCAATCATTATTATCTATTTTTTAATTATCATCCCTATTTCTCCCTCTAATCATTACAAAAATCAAAACTCAAAACTCAATCCAAACACAACTTTTGATTGCCGTGCTAAAACCAATCATTACAAATTAAAGACGCCGCCCTTGGATGTATTCACTACTGGATCTTGCTGTATACCACCCAATAGGTGGTAACTTTAAATAAAAAATAGTTTTTGCTTATCAGACTAGTACTTCGGTGACACCCCTGCTGGACCTGTGACCATCCCGACCCTTTCTTCGATTTCTTTTGTTAAAAAAATAGCTCATCTAGATACGGTAGTATCTTTCTGAATGTGTAATTCGAAGTTCTTTTTTTTTTTTTTTTTATTTACCCAAAAAAGAAGTTCTTTTTCTTTTCTTTTCAATTCGTTGTTTGTATTAAATCCAAGCCGTTCATTGTCAAAATGGACGGCCACAAATGGACAGCTCGAATGGTGCACTACACATTGCACTACACCATCCCCCGAACAATTTCGTGCACGCCTTCTACTATTCTCTCTAAGCTTTAGCAATTTTTTTTTTGTCCCAATTTTGAGCAACTCATCTTTGTGAGAAAATTTTGGGTGCAAATAGAGTGCCGCACAAGTTGTGTCCGAGTGGTCATTTCGGTCATTCAAAAGATTTTTCACTCTTTAAAATCTGGACCGTTTGAAACACTCTTGAGTCTTGACGAGAGAATTCGAAAAAATAAAAAAATTGTGATCGAAATCTAATTTTTTGTTTTTTCTATACATATTGCGTAGCTCTATTCAAAAAATAAAAATTTATTAAAATGTTGAAAGTTTGACTAAAGTCGAAAATATGCGCAACCCCACCTTTTGTAAAAGAACAAAAGAATTACTCCATTTTTTTAAAAAGAATTACCCATGTTTTTATGTAGAAGGAATCAGGGACGGAGCCAAAATTTAACCTTTGTGGTGACGAAAATATATGTTTTTAAAAAATTTAGTGGTGGCGAACCTATATAATTTAGGGATAAATTTTTATTTTCTATATAATAATATCATTTTCTAAAAACCTTGTGCTGACGGCTGTTATTACTTGTCCCCCTCTGGCTCCATCCATTCAAGGAGTAAAAAAAGAAATGGACCCGTTGTTAATTTTATTAGGGGATTGATTTTCACACACCCTAATTTTTATTCACACCCCCTTTTTGTCTTTTGGTGAACTTTTTATGTATAAAAATTTCACTAAAAGACAAAAAAAATGTGAATAACAATTTAGAGGGTGTGAAAATCAATTACTACCTTTTATTATTTGGTAAAAAGAAAGGGTATCTACTGTTATTTTGTTACAACTACTCCTGTTGCAGATGTTGGACAGGGACGGACCCAAATATCACATCAGAAAGCACCATTAAAGACTTGTTGCACCTTTTCTCTCCAAAGTTGAAGGCGCGTGTAATGCACAGGGACAACCCAAAGGGTGGTCTGTAGCTTTTGCCTTCACTAAATACTCGCTTTGTCCCATAAAGTTGGTCTCCTATAGAGCTACATGCAATTTTCAAACTTAAAATTAATGTATTTACTAAAATAATTTTTCAATCTTTTTTGCTCCATTCCAAAAATCTCATTGAAAATTATCAAACAAGATCTACATTGCACAAAAAAATATTTTGGTAATACATTATTTTAAGCTTGAAAATTGCACATAATTTCGCAGGAGACTAACTTTACGGGACGGAAGGAGTAAATACTACACCCTTCATCTTTTTTAACTGTAATTCAACTTATTAAAAAAACATAATTATCAGCTTTTATTTCCAATTTACATTTTTCACATCAATTTTTACCTTCATTTTCTAAAATTATTCTCCAATTTTCCCATTAACTTTTTATCCACTAACTTTTCAAAAGGGAAAAATGATAATTGTATGAACTTTTGACATTGATTTTTCAAAGCACATACTTATTAAGGGACAACCAAAAATGAAAATGTCTACACTAAAAAGGAGATAGAGGGTATTACTCTTAGGGGTCCTTTGAAAAAAAATAATCCAAATGAATTTGTCGCTATTCAAAATTTTTTTTGCACTTGATAGTTTTGCATTGTTTTTTGGTGAATTATTAGTTTGTCTCGACGAGAGAAATCGAAATAGGAAAAAGTTATGAACTAAACTAATTTTTTTTGTTAACAAGGAAAAAAATAATCCAATAATCCTAAAAAATTTAGATAATTTTTTTTAAAATTTTGATAATAATTTTTTATTTTTTAGAATCCTCTTGTCGAGACGAACAAATAACCAACAAAAAATTGACACAAAATAAAGAAATGCAAATTTCTTTTGAATAAAGAATAAAAATATTTTTTTCAAAAGACCCCATAGCAATGATGGAAAATAAGAAAAAATATTCACTCCCCACAAAAAAAACTCTATTTTATACTATACAAGAGTCAAATAGGCATATCATGGGCTTGTTTGAATTCCTAGCTTAAACTCAAAATCACTTATTGCGTTTACAAGATAGATTATTCTCTTACAATACGTCGACTTAGAAGCTGACTTAAGCCACTTGGAACAACCTAAATTTACAAATTTGTGTGCACAAATTCATATATAAATGGGTCTCCATCTTTTAATACACATGAATTCACGTTATTGAGTAATGATATGAACACAACTATAAAACATAATTTCGGGCATGATTACATTCAGGTATTGTTTCCAGAAATTGTCCTAAGTTGATATATTGTGAAAAAATGACATTGCTCGTAAAGCATAATAAGTCAATTTTTAAGTCAGTTTGAGAATAATTCATTTTCTAAAACAACCTCTTAGAACCATTCTATGCACATTGATCCTCGAACAATTTTCGATACAATTATGTCTAGAGTTGCGTCTAAAAGTTGTGCAGCTACCCTTTTTCATGCTTTATACCCATCATCCCAATTGGTCAGGTCAGCGACGTGTCAAACATATATAAATGGAATTTGGATGCGTATGTACGAGTGGTGATATGTACAAGACAGGTTGTGGTACCGGATTAAAATTGAATAGTCAGGGAGGAGAGAGAAAGTTAGAGAGAGAGAGAGAGAGAGAGAGATAAAGGCAAATGATTTTGCAGTCCATTGCTTTATGATTGACGCCTCGCTGACTAAGACCAGTGAAACAAAACTGCCAACTGGGCCCCATTGCCCTCCCATTGTCATTCATTTGCAGCTTTCGATATTACGCATCTATGGGCAAGCCCGGGCCCTCTCTCTCTCTCTCTCTCTCTCTCTCTCTCCCCCCTGTATTGGGATTCATGACAGAGGTCTGTGATTGCGACCATACTGCCCCGCTAAGAGCATCCCCAACAGTCTCCCTAAATTTTTCTCTAAAAAAAGTCATGAACAGTGTACATTTTTCATTTTACCAATTCACGTCTCCAACAATCATCTCCATTACCCTCCCTATTTTTAATATAATATGATATATAGGAAAAAAGTAGGAGAGAGAGAAGAGAGAGAGAATTAAAAAAGAAAAAAGAAAAAGGAAAAGGAGGCAGATAGAGGGAGAGAGAGTGAGAGAAAGAATAAAAAAATGAGTAGGTAGTGAATAGTGCCTCCCTAAATGAGGGGGATTTTAGGGAGGTACTGTAGCATTTTGTATTTTAGAGAGGGGTTTATGGAGTCTCTTGGAGCTTAATTTTGGGGGTTGGCTCCCTAAAATAGAGATGGGAGGGGTTTAGGGAGCCTTGTTGCACTTGCCCTAAGAGCAAAAACAACCGCTTGGGCAAAATTTTAACCACAAAGTGATGGAGGTTAGTATCGTCAATTCCATAAGTTAAACGTAGTAAGACAAAGGCTATTTTGATTGCGGTGCCAAAACCGATCATTGTAGATAAAGACGCTGTCTTGGGATGTATTCACTGAATACTTTCTCCATCCCATAAAGTTGGTCTCGAGTTACTTGTAATTTTCAAACTTAAAATTAATATAGTTACTGAAATAATAATTTTTTTTTTTTGCTCCATTCCAAAAATCTCATTGAAAACTACCAAACAAGATCTATATTGCACAGAAAAATATTTTGGTAAGTACATTATTTTTAAACTTGAAAATTGCACATAATTGTATATTAAGGTCCAACCATTTTTCTATTTTTCCAATGTGGGACTTAATCTTCACAAATGTTCTAACAAATCTCCCCCTCATGTGTGAATTGTTCATTGAGCATTGCCCATTTCTATGCATTCAAGCTCCCCCTTGATTCTGATCTACTACTCTCAACCCAATCTTCCAAACTAGGCTTATTTTGCACCAACTCCAACGATTCAGATCCATCCATCGAATTCTCCATTGAGAGCCAACGTGCCCATTCACTGGTACCATGCTCCCCGACGAGAAATTCCATTGAGAGCCAACGTGCTCATTCACTGGCACCATGCTCCCCGACGAGTCAACGTGCAACACGTATTCCATTCGCTTGCATCAACTTGCAACGGGCACACCGCATTACTTGCACTATTGGATTTTTCTGTTTCCATCACTTGGAGTTCACCATGCAAGCCTATCCGTGGCGTGCCGAGAGTCTGCCCATAGATTGTCAGCCACTAGCTCTGATACTAGTTTGTTGTGACAAAACCGAAGTATGAGAATATAACAAATCAACAAAGAAAACGAGACACAAGATTTACGTGGTTCCCCCCCAAGCACGAAGCTCTAGAGGTACGTCCACGGGCGAAGAGCAAGAGAGGATTCACTATGAACGTGGAGAAATACACAGAGCCGGCTATACCTGTAACTCTCAGTTTAACCACCCAACAGATATCTAGGGACAAATCTCTGAGGTGCTACCTACAGAGCATCAAACATCTCACAAATATGATAGAGACACACAAAATCCTAATATCCAATCACATGAACTAAAGACTATCAATGAAACAACCAAGAAACCTATCACACTACGGGAAATCCCATAGGGGCTCTCTCAAAGGAATTCACTCAAGAAGTCCAAAGCCCTACGAGGCCACAAGGCTACTATTTATAAGAAACACAATAAGAAATCCTAAATGCAATAGGAAATCCTAAACACAATAGGAATTCTCCAAAATAAGGAAATTCAAGGCACAATTCCAACATAATTCACAACTGTAATTTGTCTCGATACTCACACATGGCTGTTTATCAAATAGTTTCAGTTCTATCGATAAGAACTTAAGTGATGATATGGATGCTGGAATGTGGTGAATGAAAGTGGAGTTTGGTTACTTGCCGTATTTCGGGACTTCTCTGCAAGCAAACGAAGGAAGAGAATAACAAAGTAAACTTTATTAAACTTCGAAGGGTTACAATTGAAAGAAGTTGAGGTTACAATCGATAAAGAATGCTACTCCTACTCCTAGAAAATACAGTAAAGTAAAGAAAAGTAAAAACTGCTAAAAAAAGACTTTGGACGATTGATTAGGCTTCAAATTGTTGTAGACGTCTGATCTTTATAGGCTTCCTCTTCTTTCTCTTTGAATTTGAATCTTGAATAATTTCCCTCTCGATTTGAACCACGTGGTTACTTCCTTAAAACAAGGAATTGGTTGTCTGAATATGACTTTCCATTAGAACCATAACTGCTCGTCTTTTGATCCAAACAGATAATTGCCATTGTCTTGATCCAAATAGTTTAACACATACCTTTTAGTTTACAAGTTGCCACGTGTTAACCTTATTGGTTAAACATGTGCCTTTTAATTACTGACTGCCATGTGTTAACCTTATCGATAAAATTTGGCAAAATATGATGTAAACAATGGCCCACTAGTATAATTAAGTATAATTTACAACAAGCAGGACCGAATGCTTGCTTTTTCTATCTCATCTTAATTTGTTGGAAATGGCTACAACACACACCTTAAAGGTGTGTACCATATGCATCTATTGTATGGTCCAGATTGTGCCACCTCATTGACAATCGTAACATTTTTTAGTTTTCTTAACTTTTCAGCAATATGATTCGTAATATTTTAGTATGTTTCGTAACTTTTATAGAGGTGTGTATGATATACAGACACCCAAATAAAAGGTATGTTTTGTTTTCATAACTTCGTTTGGTGTTTTGTTTTCACAAATTTTTGTTGAGACTTGATTACAGGCTTACATCTACTGTCCGGCCTATATATATGAGTACCCTATCATCAACTGAAGTCTCACACTTGGCAAAAAATTAAAAGAAAGAAAACTCAATTCTCACAAAGCCAAGTTCTACACATCCAATCTAATGGAGATGTCAAATGACAATCTGTCTGAAGTAAATGTAGAAATGGGGGAGCCAACATTAGTTCCTCCAGCTGAGGACACAAACAAGAAGGGCACTCTCTACTTCCTGTCCAACATTGACATCGAATTCCAGGCCAGGGTACGTACCGTTTATTGCTTTAACCCAAGTGATAAGGCGGTCGATGTTGTCGAGGTGGTGGGACTGATAAAGAATGCCTTGTCGAAGGTCCTGGTCCACTACTACCCGGTGGCCGGGCGACTGGCCATGGACTCGGACGGGAGGCCGGTCGTGAATTGCACAGATGAAGGTGCTGTTTTTGTTGAGGCAAAAGCCGATTGTACTATAGAAGAGATAGGGAATGATACGGTGGCCATGAAGAAGCTGGTCTATGACACTCCTGCTGCCAAGCACACACTTGAAGTCCCACCGCTGGCTGTACAGGTCAAACCTTTTCTCGTATATTAGCATTAACCCGTCCTATGCACGATAATTGTTATAAAAAATGAAATAAAAAAAGACTATAAGAACTACAGATAGATAGGTAAATGGATTGATTAGTTCATAAGAGCATCACCAATGACATACTCAAATGCGAATATTCAAATGTTGTCATATCACCTTTTGAGAATTCATTAATGGGTTTCTAAAGTTAGAAATGTGAAGCTCTACAACGGTTCATTTTTTTCCATAATCAGAAGACGAGAAAATGTTGGTAGTTTTGAGTATCCAAGTTTGATTATTGGAAAAATGTTGATAATTTTGAATATCCAAATGCCAAAATTTGAGTATTTATAAAAAGTGTTGCTAAATTTGCATATTTATCCAAATGTCATTGTCAGCCTTTTTTGAGTAACCAAATGCCAAAATTTGAGTATTTTTTTTCTTTTTGAGTATGCCACTGGGATGCTCTTAGTTTTTTCAAATTTTAAGTAACACTAATGTATGGACAATTTGATTCTAAAATAGTTAAAAACTAATTGTGTTTTGATATTTTAGATGGACAATGCTAAAATAGGCCTAGTAAACTTATGATAAGATTTAAAAAATGTGTGAAAAGTGTATAAAAGGTAGAAACAAATGTATTTAAAAGGGTAAAAGATATACTAGAGTGCATGTTTTTTTTCCTAATATTTATTACGCATGCGGTTAGGGAGATTCGGTGAACCATTTGGACAAGGTAGCGTATATTTCATGTTACTTAGGGCAAAATCTAGAGAATGCGTATAAGGTATTGGGGCAAAATTACCAAAACGTCTAAAATATATGTATGTCCCTGTAGGAAATTTTAATCTAGCGGCGTCAGTTGACCCCCCATGCCCATTGGTGTGCCCGCCCTTGGGGCTCGGGCCCCTCGGTTTAACAAATTGTTATAATTTGTCTAATTTTAGTTTAATCCATAAATAGAAAATAATCCATACTCCTATATTTAATGAATATATTAGAATTAATTTAACCAAAAGTATTATTTGGAAAGCAAAAGTTCTATGACAAGTAGTATATGTTAGAGTAAAAATATGCATTTTCAAGTCACCGCCTCCTCTCCCGAGAAAAAATCCCAAAAATCCCGACTCCTCCACTACTAACATGGTTGGTCATTCTTGCACTCTCTAGTAAGCGGATAAAGAGTCAAATTTTGTCAAAGAAAGTAACTAATTACTTTTTTTTGTTCTATGACCACAAACAATTTCTCGAGGGACCGTGAGGCCTTGATGCCTTGAGATCGATCGTATCGAACGAGAATGCATTGAGAGTTAACTCGAAAAACAACTACTAGCTGGTAAATTGTAATCATGTGGAAAAACATTGCAGGAGTAATTATTGGTAATTCTGTACCTTGCCAATTAAAATTTTTGTGTAGTGACTGTTTTATCTATTTTCTTCATCTTATAATTTTTTTTTTATTATTGATGAAATATGACTTTCTTTGATAATCAAAACTATAAATTATAAATTGTACTAAAGTGTTCAATATAAGAAAATAGCAAATACGAAAAGGGAAATGATTTTCACACCTCTCTTTTATCCCCGAACACTCTCTTTTGTGTTTTTATTCACTTGAAAATACCAAATTGTCCTTCATATGGAAAAATTGAATTACGAGGTAAGGGCAATTTTGGTAATTTTAAGGTGAGTAAAGACAAAAAAAGAGTTTTGGGGAATAAAAGTGGGTTTGAAAATCCTTTCCCACACGAAAAAGAAGGGCATTTGCATTTCCTGGCTAGCTTATTTTCTAGCACATTTATAGGTTATCTATGCGCCTTTGTACAAGTATATTACTCATTATCCTTGCCATTACTCATTTTCAGGTGACAACGTTTAAAAATGGAGGATTTGTTCTGGGATTATGCGTGAACCATTTCATATTTGATGGAGTTACAGCCATGGAATTTATCAACCAATGGGGTGAAATTGCCAGGGGCATGGCACCGAATGTTTCTCCATTCCTGGATAGAAGCATACTCAAAGCACGAAACCCGCCCCAGATTGAGTTCCCTCATGTTGAATTTTGTGAGATTGAAGACATATCCAACACTAGTGACCTTTATACCGAAGAAATGGTTTACAAATTGTTCTCTTTTGATCCGAAAAAACTCGAAAAACTTAAAAGGGCAGCTACAAAAAATGGGGTTTTAGCCAAGTGCTCTACATTCGAAGTCCTTTCTGCCTTCATTTGGAGGAGCAGAACTCAAGCTTTGAAAATGCGACATGATCAAAAGATAAAACTCCTCTTGGTTGTCGATGCACGGTCAAGATTTGATCCGCCATTACCGGAGCATTTCTTTGGCAATGGCGTGGCGCTTACAAGTTGCCATTCTACTGCAGGCGAACTCACAGAGAAACCACTGTCATTTGCAGTCGGACTAATCCAAGAGGCAATTCAAATGGTTACAGACCGTTACATGAAGTCGGCTATCGACTATTTGGAGGTAAACAGTGGTAGGCGATCTATGAATGCAACACTATTGATCAGTTCTTGGACTAGACTATCTTTCGAAACCACGGATTTTGGGTGGGGACAGCCATTTCTCGCAGGCCGCACATCTTTGCCTGTAAAGGAGCTAGCTCTATTCCTCTCACATCCAACGGACAAGAAAAGTATCAATGTGGTTCTAAGTTTTCCAACTTCTTGCATGAAAATCTTTCAAGAACTCATGCACATTTAGAGACAAGGGTGGTCGTACAAGGAAGAGTTGTTCGTTTGGAATAATAAGGCTGGTGGAAGTCCAAATCTTGTGTTCTTTCCTTCTTAATTTCACTAGTTTGTTTGCTTTCCATTTTTATCTGCGATTGCAATAAAACGTTGATGTAAAACCTCAACAATCTTTCCATAATAAAAGAACAGAAATTTGGGCTAAAGTTCAAAAGAAGAGGCCCACTGAGGCCTTTTTTTTTTTTTTTTTCCTGCCATTCGTTATTCCTAATATATTACATTGGTAAGGGGGAATGAAACTTGATCCCGGGATGCAGTGTGGGCATTCAAGAGCTCTATCACATGAGCTAGCCACCACTTGCCACTGAGGCATTTAGCCTGGGGTATAAGTGATAGTAACGTTTAAGGTCCATTAATAAATTTGCAACAGATAGTGGAAGAAAACCAGAGAAAATCCAAGCTGCTATTAAAGGTGTCAAACGTAAAAAAAAAAGAGGAAAACCATCAATGAGATACTTGGTTACTCAAAGATGAAACAAGACCAAAAATAGGGTGGTAAGAGACGTGTTCTCTTTAGATCAGCAGTTGCAACAGCTGTTTTGTCAGCATCCATTTCTTCAAATGGCATCAGTAACAGGAACAAAATCTTACTGAATGAAGAACAACCTGTCTGGAAAGTCAATCAGCTGTATATGAACTATGATGGTGATGAGGAAGAGGTTGTCAGTAAAAAATTGCAGAATTGAGAGCTCAGAATAATACCAAGGCAGTTTGTCAAATCTAAAATTCCATTCCAAGGGCACTGCCAAGCATTTATCTTCTAACAAATGAAGATATTGTCTTGGAACATCAGGGGTCATTCTAAAAAGGAGAAAAGGGGAAGAATCAATAAATTTTTAAAGGAAAAAAGAGTGGAGGTGGCTTTTTTTTTTCAAGAAACTAACTAGGGTGCTCTAACAATCGATTTAATTAAGTCTATTTGGTGGGAAGATCAGTTTCAATTTTTGGATGTTGAAGCTTCAGGTACTGCAGGAGGATTATTGTGCATTTGGAGTCTGATTTTTTCACAATGGTGGATAGTTGTGGCACAAGGAATTTTCATCATCTTGAAATTAAGGCTGCTCCTAAAAAAGGATTCTCAGGGAATGTGAAATGTTGTTGCCGCTTAGTTAGCTTCTGATTGGTCTTGGTATCCATGGTTCAAAAGATGGCACATGTTTACAGATATATGGTGCTATTCCAAAAGATGGCACATGTTTACTAATACATGTTTTACTGTTAAGTTTGGATCTGTATTGGCCATGCTGAATTCTAGTTAGACTTTTTTTGAGGGATGCTTCAGCTGCTACACCATCTCAAATACTAAACTGGAGGATTCTAATAATGCATCAGTAATAATTCAAGGATGGAGGAAGGCATTGTTTCTGCTGCTACTGTCATGCTACTCCTAATGATCTAATTTTGTAGAGGGGAGTGAGTGGTCGTCAGTTTGCTGCTGTGTTTGGTGATCCCTTGTTGCTATTTCATGGGAGGATGCTATTTGAGTTTCAAGTTTGTCATTGCTGCTATTGGAGATGAATAGATGTTGATTGCTATTTCTTTGGAGCTCATTTTTGTTGCTTCTTTCTCCTTCATGGGGGTGTCAATGTGTCATCATAGTAAGGAGTTCTGGAGGGAAGCTCAGCTATCTGGATTTTTCTCTTTACTAAAAGTCTTCCCTTGCTGCTATAGTTTGGGAGTTCTTATCTGGAAGCTAGAGGTGCTTCATGCTTTCATCAGAAGTGGTTTTGGTGACACCTTTTAGGGATCTTTTTCATTTTGGGATGCCCTCTGTATTGGTGGACTCCTTGTTCAGCTTGTTATTTCCCTTTGGGTCCTTGGTGGCGCATGATTGTCGCGGGGAGGGGTGCCATCTTTTTTGGGATGTCTCTCCGCGTAGTGATGCCTTCCCATTGGATCATTTTAATCTTTGTAATCCGTTTTCGAAGATTAATAAAATATTTTTTTTTCGGTTAAAAATAAATAAATAAATAAATAAATTTGTTTTTGAGTCTAGAGTCTTTGAATTGAATGCCCTAGGTCTACTACCACACTTTTTCTCTCCCCCATGCAAAACTTCCCCTTTCCGCCATCAAAGCCAGCCTCACCAGCGACAACACATAGGATGATTCGATGTCGATGAATATTCAGAACCTGTGGGAGCTTCAACTGAGGTTGCCAGATTTCGAAAATAGGTTTTAGAAGATTTTGATTTGTAGAGATCGAGAACGATCAGTAGTTGTTGAGGGCATGGTCGCCTGAAGTCAAATGGTCTCCATCGAAACTTGCAACAACTGATGGTCATTTGTCTTCCAATGCTCATCCACTAGAATTTCATCTCATGGCACATTCTCGAATTAGTCGACAATGCTTGTGAATCCCTATCGGACAGCATTTTAAACAATCGCATTTGAGATTCTTAGCTCCTCAGTGGAAGTTGACTGATTGAACTCCATGGTCATGTGGACTAATGTTTACGTTTTTTCTAGCATACGGATTATATCATCTTCTAATTGAACCACGTGAAAGTTGGAATTAATTGCTAGTTTGGAATTGCATTTCAAACTTAAAATTGGTTGAAATTGGAATTGCATTTCAAATTAGTATGTGAATTATATAGATTGAAATTGGGAATTGCTCCTCAGTGGAAGTTGGAACAGAAAATTACCTCTGAGAATAAAAAAGTGCATCTTAATTCACATTAAGGATGCACTCAGTTTTTTTATTACCTCTAAGGACAACCACATGATAAGATTACCATTTTATTCTTCAAACACAAATTTACAATTTACTCCCCTTCCACCTCCCACTTCCCACCTCCATCAAACATCCACAAACGGTCGGCGACCACCTTTGGCAGGCGAGAAATTTCACTAGCCAGAATTTTACTAGCTTAGAGAACATGGATTTCACTAGCTTAATGTAGAGGCGTTCCACGGGACACCCCACGAGCACGTCGTCGCGGGGCCCGCTCTATAGGCAGACATGTAGTTGACTGGCTAGCTTTAAGCGTTGTTTGGCGTTTGCTCTTTTGCATCCGTTGCGGCATGCATGCTGTGTATATCGATAATAGCCATTGCGCGGTACTTAAGTTGTTTAGAGTTGCCACTTGGTTTTAGGATTTGGGTTTTAGGGCCACCTTTCCTTTCTCTTTCTTGTTTGGCACGAACTCCCTCCTGTTAGTAGTGTACTCCTTGTTGTACACCTTAGGCTTTATCCCTTCTTCTCTAGAGTCTGTGGCCAACCAGTGACAATCTTTCCGCGTGCTCGGATGATGTCATCCTCCACACTGGCATGATCTTGTATCCTTTCCATCAATTTGACCAAGGATTATACCATGTGCATGGTAAGCAATTCATGTAGCTTCCTATGCACGGGCAAATTGGTTTTAAAGGTTGCATGAGTGTACTTTTCGCTGTAGTTCTTTATTTCATTGAACGTCTTCCAGTACCTCTTTGCGTACTCCCTTCTGTTTCATCAAGGTAAGAACGTCAAATGTCTTTAGCGCTGCTCGACTAGACAAGAACTAGGCAGTGAACTCCTCGGCAAGTTGCCTCCAACATATAATTGGGTTGGGTGGCAATTTATGATACCAGGAATATCCTGCAAAGCAACGGATCATCCTCAGTATGCATGAACATGGCTTGCTGGTACTGTTGTATGTGTAGCAAGGATCACTCATTGTCTCATAGAGTACAGACGTCCCATACTTGATTCTACTCTATCTTTCTTAGGGCTTTCCGTGCCTCTTCTGCCCGACCAGATCTATGCCTATCTTTATGTTGGCGATCATTGGAACTAGATCTCTCGTATCGGTCTTTTGCGTGCTTTCTTGGCGCTTGCTTATTGGAGAAAGTGAAACTGCACCTTCCTTTCCTTTTTCGTGGAGAGTCCTTCCTCCAGTGGACACATCGTTGCGGTGATGATGATCCCTTTTTTCATGTTCTCGTCCTCATCGCTTAATATGAGTACCGAAATGGAGAAATTTTTGGCTCAAGTAGGCAATGCTTGAGTTCTCTTATCTCCCGTTCACGTCGGGTGACCTGATGAGCAAGCTCTTCTGCTTGTTGTTCTTTGCGCTCAAGACTTTTTTCGTAGTCTTGAGTTCTCTTACTCCTTGAATCCCTCCTCTCTTATGAACGGTATTTGTTCCTCTTCCCTTTGTCACAACGGGGAGTAACAAATCTCTCCCCAATGTGATGAGGAGGAGTTCTTGACCGTCTGCGTCGGTCTCCTAATTTTGACTGCCTTCGTTGGTCCCAGATTTCTCAATCTTCTTCCACCTTCCTATAGCCATCTTTTGGGGAGCCTTTGGGTTGGTGCTGTTTTTCCATCATTAACACCATCAGTACCATGTTGTTGCAATGTCTACACCTCTAATCCCGACATGTCTGACCTCCTTCAAACTATTCGTTTCCCTCAGACGGTGCCAATTGTTCGGGGAATAAATCTGCATATGTTGTTTTCCTTCCATTAAGAAATCAAGCACGTACTTTTCGCCAAAACCCTAAATGCTACAACAACAGACAAAAGGTTAGAGCACCTCTATTTGGCAAAGGTCCTCCAATGCTTAAGCTAGTACTCACAAAGCTCTCAATGCGTATCACAGTAATTCACAGCATATATTTGTTTATGAGTTTGGTGCTTTATTTATAAGTGTAGACTACTTGCTTACCAAGCAATCTTGTTGCCCTAGGATCCTAACCACGTTAGCAGTCCTTTCTCTTATGAGATTCATCTCATAAGGCAATACAATCAAAATCCCCTTCTCGTAAGGATTCTGTATCAAAATTGGACTCCTTATCTAATATGGAAATGGTAAACCAATCCCTTAAATCACAGTATATACTCCTTGTATACCTGAACTGGTCGAGAACTATGGTAAAAAAAAAATATTCACATTACATATATTTTTAAATTCATATATATACACACCAATGTTCTAGTCCACTACTCTTAAAGTCCACACCATCCACACCTTTCATTTCCCGATCAAATTTTGATGATCGGAACCATCCAATGTGTTTAAAACTTTTTTTTAAGGGTCCCTACGAGAAATCATAAAAAAAAAAGACCGGGAAGGACTTCATCCAAGTAGTTTTAGATTAAATACAATTCTATCGAAAACTACTCGGATGAAGCCCTTCCCGGTCTTTTTTTTTTTTTTTTTGATGATTTCTTGTAGGGACCTTTAAAAACATGTTCTAAACACATTGGACGGCTCCGATCATCAAAATGTCATCGTGAAATGCCTCATCCGGACAATCCCAAACTGTAACTATCCTTGACTGGATAGTTACTGTATATATGTATATATATATATACAGTCCCCTTCCTATCCAAACTCCCTTAACTTAATAAGTTACGGACCTCCACCTTTTAGTCACTTTCCGGACCAAATTTTGACGATCCGAACCGTTAGATGTGTTTAAAACGTGATTTTAAGGTCCAACGCGAAGATTTGGCAAAAAAAAATACCTGGAAGGGCTTGATCGGGCCAGTTTTTCACAAAAACGCTATAATAGCCTTTTTGTGAAAAACTGGCCCGATCAAGCCCTTCCGGGTATTTTTTTTTTCCAAATCTTTGCGTTGGACCTTAAAATCACGTTTTAAACACATCTAACGGTTCGGATCGTCAAAATTTGGTCCGGAAAGTGGAGGTCCGTAACTTAATAAAATGCGGGAGTTTGGATAGGAAGTGTGGTGTATATATATATATGTAGGTCATCATCCGAGTTTTTTTTTTTTTCTTTTTTGAACAGAGGTCATCATCCTAGTGGGTTTGAATACCCTTTTTATTTAACTAGTAAATTGGCACGTGCTATGCACGTGGATGATTCTACGGAATGGTCAAAAGTTAACAAAGTGAGTTTTTGCGCTTTGTTCTTCTTTTTTTTTTTTTGTTATTTTTTACAGAGACGCTTCTCTAACTTCAATTGTAAACCTTCGCCTTGAACTTGTGTAGAATGATTTGCGCTACACCATAACCTTCTTCTTTGTGATTCATTATATATCTAAACCAAATAAGATGACAAAGAAAACAATGCACAATGCGTGATTCTTTTTTTACCTTTTTTTTTGTGGGTGTACCGAAAAGATTAGAATAAATTAAACACAATGATATGCTTAACTCTACCTTGGTAGACTTCGCCCATCTTTCCCACCGCAAAATGTAGCCAACAGTGCAATTCCTCTTCCACTCTATTGCCAATCATATGCTTTTCTATCACAAAGAAAAGTTGGTTCAAAAAATGATGGAAAGAAAGCTAGTATACTAAATCATCGAGAAGCAAATAGAAGAAAAAAAAGAGGGAAAGAACCTGTGAATCATGTCTTTCACAAAATATGAATTTGTTTGTGTGCGCTCATCCCATCCCGATCAGTAGCCTCAAACAAGATCTAATTTTCCAAACAAACCAAATGATAGCAAGAAGAATAGCATCCAAATTGCCTTCATAAGTGTGTTTTGACCTTCCATTGAGTACCCCACCTCTCCACCATCCAATTAAACAAAACTAAAGTTGAACCACGAGAATCCCAAGAGCCCACCATTTCAAGGATAATTGAGCTCCCATAGCCAGCTTCAATCCTGGGGTGGATTCATGGTGTAACCGTTAATCGCTCTACGTGAACAAAAAGAAGGAACCAATAAAAGAAAGAAATTATATCTTACATTATTCTAAGTCACTTTGAATAACTTTCAGCATTTTGCCATTTTCACGTACAGTTTTTCCATAAGCAATCATTCATTGAATGAGAGATGTATGGAACTCTGGGCCTCTTGCATGCAATTGAAGAGAGAATAAACGAACAAAATGCGACTTATATTAACCAAAAGGCAAATTTCATAAATTTAGCAGTTACAAAGTGCCTAACATAGTCCCC
Organism: Vaccinium vitis-idaea; assembly: GCA_963854785.1. Lineage (NCBI taxonomy): Eukaryota > Viridiplantae > Streptophyta > Magnoliopsida > Ericales > Ericaceae > Vaccinium > Vaccinium vitis-idaea. The sequence goes on along the minus strand of OY978215.1, from coordinate 36,732,798 downwards.
TTGATATCCATATCCAACAATAGTAACATTCAAAAACAGGACTAAAAAAATAGCAAGATATCATCTAGGGAGAGATTTTCCATCCTAGGTAAACCATCAATAGCAATGTTAATTTCACTTTTAAGCCAAAAAAAGTCACCCTTTGAACCTTTAATGCAGCAGATGAAGGCTATATCTACTATCTACTACTACTTTAAAAAATCTCAAGGCCTCCAAATGTTACCCACATTTTTTCCCTCCAAAAATATCTTTGCAAAACATTTAGAATAACTGACTCACCCCAAGTTAAAAAATACGCTTGCCTCCTGCACCTTCTTCCGTAGTGCGCCATTTCGTTGTGCGTCGTTTCCAAAATGACAACCATTTTCCCTTCCGAAGTACCAAAAAAAAAAAAATGACAACCATATGTTGTAAAACCAAGCAACCCCCAACTCCCTCGCCTCCAACAGAGATCACAAAGGGCTATCTGAAATGGTGCAATTGTTATTCCAAAAATGTTCGAAGGGGTGGGTAAATAACACCATGGCGTCGAAGACCCAAATCTATTTGTTGCTTACTGAAACCGAAACGACGCACATCTACATCTACAGATATTAACCGGCAAACCATTTAAACAAACAAAACAGCCCATTCCTAAAACTATTTGATGCATTCATCACATACAAATTCAGCCGGGGCAAAATGATTCACGCGCATGGTAATAATTCAAAATGCATGGGAGCAGAGGTGTTCTTTAATTTTGGTTTTTTTTTTTTTTTTTTACCGGTAAAAAATCAAAACACATTCGAGCCGTCCAAAACACAATCCAACGGCCGAGCACAACACCCCCCCAAGTCCAGTGCATACATACCACCGGATAAATGATACTGGTAAATTATCGACTCATAGAATACCAAATTCAATCAGCAAGTAGATCGAGGTCAGAAGTGAATCACTATATCCTTAAAGAAGAATTCGCTTCGCTATGGTGCTCACAATTTTGGACGTCCGCCGCCCAGGATACAACGATCTTGTTGCACACAAATTAACTCAGCACTTTGAATGCATGCCAAGCAAACTAAAACTACGTAGAACTCTCTCGGACTCTATATGCAAAAGTGTAGTGTGCGTCTTCAGACATTGAGTGAATGGACTGGCTGGTATCATCTATCTATCTATTATAATCTAATATATGAAGGGGAACACTACTTTGATGTCCTCCAAACATGAGAGTGTGTATGCATTTGTAATGCCCTAAAATGACCCCATAAAATAACTGACAAGAGAAACTTAAACAATTGCAAGGGATAAAAATTCCAACGCACACACTTCAACCGCTTGAAAACCACGTCCACGCACCCCATCTCCAAAACAGTCAGTACCACCAGTAACCACCACCACCATCGACCGAAGAGAAGAAAAGAAAAGGAAAAAAAAAAGACCCACTCTGTTTTGCATGAGTTTTCTATCTGTTTGTGTGACGACCCAAAAAAAAAAGGCATTATATAACAAATTCTATATTGTACCATCACGAAAATCTTAATTTGGAGCCTGTTGTTTCTCTTAACCAAATTCTATATTGTACAAGTTGATCTCTTCGTAAGGGAAAAAAAAAACCGTAGTAAATCGTACAACCAAAAACTCCCATAAATCAAGTAATCAACTACATTCACCGAAAAAGGACACCCATTTCAGTTTTTATCAATCCCTAAACTCACCGCAATCCGACGCTAAAAGCTCCACATCAGTACATTCACCGCAAAACAAAGACCCAACGCACCCGAATCCATCGACCAAAGAGAAAAATAAAAAAACCACGCCGGTGGAATTTCCCATAACTTTTCAGTCGCCGACCGCCTCATTGCCCACTCTGTTTCTCGCCACCCCTGTTTAAGTACTCTGATTGACACCTGTATATCTTTCTTTCTGTATAGTCTCCTCTGATACTCACCCGCACTTTTTTCCACGTACTCTGAGAAATCGGAACTGGATTTGTTCAAGTAGTATTGTTCTTTCCAGAAAGCCATCCGGATTTTAAAAACAAAGTGATGACAATCGTGTTCCCGATTAGGAACACGAACCGGGGATCGAACAAAATGTCAAAAGAATTTGTCTATTATTTTTTTTCAAAGTTCGACGTGCACAAGTATTGCGTGTGCCCGGTCTCTCTAGTTCCAAATTTATAAGCAGCCAAGAATCTTTTCGGAAGGGTACAAAACGGTTTGAAACGTCCATTTGTAATGGTGGAACATTTGAACCTTTAAGAAACTGATGCACCAATTGGGCACACACCTGTTCGGCAAATTAAAAGATAAGGATTCCGGTTTGTATCTAATTGCAATTTTTACCAGGGGCATTTTGGGAATCAAAAGTATGGGAAACACTTTTTAATCTTCAGACTTTTTAAAGTAGTAGTAGATACCCTTCTCCAATATAAATGCCAATTAATACATAATGTATTGGTCCTCTCTCGAATCTCTCTCTCAATTAATCTAAAAAATATCTCCTTTCTCCTTCTTCTCTCTTTCTCCTTGTCTCTTGCAGGACAAAATCCTGAGACCTGGAAAATACATACAGAGGGACAGTACAAAGTGGTAGGTCCGGTACCGGAGAAGTTGACGGCAACATCGTTAGCGATGGGACGATCGGAGTGGTTTTTTGGGAAGTTGATGGATGACCGGAGTGGAGGTCGTGGCAGGATCAGAGAAGAGGGCGGTGACATTATCTAATGCTGATAAGCCTTTTGTTCAACTTTTTATTCCGTTATCTCTTTCTAGTAGGTTACAAATATAAGCCCTTTGTATTTTTTTGTATGGTAGTTATGGGTTCTAGATCTTGTTAATGGTGGTGGATTTTTTCCCAATTCAATGGTGGGTTTTTTTATTTTTTATTTTTTCCCGATTCAATACTGGTGCATGTTCTCTTTCGGTACAGTAAAAATGGTAAATCAATAAATCATGTTTACATAATTTTTAAAAATGGTTTATTGGTACAATTACCAAATGGTGTGTTCCCATGTCCTTCTGAAAGAATATTATGGGCGATTTGGTATAGTAAAAGATGGTCTATTATTTTACCAGTTTGGTGATTTCAAATAGTAAATATGATAAATCAACATAAGGTTCATGGTGAGCATTATTTCATACAATGAATAAAGTTTATTGAACTGCCATATTGGGTGGTTTGATAGCAAAGATAGTTTATTGTTTTACTACTTCGATGATTTCACATGGTAAATATGATAAATCAACACATGATTCATGGTAAATAATTTTACAACGTTTGTGGGTTGCCGAGTTTGCTTAGCATTTTAATATTTCAAATTTTGCATTGAGACTTTAGGGTGTGAGAAAATTGTGAGAGAGAAATTAAATTATTAAAAGATTTGGAAATTAAGAAGAAAATTTGAGAGATAGGAGAGAGAATGAGATAGATTAAGAAAGATTTGGAGACAGAAATATTTAGAAAATTAAGAGAGAGAATGGTTTGGAGTTTGTTTTAATTTGAGGAAACCAACTTAATTATTCAAACCAACTACTACGAAGACATAAATAAATTCCTTAAAAAGAATGGTTACATAAGTTCCCCACACACACACACTTACATATATGTGTAACTCAACATTTGACATCTGGGACTAACCCATTCATGGTTTAATTCGAGAGCCTTTTGCCAAGGATATTCTTAAGAACTTGTCCAAACTCTTCAATATTTGAAAATTCTACAGAGACTCAAAAGTTTCAAATTCTTATCCCTTACCAAGGATGTTCCTTATTAACCAATTGATTTTTTGATTATGAGTACAACACTTTTGCATTCCAAATGCAAACCACTATGATGTGCTAAAGGGACGAGAGGGATGATGAGGAATCAAAGTGGAGCCAATTATCTGGATTCTGGACTCTGGACTCAGATCAGACGTTTGGTACTTTATATACATATATAGTCAAAATCACTTTGCTGGATCTGATCTGGCGTTTTCGTCTTTTATCTGGACTCTGGACTCAGATCTGGCGTTTTCGTCTTTTATACTACTCCATATATGTATAGTCAAAATCACTTTGTGCATTATTTGATTGAGGGGGTCAAGTTGTTCGGCTGTTTAGTTCACCGGGTGTGTCAGTGACTCAGTGACGCCAACTGGCAAACCAATAATAGCTCATGGCCTATAGGCTGTCTCTGTGATTAACCCCGCCGGTAAAAGCATGATATTAGGAGTCGGGCTTGAACAATCCAGTGAACCGGCGGTGGCTGCACCAACTACTAGTAATTTGAAAGTTGGGCACTGTTTAATTGCATAGAAGGAAAAAGTAAGTATGATAATGTTTAACCTTACTTCATTTTAATATATGCAACTAGTAGCAAGGAAGTTATGGGAACCACGAACCACCACGTCTCTAACTTTCTCAGTAGGAGCAACTTTTTCTTAAACATGTCCCGCAAAAAATACAAGAAATCTTGCAATTCCATTGATATTTACCTAAGGGTTTTGCAATTCCATGGCAAGAAAATCACTTTTTCGTTCCCTTCAATACATGATAGGATGGGGTCATTTCCAAAATCACAAATGTGCCAGCTTTAACTTTTTAATTGACAAATCTAGCTTTCATTCCTTTCTTTTATTTTATTTTTCTTTTTTAAGGATCCTTGGTGGCTTTGAGGTGTGTACATTTTGTTATTTGATGAGTTTACGCATATTTCAAATTGAGAATAAAATTAGGAAAGTGTTGTTGATACTCTCCTTTTCTCTATTGACTCTTTTTTTTTTTGGCTTTATTATGTAAAATTACTCTTGCACTTTATCTATAAAGACAAAAAAAAAAAGTGTCAAGAAAAGGGAGTGCCAATATTAATTCTATATTGGCACTCCCTTTTCTCACTTTATTTGTTTCTTGGATAGGGAAAGTTTTCTGTTCTTTAGCTAACAATAATTTTAATTTTGATCTTATTTGATATATCTCAATTAATTTTAGAAAAATGATTTTTACACCTCCCTTGGTAATTTCATGGTGAATAAAGACAAAAAAAAAAAAAGAGTGTCCGAGGATAGAACCTTTCATTCCCTTAATTTTATTCATTCTAAGTAATTTTTTTTTTATCAAAAATGATAGAACCACACTCAAGTTATACACCAATTTCCACACCCACACTCACAAGTCTGTGGGTCCCACACATACTAGCAGTGTTAGTGTATGGGGTCCACAAACTTGTAGTGTGGAGAAAAAGAAATTATTAAAGGGAAGAAAAAAAATACTCCGGAGAACACAATAAGCACAAAAAATACACTCTAATATACCTTTTACATTTTTAATACATTTATAATTACTTTTATATAGTTTTCACGTAGTTTAACACAATTTTTGAACCTTTAAAATGTCTCCACTGTGCCATGTTAGCATTTTACAAATAGTGTACAGATGTCTTGTCATTTGAAATATACTTGTAATAAAGTTTCCACCAGCCTTATAAGTACCGATAATTCCTTCTGCACCGACGGGAATGCACCGACCACGTACCGACGGCGTCGGGGACGCTGTTGTGGGTCTCAACCGATCGATCCGAGCCGTTTATCCTTCTCAAAATCGAATTCCGAGTGGGCCCACGCGGGAATCTAGGCAATCGGACGGTTGGATGAGTTTTATTCTTTGGATTGATCGGTTGAGACCCACACCAGCGTCCCCGACGCCGTCGGTACGTGGTCGGTGCTTTTCCATCGGTGCAGGTAGAAGGGTTCAGTAAGTACAATACCACGCGGGCGTGCTATGCACCACGGACCACCCAACAGGTGGTTTGGAGCTTTTGCCAATAGCCTTATGGACCGCCATCAAAAAATGAAAGGACAACTTGCACATTCTTCTCTGCCATTATGTTTGGTGCAATGTTTTGAAACCCGGACCGGAGGACGAACCGGAGAAGGGGCTGGGCGGACGGGTCACCGGTTCAACCGCGGTCGAACCGCTATCTAACCGTGATGTCATAATTACGCCATAAATATACATAAAATATATATATAGCAAAATGATTTTTACACCTCCCTTGGTAATTTCATGGTGAATAAAGACAAAAAAAAAAAAAAGAGTGTCCGAGGATAGAACCTTTCATTCCCTTAATTTTATTCATTCTAAGTAATTTTTTTTTTATCAAAAATGATAGAACCACACTCAAGTTATACACCAATTTCCACACCCACACTCACAAGTCTGTGGGTCCCACACATACTAGCAGTGTTAGTGTATGGGGTCCACAAACTTGTAGTGTGGAGAAAAAGAAATTATTAAAGGGAAGAAAAAAAATACTCCGGAGAACACAATAAGCACAAAAAATACACTCTAATATACCTTTTACATTTTTAATACATTTATAATTACTTTTATATAGTTTTCACGTAGTTTAACACAATTTTTGAACCTTTAAAATGTCTCCACTGTGCCATGTTAGCATTTTACAAATAGTGTACAGATGTCTTGTCATTTGAAATATACTTGTAATAAAGTTTCCACCAGCCTTATAAGTACCGATAATTCCTTCTGCACCGACGGGAATGCACCGACCACGTACCGACGGCGTCGGGGACGCTGTTGTGGGTCTCAACCGATCGATCCGAGCCGTTTATCCTTCTCAAAATCGAATTCCGAGTGGGCCCACGCGGGAATCTAGGCAATCGGACGGTTGGATGAGTTTTATTCTTTGGATCGATCGGTTGAGACCCACACCAGCGTCCCCGACGCCGTCGGTACGTGGTCGGTGCTTTTCCATCGGTGCAGGTAGAAGGGTTCAGTAAGTACAATACCACGCGGGCGTGCTATGCACCACGGACCACCCAACAGGTGGTTTGGAGCTTTTGCCAATAGCCTTATGGACCGCCATCAAAAAATGAAAGGACAACTTGCACATTCTTCTCTGCCATTATGTTTGGTGCAATGTTTTGAAACCCGGACCGGAGGACGAACCGGAGAAGGGGCTGGGCGGACGGGTCACCGGTTCAACCGCGGTCGAACCGCTATCTAACCGTGATGTCATAATTACGCCATAAATATACATAAAATATATATATAGCAAAAAACAATGAGTGTATAAAAAAATACATGTGAAAAAGCTTGAAAGAATAGTATGAAAAGAGGAGGAATGGGGTTTAAGATGTGCTCAATACACTTTTCTCCAATCCCACATCGGTGGGAGATGGAGTTAGTGTTCGTTTTACTTCTTATAAAAGGCTGCCTGGGCTAAGTGATATGTTGGTCTTCTCGGAAGGCCTTGGTCACGTGGTCCAAGTTGATTGTGTCAGCTGAAGGGACCACAATAGACAGATTAGACAGATTATAAGTTCAAAATTTTCGGTCCGGGCTGACTGACCCGCTCCCGGTTCTTCCGGTTGAGCGGTTCAACCGTTATTTTGGGACGGTTTTTACTTTGGAGGCCGGTTTTGATATTAAAGTGGTTCTTTAGTATAACCGAACCGGAAGGAGGACCGGTTGACGAGTCAACCGGTTGAACCGGCCGGTCCGGTCCGGTTTTTAAAACATTGGTTTGGTGGATTAGTAGTTTTAGAGTCTGATCACAATACTTCTCACAGATAGATACGGTGGATAAGAGTGTTATGCATGGGTGGAGTAAGGCCCAAGGCATGCCCCACTTTTCTTTCTTTTTCTTTTTTTTGTATAAATTTCTTTTTTCATAATTTTTTCCTTTTCACTCACTTATACTACATTATTTCTATACAATTTCGTTCTCAACTTCTATTTCAAATAGAACAATTCTATTACGAACAAATGAAACGGGATGTGTAATGCCAAAAATATCCACCAATAACTAGTTGAAACGCTCTAATGCTCAATGTGCAAAATTTGAAAATGCCTAAGCAATTAACTATATGAATTGCCCTTTTGAAATTATTCACAATTTGAATGACAATCTTTCTTCTTTTGGTCTGCCAATAAAACCAGCAACGCAAGTTGAGTGTGGAAATTTAGGAATAAATTTGAAACACTGATATTGTTTTTATCAATTGATAATATTGACATTTTTATTAATAGATATGTTATCTCTTCCCTTATTTTGAGCAAAAAAAATCCTTTTATTATTCTAGCATTACATATTACGGTTTTTTTGTTGGTTGAAGTGTATTTAAAAAGTGTCCTTACAAACCCGGATTCCTTACTCTGCCACTGGTGTTAAGGGCTTTGAGGCACTATGTGGCGGTCCTCATTACCATGGAACAATTTTTAGTGGAGAAAATGACTCCTGAAATATCCCAGCTGACATTCTGAGCTAAAGTTTGCCTTGTGTGTAATTATTGGATTTTGAGTTCAAGTTATAGATATGTTTAACTCTGCATCTCTGTGCAATAATGTCCTAGGTATTATGACACCTCAAATTAATCATGATCCTAAAGCTATCCCTAGTTATGTTCTAATCCATCACATCATCATCTATTATATTTGCATCCTATACATATTTGATTAAACCCACATTACCCTTGATAAAATTCAATATAACTATATTTTTTTCATCCCCAATTCCACATTTAGTGCTAAGACTTTTCTTAGGTAATGCTACAACTTTTCTTTCCAAAGTCCACCTTTAAATTTTTCCATTCATCCCGAAATTTAAAGTTAATGGGATATTTAATTACAATAAAATCGAAAATGTTTATGTTCATATATTTCTTTGGTATATTTATTGCTTGACCGAAATCCTAGACCTAAATTAATGGGTTGCCCCAAGCGTAGGGTTGAGACCGGTGTAGCACAATACTAGGTAAGACCGGAATCGAAACCACAGAGAAGGTGGAGAGTGCTTACTAAAAACTCGGGTTGCTAAGTTTAACACGGCTCTTAGGTAGCCACCCTTTATGAGTTGATTGGAAAAGTTGATTGGAAAATTAGCTAAACTAAGAGAATTTGGTTTTACTTAAATTAATTAAAAGAAAGTACGGTCATAGGGTTCATAACACCAGTGACCAAGTCCGGATATTTCCTGCTCCATTCGTTGTTCCAAAGAAAACATTTGATTTCAGAGAGAAAAAGGGTACCCCGAAAGATGCAAAGCCTCGCAGTCGCCATTACCCATGCACAGCGAAGAACAAGTTTTGGTCCCCCGTTCCCCGCGTTACATGGGCTCCGACAAAGCTCGGATTCGTCCAACGGAAGTTCTTTAATAACCTAAAATTGCTTTTTACGTTATTGATTTTGAGAATAGGAGCAAGAACAAATCCAGCCCTGGCCACGGCGCGTTAATCACCCCGCGAACATACCTATGGGACTACTCACTCATATTAACTAGAACGAATAACAAAATTCTGGAATAAAACATGCTATTAAACTTGAATACGAATTAAAACAAAGGATTCGATATCAGATCACGGACAAACTCCCGCGAACTGAGATTAATGTAAATAAACAGAAATTACCGAAGCAATACTTGAATCCTCGAACAAAACCTCAAAACTTCAATGAAAAATTCCGGAAAGTAGAATCTCCAAAGGAAAATAATCGGCTGCTAATTGGAAGAAAAGAGAAAACAAAATTCAAACCCTAATTCGGCCTCAAAACGAGGTATTTATCCCTTTCCGAAGTCAAAACACGTGGCAAAGTCAAACGCTGATTATAAGCCGCTCGGTATCGATACAGCTAAAAGCCTGTATCGATACCCAGACATTCTGTTCGCGTATGAGCACTTGGGTATCGATACAGGCAAACCCCTGTATCGATACCGAGACCTTCATAATGCATTTCAAGCTTGTTTGGTTGTCCCTACTTGGGTCCCACCGGTTCCCAACATACCCGGCTGCCTTGTGTCCGCTTTACGTGCTCTTTTGGCCTGTTTCCTACAAATCAAACAAAAATACCAAAAACAAAAGACAACACCGCATCAAGTGGAAAATGGAATAAATCGTGCCTCTAATGCGCTAATTCGCCCTACCTAACGCTTATATCTGTGACATTGCGCGCCTATCATTTATCCTTTCCCTTAGACACAGACGAAAATGATAAATTTAGAAAACATGATAAATTTCAAAATTTAATCATGCATCAGTGTATCAATTGTGATAAATTTTGAAAATGATTAGCTTAGAAAATATGATAAATTTTGAACTTGGTCAAATCTATCTCGCACAACAGTGTAGTCATTGCGATAAATTCTGAAATTGATAAAGTTTAAAAAAAAATTGAGATAATTTTAATGCTTGGTCTTGCATCAGTGTACCCTTTGTGTGATAACTTACCGAAATGGTTAAATGAGGACCGAAAACTTTCGATTTGTTATGAATTCAAAACATATTTTTCTAAATTTATCATGATAAAATTATCGTATTCTCAATAGATTCCTTTCAATAAATTTACCACCACAAAAATACACGTAAAATCACACGAATCTTCTTTCGCCAGGAATCCTATGATGAAGAACTTTCTTTTGCAAACAAGCAAAACCTCATCTCTGTCACTTGTCTTTAAGCCAAACAAGAAAACACAAATAAAATTTTTTTAAATAAAGAGAGAGAAACCAAACTTCAAAACCTCATCTCTGTTATTTTTTGGAAAACGCTACGATACACATCCCTTATTTGTGTGTGTATCATACACACCCCTACAAAAGTTACGATTTTTTTATATAAATCATAAAAAAATGTTACGAATCATATATTGTTGAAAAGTTGCGAAAAACTAAATATTACGATTGCCAATAAAATGTCACAATCTGGACCATATGCATATGGTACACACCTTTAATAAGTGTGTATTGTAGCAATTTCCGTCATTTTGTCTTGCGCCAAAAAGTCAAAAACTAACTTCATGTCATCGGATGTTTATAGAGAGGTCCTTCGATAATCTGAAAGGGAATCGATCACAGTGAAGTGGTACCACGACCAAAAAGGGTACAGTTTCATCACCCCAACAATGTGGCCAAGACTCTTCCAATATTCTTAGGTCCTTTGGATGCCGGATTTAATGGGTAACTGTAAATTTAGAAAGATGAATTTGGGAATCGTAAATGAAAACTATAAATTTGGGATTAAAATGTCGGAAGATGATTGTGACACACACACTCAACCACACACAACCACACACACACTCACATGTGGTGGGACCCACCCCGGTGGGACCCACCGGTGGGTCCCACCGCATGTGAGTGTGTGTGTGGTTGAGCGTGTGTGTATGTATCACTATTCTAAAATGTCGTAAATGAAGGTGTTAAATTAGGTAACTAGTAAAAAGTTTGTGTTTTAGTAAATATGGGTTTATTTGAAAGACAGGATATCAACACAAGTAATTACTCCATCTGTTTTTTTTTTTTTTTTGAACCATAAACTTAAATATATAAACTAAATTAACGATTACAAAGAAGACTCCGCGCAAGAGTGTGAGTGATGCAGCGAAGCGTATGATTAAGAACGACGTGAAACGAGGACAATCACAAACAACGATTGAGTCGGAGATACTCTCTCCTTGAACAACCAATTTTGAGTATAAACTCATTTTCTTTAATTCATACTAGTGTCGGGCTACGTGCTTCGCACGTAACCACGTGCTCATCAGTATTTTGTCATTAGGTGATGCTAGAAACTTGGGAAAACATGTTTCGATATTTGGCAATAGTATGATTGAGAGAGGAACAGGGTTTTAAGGAAGAGTAATGTAAAGTGCTTGCTGCAAAAGGGTAAAGTTAGTGATTTCAACCATTAATCACAAAAAAGTTTGGATAAGTCTTGCATCTATTTGCAGTTGAGTTGGCTTCTTCAACATGCCAACCAGCTGGAGCATTTGGTTGCTGAATTGGGAGTGTAATCGACCACTCGTAATTGACATGACATCCATCTTGATTGGTATTTCATAGCTTGGGCTTCTAATCTTTGGACAACTCAATTGCTTTAGCTCGCTTCCCTAGAACGTCTCAACCCAAACTCTGACCCCTAGTTCCATGGAAAATTGTATGCTTTAGGAGCAACATTTCACATGCAGCCCACCAACGAATGTAGAAATTTCAAATGCAACATGCAAAATACATGAAGTCTGCACTATTTTTCCTTTTCCATTTATTATTTTATTCCAAAATACGTAAGTTGGCCAAGGGTACAATGAGAATGCTTCTGATGGGACACTTATAAAACGACACAATGATGGTCATGTTTCATGGTTTGCTGGAACTAAACAATCAGTGTGGGACAATGTTTTTGCATGACCATACAAACTCCAGAACATTGAAATATAATGAAAGAAAACTATGAACTATTTTAACTTCATAGGCTATACTTCGCCTGTCACATTAACTCTCATTTCTTGGTCTCACTCTCTCTTGTAGAATGGGTGAGTGTTGACAAATTCAGGGCTCAATACCTTCCAAAGTTGAGAGCAATCGAAGCAGTGGTGCCAGAGAAGATGTCAAGAAAACTGTCATTTGCAAATGATGATCAGCCTTGACAGAAGTGTTTTTAATTGCTTTCTTTGTACAAAGAGTAAAATGGGAATCCTCAGACTATGAACTTGAAGATGTTCTTTGTAATAAATGAAGCAACATCTTTACCAACCTGGCCATCAAACACCTGCCAATGTAAACTAATAAATATCAGCCATGAGAAAATACAAAATCAACTACTATAGGAAAGGTTGAATTCGCAGTCCATTCCATCACTATAGATCTTCATTTTGCAGTACATTAAAAAACTATGGAGCTCATCCTAAACAAAAACTAAGACTGGCCAATGCCCTCATATCATAATATAAGTGAAGTAAAAACATGCACCCTCAAATGTAATTGCCAAACTATGGTGAACAAGGTCTACGGGCGATGGGCAAGGACATATAAAGACTTGCAGACAGTTTTTATACTGCAGAGATTAGACAATCTAGATTAATTTCAGAGACAGTTTCTGATCATATAAGTTCACCATATCCCAAGTTAGTTAGGACACGTCATTTGACATGTTTCAAATATGACAGATTACACCAAGCGAGATAATTTTAAATCTTTTTTTGGTCACTGCCACAGTGAAGTCTCAAGAAGTCTTGAACCCACAGAACCCTTTCCGGCATATACCAAAACCACTTGCTCCAAAGCATATGTAAAGAGTCAGGCCAAGAACATTGTATCCTAAAATTATGGCACTTCAATCATTGTAGACTTACCAATACCAGAATTATGGAGGTCAATGTCATGCCCTTGGCTTCGAATCAAAGCCTTCCTCACTAATTGAAGAAGGGGCAACTGAAGAAGAGCCCTTCACAAAAAAGAAGAAGCTTAAACTCAGAGAAGGCCTAAATATACAACATGCACATTCTGCTTTCGAAAAGGGAAAAATAAGTGTTGTTCTAAATTAATTTGTGCTTTACAAGTTTGGAATTAAGCTCCAGCACAGTACTGCCTCTAATACTCTGTAGCGTGAATTGAACCGTTTGTATTAGAGTTCTCTCCAATCGGAGAATTTTGGGACTTGTGAGATGGGCTATCTACAGAATGGATTGGACTTTTAGCTCGACTCCTAGCAACTTTCTCTTCATTGGTCCATTAGGCCCTATTGGCTGGATTCTGGTGGGTTCGATCACACTCTGGTCAAGCTACAGGTTTTCTTTTGAAAGAATACAACTTACCCATTTTCTTGAAACATAATTCACCAAAAAAGAATAAAAAAGATCTATCTGGACATGTAATTCACCTATGTTCCTTATTTTCCTAACTATGCAAGGGGGCTCATTCAAACATTTCCCAAAAAAAAAAAAAGAATAATGGAAGAAACATGTTCTCATTTGTTCTTGTGCTACTTATTCCAAATGTAATAGACCCTACTATCAGTGTCCTTCTCTAAGGAATTCTCACCCATGGCCTTCCTTTTGAAAGAATTTCTAACTATGCAAAGGAACTCTTCAAACATTTCAACAAGCATGTATTGTGGAAGATGACTACATTCAAATAAGGTAAATTACACAATCGTAAGCTTCTTGCATGCACTTCAACTGACCTCATTACAATTCCTTTAGTGATTTTGTGACTCTTCACTTTTTTCTTGAACTTTAAAGACGGGAGAGTGGCAAACCGTACAAAGATTGGATTAGTTGTCCAGGTTTTAAAAAACATAGAGAATCTCTAAGGCAACAAAACAGAAAGAGGGGAGAGAACATCTAATTAGTACCCAAATACGCAAAATCAAATCCACAATAAACAACGATTCAAATAAAATGTAAATCAATTAGTTATACCTGGTGAAGGAAAGAAAAAAGATGAACGTGGAAGAGAAGGAGGTGAGCGAGGGCGTCATCTTCTTTGACTTGCTCATCGTCTTTGTCATTGTTAGGGGCTTTCTTGTTCAATAATTTTGATGACCTAATAATGCCATTGGAGATGACCCTCCATGGCTTCCTCGTCTTCAGCTTAGATTTGTTTTAGGAAACAGTTACTACACTTTAAGAAAGGAAAGACATATAAGAAACCAAAACCTGATCAATAATAACATGAATTCACCTCATCACCGCTGCCTCGTCTCTCCCCATCTGCCTTCCTGATTACATGGCAGACCACTTCAAGATCTACACGTACCTCGCCTCCGCCATCTACAACAAGGTACAACTCAATCCTCCGTTATGATTCCAAGATATCATACGATCTGTCTTTTACTCTTTCTCAATACGCTAACCTCCATCTATGCTACACAAAAGGAAGAAGTGGGGCAGTACAAAACACTTTTAGGATAATACACTTGCTCTAAAGAAGTCAGAAAACCTCTGCAGGAAATCTGAGAAAAGGGCGAAACCATTTCATCTTCTTGTGAAGGATGGTGATGAATGCTACAGAACTTAAAAACATAAACTTCTAGTCTTCTACTTCAATCTCTTTCCTGGTCCATATCAAAGGACTTTTTGAACTTGATATTTTAAATGAATGCTTGAGAATCACCAATTAACCGCAAATATAGAATTAAATGAACCAAAAAAATCTCTTCTTTTCTTGCACATACATTTTCAACCTTGTCTCTTTAGAACCAAACATGTAAAACTCATTTTCTCCAAATTTTTCATACTATAATTTCCAAAACACAAGTTCTAAACACTCATTTATAAGTTCTAAACAATCATCTAAGACACAAATCAACACATAAGGAAAAACACTTCGGGGAAAAACAGGAGGAATTACCCCTGAAATGATACGAAGGCAATAGAGAAGAAACTACCATTAATAAATCGCGAATACACATCACAACAAATCAATTCCCACTTTCCTTCAACACTGGATATCAAAACATTAAGAACTCGAAAATGAAATTCAAACGAAGACGAAATTCAAAACGATAAGTAGAAGATACACAGAGAAAATTACCAAACAAGGGACACCCAAAAGAAGCAGAAGAAATGAAGCCAATGATCCTATGTATCGTTCGAAGCTTTATGTATGCCGCTAGAACAGTGCTTGAATTAGAAAAAGGAGTTTTGGAGCCGTCGATAAAGTAAAAGTACCGTACTAATTCAACGGTGCTTGCCGACGAAGAAGCTATCCATTTCTTCAACAATAGCTGGATTTTATAGCGTCCTGCACCGCAGTAACAGTGAATGGGCCAGCGAAGGACAAAACAGCCGTCACCACAGTGCAATACTGAGGGAGCCGCACCACAGTGCAATCTGGAAATCTGCTTCTTCTTCCTTACCTCTTCTCTCCCCATTTCCTTTGCTCGTACAGCGAGGGAGCATGTGAAAAGTACCAAATTTACAAGCAGAGAGCCGTAAAATCTGCAATTTTCTCTCCGTACACCAAGTGTTCACACTACATGGTTTCCTTCATCTCCAAGTTTTGAGCTTCAATTCAAAAAGGGATTCCACTGACAATATGAGAAAATTACAAAACTACCCTAATTTGAGAATTACCTCTATGAAATTCCAAAACTATCCTAACATTACAATGAAATTACAAAATATCCTAAGTTGGCAAGCGACCACACTTGTCTCCCTTTATATACAAGTGTATTGAAACAACTAAATTGCACTAAGGCTTACAACTCAATTTATAATAGAAGAAATCCTACATACTAGGAAATAAAGAAAAAAGGAAACAATAAACTTAGAAGCTATATTTCTTCTTGACCAAGCAAGAATTAAAAGGAAGCTAAATAAGCTAAACTAGGAAACGAAATACTCTAGAACACTTATTTCTAAAATTGCAAGATTCCCTAACAAAATTAATAAAATCAAAATAAGGAAAACTTAAAACACTATTTGTAAGTAATATTAAATTTCCAATCTGCATGATTCTCCCCAGCGTGAAGAAACTCGTCCTCGAGTTTGTATAGTTGAATTCGTCTAATCTGATCAACGTTAATCTTGTACTTCAAATTGATTTTTTCGACGCTAAATTGTAAAAAGAATCTTCAAAAATTAAAGAAATAAGTTCTGTCAACAAAATCAATCCATCTTACTCATAAATGGAAATCCACGGGTTCTTTCTTGCACAGTACTCCTCAATAAATCTCCGAAAAGGATCGATACACTTTGATACTTTGAATCCTAGTGACGGGCATACATTGATTGCCTTTTTCCCAAGGTTTAAGACACCATCGAATGAGTTCAACCCATCAACTTTGTCACGGATAACAACCTTCTTCTCAATGCCCAATTTGATGCCCACTTCCACAAATTCATCTTTTACATTATCCTCCACTTTATAAAAGAAATTTTCCTCCTTATCCGGGTACTCATCAAATTTTGGAGGCGAATCCCAATCAATTTCTGATTGCAACAACGAAGGATTTGTGTCAAAAAAAAGTTTATGGGACTCTTTCTCTAATACATCGTCTATAAAATCTCCTACATCTCCCACAACTAAAATTTCTTCTATCACATCTTTTCTTCCTTCATGGAATTGTTGAAGCCCAATTTTTTTGGAGTATCAATTTTCATACTAGACTCACAATAATGAGAGCTGTGGTTCTGAGCCACGACCTCTTGACCCCGCCCCCTTGGCAAGCGATTACCAGCAAAAGGTTTGGAGCATTCGTCATCCGTTCCCTCAAACTCTTCCAGAGCGTTAAGGTGAAACAGATGCCGGCGAGGTTGGTATGCAACTTCTAATCATCGAGGCATTGCATAACGACCCTAATTATCACCTCTAGTTGTTGTATTCCTTTCTCTGTTCGTGCTTCTCGATTAGCATCATCTCGTTTATAAATTTTGTCAAGAGTGGCAGTCTTTGCTCGCCCCCTTCCTCGACCTCCAGCTTGTCCTCCAGCCATAGTCAGTATTGGAACTTGCGCTCTGATACCAACTGATGCAGGGAGAAGCCTCCTTTTACGAAACTGTTTGCAAGAATAAACTTGAACAAGTCTGAACGTACTCCCTCTATGAACAAACGATAATTGAGTAAATACTCAGTTTTTCATTAATCATAAACAACCAAAGTTTAATGTAACCCTGCAGCTTATTGTATACTAGAAAAGTATGACTGAAAAGGAAACAGCAAAACAGAAAGCTGAATCCCGGTTAATAACGAAATAAATAAAAAAGAAACATTAAACTAGGAAACTAAATACTCTAAGATTCCTAATTTCCTAATTCGAAGAATCCTAGCAAGATATAGAACTAAACATTCCTACTACATTAAAACAAACTAGGAAAGTAAAATCTTGATTAAAATAAAATACCTACTAAAATACTAATTTCAAATAATAAAATAAAATTTCCATATTTATAAAATACTTCCAATATTGGTCTGTATCATTCTCATCGGCTTGAAGAAACTCGTCCTCGAGTTTATACAGTTGAATTCACTGAAACTTGTCTGCATCCATCTTGTGCTTCAAATCGATTTTTTCAACCCCAAACTGTAAGGAAAAGTCTTGAAGATGTGAACGAATAATTTTCATCAGCAACAGAAATCCATCATCCTTTCAGATCCAAATACAATGACTATTGCATGTAGTATATTTTAAAAAATCCCAAAATGGACCAACAAATTCACTATTTTGATCAACCTTACCACCTTCATGCTTTTTAGAAAAATCAAATCTAATTGATTCTTCGATATCACTCTCCAACAATGCCAACCTTGTAACACCTTTTTTTTTGCAATTTTTTTTTTGTTTTCTACTTTTATAATTTTCTCCACCGGTTTTTCGTCAAAAACTGGTGGCTTACTACAATCCACTACTGGATCTGGAATAATATTTGAAGTGAAAGACCACTCAATAGTAGCATCATCCACCGAATTAACCTCTAGGATTTTTCCTGGCGTCATACCTCCATGAAACTCAGAAAAGTTGATCTTTGAACCAGATTCCCAAAGTCGTTGATCATGATTTGAAACCTTGACCGCCCTTGTCCTCCCCCTAGGCTGATAGTTACCCGCCAATGGTTTGGTGATAGAAACGTCATCCGACACCTCCTCCTCTTTCGGAAACCGAGGTATAACAAGACGACGGCGAGACAGATTTTCACTAACAAACAAGGCAGCAATCTAATCGGTCAGCGCTCCTAACGCCTCTTCCAATCGTTGCTCAAGTTGTTGAAACCTTTCCTCCATTCGCATTTCTCGAGCAACCTCATCCCGTTCATAGACTTCCTCAACAAAAGCAGTACGACCACCTCATCCACCTCGACCTACAGCACCTCCTAGGGCCATAGCTAGGAAAGGAACTTGTGCTCTGATACCAACTGATGCATGGCGAAGCTATGATTAAGAACGATGTGAAACGAGGACAATCACAAACAACGATTGAGCCGGAGATACTCTCTCCTTGAACAACCAATTTTGAATATAAACCCGTTTTCTTTAATTCATAAACAACTAAATTGCACTAAGGCATAAAACTCAATTTATAATAGAAGAAATCCGACATACTAGGAAATAAAGAAAAATGGAAACAATTAACTTAGAAGCTAAATTTCTTCTTGAACAAGCAAGAATTAAAAGGAAGCTGAATAAGCTAAACTAGGAAATGAAATACTCTAGAACACTTATTTCTAAAATTGCAAGACTCCCTAACAAAATAAATAAAATCAAAATAAGGAAAACTTAAAACACTATTTGTCAGTAATATTTAATTTCCAATCTGCACCAGTGAGCATTTCTCACCTCCTGGCGAGTGGCCTTGGAAATACTTACAATGTCAAAAGAGCGTACAATATCTACGATATCTCTAACAACATTTCTAACAAAAACATCCACATCTTCCACATTACATAAGGCACGGACCACCTCTAAACTATCCGTCAAAATTTGTATCTTATTTATACCTCTTGCTCTTGCCCACCTTAAAGCTTGCAAAATAGCCAAAGATTCTACTCCCGTTGACGACAATGCATAAACGTGAGTAAAACCTATTGAATGAGCCAATAGATCTTGAGCACACCATGTTGCCACCCGTTCCGAACTCTCCTTTCTCCAAGCTCCATCAAGCACAATATTCAGCACCTGAGCAAAATCCTCGCACTGACCAAAACTGAAAGTATAAGGGCAGCTAGCTTGCTTCCTGGAAGTATGCATCTGATGACCGAACGCCTCATGAGACTTCATCAACATAGATAAATTGTAATCCACATTAGCAAAGCAACATCAAATACTGGAATAACCAAGTCAAACACAACATGATTACGCGCACGCCAAATTTCCCATAACATGCAAACAAGCTCACAAATTTTTTTTATCTTCAATCCCTTTCGTCAACCAGTCATGCACACACTCCCTCACATTATCATTAGCACGCTCCTCAAAAAAACTGTTCACACGAGACTTACTCCTCAAAGCAGTAGAAAATGAACATTGAAAAAATAAATGATCTAGCATCTCATTCGCCTCTCCACACAGAGCACAAACAACATCAACTGTCATGTTCCTTCTCCAAAAAACATCCTTAACCGCCAAATTATTATGTAAAACCTTCCAAAGAAATAACGCATACTTAGGCGGCAATTTAAATGCCCATAACTTTGGGGAAATCTTGATGTGGAAGGTGTTTTCTCTAAATCTGAAGGAGCCTCTGGGGGACTTATCACTATCTGGAATAAAGAAACCTTCAAAGCTGAGCACACAATCATTCACAGAAATTTTATTCTTATCAGAGGCCTCTTCTATGGTTTTCACTGTGTTCTGGTTGACGTTTATGCCCCAAATGAAACTCTGAATCGTAGGAATTTGTGGGATGACATCCTTCTTCACAAACAGTCATGCAACACCTTGGTGCTTGGGAGGTGATTTTAATGAGATCAAAACAATTTCTGAAAGGACCAATTGCTTAAGAATAGACAGAGGTATGAGAGACTTTCAAGGCTTTATCAACAATTTGGAACTTATGGATCTTCCCCTCATGGGTAGAAGATTCACTTGGTCCAATTTCCAAAACACAAACATTCAAAGCAGACTTGACAGATTTCTGATTAGCCAAGAATGGTTGTTGAATTATAATCTTACCCAATGGGGCCTCCATAGACCTATCTCTGACCATTGCCCCATTATGCTTGCTGATGATCAAAGGGACTGGGGCCCAAAGCCCTTCAGATTCATCAATGCTTGGCTCTCTAGACCTAAATGTCTCAATATAGCAAAAGATGCATGGATTGGAACTGATCCACCTGGTAGGGCAGGAAAAAAGATTGTTCAGAAACTTATCGCAGTCAAAGAGAAAATCAAACTATGGAATAAGAATGACTTTGGTGACATCAATGTTACTCTTTCTGATATTGGAAAGCAGATGCATGAGCTGGATCTTCTGAGTGAACAAGCTTACTCAAGGTGAAAAATTGCTTAAATCTAAAACAAGAGCAGATTTCTGGAAATATTCTAAAATGGTGGAGTCATATTGGAGGCAAAAATCAAGAATTTCATGGCTAAAGCTTGGGGATAAAAACACCAAATATTTTCAAATTGCAGCAAACAGCAGATTCAGGAGGAATTTCATTGGTTCCATCAGAACAAATGGGGGTTTATTAGAATCTCCTGCTCTTATCAAACAAGCTGCATAGGACCATTTTTGCAACATTTTCAAAGAAAACCACAAGACTAGATCTCCTCTTCATGGTTCTTTCCCCAGAAAACTATCAACCTCAGAGGCCATTTCTCTTGAAAAACCTTTTGACATGACTGAAATTGAGGCTGCTCTCAAGGAATGCAACGGCTCCAAGGCACCAGGTCCCGATGGGTTCAACTTTTCCTTTGTTAAGAAAGCCTGGAGTTTCATGAAAAAGGATATACTGGATTTCTTTTCTGAATTTCATTCCAATCCTAATCTTCCTAGAGGTATAAACTCTACCTTTGTTGTTCTAATCCCTAAATCTGATGGTGCCTCAAGTTTTTCAGAATTTAGGCCTATTAGTATGGTGGGCTGCATTTACAAACTCCTGTCAAAAGTCTTGGCCAATAGATTCAAATTGGTTCTACCCTCCATCATTGGTGAAGCACAATCTGCCTTCATCAGTGGTAAACAAATTATAGATGGTGTGCTCATTGCCAATGAAGTGATCCACCACTGGAAAACTAGCAACACAGGAGGACTAATCATCAAGATTGATTTTGAGAAAGCTTTTGACAGTGTCAACTAGCTATTCCTTATTGATATGCTTAGTAAATTTGGATGTGGGCACAAGTGGTGTTCTTGGATCCTGGAGTGCATCTCATCCACACACCTCTCTATACTTATCAATGGATCTCCTACTGAGTATTTCCAACCTCAAAGGGGTCTTAGACAAGGGGATCCCTTGTCTCCCTTTCTCTTCAATATAATTGTGGAAGCTATGAATCTGATGTTTGAAAGAGCAAAAACAAATGGTCTTATTTCTGGGGTCCAAGTGGGTCTAAATGGCATTAATCTCACTCATTTGCAGTTTGCTGATGATACCTTAATTCTTTGCAACAACAATATTGAGGAACTCAAGGAAATTAAAAGAATCCTTAGGTTTTTCCAGATAATGTCAGGCCTCAAGATTAATTTTGACAAGAGCATGTTATATGGCATCAAAATTCCGGAAGCTGATGTTCTCTCTTCTGCCCAAACTTTTGGTTGCAAGCAAGGTTCCTTGCCCATCAAATATCTGGGCCTCCCTCTTGGTGCCAACCCCAAAAAAGCATCCACTTGGAATCCCATAGTGGATAAGTTGAAGAAAAAACTCACTCTGGAAGAAAAGACATTTATCAATTGGAGGTCGATTGGCTCTGATCAAATCTACTCTTGGCAATCTCCCCATTTACTATATGTCGATTTTTAAGATGCCAGTTTCAGTTGCTAAGAATATTGAAAAATTGCAAAGGAATTTCCTTTGGGGAGACTCTTCTGATAAGAAAAAGCTTCACTTAGTCAAGTGGGATCAAATCTCTAGAAGCAGACACTTTGGTGGTCTAGGAGTTAAAAGGCTCCTAGAACACAACACTGCCCTCCTTGCCAAATGGTGGTGGAGGTTCAACAAAGATAAGGAATCTCTCTGGGTCAAAACAATCTCTGGGAAATATAATCTTCAAACCTCCTAGTGGCCATCGTTTCAGAATCAAAGAAGGACTTCTACGCTATGGAAAAACATTTGCGAAATCGCCATTCCAGATTCAGCTATTGGGGATATCATTCAAAGAGGCTTCAGAATCAAGGTATTTTCAGGAAATGCAACACAATTCTGGACTCATACTTGGCTTGGGGATATGCCCCTAATGCATTCTTACCCCAGGTTATATCTCATCTCTACCCAGAAAAAATCAATGGTGTGTGAAGTTTTTGATTCAACCAATCGTGATTGGGATCTGTGATTTAGAAGGAACCTTTTCAATTGGGAAATAGAGCTTCTGGCTAC
Organism: Vaccinium vitis-idaea; assembly: GCA_963854785.1. Taxonomy (NCBI): domain Eukaryota; kingdom Viridiplantae; phylum Streptophyta; class Magnoliopsida; order Ericales; family Ericaceae; genus Vaccinium; species Vaccinium vitis-idaea. Next base: position 36,710,074 of record OY978215.1, on the reverse strand, counting down.
TCTGAGAAATCAATTGAACTCTTTTACCATTGACAACTCAAGAGCTGATTGTATTACTTGGTCCTGGAGCTCCAATCTCCTTTTCTCAGCGAAATCGACATACTCAGAATGGGAGAAACGAGAGTTTCAAGATAACCCTAACTTGCTTAACATTTGGAAGAACCTTTGCCCTGCCAGGATTGAAATTTTTGCTTGGCTAGCTTTGCAAAATAAAATAGCCTCCAGATCTACCCTCTCTAATCGCAACATCATCCCTATCAGCCAAGACTTATGCCCTCTCTGCCTCTTGCCTAGAGAATCTCCTCAACACCTTCTCTTACTATGCAACTATGCCTGGAATGTTTGGTCTGCTATACTCAGATGGTGGAAAATGGCCTGGGCTTGTCCCCCAAATCTGTTATCGCTCTCCCAATTTTGGTTCTCTACCCCCTTCAAAAATCTGGAAAATAAATGTCGGAGCTGTTGTTTTTACTCGGTCATTTGGTCAATTTGGAAGGTTAGAAATGATCTCATCTTCAATAACAAGACCTTTACATGGGAAGATTGTGCTGAATTGGTGAAAATTAGGGTTGCTCTCTGGGTTAAAGGTTTGAACAATCTGAGTTCCTACACTGTGGAGGATTTTATTGGCAATCTTGATGCCATCAGACGTCTCAGGATCTAATTCATCTTGATCTCCTTTTTGCTTTTTCATTTTTTTTCCTGGGCTTCAACTTTTTGTTGATCCCTTTCTCTCCTCGATGTACCCTTATCGAGTTTTTAATATATCTCTTCTTTTGCCGATCAAAAAAAAATTTAAATGCCCATAACTTCTTCCACAGATCCATCGAGGCACCCTTTGTCTCATCCATATATCTACCATGAACTGCCACAAAATATGCAGATTTAACCGAAAAAACCCCATTCCTAGTACCTGCCCAATAAACTCTGTCTTGCTTACCACGGCAAGGGATATAAGTGGCAACAATTCTTTGCGCCGCTTTTGGAGGAAAAAAAGCTTTCACTAGGGGAACATGCCAAGTATGCGACCTCCAATAAATTAGAGAACCCACCCTTGTCACGCCCTGCTTTTTTTTTTATTTAAAAAAAAACGTAATTAAATAGCCAATTCTGAAATAAATTCACAGGTCTCCCATGCTTTGAGTTCCAAGCTAATCATCTCATAGCATTTTCGAGTTCAAGCAAAATCGGTCTAAGTCGATTACCCGTATCCCTTGACAAATGTCAAAAAAAAAAAAAGTTTAAGTTGTACAACTTTCCAACGTCAAAACGATAAACGGTTAAAATTACAAATTTGCCTTTCAAAATAAAATTGTCGCATGATGATCAATAAACTCTTCATTCCATGCTTGCAAACATCATGCACTTCAAACATTCCAGTTCATGCTCCTTGGTTAGTTCCTGCAAATAAAAGGGGTGAGCATTCACTTCGCCCAGTAGAGGTTTCTTTATGCAACCGGTATGTACTTATGTATGAATGGCATGCAACAGGAAGGAAGTGTCAGCTAATTCAAAACATTTTAGACCCAATTTATGATATCGGACAACCTTGTATTTCCGAAACCAACCACCCTTCACTCACGCGCACGTTCATATTTATCACAATATAAGATTTTAGTTCATTGACTTACCAAGTATTCCCCGTATCCCACAAGTATCCACATGTTGACCGGGTGTCCAAGTGTTTTCCCCAAGTGCCTGAAATCCTTTCCGCGAGGCTCAAATTCATATAATCATGACACGTGTATGAATTCTTTACAAAAAATTTTGAGGTTAAGAGTCATGGGTTCATAGTACTATAATGTTCCTTTACACATTTACAATTTTCTCTCTCGTCAAGCCTCGTGTCCACAAAATATGCTCCATATTCCCTTTGTACCCAATCTCGTGTCCAACGTGTCACAAATTTACTTTGATTACATAATATTTAGGAATAACCTTAGTGTCTTTTCCAAAAGAGGACCTAGTACCATTGAGACCTTCTGGACCCCATATTTCCCTTCCAAGTATTGGTCCACCTCGAATCGATCTCGTATCTCATCTAAGACATATCTCCCTTCATTTCAAACATATCTTATGTCGCTCAAAACGTGTATATTAGTCCATCTTATATCATCAATCACATATCAAGAGAACGTGGGTGATCGAAAGTGTCAATAATCGGTTTAATAGATTGTCATTCCCATTGTGCTACCGTAATGATCAACTTTTGAGCTTTCATAAACCCACCTCCCTTTTTCCCTCAAGAACGCCCGACTTTCCCTTCTTCTTTTTTTTTCCACCAAAATGGGTCCATTGGTTCAATACAAATATATATATATATATCCCCACGCATCAATCAAGTACATTAACTTCAAGTGTTTGTCGTACAATAATAGGACATGTCAAAAAGCATTTAAAAAAAATAACTTCATTTCCATATTGATAATAATTTTGGGTACAAATTTATAACCCGATTCATAAGGTCTAACAAGAGAAACTTAATCAAACCATGAGAGTGTAATAGGTGGTGCTACAATATATGGCATCGAGCAGTACGTACGGAGACGAGACTAATTGAGGGTCGAAACCAAAATTTAAAGTCAGTGAGCTGACTGAAAGTTCTGTCCGAACACTGGACACATAACATCAACTTAAAACTAACAGATTTTCGGATTTTTACCGGGTGATTTCAACCCAAACCACAAACAAGTCTAAAGATTGAAACATATGCATCAAACCCAACTAAAAACACTTTAACAAGATGGAGAAACCCCTACCTTAGTTGCTAGACTTCCAATTTTTGCTACAAGAAAACCCTAGCTCTCCAAATTTCGAGTCCCACCAAACCCGAGCTTGAACACGCGATTCTTGGGTTGAAACATCGATTATAAGGCGAGTACAAGGCCGATCTATGAGTGCTTAATGGGTTGGAGTCTGAAATTTGGTGAGAGGAAGAGAGAGAGTGAGAGCCGAGAGAGAGAGAGAGAGAATGACGTCTGACGAAGAAAAGAAGAAGAAGAAAAATAATGCCGTGCTCTCTGTCTCAATTGGGATTTTAAAGTGTAAAAATTACACTAGCACCCCCCCTACTTACTTAGGTACCATCCTTAAGTCCCATCATTTTACAAGTAGGTAATTAGGACCCCACACACTATAACAATAGTTAATAACTAATAATTTTAAAAGCTATCCAACGTGATCCATCAACGCTTCGTCCCAAATCGCGTACTTAGTCCCGAAAAATAAAAATGCACATTTACAACAACCACGTCTCAAAGTCATAAAAAAAGAAATATAAATAATATGATCACATGTTGCTACAACACAAGAAAAGAAATTACGGGTCTTTACAACTCTCAAGCCCTCAAGCGAGCTCACAACCTCTCTGCCTACAAAAGGATTCCTAATACCATTGATCCATTCATCTTTGAAAACCCGCACTTTTAGACCACCCCACAATTGTTGGGAAACGAATCCCAGAACCCAGTAATTACGCGTACAGATTAAACAACAAAAATAAACACAAACCCTACAAGGCGGAATTAGGGTTTACCTCTCATCCGTAGACACGAACGCTGGTCGACTTGTTTATTTTATAACTTGACAGACCTAATTACTGTATGCAACAAGTTTTGCTCGACAGTACCTCATGATCTTCTGCCATATTCCCTTATATCTCGATCATGTAGCCAAGTGTGGACTTCTACATGATCTCTTTGTTCTCTCACTCACAGCCTCTATTCTAATTTTCTGAATGACTGTTCTGTGACCTAGAGAACATAACGATATATTTATAGGGCTAGAGCAGGGACCTGAGGAGAAATAAATCTGGGCTCCTTGTGTAAATAAGAAAACCTAATCCCACCCGGATTCTATTCTTATTTCACAAATTATAATTCACACCACTAAAGAATTATAATTGCACTCCCATCTTTATCTCGATTATATTTCGAGCTCCACGTTATTAAATACTTATTAATCTCCCCACGTTAAGATTACAGATACCCGTTGATTAAATGTCGATTACTAACAATCTCCCACTAATCAACATCTTATAAAACACCTTGAGACTAACCACTTAACTTATTCGATATGTCGGATACAAATATCCACCTGCAGGGTTTGACATAACCGAAACTTATAAGTTTACTCAAGGGGGTATCATCAATCTCTAACGAGACGTGGATTCTATCAATAATTAATATCCATATATTTCATGCATATAATGTTGTGACCCAACTCACCAAGACTATTGACCGTGAAAAAAGATCTCACTTTATAATGAATCAAAGTCAACAACATTAAATGTATATATGTATTAATTATATCCGGATTAAGAGCATAAGTATTCTTAATAACTATAAGGTTCTAATTGTCTTACAAGGTCAGTACTAAGACAATTACCTTAAAGCGGTCCTATTCAATACACACAAAATGTACTAGCACAATGAGTCGGAACTAGAACCGTTCCCTGTAGTCAAGACAAACCTACTAAAACATTGTATTACAATCCTACTGATGGTGTGTCAAATTCCATCTAAGATTGTGAACCAAAACTTATATTCCACAAGAACCGATGATCCAATCTTCTGTGTGTAAGCCGCACTCTACACACTGGATCATCTACTATGTAGAATAAAAGACACATGCACGATATACAATTATATCACGCAAACATTGCCCATAATAGATTCTCATCAAAAAGGGATAAAACTGATTAATAATTAACTAATTAAATATTAATCCATTACATAAAAGCATGGCTTTTAGTATAAGTTTCAAACAATCTCCCACTTAGACTCAAAACCATGCTGCCACGCATCTCACTTCCATGCCCTTTACGTGACTATCAAAAGTCTTGGCATGTAAGCCATTTGTAAAAGGATCTGCTAGGTTGTTTGCTGATGCAATCTTGGTCCCAGCTACATCACCTTTCTATACGATCGCTCGAATCAGGTGATACTTACACTCGATGTGTTTTCCCTTCTTATGAATCTTTGGCTCCTTTGAGTTAGCAACTGCACTACTATTGTCACAATAGATTGAAATTGCTGACTGTATCAAAAGTACCACTTCTAGATCCATCAAGAAGTTCTTGAGCCAAACGGCTTCTTGGCTACTCCAAAAACTGCCACATACTCGGTCTCCATGGTGGAATCTACAATACACGATCACTAGATACTCCACCAACTCATGGCTCTACCTCCTAGGGAAAACACATATCTCGATGTTGACTATCTGGAACTCTTATATAACATAAAGTCTTAATCTGCATACCCACAAGGCACTAGACTGTCTGACTGGTAAACTAATGTATAATCCTTAGTTCTTTTCAGATACTTGAGTATACATTTTATATCAGTCCAATCTTCTTGTCTAGGGTTAGACTGAAATCTGCTAACCATGCCGACAGCAAAGCAAATATCAAGTCTACTTCACAGCATAGCATACATGAGGCTTCCTATTGCTGAAGCATTAGGAACTCCTTTCATTTTCTCCATCTCTTCAGATGTCTTAGGACACTGATCCTTGGATAGATTGACTCCGTGTTCGAAAGGAAGCAATCCTTTCTTAGAATCCTGCATGCTAAAATGGGCAAGGATCGCATCGATATAAGAAACTTGAGAAGCCCAACATCCTTTGCTAGATGTCGTAAAAATTTAATCCCAAGGATGTGACCGGCTACTCTTAAATCCTTCATATCGAATTGGCTGGATAACCACAACTATACCGAAGATAACACTCCGACATCATTTCTGATGAACAAGATATCATCCACATATAGCAATACAAACACCACCACATTTCCATTGCGCTTCCTGTACACACACGACTTATCCAGACATTGATCAAAACCAAAAGACTTGATTGCTTGATCAAAACGGATGTACCAAGACCTAGATGCCTGCTTAAGTCTATAGACTTCTTAAGCTTGCACAACATGTGCTCTTGACCTTTTGCTATGAATCCATCTGGTTGCATCATGTAGATGCATTCATCCAGATTGCCATTAAGGAACGCAGTCTTCACATCCATTTGCCAAATCTCATAATCGAGATGAGCCACAATGGATAAGAGAATCCGGATGGACTTAAGCATGGCTACCGGCGAAAATGTTTCCTCATAATCGATCCCTTCTTTTATAGTATAACCTTTCGCAACAAGCCTAGCTTTATAGGTTTCAACCTTCCCGTCCGCTCCTCTCTTCCTCTTATAAATCCACTTGCATCCGACGGGTTTTATCCCTTTGGGTGGTTCTACAAGATGCCAGACTTTATTTGAGTACATAGACTCCATCTCTGAATTCATAGCCTTTTGCCAAAATTCTGCATCTATATCTTGTAATGCCTCATTGTAGTTAAAGGGATAGGCATGTTGTTCATCAGGGATCAAATCACAAGATTCTCCCAACAACGTATACCAATTGGGTGAAACAATAACCCTCCCACTACGACAAGGTATTGGTGTGTTAACAACAATTTCATGTGATGTAGCCTCTTGTACTATTGGTATTGAAGAAGTCTGTGCCGATCTATTTTCTCTCAATTCTTTTAGAACAATCTTACTACTGGGCTTGTGATCTATGACATAGCATTCCTCTAAGTATCAAGCATTGGTGCTAACAATGACCTTATGATCCTTAGGACTATAAAATAGAGCAACTTTCGTTCCTCTAGGGTACCCCACCAAAACAAACAAACATTTTTCCTTGATTCCAATTTATCTGCTTTCCCTTTCAGCACATGTGCTGGACTACCCCAATTCTGAACATGCCATAGACCAGTTTTGCTCCCAGTCCACAGTTCTGTGGGTGCAGTTGGTACTAGCTTAAATGGTACCAAGTTAAGAATGTACGCTATTGTTTCTAGTGCATGTCCCCAAAAACGAATTTAGTAAATTTGAATAAGTCATCACTGATCTCACCATATCCATAAGAGTCCTTTTCTTCTTTCTGCTACACCATTATATTGTGGCATACTTAGTGCAGACAACTGGGATGTAATCCCTTCTGCTGCCACTAGTTCCTAAATACTTCCAAGAGGTATTCGCCACCACGATGAGATTGCAGTGTCTTGATTCATTTATCCAGACGTTTTCCCGTTTCCGGTCTATGCTCCTTGAATTTCTCAAAGCATTCGGACTTACGGTGTATCAAATAAATGTAACCATGTCTTGAGTAATCATCAATAAAAGTATTGAAATACTCAAAACCACCTCTATCCCGAATTTTCATAGGTACACACAGATCAAAGTGAACCAATTTCAACGTTTCATTGGCTCTCCTTTTTCCTTAAAAAGGACATCTTGGTCATTTTATCTTCCAAACAGGATTCACAGACCGGAAGTGCCTCCACTTCTAATGAACCCAAAGATCCATTTCTAACCAGTCTAGAAATTCTATTTAGATAAATATGACCAAGGCGTAAGTGCCAAAGATACGTTTGGTTCAACTTATAAGGCTCATTTCTCTTATATGCCAATCCATTAGTGTTTATTCAGTTCATTTAGTTGCATTGTAGGAACGATATCATTAATAACGTAGAGATTGTCATCTAATGAATCATAACAGATAAAATGTTTATTTAACTTAATAACCACAGAGTTATTAAAAATAAACCAAATATCCATTTACAACCAAATTAGAAACCGAAACTAAGTTTCTCCTAATTTAATGATCATAAAGACAATCTCTTGAAATTAAACGCCTACTGCAACTGCTGCTACTTTTGTAGCACTTCCCATATGTAGACAAATCTCTTAATCACTAAGTCTCCTGGTTTCCTGGAACCTTTGCAATAAATTGCAAACACGATTAGTGGCACTCGTATCCACACACCAGGTACTGGTAGATAACACCGCTAAACATGATTCAACTATTAGTGAAAAAAAAAAATTCCTTGATTATTCAATTTATTGAGATAATTCGGGTAATCTTCTTCTAGTGTCCTTTATGCTTATAGTGAAAACACTTGCCATAAGGCTTTTTCACTCTACCTCCAAGCTCATGAACAACCGTGGCTTGTTGTTAAACTTTTTCCTACTTCTTGCTGCCTTCCGGCTAAGAAGTAGAAACCTCTTCAACTACAATTACAGTTGTCTATTTATTAACCAAGAGACCCTTGGCTAATTTAACTCTCTTTCAGCAGTTTCGTCAAAAATAATGCATTTTGTTCATATTGTAATTCAGGCGGAACTGCTGAAAAAACTTGGTAAGCAACTGGAGCACAATATCAACCTGGGTTTCCCCATTGATTTCAGCTCCTGGGATTTCTAGTTCATTCAAAAGACCTATTATCTTCAGAACATAATCCCCTTACTAGGGTTCCTTTACCAATGGTTAATTCCCCAAATCCCACATTACAACTTGCCTAGCCGCACCCCAAATCTTTATTTTAGGTTATGCATCATGTCATAGGCAGTTTCCAAAAACTGATGCTGATGTTGCAATACATTCGACATAGAAGCTAAAATGTAACACTGCGTCATCTCATCAGTTGTAACCCAATCCATATATACCGGATTTCAGGTTCTGTTGCAATTTCAATGGGTTTGATAGAGCACACCTCAGAGAACACAAATTTGGTCCCCTAAGCAGTCGACACAATATCCAGATCCTTTTCTAGTCAAAATAATTAAGACCAGTAAATTTGTTTGACAATGTCATCAAGTGGATTGAAAAAGTCCATTTTTTTGAATCTGAGAATCATATAACAACAATTATGAAGGGCAATTAAAACTTTTTGTATTTCTATTAAATTGGTTCCCTCAACCAGTCTATTAAAAGAAAAACATTAGCAACCCTACACACCGTGAAGAGTATGCCTCGATGGGTAGGTCCACTACTCTTCATCATTCGTGTAGATAGGCACAACCTTTTAATTTTACTATCTAGACACTAAACCGTGCCCAATAAAATTAAATAGCTAATTTGCTTCGGTCCTATAAATAAAAGCAGTGACTCAGATGGAGAGGATACTTGTTATTTATAGCTAAGTGTATACCATTACCTAACTTCAAGATCCATTGTTCCGTAATGAACTACCCCAGATGGAGGAGTAGTCCACACAATAATTATCTTGGAGCTATCCTCTAAGGAAGTACGTACTGATGATGCCATAATTAATTTCGTCCGATGGGGAGGAAGGCACTAAAACCAACACACAAAACTTAATTATATCATCTACATACTAGTAATGGAGACCATGGGATTTATACAAAATAAACTCCCTCTCCCACTTAGTAATTTAAAAAATTTGTGAGGGTTATCAAAATTAACATGTTTGCAAAAACCGTGATCTAGGTCAAAAGCCAAATATTACCATGTTGTCCAAATATGGTAAACTATCACACATGCAAACAAGATGAATATACAAATATTCATAAAAAGGAAACATAAATAATATGTATCCCAACTATTATGGTCAAAGATGCAATCCTTGAGCAATAAGGAATCCTTCCAGTCTTGAAATCCTTAAGCAGTCAGGAATCCTTCGAGTCTTGAAATCCTTAAGCAGTAAGGAATCCTTTCCAAACTTGAAATCCTTGAGCAATACATATGTTGAAGACTTAGATACTTTGAATCAATCAAGGAAACCAAAATCCAACCATACTTAGGCAAGAAAAATCGGATCTGAAATTTTTCCCGAGTAAACTTCACGGCCTTCAGTATTTTGGACTTTTCTCCCTCATCCGAACTCCGATCGAACTGATTCCAATTGGGTTGGATTCGAAATTAAATTATCTACAACTTCTGTGAAGAACAGAATTTCCAATTCCGATGTTTACTGGGTCAAAACAGCCTTGCAATCTGACCCTAAAAATCTGGAAAAATTCTGCTGCGAGCCAAACATTCTTTTTTCTTGACAAAACTTATCTTCTTGTCAAAAAAGATTGTTTTCTCCGCATCGTATGCTCCATTACAGAATCTGTAATCTTACATCAGATCTATATATCTAAAACGATACAACTGAAGAAACAAAGATTACATCAAAAACTTATGCCTCCCACATACTACTATTACAGATTACAAAACTAAACTTGTAATAAAAAACAGTAATAGTAACCACGCATAAAACAATTACAAAGCGTGGGATCCAATCACACAATCAAAAACATGCGTGACCATAATAGTGGGATAATCGATTCTGCAAAACAGACGTTAGAACAAACTAGAACTCTGCAAAACAATGGTTAGCACAGTTCTATATCTATGTTCTACGGACAACATGGCTTGTTTAATCCGTACGCATGATTACAGCCCGCTCTGATACCACTGTTGGGAAACGAATCCCAGAACCCAGTAATTACGCGTACAGATTAAACAACAAAAATAAACACAAACCCTACAAGGCGGAATTAGGGTTTACCTCTCATCCGTAGACACGAACGCTGGTCGACTTGTTTATTTTATAACTTGACAGACCTAATTACTGTATGCAACAAGTTTTGCTCGACAGTACCTCATGATCTTCTGCCATATTCCCTTATATCTCGATCATGTAGCCAAGTGTGGACTTCTACATGATCTCTTTGTTCTCTCACTCACAGCCTCTATTCTAATTTTCTGAATGACTGTTCTGTGACCTAGAGAACATAACGATATATTTATAGGGCTAGAGCAGGGACCTGAGGAGAAATAAATCTGGGCTCCTTGTGTAAATAAGAAAACCTAATCCCATCCGGATTCTATTCTTATTTCACAAATTATAATTCACACCACTAAAGAATTATAATTGCACTCCCATCTTTATCTCGATTATATTTCGAGCTCCACGTTATTAAATACTTATTAATCTCCCCACGTTAAGATTACAGATACCCGTTGATTAAATGTCGATTACTAACAACAATATGCTCCTCCAGCCCCAAGAGCATCCAGCTCTCGCCTTAAATGATAAAAACTCCTCCGACTAACAATACTTACCCAACAAAACTCTAGCTAACAGACTGTCCCTATTGTTCCACAACCTCCAAGCTGTTTTTGCAAGTAGTGCCTGATTGAAACAACCCAAATCCCGAATCCCCAAACCACCCTGACCCATAGGTTTACAAATGTAGGTCCACTTCAACCATGGAACCCCTCGACCATCACCTTTACCCCATAAAAACCTTACTATAATACTCCTGACCTTGTTAATAAAATATAACGGAGCTCGATAGATAGAAAAAAGATAAATGGGAATGACCGACAATGTATGCTTGACTAACGTTACCCTCCCAGGAAAGGCTAAAATATCCCTTTTCCAATTAGCCAATCTATTCTCAATTCTTCCCAAAACTCTTTTAAATAAATCCCCTTTGCGTTTTGCCAAATCCAAATCCGCACCCAAATAGATACCTGGCTTAGAAACAAACTTGATTTGAAGCACCTCAAAAAGAAAATCATTTACATCCGATCGCATATTGGGACTGACAAAATAATTTGATTTAGAAAAATTAATTTTTTGTCCTGCTAAACGACAATACTCATCGAGAAGCCACTTAAAACACCTCACATGAGCCGCCTCAAACTCCATAAAAAAGAAACTATCACCCGCGAAAAATAAATGCGACACACGTGGTGACTTCGAACTGACAACAGAATTCAGAAAAGCAAGCGAAGCCGAAAGGACTTGGCTAACCAAAATAAAAAGATACGGAGATAACGGATCTCCTTGCCTTGAGCAACATGCCGGTCTAAAAACCTCTGATCTGCCACCATTTACTAAAACTGAAAAAGACACCGTCGAAATGCACTGAAAAATAATATCCACCCATTTTGGGCTAAACCCCAACTTCCTTAGATCCTCCACCAAAAAAGACCAACTAATTCTATCATAGGCCTTATTCATATCCAATTTAACTGCAAAAAAAACTCCTTTTTTCCCGTTTCTCTATGTCTAATGAATTCTAAAATCTCATGCGCCAAAAAAATCATTATCAGTGCCTGCCCGGAACAAAAGCATTTTGAAACTCCGAAACCAAATTTCTCAAAACCCCACGTAACCACGAGAAATAATTTTATAAAGAACATTACAAAGACTAATAGGCCGAAAATCATTAACAGAAACTGGATTAGGATTCTTAGGGATAACCGTGATATATGTGTGATTAATTTCTTTAAGCATAACACCCGAATGCAAAAAGGACAGCACCACATTACACACCTCTTTGCCTACCAAATCCCAATTTTTTTGATAAAAAGCAACAATGAAACCATCAGGCCCTGGAGCCTTTAACCCATCCATTTGAAAAATTGCCATCTCAACTTCCCGTTCAACAAAAGGTTTATCCAAATCAGCTCTATCATTTTCAGAAAGCCTTATATTAAGGGTAGACAATAAATCAAAGCAATTAACCTCCACACCCTGGTAAGAAGAAAAAACTGATCCACCACCATGGAAAATTTTACGAAAATGATCAACAAACAAAGCCATAATATCCTTAGAATCCGACACAAAACAGCCATTTTCATTTTTGATGCAATTAATACGGTTTCGACAACTTCAAATAGTAGAAACTTTGTGAAAATACTTTGTATTACGATTTCCCAAATCCATCCACTTCTGCTCAGCTCGTTGAGCCCAGTAAATTTCTTCCTCATCAAGCAGCTCATCCAGCTCTGCACGCAACGACCTATCCTTTTTCGCCAAATCACATAATGTAGGCGATCCCTGACCCGCCCTTCCCGCATACTGTAATCTGCTATCGCCTCCAGCTAAGGTACCTTGAATATCTGCCAATTGCTCACGTATACCAGCCATTTTCCGTCTCAAACCTTTATACGATAATTCACTCCAATTGTGTAAATGCTTCCTCAATACATTCTGCTTTTGGACCAATTAATAACCCAAAGAACCCGAAAATTGCATTCCCCACACACGATTAATGATTTGACGAACCCCTTCAACTCTAAGCCAGATTTCTTCAAACCTCTTCGGTCGACACTTAGCCCGACCATCCCAGTGAGTATCCACTATAATGGGACTATGATCCGATCGTTGAATGGGCATAATGAGAACAACGGCATTGGGGAACAAAACCCTCCAGTCTTGATTAGCCATCGCCCGGTCCAGCTTCTCATATGTAATCCCTGAGTCTTGCCTGTTATTCGTCCAAGTGTAAAATGCCCCAAAAGATCTAATATCCTCCTGATTCAAACCATGAACAAAATCTTGCAACCACACCGTACCTCCACAACCCCTCAGATTCAGACTCAACTTATCTTTCTTATTGAGAATCTGATTAAAATCCCCAACCACCAAAATGGGATGATTAATCTGACTTAACGAATTCCCAACAACTCCCAAAAACTTTTCCACTCATTCAAGTGAGGTTTCCCATATACCAAACACAAAATCCAACTCGAACCTCGCTCATCAACAACTTGAAACAACAGAAAATTACTACATGTATATAATAGGGACACTTAAAATGATCATCCCACGCCGCCCATAGACCCCCACTAAGACCTTTTGAATCAACACCAGTGCAAAATTTGTATCCTAAATTCAGACCCAGATCCTGAAGCTTCCTCGTACAGCACCTAGTTTCCATTAAAAAAACCAAATTAGCGTCGTGCTGCCGGGCCAAGTCTTTAGCTCTTCGAACTGTAACGGCTTGGCCCATCCCCCTACAGTTCCAGCATAGAATCCTCATGGCCCTTGAGGAGGTTGTTGTGGGACAACCTCCTCTGAAACCCCATGCCGAATAACCAAGCCAGTTTCCTCTCTTGTCATTGATCTACAACGTACCCGGACATACTGTCTAATCTCTTCCGCCATCCTAGATTGAAATTCCAAATCATTTGTTTTAAATTGCTTGTCCTTTGTACTATTTTGATATGTTTCAAATTATTAGTGTTCTTTAAAAAGTCTAGTAAAATTTATTCAATCTACCAAAAAACCTAGCTCTTTACCAGCAACCATTTCATTCAGAAGTTGAAATATAAGGCTATTGTTAGAAATTAATGAATCTGTTTAATGTAAATGGATTTATTGAATGCATTTATTGTATGTCCGCTTAAAAAGTTGAAATTTCTAAAAGTAACCAGCAATTTAGAATGGAGAAAGCAGGGTGGGTTTTAAGAACCTAAACAAACGAGGTGTTAGTATAGGATGAATTCCTAAGTAAGACTAGGGATTATGACCCTTATTTAACCACCTCTTTTCAAAACTCGTCCACGTTATCATTTCTGTTCTATTTTTTATGTCCACTCGTATTATAAGAAACCTTATTGCCTCTCCCCTTCTAGGGTAATTTTACAATGTCAAATTACTGTTTTACCCCTGCATGTCGTATGTCAGTATGATGCCTGTTTAATTAGATGTTTTGCCCTATTGCCCCTAATCATAATTAATTTGGAAAGTTTCTTAATCCAGTCAGGTGTCCAATTTCAGCTAGTTTCCTAATCCATGCTTGTTCCCTATTTTCGTTCAGTTGCATGATTAGCTTAGAACCCTGTTTTGTCAGCATATGATCAATTCGAACATTTGTCATACTTTCCTATACATGTTTAGTCAGATGGTTCGTTTTAGGGTAACTCCCCCTAGATGTAGATTCACAAACGGCTTTATTCGCAACAGCGGATTATACTTTGGTTTTTCATTTCTGTGTAATGCATTTAATGGAGGTAGTTTTTCAAATGTTTTTCTCTCTTGCAAAAAGAATATTTTCGAAATGTTTTGCAACTCCTAGCTATCCACCTGTCTAAGTATCATGCATTTTAGGGTAGAGACAGTATGAACCGATGGTGATGAGTAGAGGCCAATGGGAAGAGTGGGTGCCTATCCCCTTCCTACTCTATACCTTAACTCTCGGACTCATCTATCATGATGCAAGGATCGTGCCCTTCCATCTAGTCATTGTGGTTATTGGACTTATAACTAAGTGGCGACTCTAGTTCTCTTTCAGTACTCGTTTTCGAGTATCCAAGGATACTGTATAGTATGGTATCACCATTCCAGCAATCGAGAGCTGTGGCAATGGTTGATCGTCTGATCTGTAAGAGTTATATCTCTTGTCTTTGAGACAGTAGTTAGTTTTGTCTTTGGACGAAAATGTCGTCCATATATATATATCGAGTTCTTTCAGATAATGTTACTTCACAACGATATCTATGGCAATAGTGTTCTAACCCTACATGATGTCGTCAGCGGAGCAATTCGTGGCGGCTTGTCGAATCTATAGCTTTTGGAGTTCATTGGTGCGTTTCTACTTAGTTGTATTCCATCTAATTGTTTGGCTACTTGTTATCTTTTGCCTTCAACTAGCTTTTTATCTCTTTTGATACTGCTAATTATGGGTATGAATTTTCGAGAGAATATGCCTCAATGAGATGTCTGGGTTGGAGTGAAAGACATCGATTGTGTGAACACCCCGCGGAGTATGCTCACGAAATTGATTATTTGGAAAACGGTTTTTTTTTTTAAAATGACTCTTTTGCCCTTGATATGGAAAGTATTTTACCGGTCTCACAGAATGAGATTTCTCGGGTCCGGGAACTAGGTTACGAGAGGGGAAGGAATTTAAAGCACCCCTCTCGCCCGGTGTGACCACCGGTCTCTACTAGATGTTTAAGGGATTTTGAAAATACCATTTGAATAGACTTTGACTACAAATTCATGCGAAAACACATAAATGCATTGAGAAGATTAATGAAATATGTGTGGATTTTGTGCAAAATGTTATGGATGAATGATATAAAACGCAGAAACTTGATTAAATCACACTCAAACTATTCAAAGATGCCTCAGAAACTGATCACCAACATCGTACTTGCCACACCTGGATGGCAATCTGGGCACCTGGATTAGGCAAATCCAGGCACCTGGATTAGGCAAATCCAGGCACCTGGATTGAATGCAGGCGCCTGGAATGGGCCAATCCAGGCGCCTGGATGGCCTACCTGACAGCAACTTCCATCTTCCAAGTTCCACAGTAAACAACAAGTGCAATGCTCCTAGCTTATCCACACACACTCTAAATGATGTTTAATGACATTGTGGATGAAATGAATCTCAAGATCAATTTCATAGTATGATAAAAATTTTGAAAAGCATGGTTTTTGCCTTCAACACACTCCAAATGTACATTATAATGAAGATTTAAGCATGAGAAATGATTAACCCAGTATCAATGTATGCAAATGATATACCATGGACAGATTGAAGTATAAAAGGAACAAAAACCATGACCAAGTGGAGGGATTCCAGGCGCCTGTATTGAGGGAATCCAGGCGCCTGGAATCAATGCAGACGCCTGGAAAGAGCTGATCCAGGCGCCTGGATTAGGCACTGATGCATAAAACAAATTCTGCCTTGATGTGATTCAGACCTCTCACAAGCCCTCCACTAGTATAGAATACTAGTAAGAACTTGGTTGAGTCCCCCTCAGGGCCTTTTTGAACACTTTGGTAGATGAACCTTGAGAAGTTTGATTAGTAAACTTTTGGTGGAGGTTTGGATGTTTTTTGGTGATTATGTAAACTGAAAGAGGTCTTCTGGGACAGAGACAAACTGATTGTATTGGTTTTGGTTGAGTTTGATGATGGATGGTTGAAATGTGAGAGTTTTTGATGATCAAAGGGAGGGTTTTTAGGCTAGAAGTTGGGTTTTTAGGCTAGAAATGAGTAGAACAAAAGGGAATGGATTGGGGATGGATTTTCTGGGTGCATTTCTGCGGCATAACAGTAAGGGAGTGAGGGAGGAACTGATCTCTTGAAATGGAGTGGGAGGGGGGTATATAGAGAGAGAGAATGAGGGAGTTTTGGGTGAGTTTGAGAGGGAAAATGAATTTGAACTCTCAAATGTGGAGCCAGAGTCTGTTGGAGGGAGTTTGGAATGAAGAAAACGTGGGACAATGTAGGGGGGAGTCCATGGTTTCAATCAAAACTAGCTGCAGATTGCCCACTGGAAATGATTCCAGGCGCCTGGATTGAGTCCGGGCGCCTAGATTAGGGTAATCCAGGCGCCTGGACTGGGGGACTGCACAACAATCCAAACTTCGCGGGGCCATTCCGAGTGCTACCGAACTCCGTTTTGTGCATGGTTTGAAGCGTTGGAAAGCTTGTCAAGTTTACTTTCTAACCCAAGTGGTTTGAACCCAATATGATTTGTACATCAAAATATGTGACCATTTTACCCTCAAAAGGTCGGGAAAATAAGTCATTTTGGTAAAACGTGCACATCTCCCTCATTTCAAAATGGATTGGGACATATTATATATCAAAAAAGAGGGTTTTGAATGTACTAGAAGGTGGTGTAGGATTGGGTTTATTTTGAGGAGGTTTTGGAGGGGTTTCCAAGTTCACAATCAAGCCTCGCGTGCTCTTATCGGGCATTTTCATCATCGGGGATGCTTGATAAGTTTCTCGGGTCAAAATCGGGGTGTCTACAGATTGCCTTGCATTTTTCTCGCTTTGCATCATTAAGATGATTGGTTTGGCTTTGTTTGTTTAAGAGATTTGTAATTAATTTCATTATGTAAGTGTCTCTAGGCTTATATCAATGCAATCTTATTTGTTGGGAAAAAAAAAAGAAAGAAAGAAAAAAGAAAAGTATCCAACAGACACCCGGTGCACAAACAAAATAAGTCTCAAAAGTTGAACCCAATTTGATAGAGACCTCGATAGCCGCATAAAGCCCATTTAGACAATGAAACTTGACCAATAAAACATAAGCCCCTTTTTTTTTTTTTTTGCACGGCAAAATAAGATTTTATTAATCAAATATCAAGGATACAAGAATAAAAGGGGCAAGTGAAAACCAAGAAGCTTCTCGAGACCCAAAAGATTGAAAGGCTGACAAGAAGACAACCAAACAATCAAAAGGAAAACCTAAACCTCAACACCTGAATTCTAGATAGCACAAAACCAAATAGCAACACCACCCGAAAGAAAAAACCTCACAAGCCAAAAGCAAAACAGAATAAAAGACCACAAAACACCTGAAGCAACCTGCCAAGCCAAGCAAAACGAACCAGAGAAGGAGAAAATTAGAGATTATTGTCAGCCCTTGCCTTATTAAGGGCTTCCATCTCAGCAATCTTGCTTATGACCTCACTATCATCACCATCATATCTAATTCCAAATAGCTTGTAAACTGCCCAAATGGCTTGAGTTTCATTTAAAAGCATTCATGTTGTTTAAATCCCCTAAAGAAATAGATGCAGATAGAGTAGCAGATGCCACCACTGACCTTAACACCACACACACTTCTTTTTGTTCCTCTTTCCCTTGGTTTCACCTGCGTTTACTCTATTGTATCCCAGAATTTCGTTTATACTCTTCTTGTTTCTCTTCCCTTTTGCTCCTTTCATTGTTGCTACAATGGGGATTTGGTTAGCATCAGAATGGGATGCCAGCACATCAGACTTCCTATTATCCCCATCTTCTGTATCTGCCACCTCTTCAACATCTTCCATAGTGTTTACCAGATGCCTTGTAGCTGCAATATCCTCAAATGAATCAATTTCCTCTTTTGAATCGCCCATCAAAGAGTCACAATTGGAAACATAATCGTCAATTTTGCTCCCAATCGAATCCGGCTCAAAGAAAGGATCAACATCAACATTAATCCAAGACTATGGAGAGGGTAAAATCCAATTACCTTCAGCAAGGGCAGAGCACGTGTCCTAATTATACACCACGGGATGGTGCGTAGCTCGGCACCATATAGGGAGTCCTTAAGCCCTGCGCCGAGCAGGATTGACCATGAATAGGGACAAGGTAATAAGTTAAATTAATAAATCAGGATGTACTAAGCTCGGCGTAAGTCACATAGGGATACCCTTGACATGGTCGGGCTAGGTAGACTACGAATATAGCTCGATAGCATTATGGAATACATAGTTCAGCTCAAGAACAACTCAGCGAGTTGGGCTGAGCTATGTACGAGTTATGCCGAGATTCGAGTAAGCACGGCACCGCCTTAAGAATGCGGTGGGACGTTCCAGAACATACTAAGTCGGTTCATTATGAGATAAGGAGCAATCCTGTAAAATAGGGGATTGATATGGGCATTCCTAATGTGATTAGGAATGTACTGCATTTGGGAAGACGTCCTATATGGAAATACGTCCTATTACAAGAAGAGATCTTACACCACTGCACCTAATAGGAAGAGTCCTATTAGGACAGGTTCCCTAATGTGATGAGGAAACAAGGGCACGAGATGCCCAAATCGATGAACATCCACACCTATAAATACAACAACATACCCACGAAGAAAGGTACGCTGTGAAACCCATTCATGCACATTGTTCTTTGCTTACTTAGTAAATCCCAGTACTAACTTAAGCATCAGAGGGCCTTTGCCGACGAGGGGCAAAGGTATTCTAACCCTTGTCTGTCTTGCAGATCTAGGGTTCCGTTGAAGAAGCACGTAATCAAGACCCTACGTGGATTTATCCCTGTACAATTGGCGCCGTCTGTGGGAAATGATACAAAAAGCTTTTTCCCAGAAGCCATTACTCAACAATGGTGGCCTTAGAACCCGTTCCACGCACTCCACGATGTGAAATTGTGAAAGATGATATCGAAGCCACTCTTGTGGACACTACAAGAAAGAGTGCAAGGGCAAACAAAAATCCTATGGCTCCAAAGGCACCACAGAAGAAACCTGCTGCCAAGAAATTTGACATAGGGCATATCCCTGAGATTTTAAGGTTCAAGGATACATGCCTGGTAATCCATGATTCCCCAAGATCTGAGGAGCGACGAAGGTGCTCAAAAACACCACCAAGAGATAGGGGAACATCTCCTCGTCGTGAGAGGTGGAAGAGCCCCTTGAGAAGGAAGGCTCACAAGCAAATGAGAGACCGAGAGCGTGAGGATATCCTCGATCAAAGAGAACAAGAAGCAAAAGAACTGGCACGAGAAGTCACTCGACGCAAATGAGAAATTCAGGACCTAAAGAAGCAACTCCAAGAGAAGGAGAAGGATTTACGCTCACGGACGCATTCCGTGACGCGCGACAAAGAAATAAGTAGCCATCATCGTGATGATGCCTCCACTGGAAGAGCAGCCTCTCCACGAAAAAGGAGAGAGAGAAGTGATTCTACTGAGAAGGGAGAAAGAAGAAAACATGCTAGGGACAGATACGAAAGATCTGACTCCAACGAGCAGCCCCCCGAGCAGTATGCAAGAAGGAGAGAAACAGGCCGAGCAGAGGGAGGCCCTAAAACTGCACGAGAAGCAGCTAAGGAAACTCTAGGCCAAATTTCCAAGTCACCTCTGGCTTGCTGGATCCGAGCAGAAAAGACCCCGAGCAGGGTGAAGCACTCCACGTTCATCCCTTACGAGACCAATACGGACCCAGTAGCCCATATCCAGGATTACCAATAGGCCATGTTCATGCACGAGCAGGACGATGCCTTGTTGTGCAAGATGTTCCCGTCCGGTTTGGGGAAAGTTGCTCGAAGTTGGTACCATAAGCTTCCAGAGGGGTCAATTTTGTGTTGGACTTAACTGGCATAGGAGTTCACTGCTCGGTTCTTGACTAGCCGAGCAGCCCCAAAGACCTTTGATGCACTAACCTCTATGAGACAGAGGGATGATGAAACTCTACAGCAGTACTCCAAAAGTTACTGGGATATTTTCAACGAGATTGAGAACTGCAGTGAAGAGTACGCCCTAACAACATTCAAGACAAGTTTACCCGTGAATAGTGTAAGTTACAAGAATCACTTACTATGCACCAAGTTAAGACTGTGGCCAAACTTATGGAGAGAATCCAAGAACATGCTCGGGTGGAAGACGATATCCTGCAAGCTGGAGGAAAGATTGTAGCTGGACATCCTCAGCTTCCCGAGAAGAAGGCGGCAGAATCGAAGGTTTACAAGAAGGAGTACACAACGGGAAGGAAAGACTATACACAACAGTAGAAGGACAAAGCTGACACAGACCCCAAGTCCTATTTTAGCATCATGGCAACGTTTAACATCCCAATTTACAAGATGCTCTATAGGATAAAGAACCAGCCTTGGTTCAGAAGGCCCCCTAAGATGACAAGGAGTCCAGAGAAGAGGAGGGCTACAAATCAGCACTGCATGTGTCATAGGGACTGGGGCCACATGACTGAAGATTGTGTGGAGTATAAGAAGTTTCTAGACGAGAAGGTGGTAGAGGGCCACTTAAAAGAATTTCTAGTGGACGACCAGAAAGACGCCAAGCAGGTTAAGGAGTTGGACTACGAGAGAGGTCCAAAGGGCACAATCCATATGATACATGGATTGGTTGCCCCGTACACCCACAACAAGATCAGGCACATTCAGAGGGCTAATGGACATGCCAAACAAGTCCTGAAGCTCGACCAGAAGAGACCAAGAGCTGAGGGGGTTATGGAGGTTCCCATAAACTTCTCTGATGATGATTTGGACGGCGTAACAATGCCACATAATGACGCATTGGTTATTACCCTACGAATAGGGGATTACAATGTAGAAAAAATCCTGGTAGATCAAGGGGCAAGCACAGAGATCATGTATTATCACACTTTCAAAAAGATGGAGCTTCCGCCGAGCTCGTTACAGAAGTGCCTTGTCCCACTGATCGGCTTCAGTGCACAAATATTTTGGCCTATGGGAAAGGTCACACTGCCTGTCCGAGCAAGATCAGTTGTTCTTAAAACCGACTTCCTGGTAGTGGACCTCCCATCTTCCTATAACGTGATTATAGGGAGAACATGGATGAACAAAATGAAGGCTATCCCCACTACTTATCATCAGAAGATCAAGTATTCAGGGGCAGATGGTATTGAGTGCATTAGGGGGAACCAGAAGGTCGCCGACCAATGCTTCAATTGGTCATAAAGAAGTCCCCAAAGGCCGAGCATGTGCAGACGGTTGAGGTTCCAGATCAACCGACCCTGGAGGACGTTGAAGGAGATTGAAGAAATTCGAATCAAAGAAGATGGCCCAAAGAAGTATTTCCTGGTCGGAAAAACCCTTGCCGAACAAGAGGAGAGTGAATTGGTCGCTTCTTAAAGGACCACATTGATGTTTTTGCCTGGACACCCCAGGAGATGCCTGGGCTAGACCCTGAGGTGATTGTCACCATCTGAACGTTGATCTATAGCACAAACCAGTTGTACAAAAGAAAAGAAGGTCAGCACCACAACATGCGGATGCTGTAATCGAAGAAGTAGAGCAGTTGCTCGAAGCGGATGCCATACGAGAAGTGAGCTATCCAGAGTGGCTGGCTAACACTGTTGTGGTCAAAAAGAAAAATGGGAAGTGGAGAGTCTGTGTAGACTTTACTAGCCTCAACAAGGCATGTCCTAAGGACAGCTTTCCACTCCCCAGGATTGATCAGCTGGTGGATGCCACTGCTGGCTACGAGAGGATGAACTTCCTTGATGCATATTGAGGATACCATCAGATAGCCATGTATGAATCCAACTAGGAGAAGACGTCATTTATCTCGCCAAGAGGGTTGTACTGCTACAAGGTTATGCCATTCGGGTTGAGGAATGCCGAGGCAACTTACCAAAGACTGGCAACAAAGATGTTCAAAGATCAGCTCGGCAAGACCATGGAGGTTTATATAGACGATATGGTGGTAAAAAGCAAGATGAAGCCAGTCCATCTAGCCGACCTAAAGGTAACTTTTGACATATTGAAAAAATATAAGTTGAAGCTGGATGCTTCAAAATGTGCCTTTGGGGTCAGCTCGGGAAAGTTCGTGGGACACTTGGTGACCAAAAGGGGGATTGAGGCCAATCCAGATCAAATAACTGCACTACAAAACCTCGAAAGTCCTAAGACCATGAAGGAGGTCCAAAGACTAACAGGGATGGCAGCAGCCTTAAATCGATTTATCAGTAAGTCCTCAAACCATTACGGACCATTCTTTCAGCTTCTGAAAAAGAGAGAGGGATATGAATGGAGAGCCGAGCAGGAGCAGGCGTTCCAAACACTGAAGGCCTATCTATCTTCACCTCTTTTGCTCTCTACTCCAGAAGCTAGGGAGCGATTGATACTGTATTTAGCAGTATCCGAGCATGCGGTCAGCTCGGCTCTCCTACGAATAAGGGGGACAGAGCAAACTCATGTTTACTTTGTAAGTAAAACCTTACTTGACGCTGAGACGCGATATTTACCTTTGGAGAAACTGGTGTACGCCCTTGTTACGGCCTCAAGGAAATTACCCCACTATTTTTTACAGCACCCCATTACAGTATTTATAGAATACCCATTGAGGGCTCTGCTATGAAAACCAGACTTCTCTGGAAGGAACTCAAAGTGGTCAATTGAGTTAAGCTAGTTTGATCTGGACTATTAGCCCAGGACGGCAATCAAGGGGCAAATTCTGGCTGACTTTGTGACCGAGTTTACTCCAACTGTAGCTCCACCACCACCTGCTCTCCAAGAGAAGGAATAGGGTGTCATTCCCGAGAAGCCAATGAGAGTGGCCAAGCCGGACCCTGAAGAATGGAAGTTGTACATTGACGGGTTAGCTTGCAATAAAGGGTCAGGAGCAGGACTAGTGCTCCTCTCCCCTGAAGGTCTGGTGCTTGAGCAAACACTAAGGCTGGGATTCAGTGCCACCAACAACGTGGCTGAATATGAACCGTGCTTGTTGAACTCAGGAGTGCCCTAGACCTCAAGGTGAGTAAGTTAAAGGTATTTTGTGATTCACAATTGGTTGTAAATCAACTTTCAGGGGAGTACGCTGCTAAAAGCGAGAAGATGACTGCATATTCAGAAGCAGCCAAAGACTTGCTTGACAAGTTTGACAGAGTCCATATCCAACAAATCAGCTCGGGGCAAAATGCACATGCAAATTCCCTTGCTTGCCTAGGCTCAGCAGTCAAATCGAAATTCCGCCGAACAGTGGCTGTGGATTATTTGGGTGAACCAAGCATTGGCCAAGCAGTGGAGATCGTGATGGAGACCGAGCTTAGGTCGAGCTGGATGGACCTAATAGTGGCATACCTACGAGATGGGACCTTGCTAGAGGACAAAAGGGAAGCACACAACATCAGGACCAAGGCCGTATGCTTTTGGCTCTTCCAGAAGGTAAACTTTATAGAAAATCCTTTCTCGATCCATATTTATTATGTGTACACCCAGCTTTGGTCCAAAAGTTCCTCCATGAGATCCATTCTGGGACATGTGGAGGACACACAGGTGGACGGTCCGAAAGTTCCTCCCAGGGATATTGGTGGCCTTACATGCAAGAAGATGCCAAGTCCTATGTTAAAAAATGTGAGAAATATCAGAGGTATTCACCTCTCATTCGAGCTCCAGCAAAAGATCTTCTTCCTTTGACAAGTCCATGGCCATTTGCACAATGGGGATTGGATATCATGAGTCCTCTCCCCATGGCAACGGGAAAATGAAAGTTCATGCTCATTGGCACAGACTACTTTACTAAGTGGATAGAGGGTGAAGCCTTGGCCAAAATCACTAAGGCCATGGTAGAAAAATTTGTGTGGAATAAGATCATAACAAGGTTTGGAATACCTTATTCTATCATCTTAGATATTGGGTCCCAATTTGGGAAAAAGTTCAAAGCATTCTGTGCCCAGTACGGTATCAGAAATTATTATTCCACACCAGCCTACCCGCAAAGCAATGGGCAGGCACAAGCTTCTAATAAGACATTTCTTAAGAGTCTTAAGAAGAGGCTGGAGAGCAAGAAGGGAAAGTGGCCGGACGAGCTGCCAGCAGTTCTTTGGGCATATATGACCATTCCACGACGATCTACGGGAGAGACGCCGTACTCACTTGCATATGGGACAGAGGCTGTCATACCACTTGAAGTAGGTCTGCCCACCAACTGAACAGCGTTGGCGGAATCCGGTGGCAACGACAAAGCCCTCGCCGAGCAGCTTGACCTCGCCAAGTGTGGACGGTGCCACGGAATAAATTTTTTTTGTTTTTGGAAAAATGATTTTGGAAAATGATTTTGTTTAGAAAATAATTTTAGAAAAATGATTTCAGAGTCGCCACCCGGGTTTTTATTTTTGAAAATGGATTTATTACTCGAGAAACCGTTAAAAATGATTTAGAAAATAATGACTCTCGGGCCGCTGATTTTTGGAAAGTGATTTGGTCTACGAAAATGGAAAAATACTGGGTTCGGGAGCCAGGTTACGAATGGGGAAGGTTTATAAGGCACCCCACTCGCCCAATTTCAAAATTGGTCTTTACTAAATGTTGTGTGGGATATTTAGGAAATACTTTGTTGCTTAATTTTATGACAACAATTAACAAAAGAAATTAAAACACAAAGGATAATTACTATTAGGAAAATCCAACTAAAGCAAATATTGCATGGGAACCTTACGGGGGAAATAACAAAAATATTTATGCATGCAACAAATAGAGCACGCAACAAATACTCATGCATGCAACAAGTAGGGCATGACAGAACAAATTATCACGCACGGGAATTGACCAATTCTAGGAAAATGTTTTATTTATTTATTTAAATACTACTTCCGTACGGCAGTTCTCCTAATGCCATGCTCCATTTGTTACTTGGAAAACAAAACTTTCATAGCAAGCTCATTTTTTTACTCACACAAATCTCATGTGATTTTATCAATAAGAAAACCATCTGACCATGTTCAAGTTGGTACAGGAATGTTCTCTGAAAAACCAAGGAAATTATCATGAATAATACACTACCGTATGGCCATGAGAAACGCCAGACGGCATTTAGGTTGCCAAAAAAAATTCTTCTTGCCACTTCTCTCGTAAACAAAAGTTGTAAAGTAAAAAAGAAAAGAAAGAATGGCTTATCATTTTCAAAGACTTAATTATACAGGAAGAAACATTTTTTTTTTTTTAAAGGAGAAGGCCACTGCCGTGCACCATTTTATTCTTGTAAGTAAACAAAACTTCCACAGGTTTAGTTGAAACAAGTTTTGTAAAAAGTTGCTAGTATAAAATGTATCCCATTTGTTACTTGTTCTCAAGCCATCAGTTGGGAACAATTTTTATATAAATGATATTGCCGCATGGTAGTGAAGGATTACAGCAATGCAATATCGAAAGATTAAAATTTCTTTTTTTTTTTTTAAAGAAATGTTAGCCTAGGGAATTAAAAACAGTATAGAAGATTGTCTTGATGCCTCAGAAGGCTTCCCCTCGAGTTAAGAAAGTCATATGATTTTTACCTTGAAACGAGCAAATTCTCCTGGAGAATTTTTGAACGCACGAACCCCTTCACTCACACCTCCGATCGGCTGAAAAATAAAACTTTATATTAGAGTAAGATGAGGACTGGGTTTTGGACTAAAAAAAAGCTTCCGGAAATTTCTTCTCTAATGATGCCGTAGGTGGGATTTTTCTTATGGAGTTCTTGGATAAAAAGGGTTGGAGTAGTATACTGGGAAAGAAAGGAAAGATTCTAAATCATTTTCAGCGGGATTTTTCTAAGGATTTTCTCTGAACAAGGAAGAAAGGAAGATTTCAGGACATATTTCGGGAGTATTTTCTGAGGATTTTTTCATCAAAACTTCTTGTGTTCTTGTTCAAGAATGGAGGAATGTATTTATAGGTGAAGTTTGCTTAGCAGTCGAGCAAAGCATGGTCAAAAATAGGAGGAAGTCGGTTTGCCGGATATATAATCGCAAAGTTTGGCACCGCCTTGGGGCGGTTTAAGAAGTGACAAGGCGGTGCAAACTGTTTTGCCGTGTTAGGGGACTGCTGTGCAGCATTTGGTTACCACCATACGGTGGTTAATTGAGGCGGTGGAAATTTTGGACTGCCGTGCAGCCCTATAACACTGCTGTGCAGCATTTAAGGACTGCCGTACGGCATTGTACGGACAGATTACTTTTCCAAACTTCGCCGGGCTCTCCAGGTGCTACCGAAATCCGATTCATGCGTGGTTGGTACTATTACAAAGCTTGTTAAGTCTACTTTCTAACCCAAGTGGTTTGGACCCATAATAATTTGTACATCAAAAGCTATGCAATTTTACCCTCAGGTGGTTGGAAAAGAAAACGTTTTGGTAAAATCCTCACAACTCCCTCAATTCAATACACATCGGGGCATATGATATATCCATAAAGAGGGTTTTTAATGTACTAGAAGATGGTGTATACTAGGGTTTATTTTGATGAAGTTTTCTTTCGGATTTTCGAAAGAGAAAGAGCGTCGTTCAAGCTTCCAAGGATTTTTCGATTCGTTTCATCATCAGGGAGTTAAAGATGCCCGTGGATTTTTAAATTGGGGTGTCTAAACCGAGGAAAAGAGAGAGCGTGCATTGATCACCTTGGCAGCATACCAGGAGCAGCTATGAAGGAGCTATAATAAGAAGGTACAACCAAGGGAATTCAAGGTGGGAGACCTAGTACTAAGAAAGGTCCTAGCTAACACAAAGATGTCCTCTAACGGAAAGCTCGGGCCAAACTGGGAAGGCCCATACAAGAGAGTTGGGATTGCTGGCATTGGGTTTACTGTTTGGCCGACTTGGATGGAGATCCAGTTCCACGACCATGGAACGTGCAGAATTTGAGAAGGTTTTATCAGTAATTTGTTTTTTGTGATTACGAGTATAGTCACAAACTTGTTAAAATGAATACGAACACATTCATCCTCGTTCTTTTTTAGTAATTTAGTGGGGATTACGAATAAAATCTCTAACGGTAGCTATTTGGACACTGTTTTTCTTGTAATTTCAGTATCAATGAAATTTCTTTTCATACCCATGGTCGTGTTTAATACAAACCAAAATAGCAAATTTTGATTCTTATTGGGGAGCAGAGTGTGTATATACCTTAATCACTTTAAGCTGGATATGAAGAAATTCAGTAAACGAAAATTGCAAATATATCCCAAGTACGAAAACACTTGGGGTTGCAACGAAAATTGCAATATATCCTAAGTACGAAAACACTTGGAGTTGCAACGAAAATTGCAAGTATATCCTAATTATGAAAACACTTGGGGTTACAACATACATTGCAAAAGTATCCTAAGTATAAGACACTTAGGGTTGCAACGATTATGGCACAAATATCCTAAAGTACAAAGATACTTGGACTAAACACTTTTGTGAAAATACTTAGCAAGAAAAGCATGAACAAACTTGCAGCACAGCCAAAGCACTACTGCAAAGTACGAGAATATCCAAAAAAACATCAGAAGTATTAATACACCATAGACGGCCGAGCTAAGCCACGTAGGGCCGGGTAAAGAAGTTCAAAGATAAGGACATAGGCACTCAGGCCTCTTCACCGTGCTCTCCAGCAACAGTGGCAGAGTTGGGACTGGGGACTTCACCTTCAGGGTTTGCTTCAACAATGTTGCCATCACCTTCTTGATGGGTGGGGTCAACAACTGTATCAGCATTGGCAGTCTCAGGATGCTCCTGGAGGGGCTCGAGTTGAGCTTGTGCGTCAAGATGGGCTTGAGTATTGGGCTGATCCTATGCATCCAGTTGAGCTTGAGCAGCTAGAACAACTTGAGCAGCAGCTTCAGTCTCGCTCGGCAGCTCCATGTTAGACTAGTGCAGTGAGGATTTGTCCACTTCAAGCTTTGTGAGACACCTTTGCCAAGCAGTTCCCCAAATGGCATCCTTTACTGCAGACATTTGGTTCACATAGTCTTGGATGGCAACGTCCACACCCCTGTTGTACAACGCATCAGCTCGGATGTTGGCAGCCTCCAGTTGACGCCGAAGCTCTTCTATCTCCCTGTAGTTAGCCTCTCTCTCCTCCCTCAGCTTGTCATTCTCCATTTGAGCTTCACGCCAGTGAGACGCGTGATAGGCGTTCTCCTTCTTCAACCCCTTCTTTGTTTCCTTTGCCCGATCAAACCCCACAGATACCTTCTGCATAATCTGCCCGAGAATACGGAGAAAAAATACATACATTACAGGTGAATAAGGTAAAGGAGTAGCAAAATAAAGGGAACGAGGAGTACCCTAACGCTGGCCTGCATGGCGGTTTTCATCAGGGCATCATAGGTCTACTCTTTCTTTTTTTCAATGTCCGCAGGGAGCAGCGCGGCTTGTGCATTGGCATAGGCCACATCTGGAGAAGTAACCTTGTCTGATGTGGTGAGAGGCGTCCCGTTGGGTCGAGCAAGTACAGGATTCCAGGGATCAGGTGGCGCCGCGCCACGAGGAGGAGCTCGGCGACAGATAGAACCATCTGTCCTCTGCCGCTGAGGAGATGGTTGAAGCGGATCATCACCTCCGACCTCTAAGGCCCTTTTTTTCCTAAGACTCTGATCAGAGTCATTGGGAGGCGTGATTGTGGAAGAGGGGGAAGCAGTGGATGAAGGGGCAACAATTGAAGAACCACCAAAGCCCAATATGTCCAAAAGCCTGATCGGCCATGCAGTCATCTCTGTATTGTGAGGAGGAGATGGAGATTAACCATAAGAGGAGGAGGAGTCACTTACGTTGACGAGGGAAAAGTCTGAAGGACCAGCACGGCTCTGATCCTCTTCTTCTTCAACTCTCCCTGAGGTGCTCGGCTCCTGGTCTGCGTAAGTTATGATGGAGATGGTAGTGGGTATCTCTGGACGATGAGAAAACGTGACTTGATGTTGAAGGTCTTGAGGAGCTCTAGTGCGGGCAACCCTGCCTCTGGACAAATGCCTTCCTCTTCTGGCTTGTCTTTGCTCGGCTGGGGCAAAAGGAGCTATTAATTTGGCGGCTAGGGGCCAAGGGTGCCTTGTCTGGGGTTCACCTACTCTTCTAATTCCACCCCAATAGGAGGGGGTGTAGCCGAGCAAGGTGTGGGCAGCTCAGCCTAGGCCCACAAGCGTTGGCTCAAACTCGTCAAAGTATAAGGCCCAAGCAATTTCCTCACGATGGAGCCTGTCGTTGTTCAAGCGACCATCCTGATTTATATTGCTCGCTGCAAACGAAGAAAACAACACAAGAAAGAGCAACTGGTAAGACATGATTAAGAATATTTACACCAAAACCAAGGAACAAACAGAGGATTGAGTACTAACGTGGTCGGCCAACGGACGTTGGGCAGGCGAAACCAACAGTGTTCCCCTCTGCGTCTCTGGGTTCCCAATTGCCAGTGACTACGAGGTAGTCATCCCCTTCACCCTTCGAGGAGTTGGGTAGGTCGGTGATGAGCTTTTTCATCAGGGTTCCTAGCCTTGAAGTAATATGAGATGTCTGTTGTAGGGACTACTTTGTATAAAAAGTGTAAATCCCACCAGTCCAAATGAAGGTTGAGGAGCCTGTTCAGGGCAATTGTGCCCATGACCACCCTAACAAAATTGGGGCATAATTGTATAGGGTTTAATCTACACCTATTGCAGACCTCTCTAAAGAATGGGTGAAGAGGGAACCTAAGACCACCCTCTACTATGAAAATCAAGGGAATATGAATCTATCATGGGTCTGACCTTGTTCCCCTAAATCGTCACGTCTGTTCAATCGAAATTGAACGTCGTCGGGGATTTCGTACTTTTGATGAAATGATTGAATTCTCTCACCATTGCTGAGAAGGGCTCTGTGTCTACCCATTTAGAAACAGGTCAGGGTTTCACGATTGAAACCCAGAAGGAGGAAGACGATGATGGAGACGATGATGGAGACAATAAAGAAAAATGGGCACCAACTGGAAATGATGGTCTGAGGAAAAAAAATACTTACGTGAGAAGAAGAAGACGTAAGAATGAACTTTCCAATGTGACGGAGGAAGTTTTCCGATGTGAGCGAAGGAAGAACGGTGAAGAAACTGTGAGTAAACAAGCTCTGAAAATGGCATTAATGGTGGACGAGGTGTTTCTCTCTCTAGGCTCTTTCGTTTCTGATGAGGATAATGAGGGAGGGGAAGAGAGAGGGGTTTTAGGGGATTGGGGGGGATGAAAGTAATTATTACCTGGCCCAAAACCCCATAAAGAAAGGTGTGACGGACGAAAAACGTCACCCCAGATCGTCATTTGGGCTTATATCATGACCAACGGGTCACTTCGCATTTAATGCAAAAGCATTTTTTGCCCCCACGTGAAGGGGAGGCGTGCAGAAGAACATGTTAACGACCATTGAAGCTCTGCACACTACTGATGAATGACAGCAGTGGGCAGAGCTGGGGAGCAATTGGAGTGGGTAAAATTTAATTACCCCCAACAAGGGCAGAGCACGTGTCCTAATTATACACCACGGGATGGTGCATAGCTCGGCACCATATAGGGAGTCCTTAAGCCCTGCGCCGAGCAGGGTTGACCATGAATAGGGTCAAGGTAATAAGTTAAATTAATAAATCAGGATGTACTAAGCTCGGCGTAAGTCACATAGGGATACCCTTGACATGGCCGAGCTAGGTAGGCTACGGATATAGCTTGACAGCATTCTGGAATACATAGTTCAGCTCAAGAATAGCTCGGCGAGTTGGGCTGAGCTATGTACGAGTTATGCAGAACTTCGAGTAAGCACGACACCGCCTTAAGCAAGGCGGTGGGACGTTCCAAAACATACTAAGTCGGTTCCTTATGAGATAAGGAGCAATCCTGTAAAATAGAGGATTGATATGGGCATTCCTAATGTGATTAGGAATGTACTGCATTTGGGAAGAAGTCCTACATGGAAATACGCTTATTACAAGAAGAGATCTTGCACCACTGCACCTAATAGAAAGAGTCCTATTAGGAAAGGTTCCCCAATGTGATGAGGAAACAAGGGCACGAGATGCCCAAATCAATGAACATCCACACCTATAAATACAACAACATACCCATGAAGAAACGTACGCTGTGAAACCCATTCATACGCATTTTTCTTTGCTTACTTAGTAAATCCAAGTACTAACTTAAGCATCGGAGGGCCTTTGCCGATGAGGGGCAAAGGTACTCTAACCCTTGTCTGTCTTGCAGATCTAGGGTTCCGTTGAAGAAGCACGCAATCAAGACCCTACGTGGATTTATCCCCGTACAGACTCATCTCCCCCATCCATACATTTGCTACAACAGTTAACATTGGTATCTTCCACAACATTATCTTTATCGAAATCAACTTCATCATTAACATCACCTATATCTACATGATGGATGTCGAGAGCTTGTCGATTAATGGCCTTTAAGAAATTATTGACAACACCTTGCTCCGCTACCACTCTAACTGTGTAGGAATAGTCATTAAAAACCAAACTGATCTCCTAATTAATATTCTCGAAAACATTGGTAAGAATTTTCACCTTACCAACCGAGAAAGATGATCCAGAAGACGTTGAATCATCAATAGTAATAGCGTCACCCCAAGTTTTACCAATGTTGAAGAAAGTGTTAGCGTTCCACAGATGAAGAGGAATCCCATAACAACTCAGCCAACCCTCCCTCTTAATTTCCAACTTCAAATCAAGACTCCATTTTTTAACATCATCGAACCAATTCTTCAACCAACAAGGACGCGATTCTTCTAACATAGAACACATTTCCTCCAGAGAAGTAAAAGTAAGTAAGACCGAATTTCCCCCCATGTCTCTCAACTAAATATTAGGGAACCCATCTGCAATGAACCCTTCCCTTAAAGAATCCAAACTCCTCGGAGCAGGAAGCCATCCAATAGCGCTCCTATCTAACCATTTGTTTCCTTCAATAGAAACTTTGACAGAAGGTCTAATGGGCTTGCTCTGATTTCTCCCAGCGACCACATCAACAAAAGACAAACCAAGTCCAACTAAATTCTTACGCTCACAAGACAATGCACCATTTCCATTTGAAAGCACCTGTTCAACCTTACTTTGCATAGGCTTTTTCCAATGAACTCAAAACCAGCCCACTTAACAAAAAAATTTCTACTTACGATCCAAAAGCCATTGGCTTTTGTAATAGCCACCTCGGCCGATGAAGCACAATTATAGCGCACAAAACCTAATCTCCTTTTTGTAACTTTGTTGTGCTAAATTGGAATGTAAGCATCCATTACAACTCCGTATTGATTTAAAAACTTTCTGAACCAAAAAAGGCCAACGTCCTCAGGAAGATTGTCAACAAAAATAGTGAATAAACCAGAATCCTCACTATCCATTGAACTACATAAACACAAGCTCAATAAAGACAGCAAACCATGACACAACCAGCGGCAATGATAATGAGCTCACAACGAACAGAAGAAACAGAGCAGAGCAAAAGAAAACCCAGGTAAATTGGAGCTCCGGCAAGTTTGCCGGAAGGTGGCCGGAAAAATGTCGCCGGAAAAGGAACGGTTAGAAGTGGATGAAACCCTTCGGCCCAAGGATTCCAAAAATATAGGTGGTTAAGTTTGGAGCTGTTCCGTCGGTCGTAGATCTGAAAAAGAAAGTCGTGAACCCAAGAAAAAGGCGTTTCCAAACCTTGTCGAAATGGTTCGATCTGCCGGAGGGTGTTGGTCCGGATGAGGAGAGGGTGAGATAAGGGAGGTTTTGAAGAGGTCTGAGCGAGCGGTGGTGGTGGATTGGTGGAGTTAGGCCATGACACAACTAGACAGGAAGAAGAAACGCCTTTCTACTTCAGTAAACAATTGACCTTCATTTTTCATAAAGACAAACCTTTTTTATTTTAGCAAAAATAGGATCTGAAACTCATTGGCTATGAGGTTAGAAAATTGAAGAAAATTATTTACTATCGTCCAATTCATTCCGCATTTTTATTTTTCTTCCCTTTTTTTTTAATTTTTTTTTTTGTTTTTTTGTTGTTGTTAGTTTTGTAGGTGGTTTTGGCTGTCGGTTTTGAAGGTCGGTGGTTTTGTTTTGGTTGTTTTGTTTGCCGATTTTTGGTTTTGATTAATATATATCTATCGATCTCTTCACCCAAAAAAAACTTTTGCGTAATGCTTTGGAAACAAACACTTCCTAAAACATGTTGTTTTCTTTTTATACTAGATCTTCAGCAGCTTGCTGGAGTAGCTTATCTGCTTGCTTACCTAATTCATCTGCCAATCCTGTCATGTTTTAGAGAAATTTTGTCTTGCCTCTAGTAATATGGCTTTTGCATACCGCATTCAGATGATCGTAGAAACATTTTCTCTTCCTATCTTGAAATTGACTATGTTCTCTTATAATGCAAGAATACAATATTATTTTCAATTCCCTGGGGAAATCCATTCATTGGAAAAAAGTATCTCAAGTTTGTGGGGGCTCTCCAATCATAATTATCACTATCTCACTCATCTCTCTGTTGGGATTAATGCCCTCAGAACCAACTAATTTGTTATTTTTGGTTATTAATTAGAGTTTCACTTTATTGTTATAAAATGTTTTATTTCATACGTTGAATATAATTCATGAGATGAATATTATTGGTTCATGAGATGAATATAAAAGTCCTAAATTATATTGAATATGATTTATGTATGTGAATGTGATTTCCATACGGGAGATATAAATCATAATTGCTTGTAATTTAAATTATTCACAGTTGTTAATAGAAAGGACTATCGATTAGGTCACCTGCAACATGATTAACTTATATAAGATAGAATGATTCATCTCAATCATTAAAGTGAAAGACTTCAAGTTAATATGTTGGTGTATTCAATATACATTGAAGGACCACTATAAGAGTCACACTATTTTAACGACTATCAATATTAGTGTGAATTTTATTTGCTAATTGTAATTCACCCTTAATCCTAAGAAAGTTAATGAACTCAAGTTTCTATCCTATGTCACTTTGATTCACCAATGAGTGAGGTCTTGCTTGATCAACACCTCGGTGAGTTGGGTGATTTATGTTAGGACTGTGAGAATATTATTTTCAATATGGAATTCACTCTCTATTTTATTATAGGGTATAATGTCCCCTTGAGTTAGTTCACTGGATTAGTCTTTGGAATCTAGTACTAGTCATTTTAATGAAAAGTTCATTAGAATGTTTTTCTAGACTAAAAGTGAGTGAACTAGTATTCAATGGAATTAAAATATAATTAAGCTTTGGTTTGACAGTATTTTATTGAGACCAATTGCTGCTTATGGACATTGCATAGTGTTGGGGTTCGATATTATGGTATTAGCATTTAACGGATTATAATATATTAATTCTTGAGGCCTAGAGTTCAGCCATAATTATATAGTGGAATTAATTGTGGTTTAATTGGGCCACCACTCACAGAGATGAGAGAGCGTAAGCCCAATTTTAGCTAGTGCTCAAGAAGCCCATGGGTCCCAACCCTAGTCCTAATAATAGAGATAATATTCAATTTATTTTTAAGTTAAATTATTGGCCAAGTTATCCTCCTCTATATATTCGTCCCTTTCTCTCTTGGAAGAGATAGAACAAAAAGTGTAGACAACATTTCTCTAAAAAAAGTTGAGAGAGGAAATAGGGAGGAAAAATCTAGGGTTCCCACAAGCACTTTGGCTATTAATCTCTTGGGTTATAGTGAAATTATGCAAAGCACTACAAGTCCGAAGGGGGGGGGGGGGGGGGGGGGGGGGTGAATAGGACGACCACTTTAAAAATAAACCACTTCGATTTCAACAAATTTAATCATTCACCATGGCAAATCAAACAACTCAACAAGTTCGATATAGAGTAATTAAACTAATGAGAAAAAACACACGATATACGTGAAAACTACTTAGGGTCTAAACACCCTAAGCATAAAACCACGGTCTAGTCCTACTTATGCATTTCATAAATCAAAAGGTTTACAAGAATTAACAAGACTAGGAATTACCCAACAAGCCCCTTGTGACACCTAGCTCCAATTCTTGATGTAGTACCTCGTACTCCTCTTTGATTCCATGGACTCCACAAGCACACCCGTCTTGATCTCTGAGTCAACTCGGCACCGGTCCAACCGGCTCACGTAGAAACAAGGCAACACAACATGATGTATGAAAAAGATTTGATTTTTATGAAATTTTTTGAAAACTAAAATCAATCTAGAGTGGATTCATGGAGAGGAAGACTCTAGATTGAAGAAAGATGAGAAGAGCAAGCTCAAATCATCAAGAACATCAAGTTCACAAAAGAGAGAAGATATGGAGAAGAGATGGAACTTTCTCTCTCTAAAATGGGCTCATTTTCTCTCAAGTGGGTGTGTGAAAATGAAAAAAAAATGGTTGTTATAGTGCCCATTTTCGTGCTCCCCAAGACAGCCACTCAAAACATGACATGTGGCCACTTAAAGAATCTGCCAGACCCGTGTAGATGCGCGCAGACGCACCGTCAGGATTTAGACACTTGGCACAATCCCAACAGTCAATGCCATAACCCTGCAGACGCAATAAGTTCAAAGCTAAATCCTAATGCCAAAATCATGGGATAGTAAAACCCAAACAAGGTACTAATAAACCAACATTATGCACATTAAAACATGTTATTTTGGATGGCCTAAATGCAAAAACGATATGCATGGATATACCTCAACGGATTGAGCTTCGAAACACTTGTCTTGGCTTTGGCTTGATCATGAAGCTTGAGATTCTCGAATGGAGCATCTAAACTCAACCCTAAGCACTCTACCTCCCAAACCCCCAATAACAAAATTACAGACTCCGAAAGGCTTGACATAACCCGGAAAATGCCAACAAAACTAACACATAGGAACAATACCTGCACGATTAACACCCGTATTAGCGCCTTGCCCGGACGGGGGTGGTCCGGGAAGGTGCTCCGACGGTCTAGTAAGTTCCCGGTGATTGGATAGGAACGAAACAATGAGGTCTCTATTTTTAGGGGAAAAAGAACCAGACATTACCTGGTGGGGGAACTTCCTCTTTATAGGAGGAGAGAAGCTTTTCCTACGCGCTGTCCATCTTCCCCACGCGCCGTCCCATCCTGACTAAGCACATGGGCCTGTCATGATTACTTCGCCGCTTCGGCTGACGTCATTCCGCCCTGCACATTCAACAACTCTCGGGTACCCTCTGGTCCGTCACGTGGTCCGCCAGGCGCCTCGAGCGCAACGTCCTGACGCTACTCAACGCTGTCAAAGTCCCATCTGTCACCTGTCACGTCACCATCTTCCCTCTGACAAGATGGCCCCACGGGTCCTCGGCAAAGATCTCGCCCTTCGGCTAGCATTCATAGCTTTCGGGTCACCGCTTGTGCTGCGCCCCTTTCCTCTTGGCGAATGGCTATAAGACTAGCCGGTTACCCGCAGGCCTGGTAGGCATATCCGCGCGGTTGTTCTCCTTCGGCGGAAAGGCCCCTGGTGATTGGGGCTTCCAACCGAAGGGATCCCCGCCGAAGGCTCATCCATTCCGAGGGCCTCCAAACCCGAGTGTTTGCAACACCGCTAGGAGTTGAAGGGGATCAGGTTGACCGAGCCCCAGCTAACCCATACGGCCCCCGTGGGCCTCGGCTGTTACAATAGCCCCTCAGCTCTTCTGATTGCCCCTAACGGCAACGGTGGAGATGATCTACGCCGAAAGCCGAGGCGACAACGGGGTGAGGGGCCGGAGAACCCTGCCCTATCAGATGTCACATCAATCATGTCCGACCTGTAGGCTAGGGGGGTAGGTGTCTCCACGTGCCCTCAAGAAACGCGCCCCCTCTGAAGCAATGATGGCGTGCCTCAGTCGCCGCAGGGATTCTCTGCGCTGAGGGACAGTTGGCGCTAGTAGCGGAGGGGTCATTAATTGCTCTCCATTCCGTATGCCACGTGTCAACCCCTGGCTGGGCATCTGCGGGACGCGCCGTTTCCCGCCCAAAGCGACGCTTTGAAGCCCGTCGATTCGGATTCCCTGCGGTTATGGGAGCCCAAACGGTGCATCCTCCCAGGCCTTATATAACTCACGTCAGAGGGGGTGGGTGCACTTCTTCGCTCTCTCTAAAAAATCTCTCCTCCCTCGCTGCCCAATCCCTCCACCGTCCTCTGCCGTCTTCCGCCACTGCTACTCTCATCCTCTGTACCCAAGCGTTTCCGGCGCCGGTTTCTGCAAACGTTCAAGTAAAGAACTCCCCACATTCTTCTCGTCTTCTTTTTTGCTTCTTTTTCAATCATCTTCGTGCCAAAAATTCATCAAAACTTTGTTTTGTCAAGCCTCACCTTCCTAGATTTCGCGTTTTTAACTTTTAACGAAACCGGTGGGGGGGCGGGGCGGGGGGGGGGGGTGAACAGCAAGCGTGTGGAGAATCCAGGTGCCCAAACTGTTCATCTTCCCCCTGGTTGAATGTCTCCTTCCGAGCGGGGACCTTCAACCGAAGGGATACCCCTAGCCGAAAGGGTCTGGTCCGCCCCTGGTCCCTCGTACCACAGGCCTCCTTAGATGTTATCACCCACTAATAATCTCCACCCGTGCACTCTCTTTTAGGTTCTTCGGCATGGCGGAGTCTTCAAGTTCCAGAACGGAAACGGACTCCAACGGCGTAGTCCCGAGGGACGCCGAGCGCATCGCTGCCCTAGCCCACCGCATCCGTATAACTGCTCCCTCGGCTCAAGGAGAGTCGGGAACATTCTTGGTCCGCAGGCCATCTGACTCCAACGGCCTAGCCGAGAGGGATAATCACGGCAAAAACCCAGGGGAGCATGGGTCTAGTGCGACAGCGCCGGGGGTCGTCGAGACGAGCGAATCAAACCCGGCCGCGCGGGTCGCAAGTACCTCGGCGAACCCACCGAGCTCTTCTGCGACGGAGCGGAGAGCGCCGAGGAGGAGGGAGCCGACGGACCCAGATGTGATCCCCCCTTTGCCGCCAAGGACGCAGACCAGCCCTTATGCCCACTATGTTAGCGGAGCTCCCGGAGTATGGGATGAGTTCCGCCGCAAGTACCAAATCCCCGATGACGTCGTGGTAGAACCCTACACCGAGGGGCGGCTGACCTATTCCAACGACTTTATTATCTTGCCGCTAATTGCCATCACCGAGGGAGGGGTGCGCTTCCCCCTTCACCCCTTCCTCCGAATGTACCTGTCCCACTACGAGCTCGCGCCGTGCCAGGTCGCCATCAATTTCTTCCGGATCGTCAATTCGGTGATAGCGCTGGTCAGGGAGAACGGCTTGCAGCTATCGAGGCATGAGTTGTCCCTTATGTACAACCTGGGGCACAATTCATTGCACGGCCGTTATTTTTTCTCCACCCGGCCACGATTTGATCACGTAGTGACTCGGCTGACCGATACAGATAAATGGGTGGTCGAGCACGTGAAGGTGTCCGGAAACTTTGAATTCGGGCTTCCCGATCCATGGTTCGATTGGCTTTACTACGATTCGAACCCCCGCCGATTTCCCGTTCCTCGGTTTAGGGGGTCGCCGAGTAAGTTTAATTGCATTTTGATCTACTCGTGTCCTTGCGTTACTTTGCCTAATACTTGCTGTCCATTTTTGGGTTGTTTTGTAGGTGTCACCGGGCTCTCGAAGGGGTTAAGAGCAAGAGATAGCTGGGACAGACTCATAGCCCTTCTATCCTGCCAACAAAGGGACGCGCCGACGCTTCTTGGGTACGAGCCCATCTACAAGGGTTTCGCCGCACAGAAGAAGTCTGAGGGACATCGCAAAGGAAAGGGAGGAACGGGCTAGGCTTCTTTCGGCCGGCATCGACCCTGATAGGTTCGAGACCGCGTTGCAGGGGGTTCAGCCGGGGGCTCCCGGGACCCTCTCCGCGGATGAAGCCCGGGACCCGCAGCAACAGCAGCAGCAACAGGAACAGCAGCAGCAACAGCAGCAGGGGGAGGGGTCAGGCCAGCATTCCCCAATCCAAGCCGATCCAGGGTCCTCCCGCCGAAGGCCAGAGGTGGAAGAGCCATCGCCAAAGAGGCGACGCGGCGCGGGTGACGCCGATCAGGTCACCATCAGCGAGGGCGCGGAAGTTCCCGCCGAGGTGCACCCCTTTGCCCCTATCGTCCTCAAGCCGAGGGGAGGGATCCTTACTGCCGACGATAGCCTCGAGGAGGACCTCACGGTTGGCCGAACGGTTCTGGGGATGACCTGCCTGCCGAAGGACATGGCCACTCTTCCCTCCTCTCGCGCGGAGAGCAACACATTGTTCTACTTCCATATGGCTAAGGTAAGCTCTGTTTTTCACACGGCCAAGATTTACCCTTCAGCTTTCCTGACTGTATTTTATGTATTATTATTATATTTATCGCAGGCCGCACAAGCAGCTTGCCGGGTCTATGACGATCAGGTCGAGCTGCTGAACAGCCAAGCCGAATGGAGGAAGAGGTCGAAGGACAACGCCGATAAGGCCGAGGCCGCCGAGGGCAAGGCGCTTGTCGCGGAAGAGAGGGTTGCCGCGGCAGAGGGCAAGGTATCCGACCTCAAGAAGATGGTCGAGGAGGCCGAGCAAAGAGCCAACGAAGCTGAGATGAAGGCTGCCGCTGCGGAAGCCGAAAAAAAGAAGCTCACGGCTGAGATCGCCATTACTGAGGTGGCGAGGAAAAAAGCAGCCGACGAGCTCGAGCAGCTGAGGGCAGAACTTCCAAAGATAATATCTGTTGCCGAGACGAAGGGGGCAGAGGAGGTCGGCCAAGAGTACGCCGATGAGCTTGAGGAGATCAAGGCTGAAGTCGAGGTGAAGATTGCGAGGGAGACGCATCAGGTCTCCTTTGTCCTTGGTTACAATGTCGGTCTAGACGTTTTTGACCTCCCGGCTGACGATCCTCGCCGAAGTCCTCCCGCCGTTCCTCCACTGGTTCTCTCAGTCCGTTTGGCCGGGGTAGCCGAAAAGCTCGATTCTGCCCAACGCGAATCCCAAGCCGCCGCCGGTCGGCAAGACCCTCCAACCGAAGATCCCCCTGCCGCTTAACTCTATTTTTAATGCTTTTTTGGGACTGTAATTTCAACTCCGCACTATTCGCCGTATAGTTTCAAATTAATGTTTGTTTTGCATGTTTAATGTTTATTTAAAAATTGGTCATCCTGCCATCGTTTGATTGGGTCGTTTGATAGGGTCATTAAATAGTAAGCGCCAAATTCTACCGAGTGGAATGAGTGAATGCCCCTCCTTCGGCTGGGGATGGAAACGGAATAGCCCCCCGTTCCCTGCCGAAGGAAATGAATGAACTTTGCCGTACTACGTGGGTGGCCCCATGCCTAGAGCGTTTGGGATGTGGAGCAGTCCCACGCCGTGGCGTCCTGAGGGTGAAGCGAGAGACCCCGCACCATGGCGCTTGGAGGGCAGTTTCGAGTAATCCCACGTTTTAGAGCGTTGGTGGTTTGAGAGACCCCACGCCGAGGCGTTTTGAGGGCATTTTGAGAGGCCCCACGCCGAAGCGTTTTGAGGGCGTTTTGAGATACCCCACGCCGAAGCGTTTTGAGGGCGATTTGAGAGACCCCACGCCGAAGCGTTTTGAGGGCGTTTTGAGAGACCCCACGCCGAAGCGTTTTGAGGGCGTTTTGAGAGACCCCACGCCGAAGCGTTTTGAGGATAGTTTTATACGAGTGTTGGCAAAAAGGAGCTTATCATTAACATCGCGCAAGCCCCCGGTATTACAAAAGACTACCGTGGGCTTGGAGAAAATGCTAACCAAAAGATCCTAAGCGTAGTACTTCCGTAATTTGCTTGCATTCCAGGGATTGGAGATTGCAGTGCTGTCCATCTCCGAAAGCCTGTAGGCGCCGTGGCCCACCTTCGCGGTGACGCGGTAGGGACCCTCCCAATTGGGCATGAATTTTTTCTTCTGGTTCTTCTGGACCACCTCCCGAACGACCAAATCGTCAACGTTGAAAGGCTGCAGCCGTACGCGCTTGTCATATCCGCGCGCGACCTCCTGTTGATAGGACGCGTGTTTGATGTGGGCGGCGTCGCGGAGGGTATCAATCTCGTCCAACGACGCCGCAAGGTGTTCTTCATTTGTCTGAGGGTGGAACGCCTCAGTGCGGGATGTCGGGAGAGTCGCCGCTAGGGGGAGCACGGCTTCCACGCCGTAGGCCATCGAAAACGGTGTGCGACCGGTGCCTCGCCGTGGCGTAGTTCGGTAGCCCCACAAAACCTTGGGGAGCTCTTCCACCCATTTGCCACGTTTGTTAGCGAGGCGGCGTTTGATCCCAGCGGATATGGTCTTGTTGGTAGCCTTCGCTTGGCCGTTGCCCTAGGGGTAGGCAACCGTGGAGTGGTAAATCTTGATGCCGCGTTTGCGGCAAAGGGTTTTTATTCCCTCGGCAACGAATTGAGTGCCGTTGTCGGATATGATAGCATAGGGGACACCGAAGCGGGAGATGATGTTCTTCCAGAGGAACCGCTCGATGTCCTCCGACGAAATGGTAACGAGCGGTTCAGCCTCAACCCATTTCGTGAAGTAGTCGGTTGCAGTGACGAGGTGCCTGAAGCCCCCAGGCGCCGTGGGCAGGACTCCAACAAGGTCGAGCCCCCAGTGAGCGAAAGGCCAGGGGCAAGGTAGGCTGATGGAGCAGAGGGGAGTGTTTCTGGCAGGCCGCACAACGCCGGACGTAGGCTTCGGCGGATTTGCGCATTGTGGGCCACCAGTAACCCTGAGTGCGTGCTCGGTCTGCCAGTGAGCGACCGCCGGAATGCGTGCCGCAGCTGCCCTCGTGAAACTCGCGGAGGACGGTATGGATCTCGTTATCATGAACCACACGGAAATCCGGTCCACCGTAGGAGCGCCTATAAAGCTGCCCGGCCTCGTTGAGGAAATAAGACGCCGATAGGCAACGTACACGGTGGGCCTCCTTTTTGTCGGTGGGGAGCCGCTCATCGCGGAGATAAGCGATCAGGGGGTCCACCCACGTGGGACCGCGAGACTCGACACACAGCACGCTTGGAAGGACCTCGAAGCTCGGCGAGTCAATTTCGCCGAGGTGGATCGTCCTATTGCCGGAGAGGTCGGCGCAGACGGAGCCCAGACCAGCGAGGGCATCGGCATGGGCGTTGTGCTCTCTGCCAATCTGCTCAAACGCGACATATTTGAAGTCCGTTTGCAGTGTAATCACCTGGGCGACATATTGATTCATCCGAGCGTTCCGTGCTTCATAATCACCGATTAGTTGGTTGATTACGAGTTGGGAGTCGCTATATACCTGAACTTCCTCGGCGCCCATATGCTTGGCCAGCCGTAGGCCGGCGATCAGAGCTTCGTACTCGGCCTCGTTATTGGAAGCCGGGAAACCAATGCTCAGGGCGCTCTCGTGCAGTGTTCCGTTCGGCGAAACCAGGACGATGCCGGCCCCCGCGCCCCGGCTGTTGGAAGCGCCGTCAACGTGAAGACGCCAAGCGTCGCCGGTGAATATTTGTGCCGACCGTGGGGGGATGGCCCGCTTGGCGATGAAGTTGGCATGGGCCGGGGAGCTCGTCTTCAGGTTGGGTTGGGGTCGGGGGCATTCGTCTGTCGCTTTTCCCTCGTTTGTGGCTTCGGCTTCGGCAATCAAGCCAGGAGTTAGCTTGCTATGAAATCAGCCAGGGCTTGGCCCTTAATTGCCGTCCGGGGCTGGTACCGAATGTCAAAGTTGGCCAACTCCAAGGACCACTTGAACACCCTATCGGACAAGTCGGCCCTCCAAAGAATTGCCTTCAATGGGAATTCCGTGATTACGACGATGGTGTGGGTTTGGAAGTAAGGGGCAAGCTTCCTCTTAGCCGTCATGAGTGCCAGAGCAAGCTTTTCAATTGGTAGGTATCTCATTTCGGCAGGCAGCAAGGTCTTGCTGGAGTAATAGACCGGTTGCTGCTCGGATCCCTCTTGCCTGACCAACGCCGAACTTACTACGTGGGCCGAGACGGCAAGGTACAGGTAGAGATCTTCATCGCCCACCGGCGTGACGAGGAGGGGGGCTCGTGTCATGTATTCCTTTAGCTTGGCGAGTGCCCTGTCGCACTCTCCGGTCCACCGAAACGCTCTTTTGCTCGTTTTGATGGACTCGAAGAACGGCCGACAGACGTCCGAGGACCTGCTAATGAAGCGATTCAGCGCGGCGGCCATGCCGGTCAGACGCTGCACTTCCTTCAAGGTGGTAGGAGCTCGGAGTGCTTGAATTGCTGTTATCTGATTTGGATCGGCCTCAATGCCTCACTGAGTGACGAGGTATCCGAGGAACTTCCCCGACCCCACCCCGAAGGCGCACTTCTCAGCGTTCAACCTCAATCGGTGCCCCTTTAGGATATCGAAGACTTCGGTCAGATGCCCAATATGGTCGGCCGCGCGTTTGCTTTTGATCACCATATCATCAATGTAGGCTTCCATGGTGTCACCAAGCTGATCCTTGAACATCTTGGTTACCATGCGCTGGTAGGTTGCCCCTGCGTTCTTCAGACCGAAGGGCATCACCTGGTAGCAAAAGGTCCCCCGTGGTGAGATGAAAGCGGTCTTCTCCCGGTCCATGACGTCCATGGCAATCTGGTGATAACCTCGGTATGCATCCATGAAACTCAGCCTCGCGTGCCCGGCCGTGGCGTCGACCAGCTGGTCTATCCGAGGGAGGGGGAAACAATCCTTCGGGCAGGCGTCGTTGAGGTTGGTATAGTCGACGCACACACGCCACTTACCGTTCTTTTTCTTCACCACCACCGTGTTGGCCAACCAGGTGGGGTACTGGACTTCACAAATCGCCTCGCCTTCTATCAGCCGATCGATTTCTTCCATTACGGCATCGGCGTGCTGGGCCGAGGACCTCCTAGGCCGTTGGACCACCGGTTTCCTAGCCGGGTCAACATTTAGGGAATGCGTGATGAAGTCTGGCGAGACGCCCGGCATTTCATAAGGGGTCCACGCAAACACCTCTATGTTGTCCTTGAGGAATTGCACCATTTCACACTTCTCGGCTTCGGGCAGCGACGACCCCACCATGAAGTACTTGGTCCCGCCTTCGCCGATCGGGACCTTGATCAGGCCCTCCACTGCCTTCT
Source organism: Vaccinium vitis-idaea (assembly GCA_963854785.1). NCBI lineage: Eukaryota > Viridiplantae > Streptophyta > Magnoliopsida > Ericales > Ericaceae > Vaccinium > Vaccinium vitis-idaea. The sequence continues at coordinate 36,665,460 of OY978215.1, read as the reverse complement.
CTTCAGCCTTTATCCCCACGTCCTCAAGCACCGGGGCGTCTCCTTTCTCTACCCATTGGACCTGCCGAACCTTTCCCTTCTTGTTGGCCTTCGGCGACACGGCGTTGACGAAACACCTCTTCGAAACCAACTGGTCCCCGATTACCGTTTCTTGCCGTCCCGAAGCGCCGATGAAACGGACCCGCTGGTGCAGTGTTGACGCGACGGCCCCATACCGTGGAGCCACCCCCTACCCAAGATACCGTTATACGGGCTCGGGAAACTGACGATGGTGAAATCCACGTTCATGATGACGGATCCGGTGCGGACCGGTAGGATGATGCTGCCGAGAGGCCAGACGGGCGCCCCGGCGAACCCCACAAGAGGGAACTCGGGTGGAATGATGTCGTCCTTGTTGAGGCCCAGGGCTTTGAAGGTAGTGTAATACAAGATGTCCGCTGAGCTCCCTTAATCGATGAGCACCCGTTTTACGGGCCTCTCTCCCACCATCACCTCGATTACTAGGGCGTCGTCGTGGGGGAGCTGGACGCCCTCCAGATCCCTCTCGGTGAATGAGATTGCCCACGGGTTTGATGATTCCTCGAACTTTCGCTTCGGCGCTTGCCCTACCGTCATCACCCGTCCTGGGGCTGATGCACGGTTAAGCTCGCTGCGAAGCTGGTCGACTCGGCGTTGATTAGCCGAACCGTGAATTACGACAGCCGCGCCGCCCGCGGGCTTGGGTGGTTGCGTCGCGTTTCGCTGTACGACCGGAGTTTTGGTCCGGTCGATCCATTCCTCCATCCTTCCCTCGGCCACCAACCGCTCTAAGTGCTCCTTGAACGGCTGACAAGACGTCGTGTAATGCCCTTGCTCGTCGTGGTAGGAGCACCTTACGTAGTGCCTCGGCTCCCGGCCATCAGTCGTCCCCGTTTTGCCTTCTGGGTACTCGAACCACTTTTTCCGAGCCAGAGGCCCCAGGAGTCTATAGATAGGTTCCTTGAACACCGTCGTTTCGGCAACGAAGTCCCTGTCGTTCGGTCGTGGCCTCTCCCAGTTTCCTTGGTCACTTCCTCGGCCGCTTCCACTTCGGATGTCCCTGTTGACTCTCGCCGAGGCACTCCTATCGCCTCCGTTCTCCCCATCCCTGCCATCATTTTCTCTGACCTCCTTTTTTATGACATTGACCTGCTTTTTTGACTCCTTCGGCGCCTTGGGGGGATCGTTGACCGCGCGGCTGGCGATGAACTCCTCAAGCTTGCGGTACTTGTCTACCATGAACATTAATTCGGTCATGTTCTTCGGCGGACGCAGTAGTAGGTCTTTAAAGAGCTCGGAGTGCTCATCGAGTCCATGTTTGAAGGACGACGCGGCGAGCTTCTGGTAACAGTCTTCGATCGCATTGTAGATCTCCCAGTATCGGCTGACATACGCCTTCAGGGTCTCTCCCGGTGCGCGTCTGAGGTTGAACAGAGCGTCGACCGTCTTAGGCTGCACGTTGTTGGTGACAAACCGAGACGTGAACGCCCTCTCCAGGTCGTCGAAACACCCGATGGCCCCCGGGGCCAGCTGTCCATACCAGGTTAATGCGGCGCCGGACAGGCTCATGGAGAAAGTCTTGCACATGATGGCGTCACTATAACCGAAGAGCCCCACCGTTTGTCTGTATTGCTGGACATGCATGAAGGCGTCAGAGCTGGACTCGTATTTGGGAAATTTCGGGATCTTGAAATTGCTCGGAGGAGGCACCTCGTTGATTTCAGCCGTGAAGGGCGACTGTCGGGCCCTATTAAGCCTAGTTTCCGCCTCGTTCTGGGATAACTGACCGACACCAGCCGTGCGGTTGTTGTTGCACGTCCTCTTCCCATCGCTCGCCGTACCCCGGCGCAGATCGTGGTCATCGACTTGGACCTGGCTCCGCTCAGAGTTTCGCTTCCTCTGCGGGCTGCCCTTGAGGGACCGCTGCCGCGGGGGAGATGCCCCCGGCGAAGGGTCTGCCCTGAAGATCTTTGACTCCCCAGTACGCTCATTGATGGCCACAATGCCGTTCCGGGTGACCTCATACCGAACGTCCGGATCTAGTCCCGTTCTACTGGCCGCGCGGTTCTCCCGCCCTGGGTGACACCCTTCGCAGTTTTGTTCGGGTTGGCGTGCTCCCTCGTGATGTGCTGACCTGGTAGTGTGGTGAGCGCGATCCGACACCCCGGCGGCACGTTTGTCGGCCCTTTTCTCCATCGAGCACTCCGGACCAGGGTGATCCCTGTTACTGTGCGTTCGGTCGCGACGCTCACCTCCGCGGTCATCAATAATGACCCCCTTTCCGTGCCTACGCCGCCGCTCTTGGTCCCCGGATTCCTGGTGGTCCCTTCGGCGATCGGCCGACCTTGCACTTGATTCCACCGCGCTATCCTCGGGAACGTCTATTGGCCGAGAGCGATCGTCCCTCATCCGAGTGTCCCGTGTTTGTCGATCTCCCTGCGCCCGCCCGTGCTTGTCTATTCTGAATGCATTATTTCCGAGGCGAGTGAAGACCGTCTCCCTCCCCGACTGCACCGTGGTTCCGACGGGGGCCTGATGCCTCCTCTTTTTCGTCCGGCCGGAGTCTGCCGGACGTTCCTGATTCTTCTTCAGGGCCTCCACCTCGGCCATCAGCAAAGCCACTTGGGCCCCCAGCGGCAGAGGAGGAGGAGGGGGAAGCGGGGTCCCCTGCCTGGTGGGGGTTTCCAATTCGTTCGGCGTTGTAACCGTGCCATCCAAGTTGAACAGCACGCTGTGAGCTCCGGCGGCACTAGTGCCGGCCGCGTTGGGGTCTACCATTGTGACCCCTCCCCGGCCAATCACGGGGGTGAGTTGTAGCCCCAAGTCCTATCGCACCTCGTACCTCCGACGGTCGGCCGAGCTTCGCCACTGACCGCGTCCATCAAAGGCGTCGAGACCTAGAGTGAGGTCTTGTGTAGGTCCTGACATCCAGAGGTTGGGAGAAGGCTAACCACCAAGGAGAGAGTCTGGGAAAGCAAATAGAAAAGCGTCCCCAGCGGAGTCGCCAATTGTGGGGTTTGCTTCTCCGACGTACCTGTTTGAACCTTGAGGAATGAGCAAGAATGGGCGATGAAGGGGGCAGAAGAACACAGGTATGGAAGATCCGACTGGGAACAGTACCTGCACGATTAACACCCGTATTAGCGCCTTGCCCGGACGGGGGTGGTCCGGGAAGGTGCTCCGACGGTCTAGTAAGTTCCCGGTGATTGGATAGGAACGAAACAATGAGGTCTCTATTTTTAGGGGAAAAAGAACCAGATATTACCTGGTGGGGGAACTTCCTCTTTATAGGAGGAGAGAAGCTTCTCCTACGCGCTGTCCATCTTCCCCACGCACCGTCCCATCCTGACTAAGCACATGGGCCTGTCATGATTACTTCGCCGCTTCGGCTGACGTCATTCCGCCCTGCACATTCAACAACTCTCGGGTACCCTCTGGTCCGTCACGTGGTCCGCCAGGCGCCTCGAGCGCAACGTCCTGACGCTACTCAACGCTGTCAAAGTCCCATCTGTCACCTGTCACGTCACCATCTTCCCTCTGACAGGATGGCCCCACGGGTCCTCGGCAAAGATCTCGCCCTTCGGCTAGCATTCATAGCTTTCGGGTCACCGCTTGCGCTGCGCCCCTTTCCTCTCGGCGAACGGCTATAAGACTAGCCGGTTACCCGCAGGCCTGGTAGGCGTATCCGCGCAGTTGTTCTCCTTCGGCGGAAAGGCCCCTGGCGATCGGGGCTTCCAACCGAAGGGATCCCCGCCGAAGGCTCATCCATTCTGAGGGCCTCCAAACCCGAGTGTTTGCAACACCGCTAGGAGTTGAAGGGGATCAGGTTGACCGAGCCCCAGCTAACCCATACGGCCCCCGTGGGCCTCGGCTGCTACAGGATTTATGTTCTTTTAGTCAATGATGTTTACTATAGCTTTCTGGAAATCAACTTCGATAACTTCTGGCATTTGTGTAATTTTAGATATGGGTTTACCTCTTATTGGGAAAAAGTCGTAAGTGGTTGAAAAGTTGGCTTGATCAGTAAGGAAAATAAGAGTTTACAAGTAACTAGTCAATCACTTAAATTTCTTATTTTTAAGTTCTTGACTTTACATGCAAGGGCTATGACGTTTTGGATTGACATATGAAACTTGGGCTTTACAGTGAGCCACGACCCATGTAATATGTGCCGGATTGGACACTTTGTACATGTTAGTGTGATCCAAAACGAATAGATAACAAGTTTTTTGTTTGTCTGCTACTCGTAAACCCACACACTATGAGGGTCGTTTCCCGGCCATGGGTTAGTAATCCATAAAAGTGTATGTTTCAGGGGCTCAAGAAGTTGTGAGGATTGGCTCACAAATGAATGAACCAAATGTGCATTCCAAGAAGCCTGCAAATTTCAGAACAGCAGCAATTCATTGCATTCAAGGAGGTCCTTGAAATGGTAACCTTATCGGGCCGTTGGAGCTTGGAGGCTCCTCTCCTTTGTTTGGCTATATATATGCTAGTGTAGTTCGATGTATGTAGAGGCGAATTACAGATTGTGTGTGAGGGTGAGAGAAAACCAGTGTGAGTTGAGTTTGAGCTCCGGTTAGGGAGGCTCCTCTCCGGTGAGAGTTTTTGTAAATTATTTTTGTGTCATTTCAATAATAGTGGAAATTTTCTCTCAAATTCTCTGTGCTTGTGTGTGGGTGTTTGCAGGGGCGGAGGCATGTGGATAAAATAGTGGTCAATTGACCACTCTGAACCTCATTTTTTCATAGGAATATTACTAATACACATCCAAAAATTGCTAATTGACCACTCTTTCTTGTTTTTTTGTTTTTTGTTTTGCCCCACCCTATATTGTTTATTTGCTATATAAAGTAAAAAAAAGGGGTGGCAAATAGAAGGAAATTGATATTGACACTCCCTAAATTGTTAATGGCACTACAAAAGGCGAGTGTCAATATCAAGTCTATGTATCATTTAACATAGGGATTGATATTGACACTCCCATTTTGGAGTGCCATTAACAATTTGAGGAGTGCCAATATCAGTTCCCCAAATAGAATCTTCCTTTTAGAATCCAGTCCTTCGGCTTCACTTATTTAGCAACCAAATTCTAGCTCTTTCCATGCATCATTTCAAAGCATGAAAAATCGTCAGGGTCAATTGTAAATCGAAGCTACATTTAGTTATTAATATATGTCTACTTTTTGTTTAACTTGTTAATCTAATTGTTTCTTTCTAGCAAGTCGGAAAAGTGACTCGCACATATTTCAAATTTTGACCCCACATCTCTAAAATCCTGGCTCTGCCCCTGGGTGTTTGGATCTCAGTCCGGGTTGCACATAACAAGTGGTATCAGAGCTCCAGGGAGCCTAGGAAAATAACACACACGTACGAACCTCCATTGTTGAAGCTCTTTTATTTATGGTCAAAATTGTAAAGCCATCCGTAGTGGTGGAGTTAAATTTGTGTTGTTATATGACACAAAAGTGTAAAAAGTGGGTCTCATTTATGTGTTGTTATGACAAAATGTGTTGTTAAGTTAAAAAGTGTTGTAGTGGTGTCGTTAAAATGTTGTTAAAGTGTAAAAAATACTACATTTTTCTCTTTCCCTTTTCCCCCCGTGTCAGCCCACCCACTCCCTTCTCTCTCTCTCTCTCTCTCTCTCTCTCTCTCTCTCTCTCTCTTCCTGTGCTGAGGTGTCAACCCACCCACTCCCTTCTTTCTCTCTCTCTCTCTCTCTCTTCTTGCGCTGACTCACTCTCCGAAAGTTTCACACTTTTTCAACTAGGCCCCCACTTGACTCACACTACTGCTGGTGTGACAGTTAATACCTGGTGTAACTATTTTTAACCTCTGACACAAGTTAACTACACCTTAGCTACACCACTGTGTACCGAAAACAAAATTTTTTGTTGCTAACTGTTAGTTTCTTACACTAATCTGCCCTTTAACTCCACCACTACGGATGGCCTAAGTGCTCGAAAATCGATTTTGAGCACGGGTTATTGTTCACCTTGACCAGACAATTCTAGTGGCGAAGGTCCGCCGTCATTACGGAGTCAGATAAGATCTCATGCGCCGAAGAAGTGCAGCACGTGGAACCCAAATGCAACGCATCTGACACGCTGCATGCGCCACTGGAGGTTGAAGGAGCATGGGTTGATGCGCGCGTGAGATACACTCACGCCACAGCACCACCAGGTCATTGCCAGCTCGATGCTAGGTCAGTAGTGGAGTCCAGTCAGTGACAACGTGGAGTCCAGTCAGCATCTCTGACTCACGCCAAGAGGTATCAAACGAGACAGGAGCTTCTCGGATGGTTTGTGAGGTTTCGGCCGGTTCAGCCCGGGTTCAGGGTTGTTTGATACGGATTAGAAGGTTTTCAATGGGTCAGATTGACCCGATTCAGGCCGGTTTCGGTGGTATTTCAGCCTGTTCAGACTGGTTCTGGATTGTTCCTAACATTTTGGATTTAACCGTGGGGTCTGTTTTCTTAGATTTGGCTCGGAAGTTGCTGGTGTGCAAGGTTTATAGCCCCGGGAGGCTATATTTTGGAGTTTCGGGTCAAGAGGGAGCATCAAGGTTCATCCTAACCTTGATTTCTTGCTATGAGGTGGTTCAAGCAAGATGTCGGACGTTATTATGACTAGCATGATCTTATTGACGGCGGCCAACTACGTGATTTGGAAGCTGAGGATGGAGGATATGTTATTTTGCAAGGATTTGTACGACCCCTTGGAGATCAACATGGGTATTTTAGTTAAGAGATTATGCTTTGTAGGCTTATTTGCACACTGCCAGATTATGGTGATGTTTGTGTAACTTGAAATGTTTGTAGCCAATCTGTTAAAGATGTGATATTGGTTTGCTTCACTGGAGAGAAATGTTAATAGATTTCGGACAGTGGAACCTGTTAAAGATATGATATTGGTTTGCTGTTCAGAGCTCGACAATATAATATTTGTCCTCGTCTAGAACGAGTTCAGTAATTTGGAGCTTATTTGATGACTTCATCTTTTGGTTTGTTTACCGACCTTGCGTGAGACTTGTCTATGATTTCCAAGACCAGCGTATGCTATAAACCTTTTGGTTTGATTTGAAGTGGGTAGTGCTTGAAAAAAACTGTATATCACGGGGCCAAAGTACGAAATTTTTCCCCCAGACACTTTTACGAAATAAGTATATAGAGTAGTTGCTACTGGACAGTAAATAACGAGTGACATATCAAAAAAATCAAAACAAGCTTTTATCAAGGCCCTGGGGTTAACACAGTCACCTGAAGATAAAGCTTTTGTCTTGCCCTAACACGTTCAAAAAATAGTTCAAAGCTTGTTTTGAAAATTTCAAAGCCTGAAAAAGTAACTTCAATTAGTACACAATTAGTACATAACAAGTGACCGAATCACTAGTAAGAAGACAATGACTAGTAGTGCAGCCGCTGATGATAACCAGATTCCCATGATTCCCATGTTCGAACCGAATACCAAATCGAATAAAAACCCTAAAATGTGTTTGTTCGAACAAAAAACCCTTTGTTTCGAACAGAGAGAAGGACCCTCTTCGACAAATTCAACACACACACACAGATAACTTTCGAATTAAATTGCAAATCGACAAAAAAAACCTAGTTCGTCTACATACATCGAAACCTTCGATCTGTTCGAACCCAAAAACGAGATAGAGAGACAGATTCGAACCAGAAACGAGAGATTTCAAGCCAAAACATGGACCTTTGTTCGATTTCAAACCAGAAAAGGGGTTTCGAAACCCTAGTTTGAAACCCTAGATCTGTTCCAACCAGAAAAACGAGAGAGAGACAAATTCGAACCTAGGAAAGTTGATTTCTTCGTCTTCGACCTCGATTTCTTCTTCTTCTTCACGATCTCTCTCTCTCTCTCTCTCTCTCTCTCTCTCTCTCTCTCTCTCTCTCTCTCTCTCTCTTCGCCAGTTGAATCGCCTCACTGCTCTCTCTCTCTCTCTCTCTCTTCGTTCAGTGGGTTGAAAGCGTGTAAGAGAAGAATGACCCGTATTGTGAGTTTAGACGACCCGCGAGCACATTTTATCCGGACCCGTGCCTTTCAACCCGCGTGTTCCTCCCCTTTCATCAGAGCCGTTGGATCGCATCCAACGGCTGAAAATGAAAGTCCGGATATAGCTTAAGTCCGGGTGTCCTGATAGGAACCGGATTGTATATCTATATATATATATATATTTTTTTTTTTTTTCACCAAAAGAAATTGATATTTTTTTTTTCAAAATCTTTATTAGATAAAAGGCAATATATATGTGTGGTATACATTTTTTTTTTCATGTTTGAATATTCATTCAAAATTTATTAATCATATAAAATATTTTAAAAGATTTTTTTTTTTGTCCAAACTCTATTTATCAAAAATACATAGAAATAAATTATTGAACTTTTTTTTTTTTGTTGCCTCGTGCCATGCCTTTTTTACTGTCGTGCCATGTCCGTGCCGTGCCATGCCCGTCCTACTTCCGTACCGTGTCGTGCCAGGCCAACTTCCGTGCTCGTGCCCGTGCCCGTGCCGTGCCGTGCTAAAATAAAGTCGTGTCGTGCCGTGCCTCGTGCCCCGTTGACTTCGTGTCGTGCCCGTGTCGTGCTCATAGAAGACCGTGTCGTGCCGTGCCACGTGCCGCCTTAGACCGTGTCGTGCCCGTGCCGTGCGCCCTCAATTCCGTGCATGTGTCGTGCCACGTGCCAAGTTATACCGTGCCTCTCCGTGCCGTGCCAGGATTTTACCGTGCCTTTGGCGTGCCGTGCCGCCTCCGAACGTGCCGTGACCGTGACGGCCCGGCCCGTTTGACACCTCTACTTCAGGGCACCCCTGTAGAACAACATGTGGACCTCAAATGTGTTTTCAACGGTCTAGATTATCTTACAGGTAAAATTGGTATCTTTACAGAAAGATCTTACAGGTATAATTGGTATCTTCACAGAAAGATAATGCATAAAATCTGAACCGTTAAAAACACATCCGACAGTCCACATGCCACCCTGCTAGGCCGCCTACAGGGGCGCCCTGTAGCACCCCATTTCCATTACACTTAAACCAATGTAATATGTGCCTCTACCGATGTAAGTTTCTCTCAGAAGCCAACTCACAAACGATGCACACAGTATGGAGTACAAACAATTATGTAACCAACAAGGAATTGATAATACTACAAGAAATCAGGGTTTTTGCGAGGAAATAAATTCCTCGCTAAATGCCAAATTTTGCTCGCAAAAAGTTTTTTGCGAGGAAATTTCATTCGTCGCCAAGTCCTCGCAAATGGGTAGTCTCCAAATGTTTTTTGCGTCCAAAATTTTGTTTCCTCACTAAAAAGATTTTTTTTTGCAGGGAAATTTAACTTGTCGCTAATGAGTGAACCCTTTTGCGAGGAAATTCATTTGCGAGGAATTTCATGTGTTTGGTTATTTGGAATTTTCCTTGCAGAATGGTGAACCCTCTTGCGAGGAAATTCATATGTTTGGCGATTCAGTATTTTCCTCGCAAAATGGTGAACCCTTTTGTGAGGAAATTCATTTGCGAGGAAATTCATATGTTTGGCGATTCAATATTTTCCTCGCAAAATGGTGGGCTAGATAGCAACAACTCAAATTTCCTCGCAAAATGGTACACTTAGTAGCAACCAACCATATTCCCTTGCAAAAATTGACTTTTTGGCGAGGAAACAAAATTTTGTCGCAAAACAAGAAATATATTTTGCTAGGAAATTATCCTACGCAAACTAACAAAGAGTTTTCTTTTCGCAAGGAACCTCATAAAATACTCTTTTAGCGATAAAATAAACCCTTGCTAACTGTTCTCTTTTTTATTTTTGCCATGATCTGCCATATATAGTTCAAATAGCACAATTCATCATACTAAAAAACAATAACAGGGAATATTAAACCATTTCACAAATGCCAAAACGTGGTATTTTAATCCCGAGATCATAATGCCATGTATCAAGAATCTATACAAAAACCACAATGAATGAGTAAATTATGTACTACTATTAAGTACCAAAGGAAAATGCATCATTCCAATATTGTTCTTCCTCCATGTAGAAGTCCCAAAAAAAATGGAAGGCAAATAGCAGCTAGCCCTTTGTCGTTCCACGACCTCCTCGTCCTCGACCTCTAGTAGACATCTTTGCATAACTATAAGACAAAAAAAAAGGAGAAAGAATAGACCAACCATTAAACATGATATAGAGACTGGCAATGCCATAACTTCCATAACATGTACAAAGCCGGTTCAAAATTAAAAAAAAAACAAGTACAAAGAAACAGGCTACAAGTAGACAAGTTCAGAGTATTGAAAATGTAAAAGAAACATGTTCATTCAAGACAATTCAATGCAATGTACTCACTATCAAACCTATGTATGTGAACCAAACAAAATGCAAAGGGAACTAATCATGAACAGATTAAATATGCTGCCCTGTAAAGCAGAGAGCTCTTTAAGTGACCAACTTATACGCAACCCTCAGTTGGATAAATGTTTGTCTGGTATGGCATGTTAAGTCCTTTAGTCCATTTGCAGCACTTATGAACAACACGTTTCTAATCCAACTACTTGTCCTCCAAAAAAAGGACACATGAGATAGATAAAATCAGAATTCACCAATAATGCCAAAAGATGCATTTTCTAGATGTGCCTCAACGTTCATATAAAAAGCAACAAAGTAACTAATTCAGACGCGGATAAAGTATATACAAAAGTTTATCATAAGCAACAGACTAACTTCCGTGTGAAACACTTTAATAACACGCAACCATAGAACTAAGATGCAGACCTAAGTTACCTTCAAACAAACTGTTAAAATGATGCTGCGGAAACACTTAACATTGCACCGTTCCCCATATTTCTAAGTTTCTCAAGTACATACAGAAGGAATATTTCAAAGTTTAAAGCTAGGGAAACTAATCTACTCCAAATAGCATAACTCCATGCTTTCCACATCTTTCTTTTTTGTCATGGTACTGTAGACTTACCAACACATAATTTCAAACAAAAATACCTAACTAGGTAGTCACAAATTCCTTTAAAATTAAGCTAAGAGTCGCTGTATGTAGGCACGAAATTGAAATATGCTTATATGCTGCCTTGTTTTAGGAAAAACTCCAACATCTGCTTTTCTATTCCAACTTCCAAGCATAAATCCTTAACACCCCTAAAAAAATGACTTACATATTCTCAGGGAAAAAAAGAAAATCAATCTCCTGATATGATGAGGTAAAGGACTTACCTTGACGTAGTAAGCCTTCTTGATCTCAGCTGCAGATGCATTCACACTGACACCCAATATGTCATAGTACTCACTGTCCTTCACCATAGCTTTGAACCCAACTGGTGCAGGTAGCAAAACCAAACTTTAAGCATGTCCTCTTCAAAGTCATTTTCATAATATTCCATCTGTGACATTCCAGTTTCAACATTTATATCCAGTACATTCTTCAATAAACCTCTGTCAATTTGGCCTGAAACTCGAGTAAAAATCACCATTTATGATTAGAATTGCACACTATTACCTTAAAAAGTACTTCACTAAATACTTAACCACTCCAGTATCAAATCTGCAAATCAAATATGAAATGAATGTTGCAAGACAGAAACTAGTGACAAACCAGGTCACGGAAGCAAGTCAGTCCAACTTCAAAGAGAGCAGGAAGTGATCTTCTTGCGATAAAGTAGCGATCAAGATAATGGAAGAAGCGTGAAAGCTACCTGACCATAATTTTGTGGTTTGCCCATCTTTTAACAAGCTCCCTGAGCAAAAATTCATCATGCTTCTCTCTTAAAGATGGCAACACCTAATAGGGAAGTTAATTGCAGCTCAGTATTAGTATTATAAAGAAACAAAAAAGATACAAGAAAATATTATCCACAAGCTTCCATTTTTTACCTCACATGTTCTAGGTAAGGATGACTGGATAAAATCAATATCCTCTGCTGTAAATTTAAAATTAGCAATGAGCCTTATGCACTCTTCAAGACCAGCAAAAATTGTGTATTCACCACCAAAGGGGTTCTTCCGGAAATATAAATCAAACCTGAAACATATTAAAAAGCATGGATGCGATGGGCTTATCAGAAATATCCAAAGCATATCACACTTAAAAACTGCTACACGGTGTAAGAAGAACAGAGTTAGAAGCTCAAAAGCGAAAGGAAAACAATGCAGTAGAGTGACGAAACCCGGTAGAACAGATGAGTACTCCACCATTTGCTAATGACGTCTAATTGTAAGACAAAAACAGTCCTAGGTTTTGGAAGCAACACAAAACCCACACCATAAATTCCTTAGACGGAATCACGTAAACAATTTCCGAAGGTGAACGACATATCTATACAACATTAGTTCCAGAGTCTTCCCTAATAATTAATAAATGCCAAGATGAGTCTCAAAAACAAAGAAGCAACAGATCAGTTGCACAACAAGATGCATTAGTGTCATTTAAGACATGGCAACAACTTGTAGAGACTCTAATGTTTGTCGAATCCATTCAACCAAGCTCGTCAGTTTCTTATCTCAGTCAAATTTCCCATATTCCTTGAATTATTCTTGGCAGAATATTATTCCTCAAAGGAGTCCAACTTATCCAACCAAGGCCTTTTTGTCTCCACTACAATTAGCTTTCCCTCAAAACTTGTCCTACAATTTTTCTTGTAAGGAATCTTATTTCTCAATTAGTTCCCTATGTATAAACCAACGACAGTAGAACATTCTTAGAAAGTTATTTTCCAAAATGAACACATAAAAAATAACAATGAATGTTTGCTTTTCCTTTGCTTTGCTTTAATCCTGCACAAAATTCTTGACAACTGAACGGAGCCTATTGATTCATAGTACAGTCCCGATGAATTTTTTCAAAACAACCCAAATTTCAATTTAATTCGAAGTATATCCACCAAACGAAGAACAAAGCAAGCGATAATAGAAGTGAATAAAATCTACAAAGGGACTCACACAGCTCATTCGTTGTGCTTGCCAGCTTTCTAGTAAGCATAAGCCATAGTGAACTGATAGAGATCCGATAGCAGAGGCGTCACCATAGGATTGGTAGGTCCGGGTCCTTCAGACCATTCGCTTTCGCCTCCATTGTTTTTGCCGTGAAATCTAGGGTTCTGTTTTCTCTATCCAATTCAACAGAGTTCGATGGGTGAGGAGACCGTGAAGGGGGTGGGGGGAAGGGATTTGGGGATCTGATTTTGGGAGGAGAGAGTTAGGGTTTAGGGTCAGATTTTGGGTTTTGGGGGGAATTTCTAGCGGGGGAAAAATTCAGCCAATTTTGGACCCAAAAATAGTGTGTGTGATTGTGTGTGTGCAATGCATTGCATTAACATGTATGGAAAATCCTCGTAAACTTACGATGCATCACTCGAGGGCCTTTCGAGTTTTTTTTGGAAAATCGGAACCGTCTATCTTTTTTCTAGGAGGGATTATATCATTCACGTCAAAAATTAAGTAAATTGATTATCTCTATATGCTCGATCGGAGTTTAAAAAAAAAATCCTACTAATGATTCCCACGTCCTGAATCTCCAGATGAAGGGGCTTTCAAAATCAGATTGGCCCAAAATTTGGTGAGACGTATTAAAACACCAAGAGAAACAAAATGATAGGTGTGGATCATCATAATTGTGTTGCGATCGTGTAGCCAATGTACATTAAACTATAGCACAAGACTTAGTTTCTAACTGACTATATATATTCAACGTATAGATTTCAAAGGTCGTTAACGAGTCAAAATTTATAATGGTTGATCTGAACCGTTAGAATTTCATGCCTCGCTGATTCCATCATTGACACCAATTTTGGAGATCATCAGATATTAATAGCCATGATATCGGATCATGTTTAATGCTTCTCGAGGCCTAAAAGTCTTATTCTAAAGCATAACAGCCCCACCAAATTTTTTTTTCCCGATCGGAACCATCTATCTTTCACATATTACAGAGTACATCGTTTGAACAAAAAGTTAAGTTCATCATGTTTCAACTTACATTTAATTGGCTAATAACTCTTTTGTAAAATTCATCTAAATAACACATTCATACCCCAATCAAGGGGTTATCAAAATCCGATCGTTATGTAACTTTCTATGATTGATTTAATCAACAAAAACTATCTTATTAACACTCTCGATTGTTGAAGAATGAAGAGTCCACCGAAATTTGCCACAAAAAAGACAACATAGAATTTAGCGACCAAAATTTCTACTGTCTTGCAAATAACAAAAAAAAATTGGCGACAACGAAACTTCCTCGCAAAAAGTTTTAACCTGTAGTGTAGAATAACAAAAAAATACCATCGCCTTTTACCAAGGGAAATTTCTATTTCTACGCAAAATCCTTTTCTTTTCTTTTTTTGGCGGGGGTTTCAATTTCCTTGCAAAATAGTTTAAGTTTTTCCGAACAACTAATTTGTAACCAAAAAGCACCATTGCCTTTTAGTGTGGAAAATTTGATTTGCACGCAAAATCCCAATATATATATATTTTTGGCGGACATACAAATTCCTCGCAAAATGTTTTAAGTCCAACCATCCAAATAATTTTGTAACAAAAAAGCACCATTGCCTACCTTTAGCGAGGAAATTGATTTCCTTGCAAAAGACACAATTCCTCGCTAAATCCCAGATTTCCTCGCACATACTCATGGCACTAAAATCACTGTTGCCTTGTAGCGATGAATTTTAATTTCCTCGCAAATAACCCAATTTTTTTTTGCAGCAACCAAAATTCCTCGCAAATTGGTTTCAACATTAAAATGCCTTTTAGCGACAAAATTTTATATTGCCTCACAAATACTAACTTTTTTGCAGCAACGAAAATTCCTCGCAAATTGTTTAGACCTTTAACATCCAACTAATTTAACACAAAAAATCATTATTGCCATTCGGCAACAAATTTTTCTATTTCCTCGCAAATTGGCTACAACAATTTGCGAGGAAAATTCCTCGCAAATACTTGTCTGGTGGGAGAAATTGTTAGCGCCAAAGTTTTAGCGACAAGTTTTATCAAGGAAATATGCTTTCCTCACAAAAAAGGTGTCTTTAGCGACGAAATTAATTTTTTAGCGAGGAAACTGTCCCATTACCAAGGGAACATTAATTTCCTCGCAAATAGTGTGCCTTTAGCGAGGAAACCAATTTCCTCGCTAAATGCCTGATTTCTTGTAGTGACGTTTATCTCCACATAACTTTCTTCTTCTGCGACTTGCACCTACTGTCTTGAATATTTGCATCTTTTTTGGAAACAAAGTTTAGCTAAACCATTCCCTTGCTATGACTCCCTTAAATTCTTTTCTTGTGTGCATTCTTGCTCCAACCACTTCAATTTTCTTTCCATTCATAAAAAACAGGTTCCTCCATCATTTTCGACACCGGAAAATGCGTAACGATGCCATTAAATCTCTGTTTATCTAAAATAAAGACAAAGAAAAACATGTTTTAGTTTTTAAATTTGAAGTGTTGGACAAGTAGTCTGCCAATTATGAATCTATAATAGGATCAATAAGATACTGTCAAAGCTTCTAGACACCCTTGGGTACTTGAAAATGGCCTCGCAACTACTTCACCATGATTTATTGAATCGACGAAGTCGTCCTGAGTCACAGTCATTGGAGGAAACGTGCGGTGGCACGTTTCCCAGAATCGTGTCCATGAAGCTGCAAGAAAAATCAAAATTATTAGCGCGAGGTTTCTTCCTGATCAACACGCAATTTTAGTTTATAATTTCTTACCAAACGGATGCATGATTCCAAATGTGAAATCAGGCAATATCTTGTAAGACTAAACATATGCCACCAACATTAACATGACATTTTTCGCAACATGACATTTTTTCTCAATTAAGTATGACGACTTTGTACGCGTTGCAGGACATGCGATTAATAAAACTGTAACCAGTGGACTATACGTCAAAGTTTTACATATAATTCAACTCGGTTTTATGATGTTAAGTGCACGACAAGTATGCTATTAATTATTTTTGGGCTTGCAATTGATCTGGTCTCCGATGATTTCTAGTTATTCAACGAGAAAAGAAAGTACAATGGCACCATGTATTCATGTTTTCTACAAAAAATTATTTATAAATTATGTCATAAGTGAAACTGAGAGGGATCGAGATGGCCTTCAACTTATGAAATTCAAAGATCTCCAATAATAATATATCGATCAAGAATAACTTGATCTGTTTGAAATCCTAGCTTGGTCCTAAGTGTTGTTGAAATGTCAAAAATGGTTACCAATAACCATTTTTGAATTCTCCCGCTAGGCATATTAACATGCATGGAATTGACGCGGCACCAGAGAAAGGGTGAGTTCTCACTACGGTATTTTTGGTATTCTCCCACATCTCATTCTCTTAGCATACATCAACTGATTTGATAATTTGTAGTTCAAGAATACGGAGAATACCGTAGCTGAAACTCACCCTAAATTTGCTGCAATGGTGACTGATGTAGAATAAGTAGCGGTCTGATTCTATGATCAGTTGGACTCGTCGAAGCCTCAAAGGCCCAAACAACTTTTAATTGAAAATTGCCAAATTCGGCAATTTATCAACGAGCCTAGAATCGGCCCAAACTTGATGGCTAAAATAGAATCGTGGTGCGGTCCAAAAAAGTCGTGACTGATGGTGGATTTCGGCCAAATTCCTTCATTTAGGTTTTCAATTTAGTTATTTTGCTATTTTAGGAAATATTAGATTACAAATTACTCTTTACGTGTAATTCCGTTTTCATTGATTCCAATTGGGAAATTCTTAGATTTGTTTCTAGTTTTCAATTTTGGGAATTTCCCTAATTTCCGAGATATTTTATCTTTTAGTAGTATTTGCTAGGGTTTCTCTATGAAAGGGCATGTAATCTCTATTATTTAGCAGCTTTTAATCAAATACAATTCAGAGTTAATCTTTTTCTTCTTCTGGATTCAAGAACTCTCATGGATTCGAGACCTATCTTCGTTTGGAATAGTACGCTAACTATTTTCTCGTGAATTCCGCCGCGTCAGTGACACTATTTTTTCTTTCATAACAAGGTGTCGGTGTCAGTTTGTGCATACTCGCAGGACCCATTTAAAGGCGCCATAGCAAATTATTTGTACGGCTGATCCCAATGGAGTTAATAGCACCTGAGAGGTTTCAAATTATCTTTGTTGGAGAGGTAATTAATCAAAGGGTTTTTTATCGGCAAAAAGATATGTATTATAATTGTACTCGATAAGGATACATCAAGGGAAAAAAAATAAAAACATGAACCACGTGTATCAGGTTGTGACTGATGACTACTACCAAATTTGATTAATTTCACGAAGTCTTATTGCTCAATATGATTCAAAGGGAGTGTCACGTTGATACTCCTATTTGGACGTGTACATTATGCACCTCTTAAATCTCCCTGAATTCGTAACATTATATTCTCCCTGAATTCGTAACATTATATTCACAATTCAAACATTTATAGAAAGATTCATAACCTTTGCATATGTAGAACTAATACCTGCTTCATAGCTCACTAACATCAAGACAAAAACTCGTAGAACATTATCGAGCATGATGGGATCACAAAATATCATGAATTCAGTGTAATTCAAGAAGTGTGCACTGTACACACAAAAAATAGAGGCGTATATTTTAGCATTTCCTAAATGTTACACCTATTAATCTTTACAAATTCATAGCGAACCCATGGTTTTAAATAACGGTTCCGTGATGTGTAATGGTGACGGTTGAGCGTAACGGTTTTAGTAGTATAGAACGTTACGTAACGGGATCGTGTGTGCAGTATCGAACGTTACGTAACGGGAATCGTGTATAGTACTGAACATTACGTAACGGGAATCATGTGTAGCCAGGGACAGACTCACATGGGGGCACGTGGGTCACGTGCCCCCACTCAAAGTTGGAAAATAACACCCAAAATTGAAATATACATTTGTATATAAATTGAAAATAATTAGATTTATCTCATTTCATTCATCAATTTTCTTCCATAACGTTTTTTATTTACAATTGTTAATTTATAATTGCTAGTGTGGTTGGGCTGTAAACTTCTTACTCATTGTTGTTTATTATAAGGGTCTTGCTAACATCCATTCATTAGGCAGAGGATAATATGACAAACAAGTTCAGATATCAATATACCGTCACAAATATCAATACACTTTTCTTCATATCGGTACATTTTCTACACGTTATACACCCTAAGGGTTGATGTTAGCATTTTCCTATCATGAAACAAATTTTCTCGACATGGTCCATTGAGTGCCTCCACTACATCAAATTTCTGGGTCCGCCACTGTGTGTAGCGGTCTTATTTTTAAAAATCAATTTGTAGCAAAAAATAATTTTAAATTACTTAAATAACCCGTAATGGTTAAGTATCAACTGTAGCAGTCATGAACCGATCCGTGAATCGGATACAGACCGAGACGTAACGGGAACCGGCTGATACACACCCGATTTTTACTCTCGCCAGTATACCTGGGTGTAATAGTATCAAAGAGCTCAAAAATCGATGCGTTACGTAAGGGCTGGTATTTAAAACATGAGCGAATCCACCTTTTAAAATAGTACATAGTTAATTAAAGGAAAAAAGTCTCTCTCTATCAAAATTTTCTTGCAGTGCGGAGAAACACGTAAAGTGCACAGCATAAGTTTAAAAAGAAGACTACTATTTGCTCAACGTTTCGTGACTTGTGAATTAATAATATCTATATATGGTAATTAATTAAGATATGTACTAATCCCAAATGTGGAACTATATGTATGTATATATGATCGATTCAGATTTCAAACAATAGAATATATATTTTCTAACCTATAGGCTAGAGCCTCTTTTTTTTTTTTAGCAATTAGAAGAGATATTACAGATTAAAAGAGAAGATTCAAGAAAAAGAGAACCAAGAGAGAAGGCCAAAAAAAATCAATCGCAGACAACCTAAACAAAATCAGCAATGCTGTGTCTCCGAAAATATGCCCGAAAGAAAAATCACTGGATGAGATTCACTTCGATGTTTGGGTCTCACACATCAAAGTGCATCTCAATCATTAATTTCATTTTCGGGGACATTTTCGGAAAAAAAATTACCAAACAGGCCATTTAACAGATAGACAAGGTCAAGCCTAATCTTGGAGACAAACACCAACAAAGCAAGACACCAGAGCAACAAACTGCACCAAACAGCAGAAGAACAGCACCAAAAACAGCAACATAAACAGCCACATAAACAGCAGCAAAACAGCAATTGAGCCTTAATTGTTAAGCAATGTCCAAACAATTATCCTAGCAAAGAATACAGGATGTTTTGAAATGTATTATAGAAAAACTGTGATGAGATGTGAGCATAACAAATCTGTGAAAACTTATCCTAGAATAAAAAAGGAAGTCGCAACAAGAAAAATGCCTCACCCCGTTGCTTAAATATTGGTGTTTCAGAAACAGAAAGTCTAGATACCCAAAAAGTACCCAAAATTTGAAATTCAATGGTCCTAAATTCTGGGTACTTTCTGGGTACCCATCTGGATATGTAGTAGTGCTGTATTTATCACAACCAGTGACTGAGTTAGGATTTGGATTGATAGGTGGTGTTGTTTGATAGGCGTCCACTTATATTGTTACATAATGTTCGTAAGAATAGGAAGATAAATATTAAGTCAAAATCAGACTATGTCTTTTCCTTTGTCTTTAGTTAAACAAATACTAATAAATACTTGATTCAACTCTCTCGTGATACTCAAATAAAAGCCATTTAGATATGATTTTTATAATTCGAATCGTTCTTATTTTTCAAATCGCTATTTTTCATCATAGTGTTAAAAATCAACTTTTTGTTAATCAGAATAAGTGTCTAATCTATTTCAATTAGTAAGTTTCGATGAGTGGCCCGTGCCACCGCACCCTTCCATATAGTATGCTCACAATACTCTAGCTCTTCATTCACTTCGTAAAAATCCAAAACATGATCAAAATAAAACATTTGGGCAAGTAAGAAAAAGATTCTACTTTGACCAGGGGCGACTCCAGGATTTTCATCCAGCGCTGACAAAAATATATAACGTGTCTATGACGAAAAGTTGTATGCAAAAAAAAAAAAAAAAGGAGCCATCTAATTCCCGTTAATTTTTTAGTGTTTCCGCATTAAATCAAATGTTAGACAACCATTATCCTTAAATATGTGCTATATATTGGGTTCTCATAATTGGGCTAGACTTGTTTTGTTTTGTTGGGTTATAACGATTTGATTCAAATTTAGTTTGAAACATTTATTTTAATCTCGTATGAGTAACCCAGCTGACAATACCAAAAAAAAATTCAATTTATATCTAAATTTTATTTTTTTCAGTATATTTTTTGAACCCAGCGAGGTCGCTTGACCTTGCTAATCCTATGCTGGAGTTGCCAATGACTTTGACAAAGTTCAGTCCTCATTAACGTTAGTAGTACAAGCAAGGTTTTAAATAACGGTTTCCCGATGCATAACGGTAATGGTTTGAATGTAACGGTTTCATTAGTATCGAGCCTTACGTAATGGAAATTGGGTGTAGTGGTGGCGAAAAAATATTTTAAATTCTTTAAATAATTCGTGAATTGGATACGAACTGATACGTAATGGGAACCGGCCAATGCGATTTTTACTCTCGCCGGTATACCACGGTGTAACGGTATAAGAGAACCCAAAAACCATTACGTAAAGGCCGATACGTTACGTAACGTACGGCTGGTATTTATAACTATTAGTACTAGAGAATTATGTTTTGATTATTTTTTTGCATGTTCAGTTTTTCGACAGGGTAGAAAACGAGAGAATTAATTTTTTAAAATTACAAACCAGACAGCTTTAATTTGATAAAAAAAAGTGACTCCCATTTAAACCGGAGTGATGTCCGCTGATGTCTTTGTGCAGACAATCGTGAAATTGACGCACCACAAATATATGATCCTGAAGAAATTATTGTATTGATATCTTAACTAATCTAATTTACCTATGTAGCAGATAGTGAAACATATCGACCCACGCCCTTGGACAACACAAGGGGCCAATGCATGCAATCGGACGCGTGTCAAGGTTGAGAATCACGTTTTTAAATAAAGCAACGTAATACTAGCGATTAGCGGTAGCGAGAGTATGAAACGATAAGCAGCTGTTTTTTAAAATTGTTTTTTTGGGCAGAAAAGCCCTTAAACCGGCCATGCAGTCACGTATCAGCCATAGAGGCTGTGATGCGGGCAAAACTTTGGATACAGAGTGATACGTATGGGTAAGACTCTCTAGGACCCTGAAGCCCGGAACCAGAGTGTTGGAAACATGTGCTAAGAATTGAGTCTCACATGGAGCAAATACAAAAATCGTTAGGACGTTAATATATACTTGCATGACCCACCACTTACAAGACTTGGCATTTTAAAGTAGATGTTGGAAAAATTACAGTGGTAATCCGAATTCCAAAGAAAAATTTCATTGATTACAGTATATAAACATTACAAGAATAGAATTACATGAGCAGAAATAAACAGAAACATAAAACAGTGATACAAACAGCCGAGTCGTGTGTAACACACTCTCCTTAACAAAGATGCGCCGCCTACCATGGGTGTTGTAGGTTGAACCGACGTCTTCGTCCTAGGATACAACGGCTAAACCATGACCACCGGAACACCACCGCTGGAAGCCTTGGCGAACTGTAACTAGCGTCTACCTCTCTCTCACAATAACGTTTTCTGGACTGAAATGTGCTGCACGAATTTCTGGTACTGAACCAAATGGCAGAGCTGCCAAAATATAGCTGCAGGAGGAGCTGGTGAATTGAATACGTGAATCAATGGGGAGCCTCCCCATTGAATACGAGATCAAATGCTGGAAATCAAAACTCCCAACGAAATAATGTAGCATTTGAATTCTGGAAGAAAACTGCCACAGAGATTTGATAGCCATCATGTCTCATCATGGAGGGGTGTAAATATCGCATTAACCAGCGATTTTAATCACGAGCATCTCTTACTTCGTGGGGTCCTTTCGGTTGCCTCGTAAGACCCTCTGAATGCCCCGTTTCATTCATACCGAATTTCCAACAATCCCCCCCATGAATGAAAATTGGCAGGCATAACGTAAAGTACAAAGCTGACCCGAGAGAGAGGCAACGGATAATTCCTGCATAGGATAGGTAGCTTTTGGCCTTGAACCTTCTCTTGTGATAGCCGATCGAGTTTACTGGCAGACCAGTGTGCGGACCCGCTTTTGAACTATTCCGCCGCCGATGTAAACTTAGACAAAAGACGTCACACAGGACTTCTCCTAACGTAGTTCAGTTCTCACTGTTGGGTTTATTTCAGCCATAACACCCCCCCCTCCTGGTTCTGCAAGTATTTTCTCGTGAATTTCGCCAGAATTCTCACAGAAGCGGCCCCACTTCATACTCACATAGGTGACCTTCTTATAAAGGGTATCCTGCTATACCCCGCTCGGCATCTCCGACGCATAAGAGTCATTAAAAGCAGCGCTTAACCTCTTCCACTTTATAGGCTTCACTGTTCCGCATCATAGAAATGGTCAAGAGATCAAATCTCCACAATGATCACTCTATTACACGCAAAAAGTAGTCTCATTGAACCTAGATCTTGGGATCTCCAGTCAACTAGGTTGGCTACTCCCACGGTAACT
The DNA here is from genome assembly GCA_963854785.1 of Vaccinium vitis-idaea. NCBI lineage: Eukaryota > Viridiplantae > Streptophyta > Magnoliopsida > Ericales > Ericaceae > Vaccinium > Vaccinium vitis-idaea. Next base: position 36,642,781 of record OY978215.1, on the reverse strand, counting down.
ATGAGCGTAATGGCTTCAGCCCCATTCCTCTCGATGCTTTCTCAACTAGCTCTCGAGATAACTCTTTGGTTAGCGGATCCGCAATATTGTCCTTTGACCTCACATAGTCAATTGTAACAACCCCACTTGAGAGCAGTTGTTTAATGGTATTATGCTTCAACGTATATGTCTAGACTTACCATTATAATTGGCACTCAATACCCTACCAATCGCAGCCTGACTATCACAGTAGATACTAATAGCTGGCACTAGTTTTGACCATCTTGGAATATCTTCCAGGAACTGACATAGCCATTCGGCCTCTTCAATTGCTTTATCTAAAGCAATGAATTCAGATTCCATTGTAGACCGTGCTATACACGTCTGTTTAGAAGATTTCCAAGCCACTACTGCACCACCAAACGTGAAGACATATCCACTCGTGGATTTTGAGTCCTTCATATCCGATATCCAATTCGCATCACAGTACCCTTCTATACAGATCACGAGTATACCTCAAGTAATGTAGTACTCTGACTATCGTCTTTCAGATCGTGTCCTGGATTACTCGTGTATCTGCTCAGTCTGCTAACTGAGTATGCTATATCTGGCCTTGTACAGCTAATCAAGTACATGAGGCTCCCAATTATCCGAGAATACTCCAATTGGGACACCCCTTCCCCCCCATTCTTGGATGAATGGAGACTTACATCCACAGGGGTTCTCGTGATGCCTGTATCAGACTGGTTGAACTTCTTAAGAATTTTGTCAACGTAGTATGTCTGAGACAACGCAAGTCCATCAGATGTTCTGATGATCTTCACACCTAGTATCACATCTGCAAGACCCATATCCTTCATGTCAAACTTAGAATTCAACATATCCTTGGTAGATCGAATGACCCTGTCATTACTACCAACAATGAGCATATCATCAACATAGAGACACAGAATGACATATCCTTCATCAGTGTCCTTGACATAAACACATTTGTCACATTCGTTGATGCCGAAGCCACTGGACAACATCGCATTGTCGAACTTCTCATGCCATTGTTTTGGTGCTTGTTTTAGACCATACAGAGATCTAACAAGGTTACAGACTTTCCCTTCTTGGCCTGGCGCGGAAAAACCCTCGGGTTGTTCCATATATATTTCTTCTTCTAAATCACCATTTAGGAAAGCTGTTTTTACATCCATCTGATGTATCTCAAGGTTTCGCAACGCAACGATAGCGATTATCATCCGAATGGAATTGATCCTTGAGACCGGCGAGTAAGTATCGAAGTAATCTAGGCCATCTTTTTGCCTGTAGCCTTTAATGACAAGCCTAGCTTTGTATTTATCTATCGACCCATCTGCTTTCATCTTCCTCTTGCAGCTATGTTTTGGCAGCTCTGCCATTTGGTTCAGTACCAGAAATTCGTGCAACACATTTCAGTCCAAAAAACGTTCTTGTGAGAGAGAGGTAAACGCTAGTTACAGTTCACCAAGGCTTCCAACGGTGGTGTTCCGGTGGTCGTGGTTTAGCTGTTGTATCCTAGGACGAAGACGTCGGTTCAACCTACAACACCCACGGTAGGCGGCACATCTTTGTTAAGGAGAGTGTGTTACACACGACTCGGCTGTTTGTATCACTGTTTTATGTTTCTGTTTATTTCTGCTCATGTAATTCTGTTCTTGTAATGTTTATATACTGTAATCAATGAAATTGTTCTTTGGAATTCGGATTGCCACTGTAATTTTTCTAACAGTAGATATAGGTGTCATTCGAGTCGAATAAGTGAAATAGATAAAAGTAAACTCCACGAAAACTACCCAATGGAGTGGGACTGCACGCACATAAGAAAAACCCCATGCAGATATTCCCATTTTTGACAAATTGGCCAAAGCCTTGTGGTAGTGTACCATGAGTTGGATAGTCCCCCAGTGTGTTAAGGCTCCACAATGGTTACCATAGTTTTTTTATTTTATTTTTTTTGGATCAGCAAAAAAGAATTATATAGATCAATAAGGGGAAAAACAAAGATACAACTCAAGGCTGTCGAGGAGAGAGTAGTGACACCCAAAAGAGTGACACCACAGCAAACCAGCCTAGAAAGGAAAACAAAAAAATTGAAAAGTTGAAAAGGATTCAATTCTTAACAAGAGCCCCAAACAGATTCCAGAACTAAACACAAATAGTTCACCCAACAGAGAATCATTATAAAACCCCTACACTTCCTACCCAAGGACTGAATTAATGCCAGAAATCTCAGTAAGATATCATTTGTTGAGAAGACTCTTGAACCTTGAAAGGCTTTGAACCAAGCTGCAACTCTGAACTTTATAATTTCCCCCATCTCCTCCCATTTTGGAATTACTCCCCGGAATATAAGATCGTTCCTTACTTTCCATATGCTCCATAAAATCGCAAAACTAATGAGTTCCCACAACACCTTTTTTGTTTTGTTGAATCTCCAGCTTTGCCACCACATGAACAGACTCTTAATGGAAGATGGAACCACCCATTTTATGCCCCACCAACTAAGGGCTATGCACCACACCTCCCAAACCACCTCGCAATGAAGGAAATAAGTGATTAACAAACTCCGGAGCTTCACCACAGAATTTGCACAAACAATCATTGAAATCCGGAAGCACGCCCAACAAAAATAACAGATCAGCTCTTTTAACTCTCCCCAGAACAGCTGTCACAATCTTGGCTCCTTGAACGTTTTTAGAGCATAACATGTTCAAACTCCCAATAAGTGGTATCAAATCCGATGACTGATGGGGGACTCTCTGGTAAGCATTGGTGGTCGCGGACTTGCACGGAGACTCTTGGAAGAGCGAGAAAGCCTGTATGTTGTAAGTTGTAACTCTCGAGGGAGCAGGAATTTCAACAGGTGGCTCTTGGCAGCAAGGTGGTTCTCGTGGAGTATGGTGGCTCACATTCGAGTGGGTGCGGTAAATCTAAATTTTGAACACGGTGTTGAAGAATGGTAATAGATCAAGAATTAAGGGTGAGTCAAAATGGATCAGGGAGAGTTAGGCACAATACATGGTTCACACATGAGGGGGAGATTGTTGGAAAGATGTGTGAAGGATTGAGCTCCACATCGGTTAAATAAAAAAATGGTTGTAACTTAATACACAATTTGGTGGCTTACCACTTACAAAGCTTAAGTTTTTGAAGTGGACATGGGTAATTCAATGTCTATTGTGTTCAAGTGATGTAAACTCCGGAAAACTCTCCAACTAAGTGGGCCAGGCAGAGATCAGACTCCCAATACAGAGGGCTCCAATATCTTATTAGAGTCTTGATATTGGTAGATTTAGCCCGAGGAAAAATATACCTAGAGGAAGAAGAACACCTCCTAAAAGAGATGGAGTGGTGCCGCCAGGGAGGGACAATCACACGATATGTCCCACAAGTAGTTATTCAACTCAAACACACAGATGTTTTATTCCCGTCGAGTGCGCTCAGGGGCCTTGGAGGCTAAGAAGCAGCATATAGGCAAGGCCGACAAGGGATTGAGTGGAGATCTAATATCAAGGTGGCTTGAAAGGAGGGTTAGCTGTCGCGGAGGGAGTCACGCTCATTAATTATGACATTACATGGTTCACGACCTTGCAACACGACGGTTTTGGATATATTTAGTAACTCTTTTGGCCACTGTTATAAATTGATTTTCTTGTAGTGAGGGGATATATGCGTTCGACACATCACAAATGCATTGTTGTACATAATACCTGTAAGAACCGAAATTGGATCGCCTCTTGATTTACTATTACGGTGAATAAATTAATTAAACCGATTAATATAATTAAACCCTAATCTATGTGATTATGCAAGATTATAAACACAACAAATAAACAGCAAGCATAACACACAGATATATGTGGAAAAATCCCAAGGCGGGGAAAAAAACCACGGGAGAGAAGAGAGCACTATACGCAAAAAGCGGAAACAAAGTTTCTTACAACCACGCTATGAACTCCTTCATTATTGGCTAAGAACTTCTTCGCTGACTCCTCATGAACCGATCTAATAGATGCTCCTTCGGATTCGACTCCTCAAATCCTTGATCTACGCAGGACTCCTCCTGTCGACCAATCTCCAATCGCCTTTGAACTCCATCAAAGAACTCCAAGTGTCGTAGAAGATGAACCAAATTAACTTGAGAGATATTCTCTAAGCATATAGATCTTCAGACGTCATCAAATCTCTCAAGAAAGTAGACCACAAGTGTTTCTCTTGCTCTGACGAACTTTTCTCTCTGTATACACGTTGTGGCTGTTAGGGTTAATTTTTTGAACCCTAATGAGGTTGTATTTATAGACAAACAAAAAAAAGGCCACTGTTTCTAGACCAACTCGCTCGAGTAGAACCAATCCAAATAGGGGTGCACACGGTTCGGATTGGACCGGTTTCCTTCAAATCCAGTAACCGGACCATTCCGACCGTTCTAGAAAATTAAGAACCAAAACCTAACCAATACACATATAAAACCTGTCCAGATCCAAACCGCAAGACTGGACTGGTTTTGGTTCGGTTCCGGTTCTATCCGATTAAAGAGAGAGCGAGAGAGAGAGAGAGAGAGAGAGAGAGAGAGAGAGAGAGCAACTAAGAATACAACCCGTTAAATAGTTTTAAGGTCTGAAGAGATTAAGAGATATTGTAAAGAAATAGGAAAGGAAGAAAAAATTAGGAAGCAGATCGAGATTACAGAATAAGAGAATTGGGTTTTCCTTTGAGTAGCAATCGTGAAATTAAGGTGGAACAAAAGAAAATTGAAACTGGTAATTTGGTATTACTAGATTATATAGTAATCTATTAAAAACTTTTTAACAAAATAAATTTTTATTCTAAATAGACATAAAAGAATACCTTACTAGAAAAAAAAAACCAAATCAAGATAAATAATTTTGTACATGTATAAATATATTAGTAATATATATAATATGAATGTTATACGGTCCGGTTCGGTTCTAACCATGGTTCTTAAATCGAGAACCAGTAATCGAACCATAATTACCGGTTCTTTGTTTTCTTGAACCATAACCAGACCAATGAACCGTAGAACCTAACCAAATAGACCGGTTTGATCCGGATCGGATCGGTTTGGCGGTTATATCGATTTTCTTGTGCACCCCTAAATCCAAATAGTCGCTCAAGCGAACCTGTTGCTTCTTGGGCGAATTACACATCTCCCATTATTTTGTTTCCTTAAAATGCACATCTCCAATCATTTTGTTTCCTTAAACAAAATACTCATCTCCAATTGTATTATTTCCTTATTCTTAATATCTTTTCTCCATGATCCTAACTTTTTCAAAACTGCAATTTGTCCATATTGGACAAAGATAAAATCTTTCCATGTAAACTCTTCACAATCTTCTTAATCTTCTCAATCTTCCTTAGAGACAAAATCTTCCCATCCGAGTCACAATTTTAGATCCAACGCCATAGGATTTCAATTACATGGAAACGTCACAGAATTAGCCAATCACAAATAAGGCACTTACAATACCGATGTCTGCTAACAAGCCACAGGAGAACCTCCTATAGGTCCATACTCGGGAATTCGTGAAGGCGCAATATATAGAGATATAGATAAGCTAATTACATTTATTTCATTCTAAAAAACAAATTAAAAATGTTCCAGCATACATTAAAAAACAATGTGCATTGTACTTTTTGTTCCTGTAAAGAAAACATTTGTTTTTTCCCTGCCACTTGTTTTATGCATTGTGAAAGTGAACCACCTAGTTTGTTTTTCAATGTTGTCAGGTGTACATGAAGAGAACTAGTACATAGTTAGTCACCACTACGACTGAGTCATTCTGGTGGCGGCCTATGAGGACAGGATACGTATTCTGGTGGCGGCATATGGGGAGTTTGTGGAAGAGGAGAGAAGGTGCGGATCTTATGTTTGACAGCTAGGTTTTAATAGCGGTAGCGGAGGGTGTAGCCCAACGGGTGTATCAAATAATACGCGACGAGAATCAGGTGCAGCAATCTTGAAGTTTTAAAAATTACTTTTGGCATCAAAGCACTGTAATGGCCATAGCAGTCCCAAATCAGCAGTGAAGCAGGGAAAAAATCGGAAACAAAGTGATACGTATTATGAATCTGGCTGTTACGGGTGTAAATTCTTTATAGCAACGATATACCAGGGTACATGTAGCGGTATCGAAGAACCCACAAAATCCATAGCCACCAGTACGCTAGTTAGTGGAGTACTAGCTAGTTACATATATAGCGGCTGATATTTAAATTCATGATAGGTAGTGGCTGTTGTTTGAAGTTCTTGAAAATCCTAATGTAGGTGAGAGACAGGTTAGAATTTCAATGCCGAAATTGCTGCGTGCACTGAATTGGCATGAGAACAATGCATGGGAACTGCAGTTTGTGATTCTAATTACTAAATTAGGGATTGTTGATTTTTTGGCCTTGTTTGGTAGAAATTATAATTTAATTTCTTTATTTTATTTGTTTAAAAAAATTAAGCTTCAATTTAAATAAATAAAAAATTGTTTACTTTAAGTTGTTAAAACATGACTGGACAAAATAATCCTCAAATGAATAAGTTATTTTTACTCAAGTTTTAAGGGTCTTCTATACATATATTTAAAAAAAAAAAATGATAGCTTATTAAAACAAACAGTTTATATTTTTTTTACAATTTAATTAGAAAGTTATATCAAATAGTTTTATAACTTGGCTCTATTCTATCTCTCCTCAGAAGAATGTCTTCATTGCCGAAATGGTGGACATCCACAATCCTGGGGAGTGGAATCTTCTCTTTAGAAGAACTCTTTATTCTTGGGAAGAACCTCAATTGAACAATTTAAAAGACTTGCTTAGTAGGGTCCAGATTAATGCAACTGAGCAAGATTGTCTTCAATGGGCTTGGAGTAGAGATTCCAGATTCACAGTCAAATCAGGCTATGAGAAATGGGAGATGCAGACCTTCATTGAAGATATAGGATTATAATCAGTATGGAAAAATCTAGCCCCTACCAAAGTTGAAACTTTTGTCTAGCTGGCCATTCAGGATTGCATTGCTACAAGAGCAATTTTGGCTGCAAAAGGTACCATTCCTTTGGAGCAAGATCTGTGTCCTCTGTGCAATAATTACAGTGAAAGCCCCAGCCATTTGCTATTGCATTGTGATAAATCCTGGGAGATTTGGTCAGCTATTATGAACTGGTGGGGTATCACTTGGGTATGCCCCAACAATCTTGCCTCTCTTTTTCTCTGGTGGTCTCAAATTAGGTTTTCTAATCTGGAAAAACAGTGCTGGATTTCTTGTTTTTATGCTGTGCTTTGGTCTATATGGCTTGGGAGAAATGAGGTCGTGTTAAAAAACAAAGAGCTAATCACAGAAGAGGTTGTGGAATTAGTCAAAACCAGAATGGCATGGTGGATTAAGGCAAAATTTAATCTGGATAATTACTCAGTTGATGATTTCCAACGATGTCTTGACGGGATCAGAAGAATCAAGGTTGTTAACGTTCATTAGCTTGATACCTGAAGAATGAAGCTTGAGGATTGTTAGCCTTCTTACTTTGGTCTCATCCTGGGATTTTCCATAAGTGATGGCTTCCTGGTTACTGAAATTTTCTGGGAGACTCATCATCTCGGGATCTCTAGTTTAGTTTTCTTTCTTATGTCTGGACAGTTTATAATTCCTTCCTCACTTGCATCCAATACTTTGTTGGATGCTTTAACTTTGTTTCTGGTTGTTTCTCTAGGCTCATGGCATGTCATGTTTCCTAGGGATCTTCCTTTTTTCGCTTCATGTACCCATTGTCAAGTTATCTATATATATTTTTGCCTTTTCAAAAAAAAAAAACTAGTTTTATTACTTATTTTAATTTTTCAAGCCACTATTCTAAAAACCATATAAATTACTAAATAAAGAAATGTATTTTGCATCACATTGTAAAATCTAGTCTAATATATATTAATATATTGAAGGGGGGCTGGAGCAGTGTTAAAGCTGCTCACTGGGACTTTGGAGGTCAATTGATTGAGGGGAGCGGTCACTAACAGTAGTCAGTCACTCTAAACTTGTAGAACTATGTTACCAATAAACTACTAGAATTTTTTATTAAACTTTCAAATGCAATGTGGATCGAATATATATGTGAATGAAAGGTAAACTTGCAATTCCTTCTCTCTTCTTTTCGGTCCACACTGGTATTATGGGTCAATTTTTTTTCAATAATTTTAAAAAGATTTATATTTAAGTGCTAACTTCTATATAATTTGTAGTTCTTTTACAATTCTCGCGGGATTTTAAATTTTTGTTTACGCTAAAAAGGAAATATTAAAATTAAGTAAACCTCAAAACTACAACTTTTGAGATCATCAAATAGAATATTAGGCATTTCAATAAACTAACATTGTTAAACATTTCACCTTTTTTTTTATCAAGATGAAAGAAAAATCTATTTTCGCTTGTTGAATCATATTGGGCACAACTAATTAGGGAGGAGAAATTTATTCCTTGATTATTATCATAGAAAAGGCAAGAATATTTATTTTTCCTAGCGACAGGATATGATTGGGGAGAAAATACTTTTCCTCTTTTTTTATTTTTGCTTTCATTTTAAATGCGCAAAGAAATTTGTTTTTCCTCACCTCATGATAAAATTATTTACACGTGAAGAATTTTTTTATTTCCTCACTGAATGGAAACAATTTGCGGAAAAAGTCTTTTCCTTGCTTATAAAAGGAGATAAATTTGTTTTTCCTCGCCAAATGTGAACCATTTGTGAGACTGCTTTTGTCGCACTACCAAGGGGTGAGTCCAATGTTCAAGCGTGTTTGGCTTTGCGACTTCTAGTGCGTTATTGACAGGTACATAATAAATTTTTTAAACAACGTGCGGATAGAAATCGAAACACAGAGCCAATTCAAATGTAACTACTCTATTATCAATAATCGGATATTTATGCTATAAAACAAACCTAATTTTCTTGAACTGATTTCATGGTACCTTGTACAAGAAGAGCCATAGTAGGTGAGAGCTTCTATTAGACTCCCTGTACCTTTTTTTTCCTTCTCCACGCAACAAGTTTAAATTCCAAACTTCCCTTGTTCATATTTAGCAAGAAAGAAAGTTTTGATCATTAACTCCTTTCACCAACCATATCCTTCCTTTCAATTGCCCAAGAAAAGGTGAAAACCAATGCAATATTCTTGTTACAAGAGAGATTATTTGTTAACCAAATAAGTAAGCTAATAACTGAATTAACCAAGATTAGGGATTAGCATTTATTTTTCCTACTAGTCCTTAGACTCTAACCAAGCTTTGTTCACTTGTTTGATCAATTATTCAAGAAATTTAGCAGTAGTAGGAAGGCGTAATATCGATCGGTTTCATTTTCGATTCATTTGTAATCATTTCTGTGTTTTTCAGGCAATTTTAATTTTTGTGAGAAGAACTGAAGGGCTGGGTTACGTTCGAAACATCGAAGAAGAACAAAGAAAGGACAGGTAAAAAAGCTATCGACGGATCGGAGAAGATCTACATCTCTATAGTTAGATTGTTAGATAGAGATCATGCAAGGTGGAGAAGGAGGGAAGGACGAAAAACTACCACCAGGGTTTCGGTTTCATCCGACCGACGAAGAACTAATCACTTATTATCTGATTAATAAGATCTCAGATGCTAATTTTACTGGAAGGGCTGTTGCAGATGTTGACCTAAACAAGTGTGAGCCATGGGATCTTCCAGGTATAATTCTTGCTTTATCTTGAAACACCGATAGTGAATATGAATTAGGGTTCCTCCGGATGGTCACCTTGAACCATTATTTTTGGAAAGGAAATTCCAAAAGTTTTTTGTTTAATTGATCCATATACATTAGAAATATTTTTCTTAACAATAAAAATTCCTCACTTAAAACGAATTTCATTGGAATTTTTAATTCTGTGGATTAGTGGTTTAATTTTCAGGAGTTTGTTCAGGTTGTTGTGGTAGTGCAGTGCTCGGTTACTAAATTGGGGATTGTTCAACAACAAAAATTCATCAAAAAATTTTTGTTTAATTGATCCATATACATTAGAAATATTTTTCTCAACAACAAAAATTCATCACTTAAAACGAATTTCATTGGACTTTTAATTCCGTGGATTAGTGGCTTTTTTAGTACTAGTTTGTTTAGGTGGTTGTGGTAGTGCGGTGCTCGGTTTGGTGATCAGGTGTTTGGGTTGGTTTCTTGTTTTCTTTTGGGATTGGTTCTCCAGTGGCTTTTGCTAGTGTGCCCGAGATCCTTTTAATCTTTGTTTTCTTTCAAAAATTAATATAATCTTTTTTGCCGATCGAAAAAAAAAAAACCAAATTTCATAGCTACCCAACTCTCCCTCTTTGTTTTTTTTTTTTTTTTTTTGGGATCAGTAAAAGAAACTTTCATTAATCTTTCACTAATCTTTCTGGTCCGTTAATTTTTGTGATACGTTATTTCAAACCTTCCACACCACAGTTTACCGACAGTTTTTTTTTTTTTTTTTTTTCTCCTGACCTAAAAATAGTACTTCATGTATGTTCCGTCTTTCCCAACAATTTGCTAAATAACTAAGTAGCCATCATATTGTGCTGAAATGATATTCGAGGTCAATAAAAGTGGTTTATTAATCTGCAGGGAAAGCAAAGATGGGAGAAAAAGAATGGTATTTCTTCAGCTTAAGAGATCGGAAATACCCAACCGGAGTGCGAACAAACCGAGCTACAAATACCGGTTACTGGAAGACCACCGGAAAAGACAAGGAGATCTTCAATAGTGTGACCTCAGAGTTAGTTGGGATGAAGAAGACTTTGGTTTTTTACAGAGGGAGAGCTCCGAGAGGAGAGAAAACCAACTGGGTCATGCATGAATACCGTATTCATTCCAAATCTGTCTACAGAACTAGCAAGGTGCCTACCCTACGTCTCTATCTCTTTTAAACTACTTCACTCTGTTTACGGAAAATCTCGCAATACATGCTTTTATTTAGATGTATATCATCCGCGGTACCTCTTGAAACACACTAAATTCAATTTTATTTTGCCTAAATTTTGTAAGGGCAGGTTTGGATCTATGACGTTTGTATAAGCATTCATAAACATTTGGACATAAATTCATATCAAGTTCGAATTCATAATAGCTTTATGTTATGAGTTCTTATCTATGATGTTATGAATTATAAAAAAATTTATAATTTTGTTATACAAATGCTATAAATTTGTATACAAACGTCGCTAAACTGTGTCCGCAGTTTCATGAGGGCGCATAGCTAGGCGTAAGCAGTTTGTATTAAAAAAAAAAAAAAAAAAACAAATAAACAATTTTCTTAGTTTTTGCTTTTGATAGTCAAAACACCCATAGTTTTCATATCTTATTTTTGCTAGGACATGTCCAACCTACACTTTATTTTCCCTGTTAATGATTCTTCTAAAATGAAATTCCCTGTTTACTAGAACGTACTCCCTTTTTTTTTTTTTTTTATCGGCAAAAAATAATATGTTAATCATTCAATAAGGTGTTCTTCTTCTCCTTTGTAAGTTTGTTCTACTATGTGTCAATGTTTGTTGATGCAATTGGGAAAATAAGATATTGGTAAGGATTTCGTTGTCTTTTCCTTGGTCAGTGTGGAAAACATGGAAATGGAAAATCTATCTAATAAAATAGCTCAGTTTCCAAATTTATACATAAATTTAATGGTTTACAATTGTCCCCATAAATCTTACGGCTAATATGGATGGTTTTTAAATTTATAAATTCAACCGTTCATAAAAAAAAATCCTATGTTTGGGAAAAAACTAAAATATACTAAATTTATTCAAATTTGTTTCCAATTCTCTCTCTCTCTTATAGGGCTGCTCAAAAAAACCGGTGAATCGTGAATCTGGTCCGGACCGAACCGATCCGTACCTTTTGGATTTTAACCGTGGATTAATGGTCCGGACACGGATTCAAAAAATAAAAAACCGTGACTTTTGGATTGGACACGGATTTTGATTTTGAAACCGTGGATTAACCGATCCGGACCGTGAGATTTTTATTATATATAATTTTATCACTTTTATAATTATAGTTATATAGATATTGTTAATTTAGCAGACTTACGGTTTGGTTGTACTGTTGTAGGAGTTATGGTGCGAATATTACTATCTCTATAAAATCTAGGGGGGTAAAGTATTATAAGTGCTACTATATATACTCTCTGTTTGTGAGTGAACTGGAAGTAACCATCTGCTATTGTCTTTGTGAGTGAACCGGAAGTAACTATCTGCTATCCTTTGTGGTAGTATAAGTTTGTGTCTTTGTTTGTTCAGTTATATAACTAACTATCTGTCTTACTGCCTTTGTTGTTTTTTATTGGGATTTCCAACTTTGAACTTTCTATTTAGTGCATTTGCTACTTGCTAGTATCTGACTGGCCTTGTTTGTTGTTTTTTCCGAATAAGTTGAAAATCCGCGGATTAATCCGGAACCGATCCGTGACTCGCGGTTCGGGTTGGAACCGATCCGTGACTCGCGGTTCGGGTTGGAACCGAACCGTGAGACTTTTGGATCGGACACGGATTGTATTTTCAAAAAACTGTGACTTGCGGATTAGGATTGGATTCATGCCAATCCGGACCGTGAGCACCCCTACTCTCTTATACTCCAATTTCGAAATCAGAAACAGAAAAACTCACCCCGAACAATCTGTAAAATGGCATGTAAAGGCAACTTCTACGCTAAGAGAACAAAGTTACACAAGGATATGACTTTTTAATTTTTTTTTTTTTAAAAATTCATTTATTTCATAAATAATTGCAAGGCAACCTTTAGTCTTTTTTTTACTCTTTGCATGTAATTTTTTTTTTAAATCTAGATATTTTTTATACAATTTATTTTTATTTGTGCTTTCCATAGCTTAAAAGCGGAAATATAATGGAGCTAAATTGGATTCGTCAATTAGAATTTGGTAATTGATGTCAATTGAGGCTATATTAGATTCGCCCTCCTATGCCTTTTTTTTTTTGAACTCCTATGCCTTGAGGCACAGACATTCGTAAGTGCTACTACAACCTATCATGCTTCTATAAGCCTCATAACATTCATACTTTTCATAGCTTTTGCGGATAGGTTGTGAGTTTTTGTTTGATATTAGGAATTGTTAATTTTAAACATTATTAAATTTTAAATAAAAAAAGTTTAATTTTATGCCGATGTTATTAATTTTTGTGTAAAATGTTGTGAATTTAAAGTAGAATCAGGGTGTTTTTAAGAGTATATACTCAAATAGGAGTAGTGTGAATCGTAGCACTTTCCCGAAAAAATTGAATGAAAAATTACTATCTATTCTTTACTCTCAGTTATAATGAAAAAATACTATCAATTCTACACTCCCAATTTATAATACTTTGAGGAATTGTTCAGTTCGGATTTCTAAGCTTAGTGGGGGAGAAAGGAGATAAAAGAAGCTACTCCCTTTATGATCATACATATGCTTATATTTGAATAAATTTTTTTTTTTTTTGATCGGCAACAGAAATTTATTATGCTTATATTTGAATAATTCCAAACTAAGGAGACAATTATTTTTATTTTACCAAATAACGAAATTTTATATATCACGAGGATAAAATGTACTTATGGATAAATAGCGAGCTAACAATTGCTACATATTGAATGGTACAGCAGGATGAATGGGTTGTTTGTAGGGTATTCCAGAAGAGTGCCGGAGGGAAAAAGTTCCCAACGTCGTCCTCATCAAACGCTGGTGGACACTCATCAAGAGGAGGAGGAGGAGGAGCACCAGTGAACATCAACAACCCCTACAACATTAATCTTGAAATTGGAGGTCCTAACAGTGCCATGCAACACATGCACATGCACTCACAGATGATGCAGCAGGCCGCGGCAGATGCTGCTCAGTTCCCCATCAGTGGAAGAAACCACTACATGATGACTAATCCAGAAATGGCTGAGATATCGCGGGTGTTTAGGGGAGGTGGCGGTGGTGGCTTTCCAATCCAACCTCAGCTAAATTATCCCGGAGCAGCAGCAGCAGGAGGATGCTTCACTATTTCAGGACTAAACTTGAATCTTGGTGGAGGTGGAGGTGCAAGAGGAGGAGGAGGAGGAGCCTCCACAGCACAAGTTCCGATTTTTCGACCACCAAACCAGCCTGGGGTAGTGAATTTGAATCTGCAAGATTCTGCTGCAAGTTCCTCTATGTACACAACTGGAACAAGTAGTCTTGCAACCGAGACTCTCTATGGCGCGGACCAGGTGAATAATGCCAATGCAAATCATATGGCCGCGGCTGGCAACAGATACATGACAAACATGGATCACTGCCTTGATAATTTAGATAATTACTGGCCCCAGTATTAGAGTTGTCTATGTTAACTAGGATCGACCATACTCTTTGGGATCGATCGTTTCCCTTTCCCTCTTGATTTTTCATGGAAAATACCTTCACAGGTATTCTATGATTCAAGAGCATGCAGCAGGGGAAAGGAAGAGAGCATTGAACAACAGATTAATAAGTCAAGCTAGGATATACTATATTTTTATGTGATAGTGTATTTGATCAGTCAGTACTGTAATTGTAGATAAACATAGAACTACGGCTATGCGCTGTGTTGCGATTTCTTTTCGTCTAGAAAGCAGGAAAGTCTGCTGTGAGGTATGCTAGCTCTTAGAATCTGAAAATGTATCCGGCTCACCGCGTCAAACGTTGGAAGGTGAAGCTTTATCCTCTCTCTTTTTTGTTGTCTGTTATTTCCCGTTCTTTCTTAAATCGATCGTTAGCTAGTGTTGGAGAATTAAGAAAGCAAGATTTTCTGGCTCTTTCAGTTATCCTTTTGTTTAGTTAAGAGTTTACTCCAATTATCTTTTTTGTGTTTTTTGAATACCCTACGTGAATAATATGGTAGGACTAGGACAGCAATTGAACTGATTAGAAACAAAAGCTTTAAACTGACCTGTGGTGACCTTGGCATCAAATTTTGTAATGGAAAAGATATAGCCAAAATATATTGTAGAGTCATTTATGCTATGAAGATCATACCATTTTTTGAACGGCAATAGAAGATTTTATTAATCTTTAAAAACTAATTACAAAGATTAATTAAAAGGACCCTTAATTGCATTTCAGCATCAAAACGGAGCACGAACTGTTGGGAAACGAATCCTAGAACCCAGTAATTACACGTACAGATTAAACAACAAAAATAAACACAAACCCTACAAAGCGGAATTAGGGTTTACCTCTCATCCGTAGACACGAATGCTGGTTGACTTGTTTATTTTTGGAACTTGACAGACCCGATTACTGTATGCAACAAACTCTGCTCGACAGTACCTCATGATCTTCTGCCATATTCCCTTTGTATCTCGATCATGTAGCCAAGTGTGGACTTCTACATGATCTCTTTGTTCTCTCTCTCACAGCCTCTATTCTAATTTTCTGAATGACTGTTATGAGACATAAAGAACATAACGATATATTTATAAAGGTAGAGCAGGGACCTGAAAAGAAATAAATCTGGGCTCCTTGTTCGAATAAGAAAACCTAATCCCACCCGGATTCTATTCTTATTTCACAAATTATAATTCACACCACTAAAGAATTATAATTGCACTCTCATCTTTATCTCGATTATATTGAGCTCCACCTTATTAAATACTTATTAATCTCCCCACGTTAAGATTACAGATACCCGTTGATTAAATGTCGATTACTAACATCTCCCACTAATCAACATCTTATAAAACACCTTGAGACTAACCACTTAGCTTATTTGATATGTCGGATACAAATATCCACCTGCAGGGTTTGACATAACCGAAACTTACAAGTTTACTCAAGGGGGTATCATCAATCTCTAACGAGACGTGGATTCTATCAATAATTAATATCCATATATTTCATGCATATAATGTCGTGACCCAACTCACCAAGACTATTGACCTTGAAAAAAGATCTTACTTTATAATGAATCAAATTGAGTCAACAACATTAAATGTATATATGTATTAATTATATCTGGATTAAGAGCATAAGTATTCTTAATAACTATAAGGTTTTAATTGTCTTAAAATGTCAGTACTAAGACAATTACCTTAAAGCGGTCATGTTCAATACACACAAAATGTATTAGCACAATGAGTCGGAACTAGAACCGTTCCCTGTAGTCAAGACAAACCTACTAAAACATTGTAGTACAATCCTACTGATGGTGTGTCAAATTCCATCTAAGATTGTGAACCAAAACTTATATTCCACAAGAACCGATGATCCAATCTTCTGTGTGTAAGCCGTACTCTACACACTGGATCATCTACTTTGTAGAATAAAAGACACATGCACAATATACAATTATATCATGCAAACATCGCCCATAATAGATTCTCATAAAAAAAGGGATGAAATTGATTAATAATTAACTAATTAAATATTAATCCATTACATAAAAGCATGGCTTTTAGTATAAGTTTCAAACAATCTCCCACTTAGACTCAAAACCATACTGCCACGCATCTCACTTCCATTCCCTTTACGTGACTATCATAAATCTTGGCATGTAAGCCATTTGTAAAAGGATCTGCTAGGTTGTTTGCTGATGCAATCTTGGTCACAGCTACATCACCTTTCTATACGATCGCTCAAATCAGGTGATGTTTACACTCGATGTGTTTTCCCTTCTTATGAATCTTTGGCTCCTTCGAGTTAGCAACTGCACTACTATTGTCACAATAGATTGAAATTGCTGACCGTATCGAAAGTACCATTTCTAGATCCATCAAGAAGTTCTTGAGCCAAACGACTTCTTGGCTACTTCAAAAACTGCCACATACTCGGCCTCCATGGTGGAATCTACAATACACGATCACTAGATACTCCACCAACTCATGGCTCTACCTCCTAGGGAAAACACATATCTCGATGTTGACTATCTGGAACTCTTATATAACATAAAGTCTTAATCTGCGTACCCACAAGGCACTACACTGTCTAACTGGTACACCAACGTATAATCCTTAGTTCTTTTCAAATACTTGAGTATACATTTTATATCAGTCCAATCTTCTTGTCCAGGGTTAGACTGAAATCTGCTAACCATGCCGACAGCAAAGCAAATATCAAGTCTAGTTCACAGCATAGCATACATGAGGCTTCCTATAGCTGAAGCATTAGGAACTCCTTTCATTTTCTCCATCTCCTCAGATGTCTTAAGACACTAATCCTTGGATAGATTGACTCCATGTCTGAAAGGAAGCAATCCTTTCTTGGAATCCTGCATGCTAAAACGAGCAAGGATCGCATCTATGTAGGAAGCTTGAGAAGCCCAACATCCTTTGCTAGATCTCGCAAAAATTTAATCCCAAGGATGTGACCAGCTACTCCTAAATCCTTCATATCGAACTGGCTGGATAACCACAACTATACCAAAAATAATACTTCGACATCGTTTCCGATGAACAAGATATCATCCACATATAGCAATACAAACACCACCACATTTCCATTGCGCTTCTTGTACACACACGACTTATCCAGACATTGATCAAAACCAAAAGATTTGATTACTTGATCAAAACGGATGTTCCAAGACCTAGATGCGTGCTTAAGTCCACAAATGGACTTCTTAAGCTAGCACAACATGTGCTCCTGATCTTTTGCCAAAGTTCTGCATCTTTATCTTGTAGTGCCTCTTTGTAGTTTCAGGGTTCGGCCTGTTGTTCTTCAGGGATCATATCACAAGATTCTCCCAACAACGTATACCGATTGGGTGAAACAATAACCCTCCCACTACGACAAGGTATTGGTGTGTTAGCAACAATTTCATGTGATGTAGCCTCTTGTACTATTGGTATTGAAGAAGTCTGTGCCAATCTATTTTCTCTCAATTCTTCTAGAACAATCTTACTACTGGGCTTGTGATCTATGACATAGCCTTCCTCTAAGTATCAAGCATTGGTGCCAACAATGACTTTATGATCCCTAGGACTATAAAATAGAGCAACTTTCGTTCCTCTAGGGTACCCCATCAAAACAAACAAACATTTGTCCTTGATTCCAATTTATCTGCTTTCTCTTTCAGCACATGTGCTGAACTACCCCAATTCTGAACATGCCATAGACTAGTTTTGCTCCCAGTCCACAGTTCTGTGGGTGCAGTTGGTACTAGCTTAAATGGTACCAAGTTAAGAATGTACGCTATTGTTTATAGTGCATGTCCCCAAAACGAATTTAGTAAATTTGAATAAGTCATCACTGATCTCACCATATCCATAAAAGTCATTTCCTTCTTTCTGCTACACCATTATGTTGTGGCATACCTAGCGCAGACAACTGGGATGTAATCCCTTCTACTGCCACTAGTTCCTAAATACTTTCAAGAGGTATTCGCCACCACGATGAGATCGCAATGTCTTGATACATTTATCCAGACGTTTTCCCGTTTCCGGTCTATGCTCCTTGAATTTCTCAAAGCATTCGGACTTACGGTGTATCAAATAAATGTAACCATGTTTTGAGTAACCTGCTTGACCGACCAGGTAACTAAAAATAAGACGAATAAAGACGCGTCCCAAGCGTAGGACTCTCGACCAGTGTAGCACAATAAATCCGGAAGTACCGGAGTCGAACCACAGAGACGACTTAAGTGCTTGACTCAAAAGTGTGAAAGTGCAGTTTTACCTGGCTCTTAGGTAGCCACCCCTTGATTTGATGAAATTTATTAGCTAAATTACTAAGCTAATGTAACTGAATGCAGATTAATAAAGAGAGCGCAGCTGAGGGGACCCGGCGTCCGCGACTAGTCTAATCAATATTTACTCGGGCCACAATTACTCTTTTACTGATTTTAGAATACAAAAAAGGCTTCCTAACAAATGGGCACCACCTGTCACCAGATTCCGTGTGCATTCGAATTCCGGTAATGCCTGGGTTTGTTTGTTAGAAAAGTTTCTAGTTCCCAAAATTGCTTGAGAGTTGAGTTAATTCAGCCCCGAGGTGAAGCATTGATAAGTCTAGCCGTACGGCGCCTTCGCCCCGCAGCCGCACTCAAAGCGACTACTCACTCATGATTGCAATAACTACCGAAATCAAATTAAACCTAGATCTAGACATGCTGGAAGAATAAAATATGAAAGCAATAGACAACGATACCGTAAATTGCAAGGGAAAATCGAACTTGATTATGAATACGCAAAACCAATCCACAAGTGGAAATTCTGGAAATATGGAACAAACTCGAACGTAGAATGCTGAAAGGAGAACCGTAGCCGAAAACTTTAGAACATAAAACCTAAGGAAAATTCATCGAACCCCGAACCTAGGTTAAAACAAAAGTATTTATAATAAACTTAGTAATCCTAATAAAAACCAAACGAAAATCCGAAACTATTCTCCGCGGAACGCCCGAACGACGCCGTTCATTGTGCCTCGATAGCCGCTCGGTAGCGCTACCGCAAAAACTAGGTAGCGCTACCGCTTCGCTTAAGCCGGGCGTTGACCGGCCGCTCCCCGTTTGACCGTTGACCATTAACGCTATCACGCCGGTAGCGCTACACCTCTTTTGGTGTAGCGCTCAAGAACCTTCTGTTCATTTTTGGGACCCTTTTGTGCCCAATTTGAGTGCTCCAGCAAAATGGGGTAGCGCTCCCGACGGGTTACGATCACTTCCATGCAAACACCGCTCGCTTTTAACTCCTGATCTACGTGCATGTCCTCCTAACGTCACGGAATTGCACCCACATCCCTGAATTACCTGCAAAATATGCTCAACACCCAAAAACACCACGTGCACATATTAAATGTCAAACGCAGCTCAAACGCACGTCTAACATGCCAAATCACCCTACTTAGGTGCTCAAAAGCAAGCTTCCCACGCGCCTATCACATCCCCCAACTTGAGCATTGCTAGTCCCTAGTAACGAACGAAACGAAAACAATGATAGGCGCGTAATATCACGGATATAAGCGCCTAAGTAGGGCAAATTAGCGCATTAGAGGCGCGTTTTATTTCATTTTCCACTTGATGCGGTGTTGTCTTTTGTTTTTGGTGTTGGTGTCTATTTTGTAGGAAACAGGTCAGAAAAGAGCGCATAAAGTGGACACATGGCGGTCGGGCATGTGGGGCATGGTGGGACCCAAGCAAGGACGACCACACAGCTGGAAAGTCATTTTAGAGGAGGCGGTATCGATACAGGAGAAGTCATGTATCGATACCCAGGTCACCAGCAGCGAACAGAAGCTACGGGTATCGATACAGGACTTCTCCTGTATCGATACCGAGTGCCTTAACTTGTGCCGTTTGACTTGCCACGTGTGTTGACTTCGGGGGAGCATAAATACTCCGATTTTAGGTCAAATTAGGGTTCGAAACTTTGTTTAATTTTTGCTTTCAACTAGTAGCCATTTTTGCTCTGGAGATTCCACTTTCCGGAGGCTTTTCCATTGAAGTTTTTGGAGTTCTGTTCGTTGTTTCAAGTATTTGCTTCGGTAACTTCTATTTTATTTTCATTAGAATCTTCGTTCGCGGGAGTTTGTCCGCGCTTTGTTTTCGGATCTCGGTTTTAATCCATATTTAGTTATTCAAGCATGTTTAATTTCAGAATTTTGATATTTGTTCAATTAAATATGAGTGAGTAGTTCATTAGGTATGGTCGCGGGGTGATTAACACGCCGTGGCCAGGGCTGGTTATGTTCTCGCTCCTATTTCCAGAATTAATAAAGGAAAAAGCAATTTTAGGTTATTAAAGAGCTTCCGTTAGACGTATCCAGGCATTGTCGGAGCCCATGTAACGCGAGGAACGGGGGACCAAAACTCGTTCTTCGTTGTACATGGGTAAACGGCGACCACGAGGATTCGCATCTTTCGGGGTACCTTTTTCTCTCTAAAATCAAACGTTTTGTAGAACACCAAACGGAGCGGAATTATCCGGACCTGGTCACCGTGTTATGAACCCTACGACTGTACTTCCTTTTAGTTAATTAAATCAAAATCAGCTTTTCTCCTATTTCAGTTTAATCACCAATCAAAATCACAAGGGTGGCTACCTAAGAGCCGCGTTAAACTAGCATCCCGAGTTTTTAGTTAAGCACTTTCCACCTTCTCTGTGGATTCGATTCCGGTCTTACCGGGTATTGTGCTACACCGGTCTCCGCCCTACGCTTGGGGCAACCCAGTAATTTAGGCATAGGATTTCGGTCAAGCATTTTTGGCGCCGTTGCCGGGGAAGGCAAGAGGTGTTAAGAATTCGGGTAGTTAGTGTTATTTGAATTTTAGCGTTAATTTTATCCTTATAAAAAAAAAAAAAAAATTTAGGTAAATCTTTAGTTGTTATTTTTGAAATTGAGTCAAGATAGGTAAAGGAAGGAAGGGTTCACCAAAGGAGGACCCGCTCTTCTTCCGAGACCCGTCTAAGCGGCTAGTTAGGATAGATAGAGAGTCATTGGTAGAAGTTCCACTTGAGTCTCAGTTTGAGTCAGTAGAATTCCAGTTTGAGTCTAGTCAGTCTGAGTCCGAGTCTTCCGTAGGTCCACCTGAATCCATTCCCATAGACAGCCTGTTCATAGAATTTCCCAATCCATTGTTTGAATTAGAGAGTGAGCCACCGATGGCGGAACAAAGAACTATGCGGGATTACATGCATCCTGAGAGGACTACTCCTCGTGGCCCAATAGTTCTGCCAACTGAGACTGTGGAGGCACGCAACGCTTTCACGGTGAAACCGGGAACCCACAATGCCCTTCCTCTCTTTTACGGGAGGGAGAATGAGGACCCATATGAGCATGTCCGCCACTTCGAGGGGTTGGTGCGCACCCTAGCTACCACTACCCAATGGGAAAACGCTTGCCTTAAGCTTTTCCCTGCTTCTCTGAAAGATGGGGCGGACAAGTGGCTCAGAATGCAGAAGGAGCAATCTCTCACGACATGGACCGCTGTTAGGGAGCTGTTCTATAGGAAATATTTCTCGGAGAGCAAGTCACAGCACCTGACTCGCCAAATCCAGTCATTTAGGCAAAAAGAGGGCGAGTCATTTCTGAGGTGCTGGGAGAGGTTTAAAGACTTGTTGTTGTCTCTACCCCACCATGGGTATGAGAAACACCAGTTGGTGACATTCTTCCAGTTGGGCCTAAACATTGCGACGGCCCAGCAGATCGAGTACCTCTGTAAGGAGGGAGATTTCTTAGATAAGGGCCCAGATGAGGCATGGGATTTCCTAGAGGAGTTGGCCGATAAGTACCGAAGTTGGGAACCTTCCGACCTCGCTGACAGGGCCATAGCTGCACAGGGACCCAGTGGGTCCGGTATTTTCCCCATGAGCGTGAGAGAACACACTGTTCAGTCCCAGTTGGACAAATTGACCAAACAGATGGAGGACTTGCGACTGAAGCAAGTCCACCAGGTAAATGATGTGAGAGTTGAGGAAGTGTGTGCATTATGTGAGTGTCCGGGGCATTCAGTGACTGCTTGCCCCGCTTTTCTGATGGTTAAAGAGGCATACCAGAGTAACCAAGCTGAGGTTAATGCGGTGAACCAACGTTGGGATCCGTATTCAAACACCTATAATCCGGGCTGGGCTCACAACCCGCTCCTGAGTTGGAGAGATCCTAAAGCACCAGTGCCACCCCAGGCACCACCTCAGCAACAGATGCAACCATACCGGCCTCCTCAAGGCCAAATGTCCCAATATCGTTATCCCTCACAGAATCAGCAGGGGTACGGTCCTTCATATTCTGGACCACCCCCAGGCATAAATCATCCACCGAGGGATAAGCAGACTGATGACATGTTAAAGGCTCTCATGCAGTCTCAACTGAGCTTTACTGAGCAGACTAAGCAAGCAATTGGAGACATTAGGTCTCAATTAACCCAGTTGACGGCAGTAGTTGGGCAAAACCAACAGAAGAGGGGAAAATTTCCCTCTCAACCTCACGCCAATGCTGTCGGTTCTAGTTATCTGGGACATGGTTCAGGCTCGAGTAATTTGAACCCCAGTCCGGAGGAAGCAAAGGCGATCACCACTCTCAGAAGTGGGAAGGTGATCGATAAGACTATTCCTTTGAAGCAAAAATCGGTTCCACTTCTGGTTCCGGTCGCTGCACCAGTAGTAGTCCCGGACGTGGGGAAGGGTACTGAGGAAGAGAGAGAGATAGAGTCACCTGAGGTGGTGGTGCCTGCTCCTGCGGCCCCCACGACTCCTTTGCCACCTGTTGCACCATATCCACATCGCTTGGTGGCAAAGCCAGGCGTCAATGCGCATTTCCAGATTCTTGAGTTGTTCAAGAAGGTTCAGTTTCCTATCTCTTTGATGGAAGCCATTGACGCTATTCCTCAGTTTGCAAAAGTGCTGAAAGAGCTGTGCACGTCGAAACGGAGAACTAAGAGTCAGTGCAACGGGCTACTGACGGAGCAAGTGAGCTCCATTCTCCAAGCTGATATTCCGATTAAGCGGAAGGACCCAGGTTGTCCCACTATCCCTATAGCTATTGCGGGCCAGAGTTTTGAGAAGGCCTTATTAGATTTGGGAGCGAGTGTCAATTTGCTCCCTTATTCGGTATATCTGAGATTAGGCTTAGGTGATCTTAAAGCCACACCGGTCACGCTACAGTTGGCTGACCGGAGTGTGAGAATTCCTAAGGGGGTAGTGGAGGATGTGTTGATACAAGTTGGGGAGTTTCTGTTCCCCGTGGATTTCATTGTCTTGGACACGTGTCCAATCCCGGAAGTCTTTGAGAAGACTCCCATTATCCTTGGCCGTCCGTTTTTAGCCACCTCCAGTGCTGTAATGAATTGCAAAACTGGA
The DNA here is from genome assembly GCA_963854785.1 of Vaccinium vitis-idaea. Taxonomy (NCBI): domain Eukaryota; kingdom Viridiplantae; phylum Streptophyta; class Magnoliopsida; order Ericales; family Ericaceae; genus Vaccinium; species Vaccinium vitis-idaea. The sequence goes on along the minus strand of OY978215.1, from coordinate 36,619,004 downwards.
CAAGTCCAATTATCATTTGGGGACTTGAAAATGGAGGTGAATGTTTACAATGTCGATAGTCGAGTAGAGGATGATGAGGAGGTCTATGAGGTGAGTCTGATCGACACGCTGGTGCAAGAGCATGTCGAGAGTATGTTGTATAAGGATCCTCTGGAGATAGCACTGACCGCCGAGGAGGCGTTATTTTTAGATTCTCCAGAGGTAGGAAGTTTGATGGAGATGCTAGCAGTTGAGGATGTATGTGGCGCCGTTTGGGACCCAGTTCTCGAACCGCTGGGCGCCCCATTATCTAAAGCTCTCCCATCATCGGTCCAGCCACCGAAACCTGATTTGAAGCCTTTACCGGATACGTTGAAATATGCCTTCCTTAAAGGTAATGACACGTTTCCGGTAGTGATCGCCTCCTCCTTGGAGGTGGATCAAGAGGCTAAATTACTTGCCCTGCTGAGAGAGCATATAGGGGCAATTGGCTGGACGATAGCAGACTTACAGGGTATTAGTTCTACGGTGTGTACACACCGCATTTTTCTAGATGAGGATGTGAAGCCTTCTAGGCAACCTCAGCGCCGTCTGAACCCCAATATGAAGGAGGTGGTTAGGACGGAAGTGCTTAAGTTGTTAGATGCGGGTATCATTTACCCGATTGCCCATAGTGAGTGGGTAAGTCCTGTGCAGGTTGTGCCTAAGAAGGCAGGAGTGACTGTAGTGAGGAATGAGGAGGGAGAGTTAGTGCCAACCCGTGTTCAGACCGGGTGGCGCGTTTGCATTGACTACCGGAAGCTCAACGCGAGCACCCGGAAGGACCATTTTCCCCTCCCATTCATTGACCAGATTTTAGAGAGAGTTGCGGGCAGAGCATTCTATTGCTTCCTGGATGGATACTCTGGCTACAATCAGATTGAGGTAGCCATGGAGGACCAGGAAAAGACCACCTTTACGTGCCCATATGGTACTTTTGCCTACCGTCGCATGCCCTTTGGCTTGTGCAATGCTCCCGGCACCTTCTCAAGGTGTATGATGGGAATTTTTAGCGACATGGTAGAGAAGATAGTGGAGGTATTTATGGATGACTTTTCAGTTTTTGGGGATTCGTTTGACGGATGCCTAGAGAACTGTAGACACCCCGATTTTGAACCCAAGATGCACTCGAGCATTCCCGATGATGAAATAGACCAATCGTGCATACCTCGAGGCTAAGAACAAGGCTTGAACTCACCGAACCACCCTAAACCATTCTAAACCCTCCTAGAACAACCTTAAACCAACCAAAATGACCAAAATACCCTTCAAACCATCCATAAACCATTTCAAAACAAACCCAAGCCTACATCATCTTCTAGTACATTCAAAACCCTCTTTATTGATATATAATACGTCTCAATCCATTTTGAAATGAGGGAGATGTGTCCGTTTTACCAAAATGACTTATTTTCCCGACCTTCTGAGGGTAAAATGGTCATATACTTGAATGTACAAATTATCTTGGGTTCAAACTATTTGGGTTAGAAAGTACACTCGACAAGCTTTCCAACGCTTCAAACCACGCATGAAACGGAGTTCGGTAGCACCCGAGGTGGCCCCGCAAAGTTTTACCTTTTGAGCAACAGCCTTGAGCGCTCAAGCCCTGGACCTTGAGCGCTCAAACCCAAAAATCCCACCTTGAGCGCTCAAGCCCATGGCTTTGAGCGCTCAACTCTGATCCAGATCAGTTTTCTGCAGAGCATCTAATCATGATATTCTACTGCAAGAGGAGCGTCTACCTATGTTTTCTACTGCCAAAATACACTTCCTAGACCCTTGAACATCTCCTCAATCACCCCCCAAACCCAATTCAAAAATTAAACCCATTTCCCTCCCATTTCTCTCTCTATATAAACCCCCTTTGGCTGATCTCTTACACTCTCACACCCTTCATCAGCCCTCTCCACTCTCTCTCATCACTTCAATCACGTTTTAGCCTCTCTCTCCTCCATAGCCACCATCCCCCATCATCTTCAACCTCCAAAACACCCAAAAACCTTCTTTAAAAGGCCTACAACACATGAGTCTTTGAAAAACCAACTACAACAGCCCCTCTCTCACTCTAATAAGCCATTTACAACCCATACACTCCATCAATTTTGTCCAAACCAAGCTCTTCCATCAAAACCCACCTCATCCAAGCCAAAATCACCATTTTAAGCTCAAATCCTCCATCATCCACTCAATCAATTACTCAATCAGCCCTACACTCACACTCCTCTGTCTAAAATACTTCATCTATAGCCCGTAAACACAGCCACTACCCATCCATTCATCAAACCACAAGTTCAAGCCTTGATCATAGCCGAAAAGGTAGAAAATCATGTGAAAATCACTGTTTTGGTCTTGCTGAGGGAGACCAGTGGGCTCATTCAAGTTCCTCATACTTGAAATGAGCCTACAAGGTCTGAAAAGTATCAAGAAAAGCATTTTTAAAACCTGTTATTTTGGTAGGATTGAGCGCTCAAGCTCAAGGCCTTGAGCACTCAATCTGTTTTCTAACAGCTTACAAATCTTGTTCTGCTTTGATGATGGATCAGAGATTAATATGCATGAGCTGTGTGTGTGTGTTGAAATCAGTTTGATCCTCTTCTGTTATCTATCAAGAATCATCAAACTCGATTTTTAACACATCATTTACTTTCCAAAATTCTTCAAAGTCCATGCTTCTATCCAGTTTTGGGAAAATAAAGTATAATCATTGATTTGGGGTTGTTTGATCATCGAATGTCATGTTATAGAAGAATTTGGCAACCTGGAAGTGGCTTGAGCGCTCAAGGCCTTACCCTTGAGCGCTCAATCCACTTTGAGCGCTCAAACCCCAACAGAAAGTCAGTCACAGTGTTTCAGCCATAACTTTTTACTCCGAACTCCGTTTTCAACGTATTATATATCAAAACGTAGATAATTTGAAGGTCTACAACTTTTTAGTTTTATGTTCTTCTCATTTCTATATCAAAACCCTCCAAAACATGCAAATAGTATCGGAAAGACAAATAATTTTGTTCAAAATGGTGTTTTAAATTCTATTTTTCTCCTTCATTGTTATTTTCTTTGTTTATACCATTCTGTCATCGCATTGTACACTTCGCACAAGCATCCACCATCACTTAATTGGTGTTTTAATATTCATTTACGTGTTTGCCATTCCCGTATCCCCCATTTCGTGTTTAAAATCGAATTTCAAATATTTTCAAAATCCCACAAAATGTTGAGTAGAGACCGGTTCATGGACCGGGCGAGAGGGGTGCCATAAAACTCTTCCCCTCTCGTAACCAAACCCCCGAATCCGAGAAATCTTTGGTTCCGCCATGATCAGTAAAGTATTTTTCAAATGGGCAAACGAGTCATATTTTTGATCGGTTTCTCGGGTTCGGACCTCAAATCCTGGTGGCGACTCTAACAATCTTCAATCTTTTCGAACGCGAATCGCACCGTTTTCCAGTGGGCCGTCCACAAGAACTTAGGGAAAGTCTTGACTAGGTGCGAGGAGAAGCGCCTTGTACTCAATTGGGAGAAGTGCCACTTCATGGTGACCCAAGGTATTGTGTTGGGACACATTATCTCATCTAAGGGTATCGAGGTGGACAAGGCGAAGATAGACTTAATTGCGAATCTTCCCACTCCGAAAACTGTTAAGGATGTCCGTTCTTTTCTAGGTCACGCCGGTTTTTACCGGCGATTCATTAAGGACTTCAGTGCCATCTCCCGGCCTTTGTGTCAGTTGTTAGCGAAAGACACACCCTTTGTGTGGTCCGACGCTTGTGAGGGGGCCTTTCAGAAATTGAAGCGGAGTCTCACAACTCCGCCAATCGTTCAGTCCCCAGATTGGAGTTTGTCGTTTGAGCTTATGTGTGACGCATCCGACTATGCAGTCGGAGCAGTTTTAGGTCTGAGGCGAGGGAAAGATCCCTGTGTGATTTATTATGCGAGCAAGACATTGAATGAGGCACAACTTAACTATACCACCACTGAGAAGGAATTATTAGCGGTTGTGTTTGCCTTAGATAAGTTCCGGTCCTACTTTGTGGGGTCGCAGATTGTGGTGTATACCGATCATGCGGCCTTGAGGTATTTGATGACCAAGCAGGATGCGAAGGCTCGCCTTATCCGGTGGATTCTTTTGCTGCAAGAATTCCACCTCATCATTAAGGATAAGAAAGGGGTAGAGAATGTAGTGGCTGACCACCTGTCTCGGTTGGAGTTTGAGGACCCCACCTCTCATCTCCCTATTGTGGATACCTTTCCCGACGAGCAGTTGTTCGCTGCTAATACGTGCCCGTGGTTCGCAGATATCGCCAATTATTTGGTGACTGGGCAGATTCCACCCCATTGGTCTACATCTGAGAAGCAGCGATTTTTGAGAGAGGTCCGGCAGTATATTTTCGATGATCCCTATGTGTTCAAGTACTGCGCAGACCAGATAGTGCGCCGTTGTGTCCCCGAGGTTGATCAGAGGGGAATTCTAGAGTTTTGTCACTCAGAGGCGTGTGGCGGTCATTTTTCCGCCAAGAAAACCACCGCCAAAGTTCTACAGTGTGGCTTCTTTTGGCCAAATCTATTTAAGGATGCATATGTTTTTTGCAAGTCTTGTGACCGGTGTCAGAAATTAGGTAAAGTTGGCCCGAGAAATATGATGCCCCTCCACAATATTTATGTGTTGGAGGTCTTTGATTGTTGGGGTATTGATTTCATGGGCCCATTCCCGGTGTCACATGGTTATGAGTATATCCTCCTGGCGGTGGATTATGTGTCTAAGTGGGTAGAGGCGATTCCTACTTGGACCAGTGATTCTAAAGTGGTGCTTGAGTTTTTAAAGAGTCATGTTTTGTCGAGATTTGGCATGCCACGTGCCATTATCTCTGATCAGGCACCCACTTTTGTAATAGGTCCTTTGAGGCATTGATGAGGAAGTATGGCATCTCTCACAAGGTGTCTACGGCCTATCACCCTCAGACAAATGGCCAAGCTGAGTTGGCCAATCGGGAGATTAAGGGAATCTTAGAGAAAACAGTAAACCCGAGTAGGAAGGATTGGTCCCTGCGACTGATTGATGCGTTGTGGGCCTACCGCTCTGCTTACAAGACCGTGTTGGGTGCTTCACCCTATCGGCTTGTTTACGGTAAGGCATGCCACCTGCCCGTGGAGATGGAGCATAAGGCCCATTGGGCCATTAAGACGGTGAACGCAAGTTTGCCACAGGCAGGTGCCCATAGGAAGCTCCAGCTGTGTGAGCTTGAGGAAATCAGGAATGATGCGTATGAGAGTACTAGCATTTACAAAGCTAAGGTTAAGGCGTACCATGATAGGAATATCCAGCGCAAAACCTTTAGTATTGGGCAAAAAGTTTTATTATATAACTCGCGCATTCACCTATTTCCAGGGAAGTTGAGGTCTCGCTGGGATGGGCCATATATAGTCCATCAGGTTTACCCAAACGGTTCGATAGATGTCTGTGACCCTAAGGATAATCATATTTTTAAAGTTAATGGGCAGCGTCTTAAACCATTTTTAGAAATCGTAGACGTGGGCGAACCTGAGGAGGATTTAGTTGATCCCATTTACTCGGATACTCCTGTTATGTAGCCGTTGGGCTATGTTTTTACGGGTAGCTCACGCGTACCATGCTCTTCATTGAGTGTGGACCCGACTCCTAGCAATCGGGGTACCCATCATTGACTTGGGTATTTATAGCTTCGCACGCCGCTATTGAAATAAGGATCGTGTGCCCAGCTCCGGTTAGTAAGGGCGTTTTGTATATTGTCGTGTCTGTTTTTAATTTTTCAAAATATAAAATATAAAAAAAAATTCGGTCCGGTATAGCCACCTAATTTCTAGCCTTAAATTTGTGTATCTGGGTTTCGAACAATCTTATTGCCGTGTCTCGGATAGTCATAAAAGACGATTGGCTCTGATTTCTTTAAGGAAAAACCTTGAGTAATTTAACCTGTTGAGTCATGACTTACCCGGGATTGTTATGATGACCTTCTCTAGACAAATTTAAGTGAGAACTTAGGGAGAAAAGTAGTACCCGTGTCTTTCACGTGACGGAAGTGGTGGTGTATTTTCTTTTTCTGTTATTTGTTTTTTTTGGTTTTTCTGTGTACGCCCGGATACCACGTGCCGGGCTGGACTGACGTGCTTTGCAGGTTGCACGGTGAGCGTACCTGAAATTCCTCGTATATCGGCCGAGGTCATGGTGGTTGGCTGCCACCCGGAGGTCCAGTTCTTCCCCTTGTTCTTTCAATTTTTATGTCTCCATGCTCTGGGGACATAGCATGTTTCTAGTTGGGGGGAGGGTGTACTCTGTACTTTTATTGCGTTGTTAGGTAGTTTTTGGGGATACGGTTGTTATGCATCCTGTGAGTATCATCGAGCGAATGTTTAACTTGAATGTATGCCTGTATAACTTGAATGCATGCATATATTTGGCTATATACATTGAGCATGATGCACTGTCAAGTATGTGAATAAGTGTCCCCACATTGATAATAGCGTATTCTGAATAGCATTCCCATGTTCTTTGAATTCTTTTCTGCAATCGCATAAAATAGTAGGCTTTTGTTTTGCAAGTAAGAGACCAATTATTTTTAATGCATTTGTGAGAGTGAATAACGTGCATAGGGGAAGAAACAAGGCATTTCTGCATGATTAAACCACATACGAGTCCCTTTGACCCATCTTAAACCAGTCCGAGTCAGTTCCCGTGTCTAACTTAGGAAACCGGTGTTTTGGTTGGATTGAAGTTTGGGGGAAGTCATGCTCCGTGCATCATAAGTGTCGTATTGCTGTGGGAAAATCTGTGAAGCAATGTGCTAGTGAGGGACTAATAATTGAAGAAGTCTGATTAGGTGTCATGTTTTGGAAACCAAAACCCATAAACCCCAGTCGTTATATTCAAAAATATATATATATATATATATATATATATATATTTTTTTTTTTTTAAGCCTTCCGGTATCGATACAGAAAAAGTGATGTATCGATACCGTTTACCCTCGACCGGAACAGAACATCTGGGTATCGATACAGGAATTTTGCTGTATCGATACCGAAGCCCTTAAACGCGAATTTAACAGGTTTGACCGGTCATTCTCATTCACAACCCACCTTCTTCCCCAACTTCTTCTCTCTCTCTCTAACCCTAACCCACGAAAAACCTCCATTGTTAACCCCTCCAAACCTCCAAAAACTCCACCAAATCTTACCCAAATTCCACCAAACTTCACCAAAACAATCCTTTTCTCCATCTCTACCACATATACCTCTCAAATCCTTTCCAAAACCCTTATCTCTCCAGATCTGAAACCCTAACTTTTCCAAAACCAAACTTCAAAATATGGCACCTAGGAAGGCTAGTACCAGTGCTAAGGGTAAAGGGGCGGCTTCCTCGAGTGCTCCTCCAGAGCAAGCAACCGGAGGGAGGAGGACCAAAGACCAAATTGCCCGCGATGAACGGGAAAGATGGGAGGCTTCTATTGAACAAAGGGGTGTCAAGAACGAGCGCCACATTATTCGGAATGGGTTTCTCGAAAACGACATCACCATACGAGCCATTGTGCGGCAAGGTATGTCATTCTGGTTTGACCCAAACCCTGGATATAACTTAGAACTTGTGAGGGAATTCTACAAAAAATTTCATGTCCCGGCATCCGGGACTGCATTTAGTTCCGCGACTCAAATAACTTCAAAAGTGGCTAGGATTCCCATCACGATCACACCCGATATTATTGCTGCAAGTTTGCGATATGTGAGGCCGACTGTTGTTAACTACCCTTGCCCCGCTGAGGATTTTGTCCAACGTAGAGTGGCGAGGACATTGTATGAGAAAAGTAAAGATGCTAGTATCCCTCACCGGCCGGGCAAGTTTAAGCCGGCATATCGATTTGTGAACCAGGTGGTTTGCTACAACCTGGACCCGAGGGCAACTGAAAATAAGCCCTCCGAGAGTACTGGGAACTTGTTGTCAGTCTTCATGGATGAGGATACTTTGTGTGACTGGGCATTATTCATTTACTCTAAGATCATCGATTTCCGAGATGCCCCAACACAGACTCGAATGCCGTTTCCTTGCTTGATTACGGCCATTGCTAGAGACTCGGGGTTGCAAGGGGCCAAATGGTTCAACAACGATCCACTAGTCCCTGGGCCAATTGACAGCACCATTCTTACTAAAAGCATAGCCCAGTCTCGAGGTGCTAGAGGAGGAGCCTTTTTTACTACCAAACCACCCCCCAGCGCATCCAATACCACTTGGCTGCAGAAGATCTTTTGCCAAGGGGTCGCTGCTATTCGAAGTCAACAGAAGCTTAAGAGAGAGGTGCGACAGAATGCAAGGATTCTGCAGCAGATGAATCACAGGGAAGAGTGGATGGTGGGGCGGATTGAGGGGTCGACCACAGAGCCGTATGTTCCGCTGGAGTTACCTGAGTTGGAGGTCAGCGATGATTTTGCCGATGGTGATGAGGCTGCTGAGGAGAGTGAGGATGATGAGGATTGATTTAGACACTTGTGTTGCATGGGGCTGACTGGAGGGTAGGTAGTATGATGAGGAGGTGTTATTTCATGTTAGGGTATTTTGTTATTTTATGTGAGACTTATGTCTGTTATTTGGGTCTGTAATATAATTTGCATGGATGATGTTTTTCTTTTTATTTTTATGTTGTGGACTTGGGTTGGGTGGCGCCGATGGGCGCATTGACAGGTTTTAGACATGACAGGTGCGGCCAGTAGGGTAGTTGACCTTGAGCTTCGATAGGCCGTTACCTGATTTTGCAATTTCCTACTTTGTTCTAACCAAGGTCAATATAAGCCGAAAAGTCCTTAGTCGATCGTGTGCACGTATTTTATCTCTCACTTATGCATGATTAATAATGATGTTGCTTATTTTGTGAAATCATATTTGGACATATTGTGCAAATTGTGCGGTTATTTCTTGCTAAGCGTTCACTTTGATTGGCACGTGGAAACCAGTTGTTCGGTTCCACGCATCTCGCCAAGCGCTTATATGGGATGTTGAGTGATCTAGTGAGTTGTGTGACGCGATTATTCTTGTAGGGATATATATTCGCGCATGCGGCGCTATGCTAACCATGTTCAGTTTTCTGTCATAGCATGCAAGCATTTGAGTTACAGGCATATTAAGAGGCGAATATCTGTTGCTATGATTGATTACTTCTACAGGTGTCATAACCCCCGTACCCCCGTTGGTGTTTAGTAGTGTCTTTTCATTAATTGTTTTTCGTTCATTCCTAGGGACTAGCAACGCTCAAGTTGGGGGGTGTGATAGGCGCGTAATATCACGGATATAAGCGCCTAAGTAGGGCAAATTAGCGCATTAGAGGCGCGTTTTATTTCATTTTCCACTTGATGCGGTGTTGTCTTTTGTTTTTGGTGTTGGTGTCTATTTTGTAGGAAACAGGTCAGAAAAGAGCGCATAAAGTGGACACATGGCAGTCGGGCATGTGGGGCATGGTGGGACCCAAGCAAGGACGACCACACAGCTGGAAAGTCATTTTAGAGGAGGCGGTATCGATACAGGAGAAGTCCTGTATCGATACCCAGGTCACCAGCAGCGAACAGAAGCTACGGGTATCGATACAGGACTTCTCCTGTATCGATACCGAGTGCCTTAACTTGTGCCGTTTGACTTTCCACGTGTGTTGACTTCGGGGGAGCATAAATACTCCGATTTTAGGTCAAATTAGGGTTCGAAACTTTGTTTAATTTTTGCTTTCAACTAGTAGCCGTTTTTGCTCTGGAGATTCCACTTTCCGGAGGCTTTTCCATTGAAGTTTTTGGAGTTCTGTTCGTTGTTTCAAGTATTTACTTCGGTAACTTCTATTTTATTTTCATTAGAATCTTCGTTCGCGGGAGTTTGTCCGCGCTTTGTTTTCGGATCTCGGTTTTAATCCATATTTAGTTATTCAAGCATGTTTAATTTCAGAATTTTGATATTTGTTCAATTAATTATGAGTGAGTAGTTCATTAGGTATGGTCGCGGGGTGATTAACACGCCGTGGCCAGGGCTGGTTATGTTCTCGCTCCTATTTCCAGAATTAATAAAGGAAAAAGCAATTTTAGGTTATTAAAGAGCTTCCGTTAGACGTATCCAGGCATTGTCGGAGCCCATGTAACGCGAGGAACGGGGGACCAAAACTCGTTCTTCGCTGTACATGGGTAAACGGCGACCACGAGGATTCGCATCTTTCGGGGTACCTTTTTCTCTCTAAAATCAAACGTTTTGTAGAACACCAAACGGAGCGGAATTATCCGGACCTGGTCACCGTGTTATGAACCCTACGACTGTACTTCCTTTTAGTTAATTAAATCAAAATCAGCTTTTCTCCTATTTCAGTTTAATCACCAATCAAAATCACAAGGGTGGCTACCTAAGAGCCGCGTTAAACTAGCATCCCGAGTTTTTAGTTAAGCACTTTCCACCTTCTCTGTGGATTCGATTCCGGTCTTACCGGGTATTGTGCTACACCGGTCTCCGCCCTACGCTTGGGGCAACCCAGTAATTTAGGCATAGGATTTCGGTCAAGCAAACAACGAAACAAAAATAATGACTCAATAAGGGATACGAGGGTTATGCAGCCTGTATAAAATCAAATGAGCAATTTGAGTATCATCTCTTTATTACCCACAACTCGGTCACATGCATGCCCTAGCGAAAATCCGAATAACTCCATTCCTCAACAAGGTTTGAAATAAAATGCTCCCACGCGACACAATATCACTCATACTCACTGAAACACTCTACATCCCATGTGAGGCGCCTGGCGATCAACGTGGAATGAACAGAATCACCACGTGCCAGTCGAAACAACGCCGAAATATGCAAGAGAAGCTCATGAATCAAGATACCACACATTCACAATTAAATATAACACATGCATGCAAGAGAGTCAAACGACGTTCCTCGGATCAACTAAGGGCTTTGATAGGCTTATAATGACCGCGGTTAACAAGATAAAGGGAAACATGCAAAGGGTGACGGCCTATAGAAGCTCATGGTCAATCTACCCAGACTGGCCGTCATCAACACAGATAACACCACAACAAACATCACATAATACTAATACAAACCATCATACTAAACAAAATGTCATGATTAGAGTTCAACACAACCTCCGACCACACATACAGTCAAACCACCGACATAAAACAAACACATAAAACATCATAGTTTCAGACCCAAACATCACATAAAATAACAGACCATAAAACTAACACCACCAGTCCAACCCATGTCCAACCCGTGCTCAATCATCCTCTCCAATCCCAGCATCCGAATGCTCCTCCTCCACCGGTGCATCCGCGAAGTCATCGCTCACCTCCAACTCCGGCCACTATCTAGGTTGAAAAGGCCCCGGATTCTGCCCAGAAATTCGCACCTCCAAATGGCGCTGTCTATCCATCAAATCCATTTGGTCTCTAGCCAACTGTGTTTGTCCCCTCTTCAGCTTCCGGTTGCTCCTCGCCAAACCCGTTACACACCCAAATATTTTCTCAAGCCAAGTCTTTGTGCTAGCACTAGGTGGCGGCGGACTAAGCATCGACCCCTCGGCAACTCTCACATGTGCCCTACTCCGAGTGAGGATGGAAGAATCCATGTCCTTGGGGCTCAATGGATCATTGCTATGGTATTTCCGAGCCAGGACATTCTTACTCCTCAAAATCTTACTTATCAAACATGGAAAAGGCATTCTCAGCGAGGTAGGGGCATCCCTAAAATCACACATCTGCCCGAATACAAACAGGGCCCAATCACAAACAGTGGGTTCCCCCATAAATGCAAACATCAAATTCCCCACATATTTCTGGGGTGCACCCTCCTTGCCCCTAGGATACTGATTATAACACACCACCTGGTTCATGAACCGATAATTCTCCGTGAACCGACCAGGCCAGTGGGGAATCCTAGCATTCCTACGATCATCATACAGGTATTCATTCACCTCATCATCATTAAAAGTCTCATCCGGCCTAGGGTAGTTCGTGGACCCCGTAGGCCTCACATACTCCCATGCAAGAGCTATCTCCGTGGCATTGATAAACACGGGGGTATTGCCTATCTTGGAGATAATCCGTGCCTCGGGGGTCAAAAAGGCACCCGGCTCTGGAACAGTCATATTCCTATAAAATTCCTCAACCAAAGCAGCATTATACCCAGGATTGGGTTCAAACCAGAAACTCATACCTTGGTCCCGGATGGCTTGGAATGGCGGGAAGTTCTCGGGCCATAACCCGTCATCTATGATGTGCCTCTCGTTCTTCACCCCCCTTTGCTTAATTGAGGCCTCCCACTTCGCCTGGTTATCTCTATCTATCTGATCCCGGTCCCTACGCTTAGCCCGGACCGGTTGAATCTCCTCTACTCCACTAGAAAACCCCGCTACTGCTTTCCCTTTACCAATGTGTTGCCTTTTAGATGCCATGACTCGAAGGTTTTGGTTTAAAAAGTTTGGGTTTTTGGGTTTTCTGATCTGGAAATTTCGGTGGGTTAGAAGAAATTTGGTTCGGATATTATGGTAGAGGGAAGTGAGAGGAGCGATTCTGTAAATTTTGATGAAGATTGGTGAAGGTTTGGGGAAGTTATGGAGGTTCAAAGTTTAGGGTTTTGTGGGTAATGGAAGTTTGGACAAAGGGAAGAAGAAGAAGAATGGAGAAGAAGAAGAAAAGTGGGGAAGAGAGAGAGAGATTCGCGGGATAAGTCCAAAAAAAATTCGGCAGAACTATCTGGAGCGCTACACCCTTTTCGGTGTAGCGCTACCGAGCTCCGATTTTATTTTATTTTTTTTTTTTAAATTGCAAGGGAAAAATCCGAGAATTCATTCTCTCTCTCTTAAAAAGGAATTATTTGGTGGGGAGAAATGGGTTTTCATGAGTAAGGGTTTGGGGCTTAAAGGTTAAAAGGGGGTTTTTTTTTTTTTTTTTCCCAAGACCGTGGCATCCACAAGCAAAATTTTAAATTCTCCCTTAACGGCAATACTCCTTGATTCAGGCCTTTAAAAATGTGCACAGAGTTGGACCACCAAACTGACACACCACCCAAACACCGATTTCCTAAGTTTGACACAGGAATTGACACAGACTGGTTTATCATGGGATCAATGGGACATATTTAATGGTTTAATCATGCAAAAATGGCCTTGTTTCATCCCTTAAACACGTCACCAACTCTCACACATGCATGTAAAATATTTAAGTTATAATATGTGGTACAAACGCCTACTATTTTATGCGAATGCGGAAAGTGAAGAGCAATGAAACATGGGATGCTTTAAGGACATACTGTGCACAACGTGGAAACATCTACTCAAACTTGCTTATGGTGCAGAAAATACTCAAACAGGGATGCCAGATATCTGCATGTGAACAAGTTAAACAGGCAACAACAAGACCAAAAATCTAGCATGCTCATCTAACTCATACAATCAAGCATAACAATCGTATCCCCACACTAAAAAATTAACCAAAATTCAAAAATGACCCCTAAACCACTAACAACGCTCAAAACAAAATACGTGTACAAAGTACACCCCTTCCCCCAACTTGAAAATTGCTCTGTCCTCAGAGCATGACGACAAAACATAAAATGAGAAGAACAAGGGAAAGAGATGGACCGACGGATGGCAGCCAACCATCACGACCCCGGCCGATGTATGGGGAATTTGCCACCATTGTCGCTTTTCGTCATCAGAACCGCTCCCAAGAGCTACTCCTGCAAAAGACGTAAGAACCAACTACCGACGAGGCAACAAATGATGTCAGTACCGCCCGCATGTGAAAGCCGGGCCACAGCAAAGAAAGAAAGAAAGAAAATAACGAACACCACCAGACATTCACGCAGTCTCACGTGTCATACTTTTCTCCCCATCCCCCAACTAGAATTGAAGAGTGGGTGGCTATACAAGCCCATCAGAAGTAAATTTTTTTTTTTTTTTTTTTTTGAAAACTGAAAACAAACACGAGTATATATAAATTGCCCTTACAACCGGGGCTGGGCACACGATCCTTCTTTTAATAGCGGCGTGTGAAGCTATGAAAACCCAAGTCAATGATGGGTACCCCTAAGGCTAGGGGTCGGGTCCACACTCAATGAAAAGCATGGTACGCGTGAGCTACCCGTCAAAACAAAACTGAAAATGCCTACTCAACTGTGTTGTCCGAATAAACAGGATCGACCAACTCCTCATTAGGTTCGCCTACCTCCAAAAATTCCAAATAAGGTTTGAGACGCTGCCCGTTAACTTTAAACACATGATCATCTTTAGGGTCACGGACATCGACTGAACCATTTGGGTACACATTGGCTACTATGTAGGGACCATCCCAACGGGACCTCAACTTACCTGGAAATATATGAAGACGCGAATTATAGAGTAACACTTTCTGACCAGCCCTAAAGGTTTTGCGCTGAATGTTCCTATCATGATACGCCTTAACCTTAGCCTTATAGATACTAGCGTTCTCATACGCGTCATTCCTAAGCTCTTCAAGCTCACTCAATTGCAATTTCCTATGCTCACCCGCCTCAGTCAAACTAGAGTTGACTGTCTGAATGGCCCAATAGGCCTTCTTCTCTAACTCAACAGGCAGGTGGCAGGCCTTACCGTAAACGAGCCGATAGGGTGAGGCACCCAAAATGGTCTTGTAAGCAGTGCGGTAAGCCCACAACGCATTATTCAACCTAGTGGACCAATCCTTCCTGGTCACACCTACGGTCTTTTCTAAAATTCGCTTGATCTCCCTATTTGCTAACTCGGCCTGCCCATTAGTCTGGGGGTGGTATGACGTAGATACCTTATGAGTAACGTGAAACTCCCCCATCAATTTCTCAAATGACCGACTCGTGAAATGCGTGCCCTGATCCGAGATAATGGCGCGTGGCACGCCAAACCTCGACAGAATGTTAGCCTTAAGAAACTCTAGCACGACTTTTGACTCCATAGACTTAGTGGGAATCGCCTCCACCCACTTCGACACATAATCCACCGCCAATAAGATGTACTCATAACCATGAGACATAGGAAATTGACCCATAAAGTCGATGCCCCAGCAATCAAATACCTCTAGCACAAGAATAGGCCTGAGGGGCATCTCATGACGCGCAGACAACTTGCCAAGCTTTTGGCAACGGTCACATGACCTACAAAACATATGTACACCCATAAACATATCGGGCCACCAGAACCCGCACTGCAGAATCTTGGCGGTGGTCTTCTTCGCAGAGAAGTGACCCCCACACGCCTCACTATGGCAAAACTCTATGACTCCCTGTTGGTCAGACTCGGGGACACATCTACGCACAATTTGGTCATCACAGTATTTGAACAAGTAAGGGTCATCAAATATGTACTGTCGGACACTCCTTAAAAACCGCTACTTCTACTGGGTAGACCAATGAGAAGGAATCTGCCCAGTCACTAAATAATTGGCAATATCAGCATACCATGGGCACTCATTGACAGCGAACAACTGCTCATCTGGGAAGGTATCTCTAATGGGAAGATCTGAGGTGGGGTCCTCAAACTCCAAACGAGACAGATGATCAGCTACTACATTCTCTACCCCTTTCTTATCCTTGATGATGAGATGGAATTCTTGCAGAAGCAGAATCCACCGGATAAGGCGAGCTTTCGCATCCTGTTTGGTCATTAAGTACTTTAGGGCCGCATGATCGGTAAACACCGTGATCTGCGACCCCACCAGATAGGATCGAAACTTATCTAAGGCAAACACCACCGCTAGCAACTCTTTCTCAATAGTGGTGTAATTCATCTGTGCCTCATTGAGTGTCTTGCTCGCATAGTAAATCACGAATGGGTCTTTCCCTCTCCTCTGTCCTAAAACAGCTCCGACTGCGTAGTCAAAAGCATCACACATCAACTCAAAGGGAAGACTCCAATCAGGAGACTGCACAATAGGCGGAGAAGTGAGACTCCGCTTTAACCTAAGAAATGCCTCCTCACATGCATTGGACCACACAAAAGGTGCGTCCTTTGCCAACAATTGACACAATGGACGGGAGATAGCACTAAAGTCTTTAATGAACCGCTGGTAGAAACCAGCGTGTCCAAGAAATGAACGCACATCCTTGACAGACTTAGGAGTAGGAAGATTACGAATCAAGTCTATCTTAGCCTTGTCCACCTCAATACCCTTGGAGGACACGATGTGCCCTAACACAATCCCTTGGGTCACCATGAAGTGGCACTTCTCCCAATTCAGCACTAAGTGCTTCTCCTCGCACCTCTGTAAGACTTTGCCTAAATTCTCGAGGCACCCATCAAATGAGTCCCCGAAGACCGAAAAATCATCCATAAAGACCTCTACAATCCTCTCAACCATGTCGCTGAAAATCCCCATCATGCATCTGGAAAAGGTACCAAGTGCATTGCACAACCCAAAGGGCATGCGACGGTAGGCATAGGTACCATACGGACACGTGAAAGTGGTCTTTTCCTGGTCCTCTAACGCGACCTCTATCTGATTGTACCCCGAATACCCATCTAGGAAACAGTAAAAAGCTCGACTAGCCACCCTCTCCAAAATTTGATCAATGAAGGGGAGAGGGAAGTGGTCTTTCCGGGTGCTCGCATTGAGCTTCCGGTAATCTATGCATACTCTCCATCCTGTTGGAATTCGGGTCGGCACTAATTCACCCCGCTCATTGGTAACCACTGTGACCCCAGCCTTCTTAGGCACAACCTGAACTGGACTTACCCACTCGCTATGGGCAATTGGGTATATAATACCCGCATCTAAAAGCTTAAGAACCTCAGCTCGAACCACCTCTTTCATGTTGGGATTCAAGCGTCTCTGAGGCTGCCTAGAAGGTCTCACACTATCCTCTAAAAAGATTCGGTGTGTACACACTGTGGGGCTTATACCATGCAAGTCAGCTATGGTCCACCCAAGCGCGCCCATATGGTCTCTCAATAGGTCAAGTAACTTCCTCTCTTGATCCTCCTCAAGGGATGAGGAGATCACAACCGGATAAGTATCATCGCCCTTCAAAAAGGCGTACTTAAGCGTGTCCGGTAGAGGTTTTAACTCTGGTTTAGGGCGGCTGGACTGACGACGGAAGAACCTTGGGCGGAGGGTCGCCCCTAGGCTCGAACATTGGGTCATGAGCGACCCCACATAAATCCTCGCACACATCCTCGACCTCTAACATATCTCGGAAAGTTCCCACCTCTGCTGACTCTAGGAATGACACCTCCTCGGTGGTGAGAGCAACCTCCAGAGGGTCCTTATACAGGACGGTATCGATGTGCTCCTGAATGAGCGTGTCAATCAGACACAACTCTTCTACCTCCTCATCGTCTCCACCCAAAGTACTAACACTATAAACATCCACCTCCATTCTCTCCTCGCCAACAGATAACTAGACCTTACCAATTTTACAGTTCATGACGGCATTAGAGGTGGCTAGGAAAGGGCGACCTAGAATGATGGGAGTCTTTTCTAGAATCTCGGGTCCTGGGCTAATATCTAGGACAATGAAATCCGCAGGAAATTAAAATTCTCCTACCCGAATCAACACATCTTCCACCACTCCCTTCGGTACCCTAACACTCCGGTCTGCCAACTGTAGCATGACTAGAGTCTCACTAAGATCGCCAAGGCCTAGCCTCAAATATGCTGAATAAGGGAGCAAATTGACACTCGCTCCCAAGTCTAACAACGCTTTATCAAAAATCTGCCCTGCGATAGCTATGGGAATTGTGGGACACCCTGGATCCTTGCACTTGGCAGGGATCTCAGTCTATAGAATGGAGCTCACCTGCTCCGTCAGAACCACGTTGTTCTGACTCTTGCGCTTTGGTGTGCAAAGATCTTTTAGCACCTTCGCACACTGGGGAAAAGACTCAATGGCTTCCATCAATGTGATAGGAAATTGCACTCTCTTAAAAAGATCTAGCATCTTCAAATTCATATTCTGCTTGGGTTTCACCGCCAGCCTTTGAGGAAATGGAGCTAGTGGCATAGCTGGCGGCGTTGGAGTCATGGGGGCTGCAGCTGCAAGTACCACCACCTCAGATGACTCCTCATTCTCCTCTACTTCTTTCCTAGGGACCTCAACAGTATTGGGAGTGGCTGTAGGTGCATTAACCGGCTTCGGGGGTGAAACCTTTTTTTGCTTCGGCTGAATAGTCTTGTCTATCGTTTTTCCACTCCTAAGAATGGTGACCGCCTTAGCCTCCTCCTGATTCTGACCCTGAACATTAGGACCTGTAGGATTGCCCAAATAATGGGCACCTGCCGAACTACCCTGAGCTGGAAATCTACCCCTCTCCTGCTGCAGTTGACCGACTACTGTGCTGAGTTGAGACATTTGGGCCGTAAGGGCCCCAATTTGCTGCCTAGTATCGGTCTGAAATGTGATCTGAGCCTGCATTAGGGAATTGAGTGTCTCATCTAACTTATGGTCACGCGTAGTCAACTGTGAATAACCTGGGGGCGGACCACGAGTGGATGGACCTGCCCCCCTACCAGGCTGTTGCTGGTAGTGGAATGGAATGACCTGGCCCTGCGGGGCCCTAGAAGATTGAGACTGCTAAAACTGATGCGGCGGAGGTAGCGCAGGGAATTGCGTTTGGCCTCCACCTATGGGTCTGGGGTCAGACCACCCATAATTGGTGTTGTCCCTCCATCCTAAATTATACGAATTATCCCAACTCCGGACTGCATTGACCTCGTCCTGATTAGATTGACTCGCCCCCTTGGCGGCAATGAACGCTGGACAAGCAGTCACGGTGTGCCCTCTACAATCACACCACGCACAAACTTCCTCACTAGTTACCTCATTAACCTGACGTACCTGTTTCACCCTAAACTCTTCAAATTCCTGGGCCATCTTATCTACCTGAGCCTGAAGTCTTTGGTCACGGATGGTGACAGGAATAACAGTGGACCCGGAAGGTCCAGACCGGTCAAAGTCGGATGGCTCTAGGGCCCTCGCCTATCCGCTAAGTTATCTAGGAAATCCCAACCCTCATCCGCTGTGTTGGACAAGAAGTCATCCCCTTTACAAGAATACTCTATGTGCTGGAGTGTCTCAGCATTAAGACCCAGATGAAAGAATTCGACCAGCTGAATTCTTTCAAAGCCATGGTGTGGCAACCTTAGGAGTAAATCCTTAAAGCGCTCTCATGCCTTGAGAAACGATTCACCCCTCTCCTGCCTAAAGCCTTGAATTTGACGCCTTAAACTATTCGTTTTAGCCTCAAAGAAATATTTCCTATAAAATGCGTCACGCACTTGTGCCCAAGTGGTGAAGGATCGAGGCTTTTGCATTCGGAACCACCTAAGCCCGCCATCTTTCAGAGTGGCCTCAAACAGCTTGAGGCAAGCATTCTCATATTGGGTAGTAGACGCAAGGTTGCGCACTAACCCCTCAAATGTCCGCACGTGCTCGTACGGATCATCGCACTCCCTCCCATGGAAATTAGGGAGGCTATTTAGGACACCAGGTTTTACTGTGAAGGCATTGCGTGCCTCCTGTGTCTCTCAAGGGAACACAATGGGCCCTGGAGGAGTGGTCCTCTCGGGATGTAAGTGCTGCCTCAAGGACTGCGGAGGCACTTCTTGCTGATCTCCCATCTCAACTGACTCTAACTCTGACTGGTAAAGTGGATTGTCGATACTGACTGACTCAAACGACAACTCTATATAAAGACCACTAATGGGAATAGACTCTGACTGATGCTCAGCTGACTTTGACTCTGAACTAGAAGATGAAAAACTAGGAGACAAAGGCTGACTCGACCCCAGTTCTCTTCGAACTAATCGATGCATAGGGTCATGAAAATAAAGAGGGTCCTGCTTAGGAGACCCCTTCTTACCTCTACCTATGATGACTTAATCCTAAAGACAAAAATAAACTACGACTCTACACCTCTGACACTTGTTGCCGTCCCCGGCAACGGCGCCAAAAATGCTTGACCGACCAGGTAACTAAAAATAAGACGAATAAAGACGCGTCCCAAGCGTAGGACTCTCGACCAGTGTAGCACAATAAATCCGGAAGTACCGGAGTCGAACCACAGAGACGACTTAAGTGCTTGACTCAAAAGTGTGAAAGTGCAGTTTTACCTGGCTCTTAGGTAGCCACCCCTTGATTTGATGAAATTTATTGGCTAAATTACTAAGCTAATGTAACTGAATGCAGATTAATAAAGAGAGCGCAGCTGAGGGGACCCGGCGTCCGCGACTAGTCTAATCAATATTTACTCGGGCCACAATTACTCTTTTACTGATTTTAGAATACAAGAAAGGCTTCCTAACAAATGCGCACCACCTGTCACCAGATTCCGTGCGCATTCGAATTCCGGTAATGCCTGGGTTTGTTTGTTAGAAAAGTTTCTAGTTCCCAAAATTGCTTGAGAGTTGAGTTAATTCGGCCCCGAGGTGAAGCATTGATAAGTCTAGCCATACGGCGCCTTCTCCCCGCAGCCGCACTCAAAGTGACTACTCACTCATGATTGCAATAACTACCGAAATCAAATTAAACCTAGATCTAGACATGCTTGAAGAATAAAATATGAAAGCAATAGACAATGATACCGTAAATTGCAAGGGAAAATCGAACTTGATTATGAATACACAAAACCAATCCACAAGTGGAAATTCTGGAAATATGGAACAAACTCGAATGCTGAAAGGAGAACTGTAGCCGAAAACTTTAGAACATAAAACCTAAGGAAAATTCGTCGAACCCCGAACCTAGGTTAAAACAAAAGTATTTATAATAAACTTAGTAATCCTAATAAAAACCAAACGAAAATCCGAAACTATTCTCCGCGGAACGCCCGAACGACGCCGTTCATTGTGCCTCGATAGCCGCTCGGTAGCGCTACCGCAAAAACTAGGTAGCGCTACCGCTTCGCTTAAGCCGGGAGTTGACCGGCCGCTCCCCGTTTGACCGTTGACCATTAACGCTATCACGCCGGTAGCGCTACACCTCTTTTGGTGTAGTGGTGTAGCGCTCAAGAACCTTCTGTTCATTTTTGGGACCCTTTTGTGCCCAATTTGAGTGCTCCAGCAAAATGGGTTAGCGCTCCCGACGGGTTACGATCACTTCCATGCAAACACCGCTCGCTTTTAACTCCTGATCTATGTGCATGTCCTCCTAACGTCACGGAATTGCACCCACATCCCTGAATTACCTGCAAAATATGCTCAACACCCAAAAACACCACGTGCACATATTAAATGGAAAACGCAGCTCAAACGCACGTCTAACATGCCAAATCACCCTACTTAGGCGCTCAAAAGCAAGCTTCCCATGCGCCTATCATAACCATCAATAAAAGTATTGAAATACTCAAAACCACCTCTACCCCGGATGTTTATAGGTACACACAGATCAAAGTGAACCAATTTCAACATTTCATTGGCTCTCCATTTTCCTGAAAAAGGGCATCTTGGTCATTTTCCCTTCCAAATAGGATTCACAAACCGGAAGTGCCTCCACTTCTAATGAACCCAAAGATCCATTTCTAACCAGTCTAGAAATTCTATTTAGATAAATATGACCTAGGCGTAAGTGCCAAAGATACGTTTGGTTCAACTTATAAGGCTCATTTCTCTTATATGGCAATCTATTAGTGCTATTCAATTCATTTAGTTGCATTGTAGGAACGATATCATTAATAACGTAGAGATTGTCATCTAATGAACCATAACAGATAAAATGTTTATTTAACTTAATAACCACAGAGTTATTAAAAAAAAACCAAATATCCATTTACAACCAAATTAAAAACCGAAACTAAGTTTCTTCTAATTCAATGATCATAAAGACAATCTCTTGAAATTAAACACCTACTGCAACTGCTGCTACTTTTGTAGCACTTCCCATATGTAGATAAATCTCTTCATCACTAAGTCTCCTAGTTTCCTGGAACCTTTGCAATGAATTGCAAACATGATTAGTGGCACTCGTATCTACACACCAGGTATTTGTAGATAACACCGCTAAACATGATTCAGCTACTAGTGGAAAAAATTTCCTTGATTATTCAATTTATTGAGATAATTCGGATAACCTTCTTCTAGTGTCCTTTCTGCTTATAGTGAAAACACTTACCGTTAGGCTTTTTCACTCTACCTCCAAGCTCATAAACTGTCGAAAAAACTATGGCTTGTTGTTGAACCTTTTCCTGCTTCTTGTTGCCTTCCGGCTAAGAAGTAGAAACCTCTTCAACTACACTCACAGTTGTCTATTTATTAACCAAAAGACCCTTGGCTAATTTAACTCTCTTTCAGCAGTTTCGTCAAATAATAATGCATTTTGTTCATATTGTAATTTAGGCGGAACTGCTGAAAAAAAACTTGGTAAGCAACTGGAGTACAATATCAACCTGGGTTTCCCCATTGATTTCAGCTCCTGGGATTTCTAGTTTATTCAGAAGACCTATTATCTTTAGAACATAATCCCTTTACTAGGGTTCCTTCACCAATGGTTAATTCCCCAAATCCCACATTACAACTTGCCTAGCCGCACCCCAAACCTTTATTTTAGGTTATGCATCATGTCATAGGCAGTTTCCACAAAAAAAAAAAACTAATGCTGATGTTGCAATACATTCGACATAGAAGCTAAAATGTAACACCGCGCCATCTCATCAGTTGTAACCCAATCCTTATATACCGGATTTCAGGTTCTGTTGCAATTTCAGTGGGTTTGATAGAGCACACCTCAGAGAACACAAATTTGGTCCCCTAAGCAGTCGACACAATATCCAGATCCTTTTCTAGTCAATATAATTAAGACCAGTAAATATGTTTGCCAATGTCATCAAGTGGATTGAAAGAGTCCATTTTTTGAATCTGAGAATCACATAACAATTATGAAGGGCAATTAAAACTTTTTTGTATTTCTGTTAAATTGGTTCCCTCAACCAGTCTATTAAAAGAAAAACATTAGCAACCCTACACACCGTGAAGAGTATGCCTCGATGGGTAGGTCTACTACTCTTCATCATTCGTGTAGATAGGCACAACATTTTAATTTTACTATCAAGACACTAAACCGTGCCCAATAAAATTAAATAGCTAATTTGCTTCGGTCCTATAAATAAAAGCAGTGACTCAGATGGAGAGGATACTTGTTATTTATAGCTAAGTGTATACCATTACCTAACCTCAAGATCCATTGTTCCGTAATGAACTACCCCAGATGGAGGAGTAGTCCACACAACAATTATCTTGAAGCTATCCTCTAAGGAAGTAAGTACCGATGATGCCATAATTAATTTTGTCCGATGGGGAGGAATGTACTAAAACCAACACACAAAACTTAATTATATCATCTACATACTAGTAATGGAGACCATGGGATTTATACAAAATAAACTCCCTCTCCCACTTAGTAATTTAAAAAATTTGTGAGGGCTATCAAAATTAACATGCAGCAAGGAATCCTTTCCAAATTTGAAATCCATGAGCAATACATATGTTGAAGACTTAGATACTTTGAATCAATCAAGGAAACCAAAAGCCAACCATACTTAGGCAAAAAAAAATCGGATCTGAAATTTTTCCCGAGTAAACTGTACAGCCTTCAGTATTTTGGACTTTTCTCCCTCATCCGAACTCCGATTGAACTGATTCCAATTGGGTTGGATTTGAAATTCAATTATCTACAACTTCTGTGAAGAACAGAATTTCCAATTCCGATGTTTACTTGGTCAAAACAGACTTGCAATCTGACCCAAAAAATTTGGAAAAATTCTGCTGCGAGCCAAACATTTTTTTTTTCTTGACAAAACTTATCTTCTTGTCAAAAAAAATTATTTTCTCCGTATCGTATGCCCCATTACAGAATCTGTAATCTTACAACAGATCTATATATCTAAAACGATACAACAGAAGAAACAAAAATTACATCAAAAACTTATGTGTCCCACATACTACTATTACAGATTACAAAACTAAACTTGCAATAAAAAAACAGTAATGGTAACCACGCATAAAACAATTACAAAGCGTGGGATCCAATCACACAATCAAAAACATGCGTGACCATAATAGTGGGATAATCGATTCTGAAAACAGACGTTAGAACAAACTAGAACTCTGCAAAACAACGGTTAGCACAGTTCTATTTCTATGTTCTACGGACAACATGGCTTGTTTAATTCATACGCATTATTACAGCCTGCTCTAATACCACTGTTGGGAAACGAATCCCAGAACCCAGTAATTACGCGTACAGATTAAACAACAAAAATAAACACAAACCCTACAAGGCGGAATTAGGGTATACCTCTCATCCGTAGACACGAACACTGGTTGACTTGTTTATTTTTGGAACTTGACAGACCCGATTACTGTATGCAACAAACTCTGCTCGACAGTACCTCATGATCTTCTGCCATATTCCCTTTGTATCTCGATCATGTAGCCAAGTGTGGACTTCTACATGATCTATTTGTTCTCTCTCTCACAGCCTCTATTCTAATTTTCTGAATGACTGTTATGAGACCTAGAGAACATAACGATATATTTATAGGGCTAGAGCAGGGACTTGAGGAGAAATAAATCTGGGCTCTTTGTGCAAATAAGGAAACCAAATCCCACCCGGATTCTATTCTTATTTCACAAATTATAATTCACACCACTAAAGAATTATAATTGCACTCTCATCTTTATCTCGATTATATATCGAGCTCCACGTTATTAAATACTTATTAATCTCCCCACGTTAAGATTACAGATACCCGTTGATTAAATATCGATTACTAACACGAACATTCCAACTAAATTGACAACCTGCTCTCTGACAATCATATTCCACGAAGAGGAAAAATAACAGTATTTGATTGGCAAGATACCAAACCAACAAATTAAGAAAATACAGCAAGGCGTACATTCCCCAAATGCTACCTAAACTCCTTGAAGAGGGAATTGGACTAGGCTCCAGACATCCATATGAACAAACTCAAAGGAGCAGAAGAGGGAATTATGTAACCCATATGAAACAGTTTTATTATAGGAAAATCAAATTGCTTTATTAAGAACTGAAACAACGAAAAACTGCATTGCCCAAAATTTTTTATTTTTTTATTTTTTTTGCAAGATATTGGTTGAAGTACTGACCAGAGCATGAGGCTCTTGTTGACTGTCCTTGGAGCTAGAGAAGGTCTGGATGGAGTAAATGCCTGTCACGTCCTCAAATTTGAGATATAAATAAAGAAACAATATTTCATAATTAGTTAATACATTACTAGTCAAAGTCCAAGATTTTCCCATAAGTCAAAGTCAAACATACTAAATAGTCAAGAGTCGATCGGGTACCCATACCCATAAGATAAATACAAAAGTTTCAAATATAAGGTTACAAACTTTCTAAAGCCAAAAGATGGAATGTAAAGACCCGTGTTTTTAAATAATTTTTCCGGAAATAAAGTTGGGGAAATGTAAGGAATTGTTTGAAATGTTTAAAGGTTGGATTAATTAGTGATATGAGTGAGTTGGGACCTTATTGCATTACACAAGCCACTATAGGGACTTGGGGTGTAATATATTTGGATGATATATGTGTGTGTGGTGTATGAGAAGAGAGAGACATAACCCCCTCCCCTCCTCATCAGACGACCCACCTCTCCCTCTCTCTCTCTTCCTCTTCCACCTTCTTCAACCTCACTCCAAATTTCACTCAAAAACCTAAAATTCATTCAAGATCCACACTCAAACTAGTCTCCTATGCGTATTTGGAAGCTTGGGTCATGTTTATTTCGCTACGAGAGGTGGTATTTCGGTTAGAGCTCTTTGAAGAAAAGCTAGGGTTTGTTGGATTTTGAGGATTTTGCTCAAAACCCTTTGAGGTAAGGAAATTTCTACATTTTTTAAGTGCTAATGTAGTGTGGGTGTGTGTGTCACGCCCTCGAAAATTTAAAGGATAATTCATAAAGAAAATTCTACGTGGACGGTCAACAAGTCCACGAGCCACGTCAAATTCCACGTAAGACATAGAAATATAATAATCAACAGGTTACAGTAATATAAGGGTACCCGCAAACCCCAATATGCAAATACATAAGTTTCAATTGTGTTTACAATCCAATGTCAAAAGAAAAAACTTGATTAAGTTACAAAATCACCTTAACAAAATATAAGTTCTTAGATGACTAAGTAACTCCTCCATTTAACTTCAAAACCAATGTATGTATGCACTCCAAACACTCCATGTCATGCTCCTTGATGGGTACCTGAAAATTGATAGGTTGAGCTAGTGTAGCTCAGTAGGAAAACAATTCTACTAACGCTAGGTGTATAAAGATGATAAGTGCATGTGAAATGAGCATGAGACAAACACGGTGGTTCGACAAATATGATGTTTCATGTTGAAAGTGATGACTCATGAATGATATATGAATCAAGTTAATAGTCCATGTGTTAACATTTATAAACTTGTCATCTTCGTTCATGAAAACTTCTTTTATTAAAATCTTGAGTGTTTCATACATGCTAAGTACTTAAACTCCCTTTTTCACTTCAACTCCTCTATGAACTCTATCTATACATATATCGGGAAATTTCAGGTCCGGTAACCCGTACTAGGGTGTATACGTCCCAAATACTCTTATCCAGTCTGTAAGAACAGTATATTCCATGTTTTACAGGCCACGTCCACCATGCCTAGCTACGCTGGTAATAACAATATATTCCATGTTTCACAGGCCACGTTCACCATGCCCAACTACGCTGGTAATAATAGACCAACGTTATTATAACGTGACTCTTTCTATCTTAAAACATATCCGCTCATCAACCACACACACTCATCCTAAATTTGTAACGTCTCATCTATTCTTTATCATCCTGCCTTCTCTCATTTTCACAAATCATAGTGCAATCCTCCACTTCCTCCAATAAGAATCCATGTGTCCAAGGAAATGCCGGTATGTTCGAAAATAGCCTAAATGTCCATCAAAAACCCAAGTACTCACCAAATTCACAATAGCGTGTACCAAAAGCCAATTTTCGCTAAGAACACCAAGGTTAGTCCAAAAATGTGTCCAAGTATCCCAAGGAATATTCACGTGTCCAAGAACGTATCCAAGTGTCAACTTTAATACCCAAATATTCAAAAAACGTATCCAAGTATCCAATTATACCAAAATGCCATATCTTTCATGAAATATTCCATTTCCAAACACTTCTCAAAATATCCATTTATTTTTAATAGAGAATTAACCCCTCTGCCGGATTTCGTGAGCTCCGTTCACCCATGGCTAGGGACACACCGAATGGTGGCCCTAGTATTTACACTTATCCATAAAACACTTTTGATTCAAAATCCATTTCAAAACTTCACATTTTGTCCCATCGTTATCATTTGCATCGAAATGTCAAACCAACTCCTTACATTACCCAAATGTAGCCAAAACAAAGTTGGAGGGATGTACGATATGTCAAATATTCAAGGGGATGATAAAGGATGAAAATATAATATTTTAGCATTTCCCAACCAGTCGGAGGTTTTTTCCCAACTGGTTGGTCCAAGACAGAGACCAGAACAATTTTTTAGAAAAGCCCAACCGGTTGGAGGTTTTTTCACGACTGGTTGGGGAACCCAGATTTCCTGTGAATTTTTCCCAAAACATGAAACTTCATCCCAAGTCATATTTTGATGTTTTAGGCCAAAAATTGAAAGTGTCAAGCAACTAATGGGCATGGAGGGAGGGTAAAACAACAATCAATTGCTTAATGTGATCAGAAATGAGGACATGTAAATTTGAAATACATGCTTAGTAAATTTAGTACGGTTTCTCCGCTTGAAGATGTTATATTTTTCTTTGGTATCACTGTGATTTGTTGAGAGTTGTCATTTTTTTTGGAGTCGGTGGACTTGTTTGTTGTAATCTGCGGTGGTTTGGGTTCCCAATTGATTGGGTATTTCTTGTTTGAGATTGACTTGATTGTTGGGGTTTAACTCTTTGGATGTGGTGATTTTTGTAATACCCCTTAAGCTTCTGACTATGAAATTGCGAAAAAAAAAAAAAAAAAACCTTTTATAATGCATCGGATTTTGGTACGTGTGTTCATGAATACCTTGGTTTTAGACTTGGCTGGGTGAGGATGTTATTTAATACAAGAGTGTGTATCCGCAGTGTGATGTTATTTAATCTAGGAAAGGTGTTTTATTCATTTATTGAGGTTATATTTGGTAGACTTTGGAATTATGTATCTGTTAGCTTTGGTACTTGGGTTTTCTATAACTATCTGAGGGTCTTAAATCGTTTCTATTGATGATGGAATATCCACATGTTAGGTAATATAATAAGAGCTTATGACTTTTTGTATTAGAACGGACTATCATTTCTTAAATAAAAAGGGGAACCGTATACGAAGAGTTTTATTGGAAGATTTGTTGGGATTCACGTGTTTGAGCGACTTAGGCTAACGGGGGTGAGACTATTGGTTTTGTCGGATTAGTTTGTCGTGTAGTTTATTGGGTGTTGACAATTTGACTATGAGCGAATGAGTTTATGTGTTGCTGGTAGTTTTGGATCAGTGCATTGGCAATAGTCTTGAAGTGTTAGGAAGTGAGCATTTGAGTTGCCCATGATTCATAGGGATGGCTTATTTAATTTGTGGATGTGTTTCATTTATATGACTGTAATTAGAACCATGAGATGTCGTGGTGAGATTTTGAGTGTTAATTCGTAATACTTCCTTGCGATTGTGAAAATGTTAGAAGTACAAAAAATGTTGAGGCCGGTGAGATGAGATTTACTAGACATCTTGTAGGGGCACTTGGGTTGTTACACACTTGGGTCCATGGTAGTTTAAAACTCTAAATTTGTAAGTTATGGTGATTAGCGCACTTATTTGGGAAAACTAGATAGAGGTGTGATGTCAATACTATGATGGAAGGATATTGTCAGAAGTGAGACTGTTGTACGGAGTTAGTCTATCGACTGTAAAACAAATCGGTGAACTTAAGACTATGATGTAAATTGTGTGTTAATGGAGAGTGACAACTAGGAACTAACCAGTTGGATATTGTAGTGGGGACAATGTAGATCAAGATTGTGGTGTTTGGTAAAGACTATAGACGAATACAAGGGGAATCCAGGGTATCCTTCTAGATGACATGAATGGAGTTATTTTTGTTGAACTTTAAATCGTTTGATGTTTGTCTTACGCTCTACTTGGAAAAAAAAAATTAGATTTGATGGGTGTGTATTAAAGAAGTTGGGTTTGATACTGTTGGTGAAGATGAGACCATACCAAAGAGGGACACGAGGACTTGGTTAGTGGCTAATGTTATACTTGGGTTTTAATAGTTGGTTGGGACTAAGGAATAAGAGGTAACCTATTGAATAGTAGGACTAATGACAACAGGTGTATATCTATGAGGACTAAGCAGTTAGAGGATAGAAACAGGTGCTTGGAGGCAATAGATGGGATGGCGACAGTCGTAGAAATCGAAATAGCTTGGTTAGCAGGGTTTGGGTCAGGATTGGGTGCATTTGCTATTCTACAATTTTGAGCTAGGTCAGTGATTAGATGAGTTGTAGTTTATCTTAAATTGTAGAGGTAATTTTTGAGGTTCATGGGTTTTAGTTCTTCTTTTTTTTTTTTTTGGGTAAATAAGCTTGAAATTAAAAGGGGTTAAGCGAATGTACATCCTACAAGGGGCATACCCCAGGAAGGACAAAATGAAAAGAAAGAATTACTGGCACATCCCGCCAGCGTAGGTGTAAATAAGCAAAAACAATAAGTGAAGCAGATAATTGTTTAATGCCATGCACAACCCACAAGGCTAGTATAATAGCAAAAATGCACATAATTGGGTAACATGTAGTGGGTCCAAGAAGGCCCCAATGTATGAAATGTGATTTCGCCCGTGCTCGCGTCCCATTAGCCTAGCTATCCCAAAGGAAAAAGAGGCATCAAGGACATGAGCAAGGGCAATGCGGAAGAACCATATGTAAGTGGTGAAAATGTCAAATGCCTCTCCAAAGTAAGGGAGATACGAAGAGCGATGAACACATCAACTCATATGCTTAAGATCCGCCAAACCTCCACTACGGTAGTAACAACACCAGAAAACACGGCACCAAGGGTATGAGTCTCTAGAGGAACACCGGCAAAATCCCAAGGGAACCCCCCAAAGAACCCTACATAGGACACAAGCCTAGTCCACCCGAAGCTGCAAACACCCTCATCCAAGCTCCACAGTCGTCATAATAACCCATAAGAGATAGAGCAAGATCATGAAAGTAAAAGAATCACCCGCGGTGTTATCAAATATCCAAATGCTCAACTACTACCAAGCAGGAGAAAATAGAACAAGTGTTGTGTGAACAACATATAGATCGGCCATGGCCGTTAGCAACTTTTAGCTTGTTCCAAACAAAATCATAATAGGACTACGAAAACTTCAACAATGGCACACTAGCAGAACCAGAACCAATACGAAATTACCCCTTATGCCGTGACAACAATGACACTTAACAAAAGGAACTAGAACACAGATGCACAATCAGAAGCTATATCGTAGATCCTAAAATGAAATTGTAAGGATCTTGAGGGCAAATTCAGTCAACTGCCCTTTAGCAACATGCGTGTAAGGGAGGACCGTGGTCCCCACTGAAGGCTTCTCGTGTGAATAGCCCATCTAATAAAATTGCGTGTATTGGTACACCATTCTGCCACTTTGCCGACAGCTGTGGACTCACCCATTAAATCTCTCAAAAGCATAACCGGTTGAGAACAATTGTGGGCCCAATAGCTCATTTGAATTTTCAACCTATGCGTTTAATGGCTAAGGACAGTGGTTGGTGCAATGATGGGGTCCCACTAAAGGTTCCTTGTCGGCAATTGTAAAATCCATACATCAACAGCTGTAAAGAGTAAATAGCTTTAAACAAAGCTCTTAGACAATTCTCAGTCTCAATAAGGGACGTGTGTCCCACTCTCCGGTCTTCCCCAAATAGGGTTTCGGAAAAAACACCTAACAGAGCTATCAGATGCAATGAACAACTTGATAACAACAATTAAATTTGACCTTGTACCTCGTGTTTATCCCAAAACTCAGAAGATCTAGTGGAAATAAGATCTGTGAAGAAGACACCCACTTGAATTTATTTGTTGATGACCGAGAAACCAAATGAGTACTCGATTTTTGTGTCCAGGTCGTGTGGATCTGAGTTAGCTTCCCGCATAAAAACACCCCTGAAGTGATTGTGGATCTGGGTAATCTTCCATAGAAAACCCATGTCTCGGACCAAACTACCTGGTAGTTGCTCCAGCTTGATTCTTATTTGAAATACAAGAGCTCCCCGTTGGGAACTAAAACCTTCGGTATGAACTCCAACAGTATCTGAGTAGAATCCCAAATCTGTTTTGATGTGAAACACTTCTCAATCAGTTCATCCAGACACGGATGAAAAGATTCAAGGAAGGACGAGTTATGTTGAGTGGAGATGGAACTTGAAACAGGTGTTCAACCAGAAAGATTGACCCAGATCTAAAAAAAATTTGTGGTAGGGGAGTGCATTCTCTCTCTATTTCTAGAGAGAGAAGCTCCCAACCCTTCACTACCAGGACAAAGTGAGTAGCTCTAAGTTTTAGTTCTAATGTGTATATTTTTGCAAATTGTTGATGGTTGGTGTCAAGGGTGAGGGTTCGAATTTATGTTGGGGAACTTATGTGCACTTTTGAATAATTTGACAGTGGTAGAATTTGTTGGGAGAGAGAGAATTCCATGACAAGGAAGTGGATGTGTAGACTCTGGTGAGAAAACCGAGGGTAGGTTGCGAGCTTAGCTCAGTTTGAGTTTGATTATTCTTGGTGTGAGGCACAAATGAGATTAGAACAATACGGAAATTAGATTGTATGCCTAGCATACAGTGGTGCTAGACGATAACTAGAATGGGTGTGTACCCTTCAAGGATTACGTGTCCTTCTTTTGAGGTGATTGAGGGTGATACTATTACTAATCGTTGAGGGTGTGTGTGCAGTTTAAGACCATTTAATTGGTTATAATGAGATATGTGACTAGGTAAATTTTTGGACTTGAACGGGGAAGGTAGAATGAAATGAAGTCGTACTTATGCGGTTTTGTTAGAAAGTCGAGATGAGTCATTTTCTTCTATGTTTATATGGTAAGATGGAGTGTTAAGTGGAAGGCGGTTGTGTGCGGTTAAATTGGTGATAATGTTGGAAAACGTGTGTGACACTACATGATATTAATAGAGTTGAGATCCGGTTCGTTTAAATTCGAGAAGCTAGAGCACTAAACGAGACACTTAAAGTAAAGAGGCATATGGGGTTAATTAGGGTGTGAAACCGATTTTGGAAGTTAGGTTGGCGAGAAGTTGAAAGCATGGGTTATGAAGGTTTAGACGAACAAACATAGGAAGCTTTTGTGCCTAGCGTCATAATTATGGGTCATGATTTTCTAGTATCGAAGTTCTTTAACTTGTAGCTACTGTGGGTGGGTTTCTAAGTACCTTGTAGAGTGTAATGAGCGTATGAGTCAAAATAGATCTAGATTATGATTAAGTTGAGTGTTGAATCTTGGTGAAGAACGTAGTGAGATATGGGAAAATTGTTCGGCTTGGGTTGATTGTGATGATACATGAGGATTTGGTGAAAGGATTTAGAGTACCTGTGTGGTAAAACTTATAAGTGTTGGGTGTTGTTGGAAGGGAGATACATGCATCAAAAAATTGTAGGGAATAGAGGTAAACAGGATCGCTGAGAATATTCAATCTTTTGGGTAATATTCATAAATATTTGTTGATATAAGAGGAGTGAAGTTAGGTACACCGTCCTTTAGCCTTGCTTTGGGAGATATACTTTAAGTAGGTGGAAGGATTACAGGTTTTGGAGGAGTTTGAATTTCTTTTCCAGTGACAAGAAGAAGTTACATGGATGGAATGTAGAAGTGCTGGTAGCTTATGTGATCAAGGGATGTGTTAATGTCATAACCTAAGGGGAGGAGCACCGGAATATTTGGGTAATTAGAATTAAGAATGATTAGAGAATGGTGATATGGTATGATAAGACAAAACTTACTAATAGAATATGGGTATGTTAGGACATTTGGATGCAAATAGAGTGTGTTTGATATTGAACCTTTGGGAGCTTAACTTTACTGTAGTCATTTGAGATTGATTTATCTTGGTGTTGTTAGAACGATTGTAGTTTGATGAATCTAGATCAAAGTGCGCAACGTTGATTTTCTTAGTTAGTGTTGATGGGTAATGGTTGAGAGTTTGGCTTCTATAAGTAAATCTATGCCTAAGAGCTTGAGTTTATGATTAGGTCGTGGGATAGAGTGTTTTTGGAACTATGGGTCAATTGGAATTTTGAATAGAAGGCAATAGAAGAGACACATGGTAGATAACTAGTATGCATAGTGAGTTTAGAGGATCTATGATTAGAAAGGGATTAAACTTTTGGGTTGTTGTTTTGCACTCAGGGATGATTTAAACCTAGTTGTTCTTTACCTTGTAACGAACCGAAGTTTAATTACGAAGTCAATGCGTAGTCTAGACGTAAGCGAGCAGGTATTGCGGGGAAAGTCTATACGGTGGATACGGTTGTTGTGAAATAACTTTGGTAGCGATGAGTCGACATGGGAAAGAGAGGATAAGATGAAAGAGGTGTGTATCCGATATTATTTTCCGCCTGGCCTATGTGAATTTTATGTTAGATTTTGTGTCTGCAAGTTTGTAATATTAAATACATGTTTTATGTCATGATCTAATGTGTAGTTCCTTGAATAGCATTGTTGTACGAAATTTTGAGGACAAAATTTTTCTAAAGAGGGTAGAATGTAAGGACCCATGTTTTTAAATATTTTTTCCGGAAATAAAGTTGGGGAAAAGTGAGGAATTGTTTGAAATGTTTAAATGTTGGATTAATTAGTGATATGAGTGAGTTGTGACCTTATTGCATTACACAAGCCACTATAGGGACTTGGGGTGTAATTTATTTGGATTATATATGTTTGTGTGGTGTATGAGAAGAGAGAGACATAACCCCCTCCCCTCCTCATCAGACGACCCACCTCTCTCTCTCTCTCTCTACCTCTTCCACCTTCTTCAACCTCACTCCAAATTTCACTCAAAAACCTCAAATTCCTTCAAGATCCATGCTCAAACTAGTCTCCTATGCGTAATTGGAAGCTTGGTCATGTTTATTTCGCTCTGGGAGAATTTCGGTTGGAGCTCTTTGAAGAAAAGCTAGGGTTTGTTGAATTTTGAGGATTTGCTCAAAACCCTTTGAGGTAGGGAAATTTCTACCTTTTCTAAGTGCTAATGTAGTGTGGGTGTGTGTATAGCTTCTCCTTAATCAATCTTGTATTTGGTTTGTTGTCTTTCCTTGAGAAAACTCATTTTCGTCATGTTTGGCTTGATGTTGGATATTGATCCTTGTTCCCATGAAGTTGTTGAAATGTTATTGATGATTTCTTGCTCTCTAGTGCATATAAGTTGTTAGTACCATGTATTTTGTGTTGGGAGCCTTATCTCGCTAAGTTTGGTGGAGACCTGTTCTAAACCTGTCCTTTGCCATGAAAATTTTCGTTTACAGCTTGTGTATTGATACATCAGAAAAAAGTGTATCAATACACTTGTTGTCTGGAACTTCATAACCTGGGTATTGATGCACCCAAAATGGTGTATCAATACACTTATCCACTGTTCTTTAATAATTCTCTCTCTAGTTCTTTAAACTTTCGGTAAGTCCAGAATCCCCCTTTAAAGTTAGAAACTTGTGATTGCTTTTAGATAAACTTGTGATTGCTTTTAGATAAACTTGTTGTGGACACCCCAATTTTAATCCAAGTGTTCCTTCATCATCGTCTCTCATCCGAGATTGAATGACATAGGTTATGTCACCATCAGGTCGCCTCTTGATCGAGGCACCCCTGTCTGTCGCTCGAAAATTTGGCTAAGTATGGAAAATTAACTTTTTTGGGAAATTTTGATTTGGCCAATAAAAAGTCCCGGTATTTGTTCCTTGGATTTTTCTAAGCACAATGATATAATCGGATGCTCTTTTCGAGTACGGGAAGATTATCTTTCGGCCCTTTTCTTCGGAGAAAAACGTGCCCGTTTTCGGTTTTGTACTAAAAGTGGGGGGATGAGATTTTGATTGGATTAGGATATCAAAATTCTGGCAATGCCATTGTTTCCGAAAGGGGGGTACTTCCATATTTTCATAAATAAATTAAAGTAAAGATTATAATTTTGTCTTTACTTAAGTTTGGTTTATGAAAATAAGTCCCCAATGATGAAAGAAATACTTACCAGTACCTTGGAGTGATCAGCCTGAACTTCAGAATCTTTGGACAAAAATAGCCCTAGCCGTGCGGTTCACTGTGCAAACCGTACGGTTCACTCCTTGAAGATCAAGCCGTGCGGTTCATCCATATAAGCCGTGCGGCTAACCCTATCAGTCGTACGGTCATGTCTCAAGAAATATTCGTTTTCTGACACCAGAAGCATCTTATCATTTTTTACAGCAATTCGTACTCATTTTTATTCCTTCTCCGCCTATAAATACCTCTCCTCTTCTCCCATTTTCAACACAGAGCAACTTCCCGTACCACTCCGATACGCTGTCAAAATTCCCCGATCACTTTTTCCGATCAAAAAAAACCTGTCTGAAACTCCTGTTGAAATCATAATCCAACCTTCGCTTCTCTATTTTCACCCCCAGCTACTCATAACCCATACCAGAACTCCCCATTTGAAGTTTGCGTCCAAAGAATTCGAAGTTCTCAAGTTGTCCGAAGCTCTCCGCAAAGGCATAAACCGTATTTCAATAAGCCAGGTTCTAAACCTTGGCCTTTGAGGGGATCCTCCCGAGTCGAGGGTGACTCTAATAGTCATTTCTAGGCTCGGGTGGTTGAATCTTTCGTAAAAATCAAGTTTTACAAGCAAAAACAGTTTTCTGTTCGAAAAAACAAATTTTTTGAAAAAATCTTTCAAAAGTGAACCGCACGGCTCACTTAAGTGAACCGTACGGTCAACATAGATTAGTCGTACGGCTAACCTAAGCAGCACGAAATTTCCCCCTGTTTTCCCCTGTTCGTGCTCTGTTTTTCTGGTTTTCTATATCTTGTTTATTGCATTTTCACCCCTTTACTTCTCTATTATTGCTATTAAGTCATTTGTTTAATTTTTATTTCCGTTGTGGCTTTATTTATTTTTATTTCTCGTCATTTATCTACTCAATCGTCAAAGTTTTCAATAAAATATCTTCCAAAAATCCCACAAATTTAGTAGAGACCGGGAATTTCCCGGGCGAGCGGGGTGCTTTTTACAAAACCTTCCCCGATAGTAACTTGGCTTCCGAATCCAAAGAATCTTTTCGCAGATCAAACCTTTTCCAAAGCGGCACAAGAGTCATCAATTATTGTCAATGGTTTCTCGGGTACCAAAATCGCTTTCTAAGTAAATCCCGGGTGGCGACTCATTTTCCATCAACTTTCTATTTTTAAACCGAAGAGCCGTGTGGATCGACCGTCCACAAAATGGCGACTCCGCTGGGGACTTTTAAATTAATTTTTATTTTGGTATTTTACACTTGTAAAACGACACCCGAAAGCTTGACAAAAACGAACACGCCCCGCGTGATCGAGAAAGGAATGGTGTAGTAACAGGGCTACGCCCGACCAATCCGGACTGGAGTTTTCCCGGTTGTTTGCTCGAGTAAAATTTCAAAATAAAAATTAATTTATAGGTGAGCCAAACTTGAAAATATTTGTGGGATTTTTGAAAATATTTTATTGCGAAACTTTTTGCATTGCACGTGCATCGATCTTGGATAAGCCCCGCCGCTGCGTCTTGGTTACCCTACCCGGCTTGCTGGTGTTAGGACATCCCAAGATTCTCGGCAAACCCTGGACGATGATGAGTCAGTCTGCCGTTCGACCTTTGCCATGCAGTACACTTGGCACTGGGAGGCAAATATTGGCTCTAGTCTAGGGAACCCCTTCAAACCAAAACCCAACCTTTTGCATATAGTAAACCATAGCACTTTCCAACCTACGACAGGGCCTGTCGGGTAGGATTATCTGTTATATCCTGTTATGTGTTTACTGCTTCTAACATATCATGTTTATCTGTTTTTTTGCATATCCTATTTATCTGTTAGTTGTTTTCTGCATATCCTGTCATCATGCTCACATTCGCATTAGTAGTATAATTTACCCTAGATTGTCAACTTTCCCGTGGCCTTGAGAGGTTGCCTTGCCCGATGATGAGTCGTGCATCCCAATGCTCGTTGTTCAGATTAATTCAGTCCTTAGAATAACAGGACTTAGGAAAATCAAATCAATTTGATCCTTAATAATTCCTTGACAATGACCTAACCGAAATTAGGAACAATTGACCCAAGCTGGGGCAATTGTCCCTGAAATCAAAGTTAGATCCTTGAAAAGGAATCATCAAGAACTAAGTTGATTTAATTTCCCCGAATCTTGCTATCCTAAACAAAGGATACATTGTCAAAAGAAACATTGAGGATCAGGGCAGCCTTTTTAAGACCCTTTTTTTTATATAGTCTAAGAGACTTTAAATCTTTGGAGTTTGAAACACCTCCAGTGTTAGCCGTGCTCGAACGGCTCCTTGTGATTTTATCACATTTTTATCCAGATTTCGACAGCCTTATTGCTTTGTCTTGGATGGTCACGAAAGTTGACTGGCTCTGGTTCCAACACACAGGAACTTAACCTACTGAGTAGTCGACCTACCCAGGGCTGTTGAAAACCTTTTGAGACTTAGGTTTGCATATATGATGACACAAATACGACATTCCCATTTTTCAAAATAAAACAAGCAGGGACATTTCTGAGTTTGTTTTACTATCAATCCCCAGTCATTCAGTCAAACAAGAAAACCTCACCCATTCCAAGGACAAAAGATGATCCGACCCGAAGCAACCGACATGAAAGTTCAGGCTGAAATCAAGGAGATCAAGAAGACTCTAATTGATATGGGCAAA
This sequence comes from Vaccinium vitis-idaea, assembly GCA_963854785.1. Lineage (NCBI taxonomy): Eukaryota > Viridiplantae > Streptophyta > Magnoliopsida > Ericales > Ericaceae > Vaccinium > Vaccinium vitis-idaea. Next base: position 36,580,985 of record OY978215.1, on the reverse strand, counting down.
CGGATCAACAGTCAAATCACCCAACTCATGATCATGGTACAATACATCTGTAACCATCTCCTACCAACCCAAGAGAACCCTCAACGACCCAGAAAAGAGCCCAGAAATGGCTGCAGCTTTGGCAAGAATTTTTGAATTAGATAAATCTGTCTTGGAAGAATTCAATCCCATGGGCCTTGAAAGTTTCATTGGCATCGGGGATCTGAAAATGCACCAGCAAGACATCAAGAAGGACAACCTTGCAAAAACCACCCACAGCTCCACAAACAACAATTCCATGAACACAACCCGAACCAACCGCCCTAAAAGAAACTTTCACCAATTCTCCACTTCCATTATTCCTGTCTACAAAAGCCTTCTTGAGAATAACCTTCTTAAACCACTTGAGCCTCGAGAAGTACCAGAAGAGCTCCCTACCAACCACAACCCAAACACCTTCTGTACCTATCACACTACAGCAAATCAGGGAATTCCCAGCGTTTCTTAAACGCCGGGAAAGGTACCACAAACGCCGGCAAAAGTCATTCCCGGCGTTTATCCCGGCGTTTCAACAAGTGTCAGCGATACCGCTGTCGGGAATGCTTCCCGGCGTTTATTAAACCCCGGGAATGCTTCCCGGCGTTTATTAAACCCCGGGAATGCTTCCCGGCGTTTATTCCCAGCGTTTAAAAAACCCCGGGATTGATTTTTCGGCGGACTAAAATCCGGTGCCGGTGACCCCATTCCCAGCATTTAACAAACGCCGGGAATATTACCAGCGTTTAACAAACGTCGGGAATGGATGCAATTAATGCCGGAAAATCTTGCAATTTGACCCCATTTCCGGGGTTTAACAAACGCCGGGAATAGTATTTTCTCACCAGATTTTTTTTTCCCTCAATTTCTCTCCTATTTAACCAAAGAAACATCCAATACAATATCCATGGCATTAAAACATCTCAAATACATTCACCATAAGTTCACAAATAGCCAAATACGTTCCAACATATTCAATACAACAATAGAGTCAAACATAAACAACATAATATCTCCAAATATCTCCACTACATCAACTCAAACATTTCTCAGAAGTCATTACATATTGTGTATTTTTTCCAATACAAAGCCAACAAACCGTAAGATACAAACATAAAACACTACGTCAAGTACCAACTAGTTGCTATAGGGATCTTCAACGTGAATAAACCTGAAATCAAACATCACAACCAAATTTAGAGTACATCACATGTATTAAGAGTTCAAAAGGTCTAAAATTTTATGCATACCTTGGATTGTCAACAATTACTTTGAATTAAGGATCTCAGTTTGAAATCAAGGACAACTAATAACATAGATTGCTCAAAATTTATCCAAATACAAACCGCAAGTACGAACTTAGGCTACTAAATTTGATTTCCGGAATATAAAAGATCAATACCTCAGCTCAATTGGAGAAAATCCCGCATATAAAGTGTAATTTCAGTATCTATAACTGAGTTTTGGCACATATGTAGACAATTTCAACAATTTTAGGCATCTATTTGAACATTTATGTCCCAATTCCTTGTGAAGGTACAACATTCAGCATTCACAAACATAATTCCAGCAAGTAAATACAATTTTCAACATGTAAAGATCAATATCTTAGCTCATACCAAGAAAATCCTGCATTCAAAGTGTATTTCAACATCTACAAGCTGAGTTTCAGCACTTACGTAGGCTATTTCAGCTCTAAAACCAATTTCAGAGATGAGTTCTGTTATTATGGATATGCTATTAAGTTCATAATAATCTCATACTTCCAAAGATTTAGCAGAAGTAATATGACCGATAAATGTTCAGGACTTAGGCTATAAGAAAAGAAACTGCAGGAGTGGAGGATTAATGTTCTTCATCCTAAACAAGGTGTTCCTGTCACCAAGCAAAGCCGGCAGAGAGTGGCACCAAGTGCCTACTTTGTCCCGTCCAATTTAACTTACAGTATTTTTTCCCTGACAAAGAAACTTTAGATCAAAACATGAGTTCCAAACTACTGCGTGAAAGCTGTCCCGGAAATTCGGTGTCGTGAACAAAACATAGTTGGGTTTATTATAGTACTTATGAAATGTATTGTTGAATTTTCTCATTAGGTAAAATGTTCAGATTGATGTAATTGTGTTGAACTTACAGTAAATGACAAAATATGCAATGCGCAAGCCAAAGTTTGGTAAATTTGTGGTGGCAAATTTCCAACTTTGGCCATGTTTCAAGTGCTTTTGTCAAAATGGTACTTTCGAAACACACTTTCACGAGAGTACTTGAGTTTGACAATAATGCACTCTAATGTAGGAACCTTATTAACACTCTAACGTAGTAACAAAGCCTTCAATGATAACGTAGTAACAGTCCTGCATTAAAAAGGGGCCTGAATGTTAATCCTTCTATGACTATTAATCGGGCAACCCGAAATTAATGCAACTTTATAGTTGGGGGCAAAAAGAACACATCCACCTAATAAAAAATGCATCAAAATAAACAGTTCTTAAAGATAGATGATTGTACTTAGAAAAGTAAAAGGCAAACCGGACATAACTTACATTGCCTCAAACAATATAAGAAACCTGATGCAAGAAATGCCTTTTCACCATATTGAGAGAATAATGACCTCGCCATTTGGGTAGAACACTTTTCTAAGCATTGCCTTTGGCGTTATATCTAAAGACGTGGCATAATTTCCAAGCTGTGCACCACATCTCACCGTCATCCTGCAAATGGGCTAGATTTTAGATTAACCAAACCAAATTATAAGAAAACTCAAGAATTAGGTAGCTGATGTTGGTGTAAGAAAACATCTTAAAAGGGAGTTTTTTTTTTTTCCCTTTATGCTAGATGACCAGAAACACCCTCATGAACTTCAATTTAAAAAGGGAAAAATAAACAAATTACAATTGTCAAATAGCTCAAATCTATTTTTAACAGATTATACCAACCTGCAAAAGCGCCGATCACCTCGTGTTTGCTTTTCAAGAATAGAAACTTTTACACTGCGTGCGTGTGTGCGTGTTTGTATTTGCCTAAAGAAACCTGATAAAATAGACCAATTTGTGACACAGACCCATTAACGAAAGTACCAAATTGCAGTTGCGACCCTACAGTATATATAGATGAGAAACTTACTCGAAGTCGAACCCAATTGCCCAAATCGAAAGAGACTTGTGGAAGAGCTCCAATGGGGCGAGACATGGGTTCTATTGGCAGGCTAGATTAGCATATTTAGGCACAGAGGGTGGAATTCCTAATTAGGAATAGAAAATGGATGGAGCTGCCTTGGTGAACGGAAGAAACATCCGATGGAGTAACTCTTACAGGGGTTGAAACTTGAAAGCAAAAGATGCATCATAGAAAGCCAGAAGGGAGAGCAGGATTTGAGTTTGAAATGCTCGGGCGTGTCAAACACGCTGAGAACTTATTCAAAAAAATAGTAATAATGCGCAGCTAAGAAACTAGGTATCCATGTCATGCACACCAAGAATTAGCTTCCCTTCAGCACTGAAGTTCCAAACTGAGGAATGAGAACCAAAAAAATCAAGAAACATAATGATAAACCCAACCTATATAAGAGGGAGGAACTCCTATATGGCAAGGAACAATTTTCTTTAACTGCAGCCTATGAAACATTACATTTTCTATATTTATCTGTCAAAATTTCCAATTTGTGGTACTTCTCAATGTTCTCAACATGGAAAACCATCAGATGATAATAACAGTAGAGAATCAAAGATACCATAAAACCAATGGTTAAACTGAAAATCTTTAGATGATATGGTAACTAAATATAACTCGCCGATGGTTCAACAGAAATTAATGAGTTTGATAAAAGTTATTTAACAGTACTGTAGCTTGGACAGAGAAAAATACAGCCATGAATATAACGTCACAAAGGTATTTTCAGCACTAACAGCAGAAAAACAAAGGTATTTTCAGCAATATAATGTCACAAATTCCATGAACACAACACAAATCTGTCCTGATAATTTTATTTTTTGTGCACACATTAATTTCATTTTGCCTAACTATCTTCAAAAAGGTCGATTTACCTAGTCCTGAGAATTAGGTCGTGGATGTGGTCGTGAACAGGACGACAGAAACTGGTCTTGAACGACAAAAACAAACCCAATCCCAAGAGGTGGTTATAGAGGGCACGTGCAATGACAGAAACCGGTCTTGAACTAAACCCAATTGAGAACCTTCCCAGTTTGAAACCCATCACCAGACCCTAAATCCATTAAAAATTGGCTTAAGTGAGAGAGCTACAAACTAAATGGGTGGATTTCGCACCTTTAATGGTCGGATTTCGCGAGAGAGCTAAATACCGTACCCTTAATGTTCGGATTTCGCACCTTCAACTTTAAATACTGATGTTTTGACGGAGCCCTACAGAATCAAGTTGAGTGAGAGAGAGGAGAGAGAGAGAGACCGAGAGAGAGACAGAGGGGCCATACCTAAGCGGAGAGGAGCAGCAGAGACTCCAGAGAGAGAGAGAGAGAGAGAGATCCAGTCGCGTAGAAGTGTGGAGAACGAGAGAGGAAGTAAAAGAGCTCTAGGGCTTGATTTTGGGGGATGGGAAATAAAGGGGGCGGGGAAATAAGGGGGGAAGTAAAATGTTTGAGGGAGAATTGGGGAAAATGGAACGCGCCTCTTCGATTCTCCGGCACCGTACGAAATTAAAGGCTTTCCAGGGGTTTTTTAAAAACGCTGGGAAGGAAATGCCGAGAAAGCCCAAATTTGTTGTAGTGTCACCAGATGCCCGGCCATCACACCAACAATTGCATGCGTCTCAAACACAAAATCCAAGATCTCATTGAAGATGGAACCATCCCACTCTCCCTCAAAAAGCCCAATATTGTCTCTACACTCATGCCAGAACACAAGCTCAATGCCCAAGTCAACCAAGTCTCCTTTAGCTCCACTCCAAATGACCAAAGCTCCACAACCCAAGATTTCAACCAAGCCATGCCTGCCAACAAAGTTAAAGCCCAAACCAACAACTCTCAAAAACCACAAAGAACTGTTTCCCAAATTTCCAAGCCTCTGTCCTTGATCTATGAGAAGCTTCTCAAAGCCGGTCATGTCAAACCACTTACTCCAACTCCTCTACCTCAGAAGCTTCCATCTTACCATAACCCTAGTGCCTTCTGTGCATTCCACCAAATGCCCGGGCACGATATCGATGAGTGTCATCGCCTTCGTCACAGAATTCAGAACCTCATCGACAGCGAAACCATTATTTCTCCACCAACAAAAACAAACACCCAGGCAAGTCCCAATCCTCATATCAACTCTGCCATGTTCGACACCGAACCCATGGGGGATTACTGATTGATGTCAAGGCCAGCAAAAGAAGAATGAACCATCAAGGACCATGCAATAGACCATTCTTCCACAAGTTTTGGGAATTTTCAAGTTTCGAGTCAGAGTCTTCTCTTTTGTTCAGTCAGTTCGTATTTCTATTTCTACTTTGGTGTCTGTCTTCATATTCGAGTTTGTCCTGTTGTTGAGAAAGAAAAAAAAACCAAAAATAGAGTCAGATTTGTAGTCCCGAACTACGTGACGACCTGATTCCTTGCAAAAGGATACGTAGGCAACCATCAGTGGTTCGGTCGCAACTTTCAAAAATTGATGTCACGCTTTTGTGTTAAAATTGTCATAATAAACTTGAGTTTTTGCAATAATTCTTGAAAATGGAATTGTTTTCCACCATCATTTGAGATTCATGATAGTCACTTCAATACACGAGGTGATCGAACCCCCAGCTCTCACAAGAAGAAGGAATTTCAGACGCAATTCTCCAACGTCATCAAGAAGCAATGCTTTGAAAGAAAAAAAAAAAAAGCCTGCTAGGTTGAAAACCTGCAAGGGCGGCCTAGGCAAAAGTTAAGGCAAAGCTCGCTAGATCGAAACTGCAAAATATGATCTAGGCAAAAGTTAGAGCATGCACAGATTCTCTCTATCAAGTTGCGCTATTCAAAATGAAGGAAGGCATTCTTTGCTTTTATTCCCCAGATAAATATATCCCTTGATAGCCCTTTTGAGCCTAAATCAATTTCTTCGGATAAGAACCCAGCTAGGCAGCTATCCCCCACATTGAGGTGAAATAGGAGCTATGAGCACACGACTGCTAGAGGTACATCAAAATTTCAAAAGGTGTCAAGCTCATGGTTGCCAGTGGCACGTCAAGATTTCAAAAGAATGAAAGTGCCAAGCATAGAGGCACAACAAAATGTGAAGCATTGAAGACAAAGAGAAAATCAAATGAGAGAAAATGCCCATCAAAAAGCAAAAGGGGCATCAATCAAAAAAAAAAAAAAAACCAAAAGAGCTGCTAGCTCTAAAACCCAGGAAGAATGAAAATTTTTTAGCCTTTATCCTTTCTTTGTCAAACCCAAAGCCTTGACCCCGTTATAACCTGAACAAAGTCCTTTCAGATTGGAAAGCGCAACTTGATGGTGAGAATCTAAGTCAAAAAGGGAACAGTCTAATATCCCTTAAAAGTCAAAGCATTGTGCAAACATTGGCATCACTCGAAGCAAAAATTCAAACCGGGGCACATCAATCAGTCTTCATCAGCAGCCCTCCAAACTAAGCACCTCAATGAAAAATCAGTAAATCAGCAACCCAGGGGCATGGGTTCACGATAAGAAATCTTGTGTTTTGAATGAACATCATTTGATGGGGTGAAACAATTTCAAAATCAAAAGACTCAAGTTTATGACAATTTCAATTATGGGGCACGTTTTGCCATTTTCTGAATCCTTGAATTTATTGTTGCTCAATGGTCTTTTCTACCCTTCAAGTTGACATAATCTTGTCAAAGTCCGCTTTCTTGTCAAGTCAAAAACAATCCATGTCTGCTAATAGTCAATCTCCGCCCAGTTAGGGGAACCCTTGGGGAGGTCACTTTCCTATCGAGTCCATATGGTCTTGCCAAAATCTTTTAAGTCAACCTAGTCCTGTCAAAATTTACTCCCTTTTGTCAAAAAGTCAATCGAGTAGTCAATCTCCGCCCAAATCAGGGGCATCATTGTAAAGTCACTCCAAGGCCTTGTCCAAATTCACACAAGGTCTATTGTCCAGTCAAGTATCCTTAGACTCGTGGAAGACGATTTCAATGCATGAAAGGGCCTATGTTTGGATACACAGGTCAATGGGTGGCTAAAACCACCAACAGATTCATAATCGAGGGTCACATTTGTCCCGGACTGGGGCACATCAGCCCAATGCCTTCTACTGGGACAAGCACATTTCCAGCGCAAAAGGCTCAAGCCTTGACCACGGAAAGCCGAAAGCTTAGAAAACCCAAAAGCTCAAGATCCTGATACAACCTCAACCTTGGCCAAAAAGGAAAGACAGTAAAGCAAAATGAGCACCCCGTTGCGCCATCTTACTTTTTAAGGAAATAAATGTTGTCATTGTGTCGTCAAGTGTCAAAACCTGAGTCTCACACAATCGTCCTTCGGGATAGCTTTTCAATCAATCGTCCTTCGGGACATGTTTTCAATCAAATCATTTTCAAGACCAGAAATGGTCACCTTCAAAATTCAATTCCAAAACTAGAAATGATCATCTTTTCAATCAATCATCCTTCGGGACATATTTTTTCAAACAATCGTCCTTCGGGACATGTTTTCCAAAACCAATCGTCCTTCGGGATAGCTTTTCAATCAATCATCCTTCGGGACAGTTTTTCAATCACTCATCCTTTGAGGCATGGTTTTCAATCAAATCCATCGGGACATATTTTTTCAAACAATCGTCCTTCGGGACATGTTTTCATTCAATCGTCCTTCGGGATAGTTTTTCAATCAACTGTCCTCTAGTTATATTAACACAGTCATTCACAAGCACTCATATAGGTCCGGGCGGTCACTCGCTCTGAACGGATCACTTCGAATAGATCACGATCACTCACATGGGTCCAGGTGGTCATTCTCTCCGAACGGATCGCTCCAAACCGATCATAAGCACTCTCATGACTCCGAGCGGAACATCATCATAAGTACGGTACCCTCCTTTCCTTTTTGTTATGTAAGTCCTTTCGAGGCATTAAAACCAAAATTGTTTTCATCTGTCATGTTTTCCTCAATGGCATCCACCAATTATGTTTTAAGTCCTCTATGGCACCGGTTAATGATTTTTTAAGCCCTCTATGGCATCAATCAATTCTCCAAAAATTGCTTTTAAGTCCTCAATGGCACCAGTTATTTTTTCGAAAAATATTTTAAGTCCTCAATGGCATCAATTAAATTTTCATAAATCATTTTAAGTCCTCAACGACACTGATCTTTCGAAATCATTTTTAAGTCCACAACGGCATTTTCCAAAATTCAGAAATCATTTTAAGTCCTTTACGACATTTTTCAAGATCCAAAATCATTTTTTTTAAGTCCTTTACGGCGGGTACTTATTTGATTTTTCAAAAAAAAATAAAAAATCAAATGTTTCTAAAATCCATTAGGTACTTATTTGATTTTTCAAAAAAAATCAAATGTTTCTAAAATCCGTTAGGTATTTATTTGATTTTTCAGAAAAAAAAAATCAAACGTTTCTAAAATCCGTTAGGTACTTATTTGATTTTTCTGAAAAAAAAAAAATCAAATGTTTCTAAAATCCGATAGGTACTTATTTGATTTTTCAGAACAAAATCAAATGTTTCTAAAATCCGTCAGGTACTTATTTGATTTTTCAGAAAAAAAAAAAATCAAATGTTTCTAAAATCCGTTAGGTACTTATTTGATTTTTCAGAAAAAAAATCAAATCTTTCTAAAATCCGTCAGGTACTTATTTGATTTTTCAGAACAAAAGTCAAATGTTTCTAAAATCCGTCAGGTACTTATTTGATTTTTCAGAAAAAAAAAATCAAATGTTTCTAAAATCCGTTAGGTACTTATTTGATTTTTCAGAAAGAAAAAAAATGTTTCTAAAATCCGTTAGGTACTTATTTGATTTTTCAGAACAAAAGTCAAATTTTTCTAAAATCCGTCAGGTATTTATTTGATTTTTCTTTTTCTAAGATCCGTCAGGTACTTATTTGATTTTTCAAAAAAAAATCAAATGTTTTTAAAATCCGCCATGGTGCTTATGTAATTTTCATTCAGTAGCCCCGAACTACGATTGGTCTGATCCCTGCAAATGGGGTACGTAGGAAGCTCCATGCTCGACCATATTTTATTTATCTGTTTTCCCGCACTAGGGAGATCAAAATTGGGACGTCTATATCTTTGACGCAACTTGCATCACAGAATGATGATTAAGTCTCGTCAAAGAGGGGCAACTGTAGACACCCCAATTTTAATCCAAGTGTTCCTTCATCATCGTCTCTCATCCGAGATTGAATGACATAGGTTATGTCACCATCAGGTCGCCTCTTGATCGAGGCACTCCTGTCTGTCGCTCGAAAATTTGGCTAAGTATGGAAAATTAACTTTTTTGGGAAATTTTGATTTGGCCAATAAAAAGTCCCGGTATTTGTTCCTTGGATTTTTCTCAGCACAATGATATAATCGGATGCTCTTTTCGAGTACGGGAAGATTATCTTTCGGCCCTTTTCTTCGGAGAAAAACGTGCCCGTTTTCAGTTTTGTACTAAAAGTGGGGGGATGAGATTTTGATTGGATTAGGATATCAAAATTCTGGCAATGCCATTGTTTCCGAAAGGGGGGTACTTCCTTATTTTCATAAATAAATTAAAGTAAAGAAAATTCAAAATTATAAAACTCAAAATTATAATCTTTAAGTTTGGTTTATGAAAATAAGTCCCCAATGATGAAAGAAATACTTACCAGTACCTTGGAGTGATCAGCCTGAACTTCAGAATCTTTGGACAAAAATAGCCCTAGCCGTGCGGTTCACTGTGCAAACCGTACGGTTCACTCCTCGAAGATCAAGCCGTGCGGCTAACCCTATCAGCCATACGGTCATGTCTCAAGAAATATTCGTTTTCTGACACCAGAAGCATCTCATCATTTTTTACAGCAATTCGTACTCATTTTTATTCGTTCTCCGCCTATAAATACCTCTCCTCTTCTCCCATTTTCAACACAGAGCAACTTCCCGTACCACTCCGATACGCTGTCAAAATTCCCCGATCACTTTTTCCGATCAAAAAAAACCTGTCCGAAACTCGTGTTGAAATCATAATCCAACCTTCGCTTCTCTATTTTCACCCCCAGCTACTCATAACCCATACCAGAACTCCCCATTCGAAGTTTGCGTCCAAAGAATTCGAAGTTCTCAAGTTGTCCGAAGCTCTCCGCAAAAGTATAAACCGTATTTCGATAAGCCGGGTTCTAAACCTTGGCCTTTGAAGGGATCCTCCCGAGTCGAGGGTGACTCTAATAGTCATTTCTAGGCTCTGGTGGTTGAATCTTTCATAAAAATCAAGTTTTACAAGCAAAAACAGTTTTCTGTTCGAAAAAACAAATTTTTTGAAAAAATCTTTCAAAAGTGAACCGCACGGCTCACTTAAGTGAACCGTACGGTCAACATAGATTAGTCGTACGGCTAACCTAAGCAGCACGAAATTTCCCCCTGTTTTCCCCTGTTCGTGCTCTGTTTTTCTGGTTTTCTGTATCTTGTTTATTGCATTTTCACCCCTTTACTTCTCTATTATTGCTATTAAGTCCTTTGTTTAATTTTTATTTCCGTTGTGGCTTTATTTATTTTTATTTCTCGTCATTTATCTACTCAATCGTCAAAGTTTTCAATAAAATATCTTCCAAAAATCCCACAAATTTAGTAGAGACCGGGAATTTCCCGGGCGAGCGGGGTGCTTTTTACAAAACCTTCCCCGATCGTAACTTGGCTTCCGAATCCAAAGAATCTTTTCGCAGATCAAACCTTTTCCAAAGCGGCACAAGAGTCATCAATTATTGTCAATGGTTTCTCGGGCACCAAAATCGCTTTCTAAGTAAATCCCGGGTGGCGACTCATTTTCCATCAACTTTCTATTTTTAAACCGAAGAGCCGCGTGGATCGACCGTCCACACTTGTCCTATACTTGGTAGATGCACTTTATATTGTTTTTGTTGTTTGTTGGAAAAGTTTTTAGGACACAATGGTTGAAACTGTAGGGGTGTTCACGGATCGGATCCGGACGGATCGGATACGGATCCGATCCGATCCGCTCAGAGCGGATTATGGTTTTTAAGATCCGAAACCGAACCGAACATTCACGGATCGGTTACGGATCGGATCGGATCAGGTCGGATTGAGCGGATTTGACAGATTAAAGAAGGATTATTGAGCGGATTGAGCGGATCGAGCGGATCCGATCCGATCCGATCCGGATCCGGAACCGCCAGGTAAGAAATTCTCGATCCGGAACCGAACCGAACATTCACGGATGGATCAACGGATGGTTCGGATCGGTTCGGATTGGTCGGATTGGCGGATCGGATGATCCGCTGAACAGCCCTAGTTGAAAGCACTTGTGGGACGCGTACGGACACATGATATCTATAAAACAGAGTTTTGGGTGTTAGTTATGCGATGACACATGCGTGAATTGAGATGAACAATTAATTAAGACGATGAGACATATGGACACATAATGATACTAATGAGCATGAGATGAAGTTTGCAATGCGGTAATGATGACACGGGGCCCGATAGGGTATGCCCGGAGTGACACGGGGTCTTTATGGTTTGCCCGGAGTGACAAGGGGCCTATATGGCATGCCCGGAATATAACCTAATGTTCTAAAGGAATGAGATGTGTATGCTAAGTGTTTAGGAGACATATGGTGTGTCGGGTATTTATCGGGTACAATGGATAATAGAAAAGGGAATCTAGTGACTTATGAGTTGATTTTCAATCCTTTAACCATTAAATTTTCTTGAAACTTGTGTGTGATTTGTGTCTTCCTTGTCTATCACTCACTTGCATTTCATTGCATTTAGAATTGGTAGACTTTTCTCTACTGGGCTAGTGAGCTCACCCTAATAATTTCAAGTACCCTACACTGAGCATGATATGGATTGCTTGGAGTGTATGCATGCATCTCTCTTGAAAGCTTAACGGAGGAGTTACTATATTTTTTTGAAACTTATATTTCTGAAAAGATAATTTGTAATTTAATTAAGTTTTCATCATTGACTTGGTTTATAATAACAATGGTAACTCATGAATTTACTTTGGGCATGCGAATCCCGTGAATTGTCTTGTGTATGACTTTGACCTTGTGAATTAAGCTTGGATTTTGACCAAGATTTTGAATCTCATTGACTTTCCACGTGGATTTATATTACTTTTACCTTTAAAATTTGAGGGCGTTACATGGAATATATATAAAGGGGAAAATTTCAAAAAAAACCCCAAACTTTCAGTCAATTCTCAAAAAAACACCTGGACTTCAGCCGTCAACAAAGCCATACTCGAACTTTATATTCCGTCAAAAAAAAAAAACTGCCGCCCTGTTCTATTAATGTTTTTGATAGAGTGAGTTAACGATGGTTAACTATTAGTAGCCCTACCATCCTTACCTACCATTTTGGTTGTGCATCAGTATAGGTTTTTCAAAAATGTGGTCTACGATGTATTGATGAACGACTCAAACCGTTGATTATTTTCCAAATAATTTTTTCAGCTAACTTGAAAAATTTCAAGTCAATCGGATATATATATATATATATATATATATATATATATATGGTAAACTTCTTATCCGGACTTTTCATTTCCGGACCTCATGATCCAAACATTTTTTTGACGATCCGATCCGTCCAATGTGTTCAGAAGGTGATTTCAAGGGTCCACGCGGGAAATCTTCAAAAACAAATACTGGGAAGGGCTTGATCCAAGCAGTTTTCGCAAAAAAATATATATTTACATTTTTTGCGAAAACTGCTTGGAACAAGCCCCTCCCGGTATTTTTTTTTTGAAGATTTCCCGCGTGGACCCTTGAAAACACCTTCTGAACACATTGGACAGATCGGATTTTCCAAAAATAATTTGCAACACAAAAAAAAACATTTTTTTCTTATTTCCGGGAGGTGTGGATAAGAAGTTTTCCGTATATATATATATAATCAAAATGAAACCTTGAACGAATGGATCGGGCACTTACATGTAAAATCTCATTATCAAGACGCTGAATATCTCTTTAGACTTGGGATCATTCAAAATGTTGAGAAAGCTAAACGCAAATTCTATTCTTCCCATGTTGAATCAGTTGATCATCTTTTACTGCATTGCAACGCAGTTTGGCAGTTGTGGTCCAACACTCTCTCTTGTGTTGAAAAGTAAGCTTGAATTTTCTAACATGGAAATTGGATAGTCAAAGATTGGGTTGGTGAAGAGGATTGCTATTGAAGACTTTGGAAGATAGAGAGTTTAAGTTGGATTTGAAGACGGCTGGCAGATTTCACACACTGGTGTTCACATCCATTTTGTATCGCTATATATTGATGTACTTGTGTGTGTTGAAAAGTATGAGTGGTAGAGAGAGAAAAAACACTAAAGCGTTCCTGAGAGATTGAGAGAACCCCAGTGGGGGTTTCTCCCCACACACAGTGGGAGAGAACAAATCATGAGTGAAGTGATTTGAGAATGAGGTTGAGTAGAACTCCCTCCATTGTATTTGTATCCACCTCATATAGTAAAATACTCTTCTCCCGTGGACGTACCTAATTTTGGGGAACCACCTAAAAATTCTTGCGTATGTGTGCATGTGTTTGTGACGCTTCCGCTATTATCAGAGCCCTCTGTACCATTCCAACAGCTGTATCAAAGCTCTAGGTAAGAGCATAGACGATTCTGAGAAAACCCAGAGGAAGATGGAGTTTTGTCAGAGAAGACAAAACAGAGCCGGTACAAAGCCAACTAATGAGAAGTAGCCAACAAGAAGCTGCTATCAAAGGCTAGGAGGGCCATGCCAGAACCAATCGGTCCGGAACAAGTATGAATTGGAGAAAATATCAAAGCCGACTGTTTTTTCAAAGTGAATGAAAATCATTTTTGAAATTTGAAGAAGATAGAGCTCGTCGATAGGAGTTCATTGGCATAGACGACGTCAAACTTGGAGTTGAAATGAGCACCCAAGGGTTATTTGAAGATGGTGTAGAGGGGAAAAATCTAGGTATGCTATTTCCACGCCTCTATGAGATCAACAATATGCACTCTTCGCCGGAACCCTAGCACTGCAAGACAATAGACGGTTAGAGCACCTTTGCCTCTCGTCGGCAAAGGCCCTCCGATGCTTAAGTTAGTATCACGTACTAGGAGGAACCCATAAAACACGTAAAGCATGTAAACACGAATTACTGCGTACCTTTCTTCATGGGTATTGCACCTTATTTATAGATGCAGGGTGCTTGTTGTCCAAGGATCCTATTCACATTAGGAGTCCTTTTCTATATGGGACTCGCTCCATATAGAAACACAATCTTTATTCTACAAGGATTCCCTCCACGTTAGGAATCCTTGCCATTATCGGAATCCTCTTTACGTTAGGAGTCCTTTCTCTTATGGGATTCTTCCCATATGGCAATACAATCAGAATTCCCTTCTCGTAAGGATTCTGTATCTATACTGGACTTCTTGTCCAATATGGAAGCCTAATGATAATCCCTTAACTCTCAGGATTTAACCCTTATCACGTAAGAGGCTGACATGCCACCTCATCACGTAGGCAGTTAGCTCGGCAACATACTTGCCCATTCTCATATACTGTTGCCGACCAGATACATAGCTCGGCATTGGCCTCGTGCACCTTCTCATGGAACCGCCACCATCCTGTGGCGCTATCCTGACTGCACACTTGGCCTACCCTGCTCGGCCATAACCTGGGGCCCTTTCTTATGGTCTCCCCGAACTGAGCCACCCTCACGTAGTGTCCAGGCTAAGCACGTGTTTCGTACGTGCTTGGGTATTTCCCAATATAATTGGATTCTTCCGTCTCCAGATGGCGGTGTTGCTCTGTTTTTCAGAGGAGCAAAGAACAAGATGAAGAAAGAAGACAATGAAAATTGAAAAAGAAAAGCAGATCCCAATTCATTTACTCCGTCCAACCGTCTAGCAGGTCATCACCATAAAATCAGGCCCACTAAGGGGTTTTTTTTTTTCCCTATTTGGGTTTTACCGACAAAAGAAAGAGGTTCTGTTCTCTTTCTAATTTAGATCTGCCTTCATTTAAGGCTACCAATTCAAAGAATCCAAGGAAAAGGGAGTTATCTGGTGTTGCTGATACCTTGGTACGTATGTGCAACCATATGGATGAATAGTAGTTCCAAGGGAATTATCTAGTGTGGGTGGCACCACTAGATTTATATGCAATTGTATATATACAGTACTATGCGGGTGAATAGTACTATATGTAAAGATGAAATTTTGGCTACCAAAAATGCGAAAAGGGAAAAGACGGGTTGAAGAAAAATCGGATGAGAGTTTCCCGTTGCTTTGTGACGAACTACAGAGCGTTCGACAACAAATGAATCACACCAATTTGTGATTAAAATCTAGACGAGGCTGTGTCAACAGACAAGTGTCAGCCTCTTTCCAGGTGGAGTGTGAGGCCATCTGAAATGAGCCTCTAGTGTGAGCAGAGGGTTGTTGTGTTAATAGGATGATGAGGATTGATCCGCCAAAGTGGTCAAGTTATGTTCGGAAAGTTTGGCATGTGGAACAAGGAGCAAAGTACTCCTTGTGTGACGAGATCAACCATCAGAGTGGTTGAAGATGCTCGAGGAAAAGGAGCCAAGATGAACAACGGACAGTTATTCCTACAGACAGAATAAATGACAACATACGGTTGTCTAGCGAGATGTGACGACATGAGTCGGACGTGCTGATGAGAGAAAATCAAGATTAAGGGGGGATGTTGAAAAGTAAGCTTGGATTTTCTCACGTGGAAATTGGATAGTCAAAGATTGGGTTGGTGAAGAGGATTGCTATTGGAGACTTTGGAAGAGAGAGAGAGTTTAAGTTGGATTTGAAGACAGCTGGTATATTTCACACACTGGTGTTCACACCTATTTTGTATCTCTGTATATTGATGTACTTGTTTGTGTTGAAAAGTATGAGTGGTAGAAAAAGAACACTAAAGTGTTCTTGAGAGATTGAGAGAACCCCAGTGGGGGTTTGTCCCCACACACAGTGGGAGAGAACAAATCATTAGTGAAGTGATTTGAGATTGAGGTTGAGTAGAACTCCCACCATTGTATTTGTATCTACCTAATATAGTGAAATACTCTCCTCCCTGGGACGTACCTGATTTTGGGGAAGCACGTAAAAATTCTTGTATATGTGTGCGTGTGTTTGTGACGCTTCCACTATTATCAAAGCCCTCTCTACCATTCCAACATCTTGGTGGGGGGTTCAATGGGTTCCTCCAGTTTCAGCAAAGGGTATTCTTCTGTGGTCGAATGACTGGAAGTTGAAAAAAACTAAAAGATTGATATGGGATGTAATCCCAATGGCTGTCATGTGGACAGCTTGGTTATTGATTGGGAAAAGGCTTCTGAATTGGTGAAGGTCAGGGTGGCGTTATGGGTGAAGTCCAAAACAAGAGGAAAATATTTTTCGATTGAAGACTATCAGTTTAGACTGAAAAGTATCTTGGATTCCTTGTAAAATCTTGTTATTTTGTTCATGTCTCTTTCTGTTGTTTTCCTGTTGATCCTCTCTGGGCATGTCCATGAGTGATTTTGCTCGTTGGCTTCTTGCTAGCTTTCTTTCTTCTCAGGGTTTGTGTTGGGGTTTGCCTAGTGGATGGTATTTTCCACTAGTCGCGTTGTTTACCTAATCCACTCCCTTTTAATTTTTGTAATTCTCTCAAAGATTATTAAACCTTTTTGTCATTCAAAAAAAAATGTATCCGGTTGAGTTTAATTTTTCAGGGTTAACTCAAAAAACTATTTCGAAAATAATCAACGGTTTGGATCGTTAGTGTGGGACCCCAGAATGGGGCCCACACATGATTATATAGTACCACCTTAACACCACCAATCAACCCAAGCACCACAGACCCACTCCACATCTCCACCCCAAACCACCTCTATCTCTCACTCCTCGCTTAAACCTTCACTGGCATGGTGGCTCCCAATCACAGAATTTAGAGAAGATAATGAAAAAAAGCTCAAGATTCAGAGAAGATTATGGGGTAGACCCTGCAACTGGATCTAACTTGCCAAACACGCGCGGCAGTCGAACAGCTAGTGCGGTGGCTACGTTGCTCTGTTTTAACCAGGTTTGGTACCAATCTCTTCATCTCGTCGAGAAACATGAGACTTCGTGGTCAAATAGATTTATGGATCAGATTTGAAGTTCTGGAAAAACAAAAAGAGACAGATTTGAAGTTTGAGATTCACGACGATCGGATGAGGTGCAGTGTTATCGCCTCACGGAGGAAATCACGTTTCTAGTTTCAGAATGTTTTTCAGGATCAAATTTCTAGAACTACATTTTCTGGACCAAAACCCCAATTCGATCCCAAGCCTCTGTTTTTTGTTTTTTTTTCAATTGGAGAGAGAGAGAGAGAGAGATAGAGAGAGAGAGAGAGAGGGCTTCTTTGTTTTTTGTGTGTTCCACCTTAAACGCCATCGTTTTGGGCAACTAAGAACCCCAACATCGAAAACCACTGTTAAGTCCATCCATTAGGTCTCCTCTATTAAAAACATGACGGAATTGGACAACAAGGGATTTTGTGTTGACGGAATATAAATTTCAGGTGTGGTTTTGTTGACAGCTGAAGTCCAGGTTTTTTTTTTTTAGAATTGGCTAAAAGTTCAAGGGTTTATTAAAAAAAAATTCTATATAGAGTTACAAGTTCATCTCTTCAAAAATATAAAACAAAAGATGATCAAATCACTTTCATGACATGTCTTTAGTCCACATCCAAGCACTCCATAAATGCAAACCGGCTCATGCTCCGTGTGTAGTACCTAAAATTGTTAGGATGGGCTCACTATTCCAGTTGGAAAATCTCATCTATTATTACTAAATATAATGAGATGATGTGCAAGACGTAAATGAGCAACGATAATACTTAACGATATTCAAGACTTATGAGAACCCAATAAGATGTATTAACCCAACTTATCATTCGTGCACACCCAACTCTACATGAAAACAATTAATCATCATATTAAGTTTTTGAGGTTCCTAGCGACTCACTTGGAAGTGGTCCTAGTATTCATCCGGGCATCGCAAGACCCCGTGTATTCTTTCCCTTGGCCAAGGCATATGGCCCTAGTATCCTACCGGGCATCGAGTGACCCCGTGTCTGTCATTTCAATTACCCAATTCGATTAAAGTTCATCAAACTCACTTACGCGTCATTGCATAACACACGCCCAAGTTACGACTCAAATTGTGTCACATATCCATTATCCGACTTAAGAAAGTGTCTACGGTTCGTTTCACATACGTGTTCCCACAAAATCAACTACAATCAATCGAGAGTGTCATATCCACCCACACTGTAAAGACCCATAATTTTCTTTCTCTTTAAAAACTCATGATTTATGACGTGTTTGAAGTACTATGTTGAGAGAAATTTGGAAAGTCAACTGTCTCACTTAGCTACCGAGAGAGCTGTTCTGATATAAAGTGTGAAATTTCTTATGTTTGAGTTGGCGCATTGAACCGATCTTTGCGAAAACATTTTTAGGGGATTAAGATGAAGTTTTGTGCAAGTCGAGAGGACCTAAGGAGCTATATTTGAAAAGACGCTATTTTGAGATTTCATGGATCCGTTAAAATTTGTTCTTGGTGAGGAGAGTTGACTTTTTATCTATTTCGAATTAGCCTTTGTAGATCCTACCATTATTTCCGAATAGGGGTACTTCCTTACTTACATGTACCGTTTTAAGTTGTAAGTAGAGAAGTGTAAGTAAGTGTTGTCCGTCATGCTGTCTGTGTGTCTGAGTATCGTTAATATAGCAACTCATAGCGAATAATAATTTCTATGGAATTTATACGGGGATAAAATCCACATAAGGTCTTGATCACGTGCTTCCTCACTAGAACCCCCGATCTTTCTTCATGTAGGTTTCCTTTCTATGTGCAGCGTATTCCTAATTGCATTAGGAATGCTTACGTTAATCCCTTTATACACGGGATTGCTCCTTATCACATAAGGAACCGATTTAGAATCTTCTGGAATGTCTCACCGCCCTATACTCTTAAGGCGGTGTCGTGCTTTCACTTAGCTCAGCATGACTCCATCTGTGCCGAGCTTGCACCGAGCTGAACCCAGAATGCTGTCACATCTATATTTGTAGCTTATCTTAGCTCGGCCATGTCTTAAGACATCCCTTCGTACCACTGCCAAGCTGTTATATCTTCATTTGGTACTTGATTTGCTATCTTGACCCTACTCATGGTCATCATTGCTCGGCATAGGGTTAGGGAGCCCCTATACAACAGCCCCAAGTGTACGGGGATAAAATCCACGTAGCCCTGGATCACGTGCTTCCTTGATTCAACCCTAAATCTGCAAGACAGAAAAAGGGTTAGAGCACCTTTGCCTCTCGTCGGCAAAGGCCCTCTGATGCCTAAGTTAGTTTCACGTACTTGAACTCACAAATCACTCAATGCACATGAAAGCAATTCACAGCGTACCTTTTGTCATGGTTTTTGCCTTGTATTTATAGGTGTAGATGTTCTTCATATTAGGCATCTCGTGCCCCTGTTTCCTATTCTCTTTAGGAATCCTTTTCCTAATAGGACTTTCCTATTAGGAAAGAGTCTCCATATCCTGCTAGATCTCGTCTTGCAGAGGTCTTCCTTTCCATATAGGATTCTTCCCTATATGGGGCATACTCCTGATCACATTTAGGAAGGACTTCCCATATCAGTCCCTCACTTTACGAGATTGCTCCTTATCACATAAGGAGCTGCTGTAGAATATTCTGGAATGTCTCACCGCCTTATTCGTGGCGGTGCCGTGCTTTCACATAGCTCAGCGTGACTCGTACAGAACTCAGCTCATCACGCCGAGCTGAATTACGTATTCCAGAATGTTGTTTAAGCTATACTCGTAGCCTGCCTAGCTCGGCCCTTTATGTCTCACGCCGAGCTAGGGCATCCTGATGTTTTAACCTACTTAATTATTCTGACCTTATTCATGGTCTGTACAGCTCGGCACAGGGCTAGGGGTTCCCTACGTGGTGTCGAGCTACTCATCCTCTTGTGGTGATCAACTAAGGCACGTGCTATGCCCTTTATTAGGGTTAATTAAGTTTTACCCACTCCAATTGCTCCCTAGCTCTGCTATTGCTGTCATTCATCAGCAGTGCGCTGAGCTTCAACGGTTCCTGATGCATCTCTTGCACGCCTCCCCCTCACGTGGGGAGCAGGGTTGTCTTCGCATTAAATGCGAAGTGACCCGTTGGGAGCTGGATAAGCCCAAAGGACATCCTGGGGTGACGTTTCTCGTACGTCACGCCCTTACTTTATGGGTTTTTGGGCGGGATAATCATTACTTCCCCCCAAAAACCCTTATTATCTCAAAAACTCTTCTCCTTCTCCTTCTCATTTTTACTGAAACAAGAGAGAGAGAGAAGACGCCATCAGCTATTAACGCCATCTCCGTCGCTCCAAACTTTCTGCAACTAAACTCCTTCTGCGCCTCCGCTCTTCATCGGAAAACACCCTCCATTCTCGTCAGAGAGTACCATCTTAGGCCCATTTCTTCACATAAGTGACCTTTCTCCAGATTTCCTGTTTTTTCCGTTTCCCTTTCTTTTTGGCTTTTCTCAGTTTTCTGTTCATCTTCTTCCTCTTCTCCTGGGTTTCAACAATGAAACCCTAGCCATGGGAAAACACAGAGCCCTCCTTAGTAACGCCCAAAAAATAGCCGAATTTCGTAGGACATATGGAATTCCAAACGATGTTCATTTCAGATTGAACGATCGCAACGACCTGAGAGAAGTAGGCTTGGAAGAAAACAAAATCCACGTCCCCTTGATCTTTATAGTGGAAGGTGGCCTTAGATTCCCCTTCCATCCTTTCTTCAGAGAGGTTTGTTCTAGGTGTAGGCTAAACCCTATGCAGCTCTGCCCTAATTTCGTTAGGGTAGTTATGGGTACTGTTGCCCTGAACAAGCTGCTCGGCCTGCATCTGGACTGGTGGGACTTTCATTACCTTTACAGCGTAGTCCCTACAGTAGACCTCAGCTAGTATTTCAAGGCCAGGGACCCCGAGCAGAACCTCATCACAGACCTGCCTAATTCCTCAAAGGGCGAGGGGGTTGACTTTCTCGTAGTCATCGGTAACTGGGAGCCAAAGGATGCTGAGGGAAACACTATTGGCTTCTCCTGTCCTTCAGTTACAGGCCAACCACGTTAGTATTCGATCTCTGTACTTACTACTTTACTCTCTGTCATTCTATGAACTGTGATTGATCGTTCTCTTTATCATGTTTCTTCGCAGCGAGCAACCTTAATCACGGCGGTCGTCTGATCCACAGCAACCTTCACCGCGAGGACATTGCTCAAGCCCTGTATTTTGACGATTTCGCACCAACTCCTGTTGGTCTGATGGTCTCGGTCGTGCAGCCCACCTGCTACTGGGCTACACCCCATCATACTGGGGTAACGTCAGAAGAGTTGGAGAGCCCAGAACAAGACATCCTTGGCCGCCAGCTGCTCCACTGATCGCCACACGCCCACCAGCCAAACAAAGGAGAACCCATTCTCGCAGAGGCCGAGCTACAAGGGGGTCAACGCGGTCTCGAGCTCCAAGGGATCTCCAGCAGCAAGTTACGTTTGCTCATAACACGTTTTAAATTTACTAATACAACTGGATAAGAATATTTGGGACTTATAAATCCTGGTACGGGTTACGGGACCCGAAACTCCCAGATATATAAATATAGAGCTAGTAGAGGAGTTGAAGTGAAAAGGAGAACTAGGTATTTAGCACGTGTGAACACTTTAGACAAAATAAAGAAGCTTACCTGAACGAAAATGACGACTTTATAACTGTTAATACTTGAGCTTTAATTTGGTTTATATATCATTCATGAGTCATCTTTTATCAACATAAAACACCGTATTTGTCAAATCACTGTGTTTGTTTTATGCTCATTTCATGTGCATTCATTTAGAGTTTTTAGATAGATCTCTACTGGGCTAGTCTAGCTCACCCTAACAATTTCAAGTAAAACCGCATGGAGCACGAGTTGCTTACTTGGAGTGCACGATTGGGTTTAAAAGGCATGCATTGGAAGAATTATCATTCTATCTCATGAACTTCATTTTTGGAAGATAAAGTTGTAGTTCTATTCCTTTGTATCATCTTTTGCCTTTGGAAAGTGTAATAATTTTATGTACTAGATACTTGTTTTCATATGGGATATGGGTACTCAACTAGACAATGCGTGTTGAATTTGAATATTTATAAATGAAATTAGATTTATTATTTTTGAGAAAAGTATGTTTAAATATGTTGAAAATCGAGGGCGTGACACACACAATGTCATATAAGTGTTTAAGTGTTTCCGAAATAGTGTACCGCGATCTAGAAGTAAATTAAATGTTCGAGGACCAAAGAAGAACCACAGAAAGAGCCCGGACCAAAACGAAACAGGGGATGCAAATTGTCAAAAACCGCCCGGGCGAAAATTCCAACAACACAGATTTCTGGCAGATTTTTAGATTTTTCCCTAAGTATGGAATTTCAACCCAAAAATCAAAATTGAGGTCCAACACCAAATTTTGTTGATATCAATCAACTAGCATACATGTAAGAGAGTAAAATCATCAATTAGGCAAGGAATTCAACAACAAATTTCATAGATCAAAGGGACCTAAAGATCCAAGTCTTAAACCAAGTGGGTTTTCAAAGAGATGAAGAGATACAAGGGAAATCATGAAATTTAAGTAACATTCAATCCACTAACAAGTAGAAATTGGAGGTTAAGAAGAAAAAAAAAAAGAGAGATTAAGAAGTCCCATGGCCTACCTCAAGATCAAGCTTCAAACCACGTGTAGAACCAAACCCTAGCCTCCAAACTCTAGAACCCACCAATGCAAGCTCTTCCAAGGCAAATGCAAGAGAAAATCAATCTCCAAGGACCAATATAGATGAGGGATCTATGCAAGGGGTATGGGATTTTGGAGGTTTTATGGAGGATTTGTGAAGAGAAGTGAAGAAAAATAGAGGGGAGAGAGAGCGAGAGAGAGAGGTGAGGCCGGCTATGGGTGGGGAGGGGGGAATGAAATTTTCTCTCCTTACTCTCTTTTATACACAAAGTTCAAATAAATACACTAAACATTACCCAACGGCCCAAATCCAATCTATTTTACTCATCAACCCGCAATTCAACATTTTAAACATTTCCTGACAATTTTCCAACTTTATTACCGGAAAAACTTTTAAATTTACGGATTCTTACAAGGCCTGGACAGGCTGGACTCCGGTTGAGAAAAAACTAGTCGAATCAAAAATAAGAGAGCGATGATTGTCCCTTGCAAACCGATAAACTGGCAAGCAAATTATGGGTTATATGAGGTGTGTGCAAGACATCATTTGTTTAGGCTTTGTTTGGAACTTAGAGAAAAGAAAGGAAAAGAAGGGAAAGTTTAAAAATTGTCCTCTCCTTTATTTGGGTTGAGAGGAAAAAGAAGAGAAAATGAGTAAACAGAATATTAGCAATAGTAAAATTTTCTCCTTAGTTTCCTCTCACTTTTCTTCTTCTTTATTTTCCTTTCTTTTCTCTCGTTTTCTACAAGTTCCAAACAGAGCCTTAAGCTTGGCATTAGGCGTAGGTAAAAGACCATTACCACTATTTTTAAGAGGGGCAGAGGAACCATTACGAAGGGCAATACCATCCTTTGCAGAATAGGCTAGTTGCCGAGTCAATAATTATAGATTACCAAACACAGTACATTCAGGGAAAGAAAAATAGACCAAACATAGCCTTACATAGCTTACATGTCAATGAGTTCTTCAAAGATCTTCATGGAAGAAGCTGGAAAACTAACACACACATTCATGCTTTTCTTCTCTTTCGGATGAGCGAGGAAGAGAGCTGTTTCCTTTCCCGGCAATGACGCACGTCCGGCAATAAAGGGTTGTCCCCATCCGAAATCTGTGGAATCAAATGATAACCTAGTCCAGGTACTAATCAAAATAGTCAGAGTCATTGAAGGATTAGCTCTTGTTACTTCCAAGTAGTCTATGGCCGATCTCATGTAACGATCGGTAACCAACTGGATTGCGTCTTGAACTAGTCTTACAGCAAATGATACTGGTTTCTCCGTTAGCTCACCTGCACTAGAAAGGTAACTTATAAGTGCAACAGGATGGTAAAATAAAGCAATTGTACAATTTCATACGTCACCAATGCAGTCATGTCTGTTAATGAGTGCAGATAAGAACTCAATGGACTCAGTTACTGACTCAGTGACTCTTGACAGCTGTACTTCCACATGTAATTCCACATCTCCTGACAGCTATAAATTCACTTGTGTAACAACTTAGTTAGTGCTTAAGTGGTGGTTTGTTATGCTTAGTGGTAGTTTGTTAAGTCGATTAACCGACCTAATGCACTAGTGCTTGGTTGTAATGAGGGCTATATAAGCTCCTCTCTCATTTCTTTTCGTGTAATCAAGAACATATCTGTAAAATCAGTTTCTTGTTTCAATGGAGTTTCTTTTCAGTTTCTGTAAAGTTTGCATGGTTTCAGAGCTATTCTAGACAAAAGTCAAGATCTTCATTCGATCCTTATCTTCTTCATCTGCGAATCATATCTTCTTCCAGTTCTAGCTAGCAACAACAATGGCATTGACATCATCTACAAAGTATTTGCCTCCTTCCCTAGCTTTCCTAATCGCAAATTTTCAATCGTTTGTCACAGTCAAATTAGAATCATCAAATTATCTTACTTGGAAAGTTCAGATTGAGAATGCTTTGAAAGCGAATTGCTTGTTCGAGTATGCTAGTGAAACAATTGACGTTCCTCAACCTGAAACCCTAGATGCATCATGAAACAAGATTTCAAACCCTGAGTTTCTCAAATGGGAGACTGTTGATTGCATGTTATTGTCTTGTATAATTGCAACACTTACACCACAGATTCTTCCACATGTGATTGGTGCAAAACATACATCTGAACTCCGGTCCAAACTTGAAGAAAAATTCAGTCTTCTTTCTCGAACACACATTCAAGATCTCAAGAATCGTCTCTATTCCTTGAAAAAAAACCACTTCTATGGAACAATATTTAGATCATATTAAAGGCATTCTTCTGAAATTAGAATCCTCTGGATCTCACATAGATGATGAGGAATTAGTATTTCATACCCTGCATGGACTGGTGGGTGGTGAGTATCGTACCTTCAAACAAGCGATCAGAACTATGGCAGAGACCACTCCTCTTACTTTCAATGGCCTTTGTTCAATGTTAATGACAGAGGACTTATGCTTGGATTCTGAACAAATTGACCCCTCTACTATCGTAGTGGCACAACATAGTGGTGTATCTGCTTCTACTGGTACCACACAGTCACCCAATCCCTCTCATGCGGTACCATCTCAATCAATAACACAACCACAACAATATCAATTTCCTGTACCATTTGATTCTTAACTCCCTCAATATGGATCACAGACTTCACAAACGTCTAATTTTGGATAGAATTCATATGCAGGTAATAGGAACAACAGAAATTATGGAAATGGAAACAGGTATAAAGGTTAACAATCATTCAAAGGAGGTTTTCCACAAGATTATCCGTTTCCCAATGGCTCCTCTGGTGAATGTCAGATTTGTGGCACGACTAACCATCAAGCATCTAATTGCTATCATAGGCAAAATCTGGGGTATCAACCTTATAGGTCTCAGTCTTCTCAGTCTGGGTATAGTCAGTCTTCTCAATCTGGGTTTGGAAGGCCTCAAGCACATGGCTATGGGACTGCTATGTCACCCTCTCCACAGGCTTTTATGCTCACATCCCAAGGGAATTATGATAACTGTGGTTCTAATTTTCCATCTGTTCAGCAACATGCCATGTCACCACCTATAGTTCCGTATGGCGAGTCCTATAATCCAATTCCCTACAATTCCAATGGACAGACAGCTTTCAATGTTCAGCACACTTCTCAGCCTTTATATTCTAGGTCGTCTTATTAGCACTTTGGCTTTCCTTCTAGTCATGGCATGCAATCACAGCAAGCTCCTCCATCAGGGCCTTGGTACTTTGATTCAAGCGCTACTACCCATGAGACAAGGGATGCTACCACCATACCAATACCTACTTACCCCTCCTCAACTGTTGTTACGGTTGGGAATGGATAGACAGTGCCTATCACACATTCAGGTAAGGAATTGCTTCCTACCCCTACTCATCTCTTTCATCTTGACAGCATCTTACATGTTCCTCAAATTTCCCATAATATACTTTTTATACATAAATTTGCTCAGGATAACCATTGTAGGATCATTTTTTATTCTTGTGGGTATGTTGTCCAAGACAAACTTACCCAACAAGTGCTTCATCAGGGCCCTTGCCACCAGGGTCTTTATCCCCTTCTTCCTTCCTCTAGAGTATCTACTGATGCCGCTGCTCTCTTCAGTCCTCTCTCTACTGCAAATCTTTGGCACAAGAGACTGGGTCATCCTCACACTGCACTTTTACAACAGTTAGCTACTAAGTGCAATTTACCAATTTTTTCTGTTCAGCATATAGATTGTTATGCTTGTAATAAGGGCAAGAGTCATAAACTCCCATTTTCTGTTTCAACCACCTCTACTTCCACACCATTTGAACTCTTGCATATGGATGTATGGAGTCCTTCTCATGTACCTTCCTTTTCAGGTTACAAGTACTACTTACTTCTTGTTGATGATTTTACTAGATATTGTTGGATTTTTCCTTTGCATTTCAAGAGTGATGTTTCTTCTCATGTACAAGCATTTCGTATCTTTGTTTCCAATCACTTTAATCACAATATTAAGACCATCATATCTGATTGTGGGGGTGAATTCTTGAACAAAGTCATGAAGTATTTCTTTTCTCAGTTTGGCATACTCCATGAAACCTCATGTCCCTACACTCCACAACAGAATGGTATAGCTGAACGAAAACATGCTCACATAGTGGAAACAACAATCACTCTCCTTCAACAAGCTAATCTTCCCATCAAATTCTGGTTAGAAGCTATCACCACTGCTTTATATCTTATTAATAGATTGCCTCAAGCTCCTATTCAGTTTGACAATCCTTTTCACAAAGTTTATCATAGTATGCCTGATTATCAGTCTCTTAAACCTTTTGGATGTTGATGTTTCCCATGGCTCAGACCCTATGCACCCAACAAACTTGAACCTCGATCCACTCCATGCATTTTTCTTGGTTATAGTCCAGGCACTAAGGGTTACAGATGTCTAGACCCTATCACCAATCGTGTCTATCTCTCTAGACATGTCAAGTTCATTGAAAATGATTTTCCCTACTCTGCTTTGATTCATTCAGTTCCTTCTTCTATGTCCAACGCTCCTACTTCTCCACATTTTGTTGTTCCTTCTCCTTTTCCTATTTTTCCATCTCATAATTCTATCTCTTCTTTACCTACTAATAATGTTTCTTCTCCTATTGCTGAAGAGCCAGTTACTCTACCTTTGACCTCTTATACACCTGTTATTTCATCTCAAATTGCTCATTCTCTAGTGGTTCCTTCTTCTTCTCCTTCTGTCTCTTTACATCCCATGATTACTAGGTCCAAAAATGGAATTTCAGTTCCTAAGATTCCGTTCTCTTTACTTGTTCACTCATCTCTTGTGCTTGAACCTACTTCTTTTAAGGAAGAAATGAAATTTCTTGAATGGAGACAAGCTATGTCTGAAGAATACACTGCCCTCATGTCTCAAGGTACTTGGTCCCTTGTTTCTCCTCCTCTTGGGGCTCCCATAATTGGGTGTAAGTGGATTGTTAAACTAAAATGTAACTCAGATGGGTCTATCTCAAGGTACAAAGCAAGATTAGTTGATCAGGGTTTCCAACAGACTGAGGGTGTGGATTACACTGAAACATTTATTCCGATGGTAAAGCAGCCTACTGTTAGAGTAGTACTTTCCTTGGCATTACACTTTGCTTGGTCTATTCGTCAAGTAGATGTTTCTAATGCTTTCCTCCATGGGACTATTCAAGAAAAAGTTTATCTCAGACAACCATAGGGTTATGTTTTTTTTTTGGTAAAATCCATAGGGTTATGTTGATCCTCTACAACCTCATCTTGTTTGTCAACTCCACAAAGCACTTTATGGTCTTAAGCAAGCTCCTCATGCTTGGTATGCTATGCTCTCTGCTAGTTTGGTATCTCTGGGTTTTGTTAATAGCCTAGCAGATCCTTCCTTGTTTGTTTTACATAAAGGGACAAATCTGGTCTATGTTTAAGTGTATGTAGATGACATACTTATTACTGGTTCAAGTTTTGTGCTTGTTGACTCCCTGATTGCTCAGTTAAGCTCTTCATTTGCTCTTAAAGATCTGGGATCTCTTATCTACTTTCAGGGTATAGAAGCTATCTCCACTTCTACTGGCATCATGTTATCACAGACCAAGCATGCTCTTTCTCTACTTGAAAAGGCAGGTATGATAGATTGCAAGCCTTGTGATTCTCCCTCTACT
Organism: Vaccinium vitis-idaea; assembly: GCA_963854785.1. NCBI lineage: Eukaryota > Viridiplantae > Streptophyta > Magnoliopsida > Ericales > Ericaceae > Vaccinium > Vaccinium vitis-idaea. The sequence continues at coordinate 36,552,396 of OY978215.1, read as the reverse complement.
CTCAAGCCTCCTGCTCATGAAGACAACAATCCTATGCCTAATCCAGAGCACTAGTGTTCCTTGGTTGGCTCACTGCAATACCTAACCCTCACTCGTCCAGAAATCTCCTTTGCTATAAATTTCGTATGTCAACACATGCACCATCCACTTGAAAAACACTTCAGTGCAGTTAAACACCTTTTGAGGTACATTAAAGGTTCTTTAGGGTATGGTCTTCAATTTTCCAAGGGGTCTCTTACTCTCTCAGCCTTTTCGGATGCTGATTGGGCTGGTAATGCTCAAGATAGGAGGTCTACAGGGGGTTATTGTGTGTTTATGGGGTCCAATCTTATTTCTTGGTCAGCTAAGAAACAGGTGATAATAGCTCGTTCATCTACAGAGGCTGAGTACAAAACCTTAGCTAATGCTGCTGCTGAATTGGTTTGGTTAACACACTTGTTTACAGATTTGGGTATTCAGTCTCAAATTCAGTCCCCAATTTTATGTTGTGATAATGTTTCTGCTCTTGCTTAAGCTACCAATCCAGTCTTTCATGCCCGTACCAAACACGTTGAAGTGGATTTTCATTTCGTTCATGAATGCATTGCTCTTAAACAGCTCCAAGTGAGGCATGTTCCTTCTCTTTTCTAGATAGCTGATATTTTCACAAAACCCTTGACTGTTGCTCGATTTCTTTTACTCAGAGACAAACTGATGTCATCTCCTGAGCCAGCATCAGTTTGCAAGGGCGTGTTAGTGAGTGCAGATAAGAACTCAGTGGACTCAGTTACTGACTCAGTGACTCTTGACAGCTGTACTTCCACATGTAATTCCACATCTCCTGATAGCTGTAAATCCACTTGTGTAACAACTTAGTTAGTGCTTAAGTGGTGGTTTGTTATGCTTAGTGGTAGTTTGTTAAGTTGGTTAACTGACCTAATGCACTAGTGCTTGGTTGTAATGAGGGCTATATAAGCTCCTCTCTCATTTCTTTTCGTGTAATCAAGAACATATCTGTAAAATCAGTTTCTTGTTTCAATGGAGTTTCTCTTCAGTTTCTGTAAAGTTTGCAATGTCAACCCCAGGGGATTCGGCCAAGTGGGTATAACAAAACCAATGAGCCCTGTCTCCTAAGAGATCGCAAGAAAGGCCAAACACTACAAATTTTGGGGCCACTGGAGATTTACTCGGTCGTAAACTTTAAGATCTCAGAAGCCCGAATTAGTCGAGCTGGGAGTAAGCTGGCCTAGACATCCCGTTAAAAACAAATACAATGCAAGTCATGTTTTGCTTTGCTCTTTTAGAAGTGTATAAGTCTTGCAAACCACCTTTCAGATCAGACTTGTTTTATTTTATGAACTTGTTTTCTTTGTAGTGTTTTTAAAAGAGAACCAATTTTTTAGAACATATTAAAACGATAATATATGGGTACAGATTTCAATATATAGAAATCCTACAAATCAATTGATTTGAACTCACTCCGAGTCTCGCATGGATGATCAATGTCGTTGATATATTTTAAAATAATATTTGTTGTTGCCTTGAAAAAAATCAGATCAATCGGATATCAATAAATGCTCCATCGGTTTATCCAGTTTTTTATTCTGAACCAAAAACTAGATTAACCAATGTAGCATTCACCAATATATGATTGATCTGAATTTTGCAAAACATTAATGGCTCTGATCATTTTTGTGAGATCCGAAGTGGGTCTCCAAGTCAATCGATTTGTACAATTTCCGTACAAAAAATTATGTACCCATAGTTGTGTCCATATTAAAATGACTTTCAAAATTTTGAAGACAATGTATGCCTTAAATGGATTAGCTATAAGAAAGAATGAGTGTGTGTGTTCTAAAAATTGTGAAACATTCAAGAATTTAACTAAAACATACAAAAACCACTGGAAGGTGAAAATATTATAGAAAAGCTTCTAATTACTTGCCTGCGGTAGAAATGCAACTTGTAAGCCCAACGCCATTGCCGAAGTAATTCTCTGGTAATGGCGGATCATATCTTGACCGTCCATCAACGACCAAGAGGAGTTTTGTCTTCTGATCATGTTTCAGTTTCAAAGCTTGAGTCCTGCTCTTCCAAATGAAGCCTGACATGGCTTCAAACGTAGAGCACTTACCAAGAACCCCATCTTCCATAGCTTTCTTTTTCACTCGTTCAAGCTTGTTAACATCGAAACAGAACGATTTGTAAAGCAATTCTTCTTTGTAGAGCTCAGAAGTGCTTGATATGTCTTCCATCTGAAGATATTCTTGATGATCGAACTCAATCTTTGGTGGGTTTCGAGCTTTGAGTAAGGTTCTGTCCAAGGAGGGAGGAACTTTTAGTGACAAGCCCCGAGCGATTTCACCCCAAGAGTTGAGGAAATCCATTGCAGCTGGCCCATCAAATATCATATGGTTCACGCATATTCCCAGAACAAATCCTCCATCTTTAAACTTTGTCACCTAGATTACAGTATTTGCATTGTTAAAACATTAGCATACAAATAAACAAAACAAAAAATGGAAATAAACTAAGAGTTTTAGAACAGTGGAAATTGAACTTAAACTGGAAAAACTAATTTCGTTTTTTTTTTTTATCGGCAAAAATATTTATTAGTGAAATCTTGACAAAAAGTACATCAAGATGGGAGGAGAGAGGAGGGGACTCAGGACAAGAGTTGAAGAACAAAACCCTAACCATCACCATCCGCCCCAACCCACAGACGGCAACCTCCACGCCACCAGAACACGCCGCCACCAAACCAACTAATTTCGTTATTACTGGAATAACTTTCGTTATTACTGGAATAACAAAGTTGATAGTGAACCAAACCAACTAATTTCGTTATTACTGGAATAACAAAGTTGAAAGTGAAAATGAAAATGGAAAAGGAAATTAAAACAATGCTAGGCTAACTAGAAAAAGATGTCCGAGCATTACATGGCGGTGCCTCAAGACCATTGACACTAGAAAAGGAAACATATAGGTGCTGGACTTAAAACGATAATGGAAGCAATAGACTTTTTGTATTGGAACCCCTTCTACAACTTTAGTTCTTGTATTTATAGGCCACAGATTTAACTGATTAAGTTCTGGAATTCAGCTACGAGATTGCCCAAAACTCTGTTAAGTGTATCATGTTTTTATCCACTAGCCATCGCGAAGGTAACTGCCAAAGATGATGTAGAACAAGTAACAAACCCCAAGTAACCTTGTATCTAAGGTTGAACAAACCTTAGCTATCCCTGAACCTAAGGAATAGATTCCATAAAGTGATAAAACTAGGTAAATACTACTAAAAGAAAGTAAAATAAAAATCCTAAACAACAATCTAGAAAGAAAAAAAATTAAAATAATGATAAAATCTCTAACTGGACCCATGACTATCATCATCCAACCACAAAGACATTGGTTGGGCCGTCTTCCGGGGCCGACTCTGGTAGACATCTGAGAAATGGGCATGAGCTCCGGTGTCCCCACCTTTGAAGGGATATTCTACTCATGGGCCTCCACTACTTCCTCAAAACAAGGCATAGTCCACTTTTCATGGGCCTGTCTCCGTTAACTAACTAAAAACCCATTCATGGGCCAAATATCGGGTAATATTGGGCTTCTCACTCCTTGGAAATTAAATTATTTGGCCCACCAAACGGGCCCATGAAGCCTAGATAGAAATTAGTCCGTGTATCTCGCTGGGCTCATCCACAGGAACCAAAGATTGAACAAGACACTCGCCAGGTGGAAGCCCGTCAGTAGGTGCCAAATTTAAAGAGTCAAAGGTAAAACAGGAGTGCTACATGCACACAAAAAAAATTACTCAGAATTTTAGAATGAATGGCGTGAATCTGAGCCACTCATTCTCAAATTCTAGATACATTCTTGGTAGTTCTTCTTAACACTTGGCATTTCCATGGTAAAAACTCTTGCATGTTAGTATATGTAGTGGCCCTCTTCCCACAAAGGTCCTAACAAACCAACGTCCATACTAGTCTCAGCCACTAGGAGGACTCATTTGCTAGACGCTAGGCGGACTAATTCGCTAGGAGCTAGGCGGGCTCATCAGTCAAGCCAAACCGGTCACTTGGCCAAAATGGATGCTCTTTCCCGAGCCGAGCACCCCTTGCCGAGCCGATGGGTTCCAGGGAAGCTGCAATGGGCTGAACCGGTGGGTTCAGACCTAGCCGAGCTAACTTTGCCGATCTGACGGGTTCTGAGGGGTCCCTATCACGCGTGCCTGACATATCAGATGTGACGTCGGGCGGCGTGTGTTAGGTGGCGTGTTGCAAAAGTCGTGACAGGTGGCAGGAGCGACGTCATCCGAAGCAACAGGGTGCAGGCAGCGCCCTGTCCGGGCCACGTGATTTTCCTAGGTAATCGATGGTGCGTGAGGCGCGTGGAGAGCTCGGAGCCCAACCAACTCCTTGCTTATAAAAGGAAGACTCCCCCAACCTGAAGGAGGAGGAGGAGTTTTCACAATCCTCAACCCTTCTCTCTCTCTCTTTCTCTCTCTAGAAACTCTGAAGCTCTTGCTTTCTTCATCTTCTTCCTTCTCTGGCTCGAACGTCAGAGTGTCTTCCTGGCCGGAATCCCCGGTCGGTTAGGCGTTAACGATGTTTGTCACCTGTGCAGGTCATCTTCTCAGGCGAACTTACTGGTTCTCAGGCAAAGCTAGGTGGAGTCCTCAAGCAAACCCCGGTCGGTTAGGCGTTAACAATGTTTGTCACCTGTGCAGGTCATCTTCTCAGGCGAACTTACTGGTTCTCAGGCAAAGCTAGGTGGAGTCCTCAAGCAAACCAGAGGCTAAGAGAAGGCCTCAAAAGGAAGAACCAAACGATAGCGCTACACGAAGGCCCTAGGCGATGTTCATTCTAGCCACTCGGCTAGGCAAGAGCGCTCAGGCGGAGCGCTAGGCGAAGGCCCTAGGCGAGGTTTATCCTAACCCCTCGGCTAGGCAAGAGCGCTCGGACGGAGCACTAAGCGAAGTGCGCTCAGACGGAGCGCTAGGCAAAGAGCACTCGGAAGGAGCGCTAGGCAAAGAGCGCTCAGATGGAGCACTAGGCAAAAAGGTTCAGGCGAAGCCCCTATGCGCCTAGGCGAAGGCCCTAGGCGAGGTTCGTCCTAGCCCGTCGACTAGGCAAGAGCGCTAGGCGAAAAGGCCCACGCGGAGCCTTTGGGCGGCTCAAGAGGTTCATGGGAGGCTCACCTCGGAATCAACACCCCCACAATTGGCGACTCTGCTGGGGACATGTCTCTTTCCCAGCTTCTCTTCATGGTGGTTTTCGATTCACCTACTCTCAACACCTTCGTAGAACCATTCACCTCTATTTGTTCCGAAATGGGTGAAGAAGTCGTTCTCCTTGGCAATTCAATCACACTCAAGCACAAGGCGGCATGAGCAATGTTCGAAGATAGTTTTGTTCGAAGATAGTTCCCCCTAGGGATTGAGCAATGTTCCTGCCTAGCCGTTGGCCGAACAGCGCTCCCGCCCAGGGGTAGAAAACTCCACTCCTGGGGGCTGAAGGAAGTCCCCTCCTAAGGGCTGAACGATGTTTCCGCCTAGCCGTTGGCTGAAAATAGTTCCCGCCTAGCCGTTGGCCGAACATAGTTCCTGCCTAGGGGTTGAACCAAGTTGCCGCTGAAGATCCCCGCCTAGGGGTTGAAGATAGTTCCCCTAGGGGTTAAGCAATGTTTCTATCTAGCCGTTGGCCGAACAGCGCTCCCGCCTAGGTGTAGAACAATCCCCTCCTAGGGGATGAAGGAAGTCCCCTCCTGAGGGCTGAAAAAGTCTCCTCCTAAGGGTTGAAATAAGTCCCCTCCTAGGGGCTGAAGTTAGATCCCCCTAGGGGTTGAACAATGTTCCCGCCTAGTCATTGGCCGAGCATAGTTTCCGCCTAGGGGTTGAACCAAATTGCCGCCGAGAAGTCCCCACCTAGGGTTTGAAGAAAGTGCCTTCCTAAGGGTTGAAGAAAGTCCCCCGCCTAGGGGTTGAGTAATGTTCTTGCCTAGCTGTTGGCTGAACATAGCTCCCGCCTAGGGGTCGAATAGAGTTACTGATTGAAGAAACTTCCCCCTAGGGACCAATTAGTGTCCCCACCTACGGGTCAAAGGAAGTTCCCGCCTAGGGACCAAACAATGTTCCCACCTAGGTAGTGGCCGAACAATGTTCTCGCTTAGGGGTTGAACGGAAGCCTTAGACAAGAGGGCAGGAAGCCCAACACTAAAGATCACGCTCTGGTACTCAAAGGGAACTTAATGAAGCCCAGTCCATGGCATCGGACCGGTGGGTCGCCATGGCACCTCAACGTGGAACGAAAAGTCCCTAGCATCAAACCGGTGGATCGCCAGGGCACCTTGATATGTTCGATGGAATATTAAGTCCCTAGCATCACCCCAATGGGTCGCTAGGGCACGCGAATCTCGTTCAGTGGAACATAAGTCCATGTCATGACTGGTGGGTCAACATGGCTCTCGTGTCGGAGGCCAGACCGGTGGGTCGTAGGGATGTTTATCCCAAACCATGTCATGACCGATGGGTCGACATGGCTTTCGGCTAGGAGGCCAAACCGGTGGGGTCGTAGGGATGTTTATCCCAAACCATGTCATGACCAATGCGTCGACATGGCTCTCGGCTAGGAGGCCAGACCGGTGGGTAGGGGTGTAATCGAGCCAAGCCGAGTCGAGCTTCAAGATGTTCAGGCTCGGCTCGACCAAATATATGTTGGCTCGAGCTCGATTCGAGCTACAAGAACTAGGCTCGAGCTCGGCTCGCCACTATTTTCGAAGGCTCGAGCTCGGCTCGAGTTGGCTCGGTAAAAGTGTTGCCCAGCCGTAGCAAAATTTGGAGGGGGAGTAGTGCTCCACTTATAGAGTCTTTGTGGAGGAAAATTTCTTCAACAGGCGATGTGGGACAACTTCCCAGCCTTCCCAACCTTTACTCCTTGCCTTCCCTCTTCTTTGGCTTTTACTCCTTCCCTTCCCAAATCCCACATCGCCTATTTAGGCTTCCCAAGACCATTCCTCTTCTATAAATACTTGTCTACATCACATGCAATGAGCTTGTGCACTCATGGGCTGCCACATGTCATGTGGGAAAGCATATATATATGCTGTATATAAACTTGTATGCTGGCTCGCGAGCCCACTCGAGCCGAGCATTGCATAGCTCGGGCTCGGCTCGTTTATTTAACGAGCCCAGAATAAGGGCTCGAGCTCGTTCGTTTATTTGACGAACCAAGCTTGAACGAGCTCTTGCCGAGTCGAACCGAGCCGAGCTCGCGAACGGCTCGGTTCGCTTACACCCCTACCGGTGGGTCATAGGGATGTTTATCCCAAACCATGTCATGACCGATGGGTCGACATGGCGTTCAGCTAGGAGGCTAGACCGATGGGTCATGGGAGGTTCAACTCCTCCAGCATCCAAGCGATGGCTGAAGAAGTTGAGGGGCTATTGTAGTTGCCCTTTTCCCACAAAGGTCCTAACAAACCAACGTCCATACTAGCCTCAGCCACTAGGAGAACTCATCCGCTAGACGCTAGGCGGACTGATTCGCTAGGCGCTAGGCGGGCTCATCAGCCAGGCCGAACCGGTCACTTGGCCGAACTGGACGCTTTGTGCCAAACCGGCTGCTCTTTGCCAAGCCGGGTGCTCCTTTCCGAACGGACACCCTTGTCGATCCAAGCGCTCCTCGACGAACCGAGCGACCTTTGTTGATCCGGGCGCTCCTTGCCGAACTAGCGCCTTTGTCGATCCAGACGCTCCTTGCCGAACCGAGCACCCTTTGTCGAGCCAGGCACTCCTTGTCGAACCGGGCGCTCTTTCCTGAAAACCGAGCACCCCTTGCCGAGCCGATGGATTCTAGGGAACTTGCAATGGTCCGAACCGGTGGGTTCAAACCTAGCCGAGCTAACTTTGCCGAGTTGATGGGTTCTAAGGGGTCCATATCACGCGTGCATGACATATCAGATGTGACGTTAGGTGGCGTGTGTCAGGCAACTTGTCAGGTGGCGTGCTGCAAAAGTCGTGACAGGTGATAGGAGCGACGTCATCCGAAGCAACAGGGTGTAGGCAGCGCCCTATCCGGGCCACGAGATTTGCCTAGGGAACCGATGGCGCGTGAGGCGCGTGGAGAGCTCGGAGCCCAACCAACTCCTTGCTTATAAAAGGCAGACTCCCCCAACCTGAAAGAGGAGGAGTTTTCACAGTGCTCAACCCTTCTCTCTCACTTTCTCGCTCTAGAAACTCTGAAGCTCTTGCTTCCTTCATCTTCTTCCTTCTCTGACTCGAATGTCGGAGTGCCTTCCCAACCAGAATCCCCGATCGGTTAGGCGTTAACGATGTTTGTCACCTGTGTAGGCCATCTTCTCAGGCGAACTTACTGGTTCTCAAGCAAAGCTGGGTGGAGTCCTCAAGCAAACCAGAGGCTTAGAGAAGGCCCTAGGCGAGGTTCATCCTAGCCACTCGGCTAGGCAAGAGCGCTCAGGAGCACTAGGCGAAGGCCCTAGGCGAGGTTATCCTAGCCCCTCGGCTAGGCAAGAGCGCTCGAACGGAGCACTAGGCGAAGAGCGCTCGGAAAGAGGGCTAGGCAAAGAGCTCTCAAATGGAGCGCTAGGCAAAAAGGTTCAGGCGAAGCCCCTACGCGCCTAGGCAAAGGCCCTAGGCGAGGTTCGTCCTAGCCCGTCAGCTAGGCAAGAGCGCTAGGCGAAAAGGCCCACGCGGAGCCCTTGGGCGGCTCAAGAGGTTCACGGGAGGCTCACCTCGAAATCGACACCCCCACAGTATATATAAAAACATATGGAGAGAGTTTAGAGAGAGAGAGAGAGAGAGGGGGGGGGGGGGGGGGTATGTGGAAAATAGGAAAATTGGTAAATTGATGGAGATATTATTTAATTCGTGTGCTACTATTAAATCCTAGGAGTCGAATCATATATAGATCTAAACAATAGCCGCATGAGATGATTTGCGGTCGATTTGTTGCGGTGATCAGTTCTAAGGTCAGGTTTGGCTTAATAAGCCACTTGACTTAATTTTTTTCATTTTTATTTGATTTTTTCCTCTTTAGTTAGTTTTACATCAATTTTTTTTATTACGTACATATCATTTGATTTAATTTGATCCACTAACACTATTTAAATAACTTTAAAATGCTACGTACATATCATTTGATACGATCCACTATCACTATTCTGGCTTATTAGCCTGTTGAAGTTCAATAATTCAATGGGTCTTACTAACGGGTGCATTATTTCAACCATTAAGGATGTAAAAAAGTACATTTGTTGAGTGTCACTTGTATTATAAAGTACACTTTTAAAGTACACTTGTACGTTAAAGTTTACTAGTAGAACCCATAAGTGTACTCTTTTGTTCCCTTAACGGGTGCAATGTTGCACCCGTTAGCATTTCCCTAATTCAATTAGTTTGGACTGATTAGCTAAAAACTGTTGAAAAAGTACGTTAATTTAATTTGGGATATTAGCTGAATAAGTCAATAAAACCAATAATTTGACCTTTTTTTTAGCCAAAACATGCATAGTTGCCACTTAATACCTCTATGGGACCATCCAATACCACCTGAGACCATTGAATTATTTTTCTTTTCTCTGCAATGGTAAAAAATGATTCTCCACTCCTTATTTATCATTTACCTCACCATCCCATCTTTTATCCCGGGAACCCACGCGTCTCATTTATCCCCATTATTAATCCTTTTTTTCTAATACTTCTAAAACATAATCCGACAATCAAACGTGTTAACAGTGATCAATATCTATGTAAAAGATGGTAAAGATCTCACCTGAACAGCCAAAGGTGGCACATCTAGTATTTGTATGGCAGCAGGAACATCATAAACCAGCTTCTCCATAGTCACCGTATCATCACCAATCTCTTCGATACTACAATCGGCTTTCGCCTCCACGAAAACGGCACCTTCGTCGTTGCAATCCACCGCTAGCCTCCCATCCGATTTGGTGGTCAGCCGGCCGGCCACCGGATAGTAATGAACCAGAACCTTAGACAAGGCATCTCTTATGACCTCAGTCACGTCGTCGCCGCCTCTTTTGTCACTTGGTTTAAAGCAGTAAACCGTTCGAACCTTCACCTGGTATCTGTGATCAACATTGGAGAGGAAGTAGAGAGTACCCTTCTGGTTTGTATCCTCTGCTGGAGGAACCAGAGTTGGCTCACCCTTCTCTAAATTGAGTTCAAGTGTGGTGTTATTTCCTATCCCCATTTTGAAATGTACTCTGCTTAGTTCTTAGTGATCAGGACCAAAGTTATAAATAGATATAGTACATTCCTTTATATGCATAAAATATGCGCAATGATCGAAAGAAGACCATATACTAAATATTATGGCATGTGGGTCCATTTTCTGGAGGCAAATAAAAGCCTACTTATCTACTCATGAACTATTCTAGACTCGACTTAATTGGTAAAGGCTCGTTCGAGTTCGATTCGAATACTAAACGAACTGAACCTAAACCTCAATTTTAGGCTCGTTTAATAAACTAGTCTAACCTAAACTTGACAAGATTCGGCTCGATTAGGCTCACGAACTTGGAATATATATGTATATCTCATAAGAATTTCACATATAACCTTGAATCTATGTAAACTTTCACATATACATAATGAGAATTTTATAACTAGTACATGTATAAATTTATAAAAGTATTATAAACTTAAATTTCAATATTTTTTTATAGTTTTATAAATGTATGGACTTATTTATGTACAAAATAAAAAAATTATTTGAAATTCTAGAATTGTATAAGAGCATGAATATCTAATATTTTTGACCCGTTAAGGCTCGTGAACAAGTTCGAGTTTGACTCAAACCTAGGCAAACTCGACTCGAGCTTGGCTCGTCAAATTTTCATTGAGTTCGAGCTAGGCTCGATTTCGTTTAAAAAATTAAAGAACGAACCTGGACATTTTAAAGCTCGACTCGATTTGGCTCGTTTAACTTTATCCACGTTGATCAACTAAGTAATTCAAACTTTATGATATATAGAAGTTATTACTCCATTTATGGCCAATTAATTTTACGTTAGAACCTTCCAACAATCTTATAAGCCTGGAAACTGGAGAGGTCCTAGTCCCCGTGCTATTATTATTTGAGTTTTGCGCTTCTTACACACATTTACGCATACTGATATATTTTGAGTGGTCAGAGTGAAATAACCCTGTAAAAGAAGAAGGGTTTAAATTATTAGAGTATGAGTTATGTAAATGAAGTCAAATTTAAGCAAATGCATTATATTCTTGTACATATTATTTTATAACGAGGAATAAAAAACGGTACCCGCTAACAAACCGGGATCAATATTGCGAACTGTTGTGCTTAATGAAGAATGTTAAATTTTATGCTCTCATTATATTGAATTGTGACAATATTTTTCAAGGCTATGTTCGAAAGGCGGAAAAAAAAAACTGGTTTAGAAATTGGAACGAATAACTCGAGGGGAATTTGGTCAAGTGGAATTGAAAATGCAATAAGTAGTTATCCCCTATGACGTCGCACGTCCAAATCCTACGGAAGCCACACATTCTAAACTTTTGAAGGTATTGGAGGTTTGTCTAGTCATTAACTTCAGGGTCCCGAAATTAGTCGAAATGCGTGCAAATTGAAAGAAAGGACTTGGAACGAATCTTCAGACAAGATTGATATCACATAGTATGTCGCTTACTCTTTTTTTTTTAAATGTACGTAGATAAGGCTAGTAGCTAGAAGATAAAGTGATTGGACATAATTGATCAATTAGTTTCATGTCTTGTTTTGGACAGGAGCATTATATAGTATGTGGCTTACTTATATTAATGTTAGCGTGACTCACGCTAAGAATTTTATATGCTATACCGAGGGGGTGAGTAAGATATTAATGGCTACTCTTGTACTTTTTATCTTTTTCTTTCGTTCTTTAGCAATTATTAGCAATTATAGAATATCGAAATCAACCTCAATTCTTTTTTAAGGGTAAATTAGAGGAGACCCCTCATCTATTACTCTTGAAACTTTAGCCTCCCTCATTTAAAAAAGGAAGTCCTTCAGCAGGACGTCCCCCTTTAACTTCAATTGGTGTAGCACTTAGTATATGGTAACCCCTTCGTTAGGGTTCTGTTTTAGAATCCATCTCTTTCGCGTCAAATGACATAATTTTCATAGCACTCACCCCAAAATACCCATCTTCATACCAGCACGCAGATTCCTCTCTCTCTCTCTCTCTCTCTCTCTCTCTCTCTCTCTCAATCATCATATTACATTAGTTAGTGGATTAGTGGAGATCAGGAGAGTTGAACGAAAGACTAGTATGATTTGAATTTTGGGAATTTGGGTTTAAATCCTGCTGGGTTCTAATGAGAGAGAAAATGGGTGGAACGATAAGGAGGAAAGTTAAAAAAGAGAGGATGTAATCTCTTGGTTAGGGAATGAACATGTACTCCCCACCAAATGGTTGTCCAAATCAATGTGGGTTTTTGGGAGTGGGTTGCTCTATTTCCTAAAAGTAAGAAATGGTGTTTTTGGACTTCAAGAAAAAAATTCACCTAATTTGACCACTATTGTTAAAAAAACTGATCGACAGAAACATATGGAGGGTTGATAGTGGTAACGCTTAATACTTCAGGAGGTATGTGTGATCATTTTTTTAGTTGAGAGGGGTAAAGTGATACTCAAGCATAGTTCAGGGATTGTTATTGAAATTACCCATTGTTTCATTTTATTTTTAAGGAAGCAAAAACATTTTGCTTTTATTACTCAAGCGTAGTTCAGGGATTGTTATTGAAATTACCCATTGTTTCATTTATTTATTTTAAGGAAGCAAAAACATTTTGCTTTTATAGTAAAAGACAAGTACAAAGGACTCTAACGGTCCTAGAATTAAAAAAACAACAGCAAAAATAATAAAAACAAAATACAAAAAGCCGCAAAAAACATCAGCAACCATGGAATTAGCCATTATATGGTGCCAGAGTGGTGGCTGCGGCTTTTTGGAAAGAGGCGAATTCCATCAGCCACCACAATATGGGCCAGCACGACATGGCACGAATACTAAGGTGGGCTGAGTTGGGCCATCATTTTGGAGCATGGCCCAGCACAGGCACAGCGAAGCACGGGCACGGCACAGGAACCTGGTCCAATGCTGAGGGTACTTCTCCAAACTACAATTCAAACAATTAGATTGCCTGATATAAGGGCCATGGGCCTGAACTTGGACTTGGGCTCTGGGCCCTTTCTCGAAGAATAACTTGCTTTGTACATTTGCAGGAATTCCAGACCCTATTAGACTGGCATTCGGCCAGGCTGTGTCAACTTAAGACCTCGGAACTAATGGACTCAATCAGGTCATGGGCTGAACTCCCATCTTCAGTCACCCTGGCAATGGAATTAGCCTCTTTCCAATAAGAAAAGAAAGATTTATATAGCTACTCCCTCAAACCCTATAATATGTAAGAGCCTTGTGCACGCATGGAGTAGAATGAAGCTCCAACACATTTTTGCCATTTCAGAGTAATTGATGCAAATAAAAACCAGAGAGTGCTCAAAATTGCAGCAGAAGAACGAGAAAAGAATACTTGCATCGATAAATAACCATTTTGTGCTCTACAAATCGGTATACAGCAAAGGAACCCCCAGGAGTAATAACGACGAGTGATCAAAGTCCCAGTTATAACGCTTCAATTGCTCAAAGTTCGAATTCAAACAATAGGACACAATTCACTGTCAGTATCACTTGACGTAACTTGTCTCCCTACTCATTGCAAACACCTTCCGGTAACGATACCTACAAGAAGAATTTGAACATAGTTAAAAGTTTCCGATTTTTTCAAATATACCAAAAAGAAAAGACGGGGTTCCCATTGCCTCCCAGACAAAACCTTGATCTTTGCCCAAGCTACCTGATATTTTTGTCACTTCTAAGTTTACATTCTGTTAATTTTGCTTGAAAAGTTAAGAAGAAATCCAGGATTGTACCAGACCCAGAGCTTCTGCCATACTTCTATGGGTCCCTTTGCCACAAACCCCAACAAGCATGTCCATCAAGAACTCCCTATGTTCTACTTTTAAATGCTTCTCAAGGCCTTGAGCCACCATCTCCATCTCAGGCTGCACAAAAGTATTTATCCACCAAAGATAAGAGGATTTGTTAGTAGTTCATAGGAACAGGAAAATGCCCACTACATTATCTTAATCACATATTGGCACATTACAATAAATCTAAGAAGCACGGACACGGATACGGGATACGGACACGACACGATACGGACACGTTATTTCTTCAAAAATTAGGACATGGACACGTCGGGGACATGTCAAATATAAAATATATTTGCATTATAGAGGTATGTGATCAATCCCATATAAATGAAGAAATCTTTATTTTTATCAAATTTAAGAACAATACAATGAAAAATAGGTGGAAAATTTCACTCGTGCCGAGTTTTGAAAATTAGATTTTTATCTTTTGTGTCCTTAGAATGTTCTAAGAGTTTTGTTAGCATGTCCTAGAGTATCTACAATGTGTTTGAACAAAAGAATTACAAGAAAAAAAATTAGGCAAGTATTTAAGCATGTCCTACAAGTGTCCGGAGAGTGGAGTGGAGTGTCCGTCACCGACACGTGTCGGACACGGATACGTGAGGCCTGTAGACGTATCCGTGCTTCTTAGCAATAAATTATAGAATGCGAAGGTGCTGTAAATTTCAAGCAGGGGCCATGGCACCACCAAGTACATCAGGTGGCATCTGGGTTTATACTGAAATTCTACAACCAGTGACGACTCAAAAAATTCTTACACCCTCCCTCACATGCAAATCTGTCTAGCACGGGGAGATTTGTAAATCCATGCACATAGAGAAGAATACAAAACGACTAATCAATGCAGACAGAAAGACTTGGACATAATACTCCCCCAGACACAAAAATTACAAGGGTCTTCCTTCGACAAGGACATGATATAGGAGTTAATTATGGAAATAGGACACAAACTAATTTTTTAATTCCAAGAGGACAAATTACCTACACATTCCAAAAATGCCCTCTCTAGCCCATGAAAGTGCCTAAACCTCCCAAACCTATGAAAGTGTCTAAACCCCTAAACCTAATGAAAGTGCCTGTGCCTAAACCTAAACCCTAGGGTACCCTATGAAAGTGTTTAAACTACTAAAACCTTATAATTGGAAAGTGCACCATAAACTTAAACCCTAGGGTACCCTATGAAAGTGCCTAAAACACTAGGGTACTCTATGAAAGAGTCTAAACAACTAAAACCCTATAATTGGAAAGTGCACCATAAGTGCATAAACCCAAAATGCTTAAACCCACTATAACCTACCCCAAAGAGCCTAACCCCAGAAAATTGAACCTCAAAATTGAACCCAATCCCAAAATTAAAGAGACAAAAAGGTACCCGCGCATGAGAGAGAGAGAGAGAGGTCAGGAAAAAAAGTGACGGCATCTTCTGTCACTTTAAAGTAGTCGGTCAACAGCGATCATATTACTATCACAAGGATGACAAATCAAATTGTTGATTCTCAAATCCAACAATGCCTCACAGGCAGTCGGTCAACAGCAAACAAATGGAAAAGTGACGTTCCGGCCTTTTTGTTTTTTTGTAATTTTTGTTATCATTGAGGATATTTTTGTCTAGTGTTGTCCTTGAATCCTCAAAAATTTCAAATCAATGTATTGGAAAAGCATTAAAATAAGTTAAGCTGGACTAAACACCCTTTAAAGCCCCAAACTTGGCCTTTAGACCAATTTTCTGAAATTCTAATCCCATGTTAGATAACTAAGTTCCCTAAAGTAGAAGTTTTAAAGTATTCCACAGGTTATGTCAAACTATCCACAGAACAAACAGCTGAGTTGAATACCGTCATGGTACAGAGTAAGGGCCAAAATGACCATAAAAAAAAAAAGGCAGGAGGAGAAGGGTGTATTGTCTCTCACACACAGATAAAGAAAGAGATATCAATCAGGAAGCATACTAGAGAATGAAAATACAAGGGCAGGGGAACTATGGGGTAGTCGAAGTGGATTAACAAGAATGGATAAGGGACACAGATTAAACCCAATACAAAGAATCGGACCTGTAAACTCTCAACAGCTTCAGACTTGGACACTACCAAAACATAACAATTAGATGCGAGTAATTTGTCAATTCCACTTTCCATCACACTGCTAAGATCCAAACGAATAGGGAGGATCATTTAGTCGCTATCATTTTCAAGATGATCCCCAACCTGGATCCTCCATTTTTTCTGTTTTTTGTAATTGGACATAGATCTGATCCAAACGGGTTCAAGTCTTTCATATTTATCAAAACAGATATGATTCCCTAGATAGAATTATTATTTGTTTGTTTTAATTGAAGAGAAAAAATGAACGACTTTCTTTTGATTTTTTGTTCTATTTCACTTATTCGACTGGGATGGCAGCGAATCGAACAAAAAAAAGTCATCAAAAAAATGACTGAGATAATCGAGTTAATAAATATCGTATAGAAAACGATTCCACTTATAAGAGAGAAAAAATAGACAGCGAAATAGATAATAAATAAGTGAAATAGATAATAAATAAGTTCAATTAAATTAAATAAGTGAAATAGATAATAAATAAGTTCAATTAAATTAAATAAGTGAAATAGATAATAAATTAATAAATAAGTGAAATAGATAATAAATTAATAAATAAGTGAAATAGATAATAAATTAATAAATAAGTGAAATAGATGAAGGTTGATCTATTTCTCTTATTCGACTGGAATGGCAGCGAATCGAACAAAAAAAAGTCATCAAAAAAATTTCTGAGATAATCGAGTTAATATATATCTTATTTATTATCTATTTCACTTATTTATTAATTTATTATCTATTTCACTTATTTATTATCTATTTCACTTATTTATTAATTTATTATCTATTTCACTTATTTAATTTAATTGAACTTATTTATTATCTATTTCACTTATTTATTATCTATTTCACTTATTTATACGTTTTTCTAGAATTATCCATCTCGAAAAAGGGATTCCACCAGATCATCTTCTAAAAGTTGCCTTCTTAATGACAATCCATACATAGGATAACATATCATAATCACAGATGATTTTGTAGTACCATTGCCATTAGGAGTAGCTGGTTATATTTTTGATATGTATCTAGTAGTTAATTTTTGACATACGTTGCAGTCGGGTTAATCAATCTTAATAACAGACCAAATGGGTGATAAGTAGAGTCCAGATGTCAATTGAACAGCCGGTCAAGGTGGGTGGCCAAACCTCTAACCCGTTTCCAACATTAGCCTTAGCACTAGAACAATTGCATTCGGTAATAACGGGCTAGGCCTGTGCATGGAGTCATTGAGATATCCTAGATCCTAAACCACAAGACACCAATATTACTTCCCCTTTGGTGACTTGGTCCATTTCCTAAACCAAGAGACAACACCATTACTTAGCCTTTGGTTCATCAGCGATGAACAATTGCCCACTAGGACATTAAATATGCAGATATGATTTGCGTCACTGGATTATTCCAACAGGGGAACTTTAGTCTGTTGTCGACTTCTTCAAGTTTTGAGTATTGCGCTGAAGGGGTTTGGCAAGAACAAGCCATTAAGAGCCACATCAACCTGTGAGCATGTAACACTCCAAGAACTTAATATCGTGCATCTTAAGCATTTTTATTCGAGCTATGTGATCAAGACATGGATACTGGATGGCCCGAGTAATTACTGTGTGAACTTACAGCCGCTTTGGATTGAGGGTTTTCAAGAGAAAGGACAAGAAATAGAGAGTATTCTTTCCCATTTTTGGATGGCCAAAGTGGTGAGAGAGTGAGAATTGGTGAGAGTCCATAACCCCTTAAAGAGCCATTTTTGTTTCTCAACACTTTTGGTGAGATTTGGCTAGGAGAAAGACGAAAATTTTTAATCTTTCATTTTGCCTATCCAAATGAGATGGTGAGAAAACATAATCCTTTCTTTTCTTTTCTCACTAGTCACTAGTGTGTGAAACCACACCCCTTTCTTTTCATTTTTCATCCAGGTAGCCAAAGGGGCTGTTAGAATACTTGTAGAAATAAACCTGTGATTAAGCCCTTGTGTGGTTGGAGCTACGCTTGTAGTGTGTTCGTGTCAGTTAAACCTATTATGTCCAAATCTCCCTTAAATGTGGTAGAGATTGATAAATTAGAGTTAATAGATTGATTAATTTAACCCAGTCCAAGGTTAGGCATAGTAAAGACCTTAACAAATATCTTGAAACCTAATCATATGTTTCCTATCTTATAACTTGACCCTCAAAAGGGACTTGTTTCCTATCTTGAAACCTCAACACTTCAATGGATATCTGGTATAAGTAGAGACCAAAGTCTTAAACGCATATATTGTGAAACATGTAGAGACCAAAGAATTTATTTTCATCTAGAGAGGGGGGGGGGGGGAAGATTTTGCTCCACAAAATGAAAAGTTATGCAACTTTTGAATGCATGTAAATGTTTTCACTCTATGTTTCTCGTGCATTTGGTTCTTCACCTCACTTTCATGTAGACCTCATTAATAATCATGCGCATTGAGGATAAAAAGTGGAGTTTTGTAGATCATTCTGCATATATGGCAGAAACATATGTCTATATTTATGTGCGAAGACTTGTGGCTTGTCGTGATAACTCTTTTTCGGACATCATGACCCTGTTCGGTTTAGAGTTTTGTTTTAGTTTTAGTTTTGTTGACATCATCATTTCCCTCATTTCTCTCTCTCTCTCTCTCCACTCATTACACATGCTTACATCATCAAAACTAAACTAAACTACAAACCAAACACAGCCCATATATTTTGTTCATTACTTTGACTTGCATATAAGTCAACATGATTTCAAATTTTGTTGTACAACCATGGAGTTGAAAATGTTATGAATATAACTTGGGCACTTCCTCTGACACAAAACATAACTATTTACGAATTTACATTAAGCTCCATTGTAAAGCTTTCACCATCTAACTAGGGGCCGGGGTCCAGATGTGTAGGGTTTTTGTTATTTAGAAAAGTGTGTAGGGAGTTAAACAACCCTAACACGAGAGATTAATTTATATTATTGCTTAACTCAATACAAAGCATAATTAGGCGATGTGGGACAAACACACTATTCTAATATATTCTAACACTCCCCCTCAAGCTGGAGAATAAATATCAAAAAGTCTCAGCTTGTCACAAAGTAACTCCAATCGCGGCTTGAACAACGCCTTAGTAAATATATCAGCTAACTGGGCACCGGAAGACACAAATGGAGTAGCAATCACACCACCAGTCAACTTCTCTCGTAAAAGACGACAATCCACCTCAATGGGTTTAGTCCTCTCATGAAACACCGGATTGGAAGCTATGTGAATTGCAGCTTGATTATCACAATAAAGATTCACAGGCACCTGCACAGGGAACCCTATCTCTTCAAGAAAAGAACGTATCCACACAACCTCACATGTTGTGTGAGCCATAGCCCGGTACTCGGCCTCTGCACTAGACCGCGCAACTACCGTCTGCTTCTTACTTTTCCAATTAACAAGATTCGCACCAAGAAAGATACAATATCCTGCAGTGGATCTCCTGTCAGATAGTCCTCCCGCCCAATCAGAGTCAGTGAACGCCTCAACACGCAAGTGTCCATTAGCTCTATACAACAAACCACGTCCTGGAGGGCTTTGAGGTACTTAACAATTCTTAGAACAGCTTCCCAATGCGGAGAGCGAGGAGCTGCCATAAATTGACTAACCAAACTAACTGCAAATGAGATATCTGGACGAGTAACAGTAAGATAATTCAGCTTCCTAACCAAGCGACGGTACTGATCCGGACTAGAAAGCAACTCCCCCTGATCAGCACACAGTTTGACATTAGGATCCATAGGAGTCTCAACTGGCTTTGACCCCAGTAAGCCAGTCTCATTCAAAATATCCAGCACATATTTCCTCTACGATAGATTAACACCATCCTTAGACCGCGCCACTTCGATACCCAAGAAATATCTCAATTTTCCCAAGACTTTAGTATGAAACTGACGATATAGAAACAATTTCAAGTCATCAATACCCTTTTGATTATCACCTGTAATAATAATATGGTCTACATAGACGATCAACAATATTTTCCCTTGATCAGATGTGAGAGAGAAGACAGAATGATCAGAATGACAACGCTTCATGCCAAATTGCAACACAACATCACTAAACTTGCCAAACCATGCCCTAGGGGACTGCTTAAGCCCATATAGAGCTTTGCGAAGACGACACACCTGGTTACGCTCCCCCTGAGCAACAAACCCTGGTGGTTGCTCCATGTATACTTCCTCTTGGAGATCCCCATGGAGGAAGGCATTTTTTACATCTAGTTGAAATAACGGCCAGCCAAGATTTGCAACCAGAGAAATAAGAATCTGAACAGAACCAAGTTTGGCAACAGGAGAGAAGGTCTCTAAGTAGTCAACGTCATAAGTCTGGGTGTAGCCTTTGGCAACAAGGCGAGCTTTATAGCGCTCAGCAGTGCCATCAGGAAGATACTTGACAGTAAATACCCAACGACAACCAACAGTAGTCTTACTAGAAGGAAGAGAAACCAACTCCCAAGTCTCATTATGATGAAGAGCTGACATCTCATCCTCCATAGCTGTCCGCCACTCAGACACAAATAAGGCCTCATAAACAGTGTTAGGAACAAAAACGGAGGAGACCGAAGTAGTAAAAGCACGAAAGGACGGGGACAAATGTTTATAGGAAACAAAGTGAGCAATAGGATGTACAGTGCAGGACCGAATACCTTTACGATAGGCAATAGGACGATCAAGGTCGTCGGGATCGCGCAACGGAGAGGAAGACGAAGCAGTGGGCGAAGGTGGGGATGCGGGCGGAGATGGGTCGGACGGAGGTGGAACCTACTGATAATAACCAATCACCACAACTTTAAATATCTACCAACCAACTGATCACGTGCATCGACCCATTAATAGAAAACCAACTACGAACAACGAATAATCAAGTGGTCAAGACTAGATCACTAGGAGCAATACCAATAGTGCCAGAACATAACCTTTCATACCAGAGACTAAAGTCCAGGGAGAGATCGAAGGCAACCAACGTGGAGCAGCACCCATAACCTGTCTAGAAGGAACGAGCCATATGGAGCAGCAACCAGAATAAGATCATGATTGAATGCAACTCAACAAGATTGGATGCAACCAAAGCACCAAAACACATCCGAATCAACTGGGTAAGATTTGAAATCGACTTGTAGATCTCGAAGTCAAGTGGAGAAGTTTGAAATCGAGGGGTTTCAGTTTGAAATTGACTGAGTAGGGTTAGAAATCTGGCTGTGAAGGTTTTCGACTGGACTATGGGTCTCGGTTTTTTGATTAAGGGTCTTGGGTTAGTGATTTAAGGTCAGTTTAGTGGTTGGGGTAAGGGTTTTGAGAGGTTTTTGAAGGGTTATTGGAAGTTTCGAGTGGGATTAAGAAGCATGTAAGGGTCGATTTGGGGTTTTGAAGGTCGATTTGGGGTCAATTAATTTTGGGTTTTCTGTGTTGCAACGATGTCGATTATGGTTTCCAGGGAGGAAGACGATAGAACTGATTATGGTGATTGATGATGTCAGCAAGGTATTGGTTTAGGGTTTAAGGTGATGAAGTTAACGTAGGGAGATTGGTGGGTTACGTGTAGCTAGGGTGGACGAGGTACCTGCTCTGATACCATGTTATTTAGAAAAGAGAGAGAAAAGTGTGTAGGGTGTTAAACAACCCTAACACGAGAGATTAATTTATATTATTGCTTTAACTCAATACAAAGCATAATTAGGCAATGTGGGACAAACACACTATTCTAATATATTCTAACAGTTTTAAAATGTGAGTCACGTCACCAAGAGAAAAAAGGGGAGCACTAGCGCGTTTTCGTTTGGAAGACAATGTTTTGAAACCATGCATTTGCTTTCTCTGTTGTGAAAGCCAAAATATAACTGAACAAGGATTGTATGTTCAACTAAAAAAAGGAACATTTCTGTAGAAATATTCAAAAGAAAACTGAAGGAAAATAAAGTAAAAAGCACATACTGAGCACTCTTCTGGAGGAAATATCCGGTGAATGAGACATATCTTTGACAGTTCCTCCGCTGCTTCATAATGTTTACCTTGCATTTCCAAAGCCTGAAAACCCAATAACATTTCTTTTGTTGTTGTTTCGTTCAGCAACAAAATGAGATAACTATCATAACAGAAATTATAAATAACTCAGACGGCACCAACAGAATCAGTAGGTATGTTTATCTAAACATCGCAATTGGAAATGACCATTGAGCTCCACAATTCAAGTTAGTGGAAGCGATCATCTCTTCTGATACATAGGGGTTCAAGTCCATCACATTTTTTTACCAGATAGACAACAGAATTAAAAGTTTCTCAAGTAGAATGCTGACATGCTTATCGCTCTGGCCACACATAGAAAGTCTAGTTGTAAACTATCCTAGCCAAGGTCTTCCGGAGAGTTGTGATCAAAGCTGCCAAGTGTGTGGTGCACCTTTAGGGGAGATGCAACTCTCAGAAACCTGGCAGCATAGGCATAAAATGCAATGGATCTTGTCTTAATACAACTGTTGATTTATCTTCACACAGTGACCATTAGACGCTCTAATACACCTTTATAATTGAACCAAACCATCTCCTGCAGGAAGAAATGAGAAATCTTGAGGCGCTATATGTTTGACCGGAGTCACCGGACTAATATGGAGGGATATTGTCATATTGCCGATCAAAACATATGGAGGGATATAGGATCCCCAAGGACGAGTAATCTTATTTGACTAACAGTGAGGGGGAATTAAGTATTAAGCAATACCACGAGTGGCACAAACTCTACGGCATGGTATAACCTATGTTTTGGGGGATATAATATTCGCCAGAGATATAATCCCGACGGCATAAACCAAATGCAGGATATGCAGTTCCCTTGCATTTTTAGTCAATTTTCCAGACAAATAAACAGACTTTGAAATCCAAACATACCTCTTGAAGCTTTTTAAATAACAAAACCCAACTTGGCTATGTTAAAAAAAAATGGCAAGCAACTCATACAAAGGGTTAACACGAACCGTGAAACACAAATCTGGAGAAGAGTACAAAAGGGGAATTCCAAGGGTTCCATTGGCCTCAAATCAGTTGGGAATTTTCTAAGGCTCGAAGAGCCCCAAATCAGCTTGCAAGTGTCAATAATTTCTCAGTCCTCTCAATCAATACTATGATTTTGCTCTCGCTAGTGCTTTGGTCCAAGGAGAGGATTGTTGGCTAAAGGAGTCATAATCATCTCCGATGACAAGCCAATTCACTCAAAATCTTCTCCTTTGCCAACCAAATCAGTCATTCTCTCCACTCTCGCTCCTGCTCCTCGTCACTTCAAATGGAGTAGGTAATCACTAATGGCAAGGTTCTGTCTCCTCCTTCGGCAACAGCTAAACACTCAACAACTTCTCCTCCCCCCTCGGCAAGTTAATCCCTCCCTCCCTCCCTCTATCTACAAACATATATAGATAGATATGCACACACAGAAGTACGATGTAAACCCGATTGAGTGTGTGCCCGCGCGTCTACCTCTATAGTTCTCACTCTAAATACAAGTTTGTGTATGAGAAGAACTACTAAGTGCCCTCTCATTAAACTACAATTCTTATCCTTAACATTCTAAGATTTTTGATGGGTTAAATTCCCATTTACTTCTATTTTCAATTGTTAAGTCGAACTCTACTTTTTAATCTTAGTGGTTGTACACAATTATATTCACTAAGCACCAACATCCACTTGTAAAATTACTTCATTATGTAATCTATCAGCTTGTTCTATAAAATAAGTACGCCAGAACTTTCTCAAACTTGAGCCTACCCCACTTGGGCCCAAAGATGTCAGATAGCTTGATATAGATTGGTGGCACAATTTTCTCACAAGTCGCAACTTAAGCTTTTGAGACAATTGGCGTTCAATCATGGTCTTGGAGTTTTGGTTTCCCAAGGGTTCTTAGGTTAAAGGCTCGCCGTCTGTCTTTTTCTTGTTTCCACATCTAAGACGAAGTAGTAGGTGCGGGAGGGTGTTAAATATATTGACATATTGTTGGGCTCGTATCCTAACAGCTTAAGCTTTGCTACAATAAGGATTCTAGCACAATAATATAACATGTCTAAAGCTCCAGCGGCGGTAAGACACCTTGCCACTACTGCATTTTGCTATTACTGAAAGCAGCAGAGTAATGATGCTGATGATAAGCCATTAAGCAGGTTCCACCTAAGAGAGGGAAAGAATTACCCAAGCCTGTAAAAAGCATGACCGTGTGCGAGCAGCAACAGCTGCAGAAACTATTCTCGCGGCACGAGTGTTCTCAAGACCAATGTTATCAGCAAGGCCAGCAACAAATTGTCGGGCATCCTCTCCATCTATCTGAACAGGACTGGAGTGATTTTCCACGCTGGAAAAAACAGAATTGTATTACAAATATACAGAGGTATGCTCTCGTGAGAACAATAAGCCAAAACCAGAGAAGTTCTATGCAGACATGTTAAGAAGTACCTGCCACAACGATCGAAAACAAAATGAACTGATGCACGGTAAAATGAATCTCGTCCGTTGGATGTGTCAAAGGAAACCCTTGCTCCAGATGTCCTGCATAACCGACGGAACTGCTCACCAACAAGGGTATACAAAAAAACAGACCATTAGCAAAGAGTGACCTATTCTACAAATATGGTACTCTTGAATAATTGTGATGTCAAGCAATGAACTTGATCTCCATTGTATACTGTATGATCTCAATGGATAAACATAAAATTTTACACGTTCAAATACTACATTTTCCGGGAATGGGTAAACTCAAGACAAAGGGTATGGAATTGAACCTCCCCGACTATGCAGGTTCATAGACTCTTTTGTTGTTTAGGATCCCCTTTCTGGTGCTTCATAGCAATGTCCTTCTAGTTTTTCAGCCTTACCTAATGTTTCATATGGTTGACAACACGAAATATGTGCATCGATTATAATTTGCCCCGATTTTCATCCTACAAAAATGCACATGTTTTATTTGGATTTCATCCTTATGAGCCATGTTTTATTCGGATAAGTGTGCGCTTAGGACTCATGTTACCCAGCTAAAACACATAGGTAGGAACAAACAAGTTATTCTATGGTAACTTAGAGTTACATGTATGGACACAAATGACAATCGTGTCAGACTAAGTAGCACTCACTTGGATAATATCATCCTCCAAGATGTCCTTTCCGCCTATTCTGTAGTCCATGATTGCTGGAAATCAAGTTGATACGCTGTGATTTAACGATAAAAAGCATGACCATAACATTACAATAAATTAGAGAAACACATACTGGTACTAAATGAAACACAATAACTAAAAGACCACATGCAATCTAATGTGATCTGCGCAAATCAAATAATAAACGGTTGTCTAGTATTAGGGAATAGCTGCAGTACACACCCATTAAATGTGTGTACCATATGCACCTATTGTATGGTTCATATTGTGCCACATCATCGGCAATCGTAACAATTTTTTGAGTGTTTCACAACTTTTCAGCAATATGATTCATAACATTTTCTATGATTAAGAACATGTTGGTGCTCCTCGTAACTTTTATAGGGGTACGTATGATACACACCCAAATAAAGGATGTGTATTGTAGCCTTTCCCCTAGTATTACTACCCATTTTGCTAGCACTCGACCCTCCCTTTGCACATTTTATTGGTCTAAGGAGCCCGCTTAAGCTCAAGATGAGGCCCACACAAAGAGAGTAAAAGTGCTCCAATAAAGCAACTTCATCCTCCCTAAACCAGAAAACCTGCTTCCCTAACGGTACATTGAATCTACTACCTCCGTTCCTAATTGTTAGTCCATTATTCCTGTTTGGGTTGTTCCAAAATGCCGGTCTATTTCTAAAAGTGTAAAAATTTGATGATTTTCCAATAGTATCCCTCTTGACTCATGAGTGAATAGAAGTATTGGAAAGTAGGTAGAATATACGGGATGGAAATGATGTCATTAGATTTGAATGTAAGTGCAGTGAGTACATGTCTCCTTTAAAAGTTGAACTCTCTTAAAGGACTGACAATTAGGAACGGAGGGATTAATATGTAAGTGATAGAAGCAATGTACACCTAAATTTTTAACTACTCTGCAAAGCAGTGTCGAAGTGGAGCTCTAAATGCTCTTATAGCTCTTGATACTTTTTGAGATGCCACATCAGGGGCGGCTCTAAGATTTCTTGTCGATAATCTGCACAGTACCATTTTTCTCAAATCTGTTGACACTTCCGGCATTTTCAACTCTTTTCCTTTATCTCGGATTTCTTAAACTTGGGGAACAACCATAGGGCTATAGTCCCATCAAAAAGTGTTTACGTTTGGTTCATCTATGTAACAAACCGATCTTGAACAACCTTTTAACAAACAATACGAGCTCGAACCCGGGTAGCTTGAGTGACCTTATAATGTTAGCCAATCAAAACCTAGGATGTCATGTCACCTCTAAATTTTAGCAAATTAGTATACGTTACTTCTTCTTTTTCGGAACTACAACAAACATACCATATGCTTTCATCAGAAACATTATAACAAAGGAGACAGCAAATGAACAAAAGACGGCGACTACAACAACATTTAGCATACAAACCTCGAATTAATCTGTTGGCCATCCTCTGATACTGCTCCTTTTCATCAATTAAAACAGGAGGCGGCAACGAAACCGGCCACCAACTCGGCAACGTCTCCTCTATCCTCCTCAATCGCCTTTCCTCCGACGAGTTCAACCTGGTAGACCTAACCGATGCCAGAGGATTTTCCAAAGCCCTAGATTCACCATCACGTGTATTAATTCTTTTAGTGGCAACAACCACTTCTCTTCCACCAAGACTCCGGTCCCTCCTCCTTACCACCCCACTTTTATTCCGAAACCCCACTTTACCCCAAAACCCTAAACCTAATTTAACCAAAACCCTTAAAGAAACCGCAACTACAAACCCAAATATAACCAAATTGCCCACGAATCGAACCGTGGACGGACGACACGAGATAATGACCCTCCGGTCAGCGTCTACAGTGATCATGGTCATCAAGTCCTCCAGGGCTTCGTTACCGGACTGAACAAATTCGTTGAACCTCAATTGGGACGAGTAGAATAGCTTTCTGAAAGGGAGTGAGGAGGCTTTGTTGGAGAAGGGTTGGAAGTCGATGGCAATTTGGAGCTTCTCATCGGAGGGTTTGGGTTGGTTCGGGTTTTTCGGGGTGCGGCGGCGACGGTGGTGGCGACGGAGGGAGCAAGATACGGTAGAGGACAGGCGGTGGCGATGATGATGGTATGGATAGTGATAGGGAAAGGGGTATTTGGGTGGGTAGGAGTATGGAATTGAGGAGAGGAATGAATTGAGAGAGTGGTAGTAGTAGTAATTCATGGTCAGCGATGTTTGGTTTTTAGTGCTACCGTGCTATTTCTACACCTGAAGTCTGAAGAAGAAGAAGAAGAGTCGCAGGGGGACTGGGGAGGCGGAGATACGTTTGTAGTTTCGGTTGACCAGAGGAATTTGGAGGACAGGTGGAACTCGGAATTTTTAGCCCACTAGAGTTTGGGGCACACGCAATGCGTGTGCAAGTCGAATTTTAACAAAAAGTATGAACAAAATTAATCACGTATGCAAGTCGAGTTTACTCATGCAATGGGTGCGAAGAAACTATTTGTAGAGAAAAAAAATAAAAATCAGTAAACTCGAAGACAAAATTAATTAAGCCACCATCCTAATTACCATCTTCTTCCCCTCTAACTAAACCCTTTCTACCAAATACAGAATACAATAGGCATAAAAAAAAAATTCTCTTTTCTTTTTTCTTTTTGATAAGATCATAATCGATCAAAAAACAAATTAAATCCACGAATAAGGTTTCTTTTCTTTTCTTTTCTTTTCTTTTGGTTATCAAGAATGCAAAAATAAGGCAATAAAAAATATAGAAGTCGGGGCACACGCAATGCGTGTGCAAGTCGAGTTTTGAGAAAAAAAAAATATGCACATCATTTGATCTGGTACAGTGCGTAATCTTTTTTTGTCAAATAGACAACGAATTCAATAACACATCAAATAAGCTATTTTGGCTTATCATTTGATCCGGTTTTGGAAGAGCAGACTCAGATCTCTCTCTCTCTCTCTCTCCCTCCCCTTGCGGCTACCAATTGGAAGTGCAGAATTAATCCATTTTTCTCTTGTCGCTTCCAAACGACTTCTCCAAAACCAGCCCCACCCCTTTCCCGTCGCCGCGCCCTCCTGCGGCTGGGTGGTGTCTTCTCACTTGTTCAATCGCAAACTCCAACGCGCAAATCGAGCAATCATGCATCTTCGGCCTTTCGGGCGTTTGAAAGTGGAGTATGTCTCCATCCGCTGCCGTCAATCTCGGCTTCTAGTGGCTGGCACGGGCCATGCACGGTGGCGACCTAAGGCTTGGAACGACGGTAACTTCCTGTTGCAAGTCTTGCAGGCAAATACGCGGCCTGCAGTGGCGCTGACTCAAGAGAGGAGCATCAAGCATACCATTTTTTTTTTTCTCAAAGATTAGGAAGTAAATGGTTTCTGTGTTCCTTCTCCTACTGGGGGTTTGAAGTGGACGTGGGGCATGGAGAAGGCAGTTAGAGAATGGAGAGGGCAAGTTGGTAACCGTCACAATTAGTTTACGCATTTGACCCTCGTTTTCTGCATAAATTACAACTATTACAAATGGATGGCAGTTACAACGCGTGGGTTTTTTTGGAAAACAAAAATGTGAGCCAGCCTCAAAAAGACTCCACACCAAACTTGTGCTCCCCCTTTATATATTAGAATAGATGTCTAGGCGGAGATACGTTTGTAGTTTCGGTTGACCAGAGGAATTTGGAGGACAGGTGGAACTCGGAATTTTTAGCCCATGTCTATTAGCAACCCATGGCATCTCCAAGACTACTCTCTACTCTGCCTACCCAAAAGGACAAATTTTGGACA
This sequence comes from Vaccinium vitis-idaea, assembly GCA_963854785.1. Taxonomy (NCBI): domain Eukaryota; kingdom Viridiplantae; phylum Streptophyta; class Magnoliopsida; order Ericales; family Ericaceae; genus Vaccinium; species Vaccinium vitis-idaea. The sequence goes on along the minus strand of OY978215.1, from coordinate 36,523,366 downwards.
AAAAAGTACAGTTTTTATTTTGTCTATTCATTTTTTCATCTATTTATTCCAACACTACTCTTTATTTTGCTTTCCATCCAAACTAATTTCGGTTTGAGTTTGTGATTTTGACTTTTTTGAACAAATTTTGGACAAAAAAGTACAGTTTCTATTTTGCCTATTCATTTTTTCATCTATTTATTCCAACACTACTCTTTATTTTGCTTTCCATCCAAACTAATTTCGGTTTGAGTTTGTGATTTTGACTTTTTTGGACTCGTGATTTTTTTAATGGAACTTTAGCTCATGAATTTATCTTGGTTTGAGCTCATAATAATTTTAAAACAAAGCCTACACCCAAAAAATTATTTTTTTGACACATAATTTCATATTCAATATTGGTCTTGTATGATAGATGTTGTCGAATAGGTTTCAAAAATATACATTTTTTCAACATCAGATATGAAGAATAAAAGTTATGAACATTTTAAGTTATAAAAAATAAAAAAGAGAGAGAATAGTGGGGATGTGAGTGGAGGAGAAGAGAAAGTAGATGGAGAAGCTAGTGGGAGTGGCTGGCTACTAGTGGCTAGCGGAAAAGGATGAGGCCAAAGGGCCTAGGGGAGTAGAGAGGCTCTTGGAGGGGTGAAAACTGATTTTGGGTAGCCAGAGTAGCCAAGAGAGCTCATGTAGAGAGCCTCTTGGAGATGCTCTTATTCATTTCATGCAATCCACTAAAAAAAATCAACACCCCAAATATCTCATTCTTCTTCCCCATTCCCCTATTCTCCGGGCCTTTTCTCTCTTTTTCTTCTGCACATTTAAAACACCACCACCGTCACCCCTTTCCTCCTCTTTCCACTTGTAAATTCCGTGTTGATCTCACTTTCAATGGAGAACAAAGAAATAGACATCCAATCAATGGAGGTTTCTTCTCTTTCCATTGAAGATCCATTTCGAGGTTTATTTTCAATTGAAGAAGAAACAATAAAAATGAAATCGAATTTGTTGGTAGACAGTACGGTGGTGGAGAAGGAAGTTGCTGTAATAGACATTGTATCTTTCATGGAGCTGAAATATCATGAAGAGGTAAGCATTCCCATTCGAACACCAAGAGCACAACTGAAAAAATTGTGTTTCAATTTCGACATTCATACCCCGAAATATGTGTACTTTTTTTATATATAGATGTTGAAACTTTTCACTTAACCAAAAATTATACAACATAATGTTCGGTAATCTAATGTCGACTTAAGTTAATTGTTTCATCATGACAATGTTGTGGACACCGCGCAAAAAGCTTTCCAATTTTGGAAAGTGTGATTTTAATTTTGGAGTCGCCACTCAGACTTAAGGACTGCACCCGAGAAAATGATTTGGAAAATGACTCTTTTGCCCTTATTTGGGAAAAAAAATTTACCGGCCTTTCGTTACCATAATTTCTCTGGTCCGAAAGCTAAGTTATGAAGGGGAAAGGTTTTTAAGGCACCTCCCTCGCCCGGTATGGAAACCAGTCTCTACTAGATATTTAAGGGACTGTAAAACATCAATTTCCAAACTTTATTCACATACAAGAACGGGGAAACAAATAGACGAGGGTTAAAACGATTAACATGCAATAGTGGATGCTTGTGATTGTGTATATAAGGTGTGGTGGGATAAATCCGCACAAGGTTACGGGTCGGATCGTTGAGAAGAGACCCATAGTGGGTTGAGCTCTCATGGACTTAGAGTATTGGACCAATGGTCCAAGACAAGTATAAGATATAGATTGGAAAGCCCACACAGCGGTTTTTGGACGAGAGCTATGTGGGTGAGTCGTTAGGAAGGAAGGAAGTTGGGCCTTATCTCCTATGGCACGGGCCGATGCGATGTGGTGGTGTCACCCTTACGTTTCTAAGTGATTGCGTGAATCACTAAGGGCCATGGGCCCAGGTTAATAAGGGATGATGTCACCGCACGTGTGTGAGCATGCTTATATTGGAGAGCAAGCATATGGGAGGCTATAAATACCAAGGGATAGACCCAAGAGGTATAGACACACTCTTCTAGATCTAAATTACTCTCTCTATTGTTCAAAAAAAAAAATTACTCTCTCTATTGGCTTTCTCTCTCTAGTGGATGGCTTGAGCGTCGGAGTGCCCGCCGGCAAGAGGCCGGTGGGGCTCTAACGGGTTGCTACGTGTGCAGGTCAAAGCGAGGAGGAAGGTGGCTCACCCGAGAAGATCCATCGATGAATTCACCCCCCACAATTGGTGTGGCTGCTGGGATTGAAGTTTTTTGGTGTTTTTCATGGTGGATTTCAGGTGCTTGGAGGAACTTTAGATTTGTTTTCCGGCTAGGGGGAGATCAAAGTCGTTCAAGGACTTGATCGGACCAGCAAGGGTGTTCGGCCTCACTGAGACGAGCGTCACGGTGGGTGCCATGTCGGTTTTGGTGGCCGGAATAGCCCTTACGGGCTGATTGAAGGAGGCAAAAGGCGTGTTGAAGAAGGGGACAGTTTGTTGGCTATCGGTCTCATTTAGATAGATCGAAAAAGATTTTTGAGGACGAGGTTTTGTTCCTCTCATTGAGACGAACTCAACGATAGGTAGATCGACAGTTTTGGTTGCCGGAGTTGCTCACACGAGCGGTTTGAAGGTCAGTGGAGGGCAACGAAGCAACCGATGTGTAGCGGTCCTATGTGGAGCGATCGAGAACTATTTCTGAGGACAGGGTTTTGTTCCCCTCAACGAGACGATCACAGTGGTACTCGAAACGTCGCTGGAGGACTCCGGAAAAGCCCTCACGCGCCGGTTGAAGGCGGCGCGTGAAATGCGAGTTAGATCTACTCGCACCTTGGTCTGTTTTTCTCTTGGGTAATCAACGAAAACATGATTTGATCGATAAGTGTTGTGCGTCACACTTGTACGAGTTTGTTGGTGGTGGCAAAGTAGTGTTTTGACGCCGGAAGAAACCAGAATTGGTGTTTGAACTCCGACGAAGAGCAACGAACGACATTTTTGTACTTTGCACCAGTGAGGTTGATCGAAAACCACTTTTGGTCACTGGGCTTTGTTCGTCTCCTCACGACGATTACAGATCTATAAGACCCGTTGCCGGAAATGCTAGAGGTGGACCTCACGCGCCGGTACAAGGTGGCGCGTGAGGAGTGCTCGGTGCGGCTGGTCTTCACGCGCTGTACATGCCAGAGGACTGGGGAGGATGGTCAAACAGGTCAACACGTTGGTCAAAGCAGTCAGACGCGTGGTCAAAGGGTCAAGCACGAGTTCATACGGTTCAGTGATGATCCAGTGGGGCCATCGGGCTGTCAGGGGGGGTCAATTGTGGTTTTAAAGGTCCAAAATGCCATTTTTGAGTGGTTTTTGAGGTTTAAAAATAGTTATGGATCGGTTGAAACCACTTATCGAGGGCTTGGAGACTTGTTCCTAACTAATTTCCGCGTTTCGGATTCAACCACGAGCTCCATTTCATATGATTCAACACGGAATTTATTGGGTTCCAAGGCCATTTAAGGGTCTATTTGAGGTTCAAAAATATTTTTGGACAGGTGGCGACCCTTTTTGGAGGGTTCAAGACTTGTTCCTAACTAATTTCCGCATTCCGGATTCAATTGCGGGCTCCATTTAAGTTGATTTACCATGAAAATTATTGTTTGTTAAATTGAACGTGCAAGACTTGGTTTTGAGGGTTTATGAGGTTCCAAATGAGCATTTTGGACGGTTTATACTCTTCCGGATGGGCTTAGGAGCGGTACGTGACTAATTCTTGCATTCTGGATTCAATTGCAGCCTCCGTTTGAGGTGATTTGACGCCGAAATTATTGGTATGTTTCATTTTTGCCGCTCTAAAATATTATTTAGTATGTTGAATTAATATTTGGGAGTTCTTGGAACAATTTTTAATAATTATCTTGGTGTTAAGATGTTGGGTATGCACATGAATTTCATGGCCATGTTGATGGCGTAGTGAGGGGCTTGTGTTGAGCTTCGGTATTATTTGTTGTGTTCATTGTTTGTTGTAATCCTTTTATTTGTGGTTGCTACTTCGATTCACTACCATAAAGCTAGAAATTACTTTGCATTGATGGGGTAGCGAGGGGCTTGTATCGAGCTTCGGTTTTATTTGTTGAGTTTACTTGTTTTGTGTTGACTTCCTCGGTTCTTTACCAAGAAAGTTAAGAATGCGTAGTGTTAACCGTTTAAAAGTTAAATGTTCATTATTTTGATGGTTTTAAAAAACCGAGAAGGGGACGGTTTGAAAGATAAGTGTGAATCCCGTTATTGTTTTTTACGCTAAATACCGCGGTCCTATGAGACATTAGTTGTTGTGTTTATTTATTTGTGGATACTTCTTCGGGTTTTTTACCAAGAAGAATAAAATTTATTTACTGTTGATTGTTTAAAAGCCGGATATTCGTTGTTTTGATGGTTTTGAAACCATGTATTGATGGCATGAAAGATATGTGTTCATTGTTTTGATGGCTTTAAAGCAAAACCAAGTATTCATGGCGTACCGGCCAAGTGTTCTGTTTACATGTTGAATGTTCTGTTTAAATGTCGAGTCTTTATTGTTTTGATGTTTCTAAAACTAAGAAGTGGCGGCTTAAAAAGGATGATTATTGGTTTTTAGTCTCATGTTGGTTGGTTAAACCAAACGTTGAAGACTTGTTTGACCGAGCCTGTTTCTGTGGCTGTGCCCATTATGTTGTAGAAATTGCATGTTTGTTTTGCAGATTAGTTCTTTAGAAAAAGAATATAACCTGGGGTATTTCTATAATGACCGGGGGGGATTGAGAAGGATTAACCTTCATGTTTAATTTGAAAAGGGTAATTTATGGTTTGGATGATAATATGTAACCTTGAATGTTTATTGAGAAGGGTAACTTTCGGTCTTGTTGAGAAAGCGGGGCTCTCAGTTTAATTAGGATGAGCACATGCAATATACCCCGAGGTATTTTTAAACACCCGGAGGATTGGAAAGGAATGATCTTCATCAGTCTTATTGAGGGAGTATGACTCCCGGTCTTATTATGAGAGCGTAGCTCTCGGTATCCTCAGTTATTGAGGGAGTATGACTCCCGGTCTTATTAAGATAGCATAACTCTCGGTATCTTTAGCCTTATACCGGGAGTTTTGACTCTCGGGAACCAAATTATATGTAACTCTCGGGAACCAAATTATATGTATTCATAAATTAACAATAAAATATTATCCTTATAAATTAATAGTGCAATTTTGAGGGGACCTTTATTTGTAATTTTTACAAATAAAGCCTAAAATATAGTAGAAAATTGGAATAATTGGGTGGGTGTGTAGGGACCCGGGCCCCCGCTTGCACCCCCTTAGGTCCACCCCTGCCTGGTTCTATTTCGGTAGGGTTTTTTCTTAATGAAAAGTAACTTACCCAAAAACGAATTTTGTGACAAATCAATGAAAAGATGGTAATGTATTTATAATCCATAAATGCACATTATGGCAATGCGCAAATTTTGGGATTTGGGGATGCAGCTGTGCACATGGTGCTAGCTGTGCATAGGGTGTTCCAGCTGTGTACAGCGTGTGCTATGCACCCATCCAACCGTCCGTCCATTGTGAAAATGTACGGCTCAGATCAAATCCAACCCTGTGTGATCCAAGCTGTGCATTTTCGCAATGAACGGCGCGGATAGGGTGCATGGCACGGTGCCATGCACCTAGTGCACAACAGGGACCCTTGTCCCAAATTTTGATGCTAAATTAGCGCATTTCTAAGTAGACATTCTTGCAACTTAAGTGTCAAGTGTCAAAAAAATTTGAACGAAATGGAGTAGTTTTGGATCGAGCTCATAAAGCCGTCCGATTGCCTCGATTCCCGCGTAGGCCCACTCGGAATTTGATTTTGAGAAGATTGAACGGCTCGGATCGACCGTTTGGGACCCACAACGGCGTCCCCGACGCCGTCGGTGCACGCACGTCTGTGCACGTAGCAGCGTTCTTAAAAACACTAGATGGGAAATATGAAGATGATATTTTTTTATAAATTGGCAATGACTTCCCAAACGGAGATTTCAAAAGAGAAATTTTTTTTTTGCACGTAACAAAAAAAAAAAGAGCAAACAAAAAATGTGGAAAAGATCTAGTATAATTTTTTTTTAAAAGGCTCGTTTGTCCGTAAATATTAATTTATTCCGTACTACATTAGAGAACCAATTGGGATCTTTCATTTGATGCCAAAAAATTTTAAAAATTACGCAACTATATAGGGGAGTTACTGGCTAAAAATTTTAAATATTAATTTATTTCGTAGTTGGCTAAAATTTTTAGACGGGAAGTGAATTTAAATTGTAAAAACAACTAACGAAAAAAAAATGTGAAAATGATTTTTCTTATTTTTAATTGGTAATTACTCCCCAAACGGAGATTTCAAAAGAGCAAGCAAAAACTGCACAGTACTTTGAACGATACACAGTTCACTGGAGAGAGAGAGAGAGAGAAGGCAACCTCTTCGTCGTCCTCTTATGTGATTCTTCGTTTCGTTTGAACATCAGGTGAGAGAGAGAGAGAGAGAAGGCAACCCGACTAAGGTATTCGTCGTCCTCTTATTTGATTCTTCGTTTCGTTTGAACATCAGGTGAGAGAGAGAGAGAGAGAGAGAGAGAGAGAGAGAGAGAAGGCAACCCGACTAAGGTATTCGTCGTCCTCTTATTTGATTCTTCGTTTCGTTTGAACATCAGGTGAGAGAGAGAGAGAGAGAAGGCAACCCGACTAAGGTATTCGTCGTCCTCTTATTTGATTCTTCGTTTCGTTTGAACATCAGGTGAGAGAGAGAGAGAGAGAGAGAGAGAGAGAGAGAGAGAGAGAAGGCAACCCAACTAAGGTATTCGTCGTCCTCTTATTTGATTCTTCGTTTCGTTTGAACATCAGGTGAGAGAGAGAGAGAGAGAGAGAGAGAAGGCAACCCGACTAAGGTATTCGTCGTCCTCTTATTTGATTCTTCGTTTGAACATCAGGTACTTGAGTTACGCCCTCAATTCCATTTCCAACCATTACATATTCACATAAACGTAGAACTCATACACATACCTGTAAAGAAGGACAAAACCCATCTTCAATTTACCCTTGATCTTTGTTTTAGATCTTTCAGTTGTTTACCAGTCCAATTGTCTCTTATTTTCCTTTCTATCTATACGAGGTTTTGGATCTTCCGTCAATCGAATCAGAGACCCTTTATAGGGTTTAACTGGATTTGATATTTTTTGCCCTAATTTGGAATGAATTGAGTTTTCTTTATTTGATTGGGTGGGAAATAAATAGAGGCATCAATTTGTTGTTGCTGTGATGGCAACCGCAGTTTTGTATTACGTACAAAAATTATGGCCCTTTTCAGCACTTAATAAATTTGATGACTTGAAAGCATCAGAGGGTTTAGTTCGAAAATTATCGGTACCGAAACACACAAAACAATTTGTTTTCGCTATACGCGAACCTGAATCGGACGCGGAGATATACGTACTGTGTGCTCAGAATTTATCTGAGAGATCAGCTATGGATGCCGAGTGTTTGATTAGAGAAGTCCGACCTGATGCCGTTGTGGTTCAGTTGGGCCATGGTGCGGTAGATGAGATTCAATCCAGAGAGATTGCGTATAGGGATGATGTAAATGTTTCGGTTCCAACTTCGTCTTTTGAAGTTTTGAAGAGGTGTTTTGTGCATAAGTTGAATAAGGACAAGTATGAGAACGTGGCCGGGACCTTGGTTTTGAGAGAGATTTTTGGGATTAGTCTTTACGGGCATTTCTTGGCTGCCAAAAGGGTGGCTGAAGAAGTTGGTTCGTCTTTCTTGTTGCTCGAATCTCCATTTGTGAAGTGTGGCGGGGAGGAGAATACAGTTTGTGAAGGTGAAACGGGAAACAAATTAGTCTTAGGTTTGCAACCTAGCACTTTGGTTCCACAAAAGGTGGGTTCGGTGGTTTCCTCAAGTTCAAGGAGATTTTGTCTTTCGAATGATCTTCATTTGCAGATGTTGAAGCCATTATTATGTTCATATTTAACTCAAGTGAGTTCTGTTTCAGAGGGGGCTTCTGGCGATTTTCAGCTAATAGCAGATTATGAGGCACCACCGTTTGCACGTTCGATTTACCCTCTACTTGTGGATTTGCATAATATTTTTCAAGATATCCCTTCAATTGGAAGGGCTTTAGCTCATGCACAAAAGATGCTCAATGATGTGAACAAGGGAGAAAGTGTTGATAGCAAACTCCTATCCGAGGTTTATATCTTTCAGATTGCAGTTGAGGGTTTGAGAATTGCTTTCAACAATGCAGGCCGGCTTCCGATCAAACAACTGGGGAACTCAAACTCGGATAAAACCAAGTTTTCAGAGCTTGATATTGAGGAAAAGTCACATGCTATTCTCGCCCAAGCCCTTAGAAGCCAAGCCAAAAATTTCAAATCCATTGTGGTGATTGTAGATGCTAGTGGCTTGGCTGGTCTGAGAAAACATTGGAACACTTGTGTTCCTTTGGAAATCAAGGATATGGTGGAACAGCTTGTTACCAACTGTGAAAATGACGAGGAAACCTCATATCATGGTGACAGAAAGCGGTTGCTAACTAGCAAACCAGTGGTAGCTGTTGGGGCAGGAGCAACTGCCATTTTAGGAGCTTCATCTCTGTCTAAAGCTGTCCCTGCATCGACCTTAATGAAAGTTGTTACCTTTAAGGTTCCTGCTTCGCTGAAACTTATTTTGACTCAGACCCAGAAGGCAGTTGCTATTGCACTTAGCAAGACTATGGGTCCATCAAAAGTGGTAGCACCAGGATTTGCAAGCACTGGAGCCAAAGCAACATCTGCCTTGAAAGCAACTGCTTCTGCTGAAAAAATGAGGGCCGTGGCTCACAGTATGATAGCATCTGCAGAGAGAACCAGCCTATCGGCCATGAGAACAGCCTTTTATGAAATAATGAGGAAACGAAGGGTCCAGCCCATTGGTTTTCTGCCATGGGCGACGTTTGGGTGCAGTATTGCTACTTGCACTGGGCTTCTTGTGTGTGGGGATGGGATTGAATGTGTTGCGGAGTCTCTTCCTGCGGCTCCTTCAATTGCCAGTTTGGGTCGTGGAATCCAAAGTTTACATGAGGCATCCCAAGCAGTAAGGCAAGCAGAAAGCTCTCGCATTCAGAAATCTATTGAAGCCCTAATTGACAGATTTAAGAAAGTGCAGGCTCGATAAAGTAAGAAAAGCAGACTACCTATTGGCCTTCTTGTTTATTTGTTGATGCTCCTAAATTAAAGTTTCTTTTCATTTTTTGTTTTTCTGTACATTGCATCTATTAGAAGAGAGTTTTTGTTTGGATTATATGTGTTGATCTCATTTTCTGTTCTATTTACAAGTCTCTTCGGATTGTACACAGATTCATGAGAGCAATATGGAATTCTTGCTTCGTGTTGTTTATCATTCTCTATTGTTTCTAGTAGCATTGTTGTGGAATAATTGTTCAGTAAGCCTTCTAAGTTCAATTTTAATGATGAGTTTCTACCTAGAAGAGAAATCCCCGCTCGTTCTCTGGATACTTGGATCATAAAATGGGATATCAGGCAGGCAGGTCTGTGTGTTCTCAGTATGGGTGCCAATATTTGCAGCTGCATGCCGTTACGCGAGATTGAGGGTTCAATACTAGCCTAAGTTATTTCATTATTCTTGCGTTGAAATGAGCTATTCTCACTTGGTTTTTATCTCATTTGTTTTCGGGTCAAAGAGTCGAAGAAATGACTACATCCAAGAATATTTTCTTGGGACATTGGTAGTACTTGTAAGTTTGAAATACACTCATTGTTGAAGATATCTGGGTATGGAGTGAGCTAAACCTGCCAACTAATTGTGTCACTGATAAACTTTTGAATCATGAAAATAACATGAAAACAAATGGTGCCCTTTCTTTGTCGTATTGATCTCAGTTATGTGCTATCTGCTTACCTACGTCTGATTTATCTTATTTCTGATCTTAGATCATTTACTAAGTTGTTTGAGTGTTCTTAGGATTTTATTGTGGTCGTTTTTGTTACTCTATTCATTCAGTTATTTTCATGAAAGGCAAGTTTCGTAGAATGAATTACTCAGTTGGTGCAATATAGTTGGTCTTTGGTGAGTGGATTGCAGTTTGCGCCAACTGTAATGCTACACAAATGTTTCTCTGTTTTTCTTTGCTTCATATGCCTCTTTTAGTTTCCTTCCAAATTAATTTGACTGCTCATGCTTCCTTGTTTGCTAGACATCTAATCAGTGTGCTATTATGCAATCAAAAAAATGTGGGCCCTTTTAAGAGTTGTTTGGCAGCCAATTATTTTCTAAATTCTGAATGTGGATTCTAGATTCAATATTTTTGAATTATAATGAGACCACGTAAAAGTGTTTGGATTATATGTGCCTAACGGATTTTGCTGAATTTAGTTGCTGATACTCTCTTCTTGTTTTGTTGAATTTGGCTCTAGTTTACCTATTGGGGATGTTCCACTAGATAGCTTTTTGGCTTATTATGTTTTACGAGACAAGTCATTCTCTTCACATATATATCCCCAAAAAATATATATATATATCAAAAAGCCAACCTTAGTGAAACACACAATTCAGTGCGATTAGAGAGTATATTAGTAGTTTTTTAGCGTGGAAGTTGTTGGCACCAGGTTTCCCCCCACCCTAATTATCAAAGCAAATAGAGGACTTTGATACCCTCATACCCAGAGTAAAGACGGTTGACGTCAGACATGTCAAACATACCCTACCACAGCGGTACGCGCAATTCCCAGTAAATGTGAAAAGGAGTGATACTTATCATGCTGATCCGATTGTGAGTTTTTTTTTTTTTGATAAACAGATGTTCGGGCTAGCTTGCGCGCACCTCGACTAATTCTGGGGTCCTGGAGATGACGACCTGGCATAACCCCGAGTAGCCCCAAGAGTTTGCTAGCAAGGGCAATCAAACCTGAGACCTTAGGTGGGAGTAAGCCTCTAAGTCTCATCCCAAGGCAAGACCATTTTGCCAATCCCACTGTGAGCTTTACGATCAATCTTTCATGAAACATCAACATCTACATGTATATAACCTGGAGGTGTCAATAGTATCTCCAACTTTCCTCCAAATTCAAAAATGTCAATTTTTAAAGGCCTTATGTTATAATTTGACATTTTCTATATAAGTGCCATTTCTTAAGTTTGCCACTTAGAAAACCCTATAGACAACCATAATGTCAAATTTTGTATTTTGTTACTACTTATTGAATCTCCAATCATGGTAACATTTTCAGCTCTTAATAATTTTTTATTCTATTTTTGGCACACTCTCATTTGACTTCAAATCTTGACATGTGAAGTTTATAAGTATTGACCTCCCTTTTGGCATCGTGGTTCGAAAATTTTGGGAGAAAATGGATAGTCCTTTATGCGGAGGGGTACACCCATGTTCATGTGGCGTCATCAACCATGGTGGAAGCGTAAGCAGTGGTATTAATGAAGTTGTTATCTTGTTTGGTTCTACGAAAAAAGTCATTTATGCAAAAAAGTTTTCCACTTTGAATTTAAATTCACTGTTGATTTTTTTTTTTTTTTTTAGTAAAATCAAATTTTATAACCAACAACGAAAAAAACCGTCAATCCCAAGGCATACATTAGAAATTCTATACCTATATAATAAGGAAACTCGTCGGGTACTGTTTTCGTTCATATTTTTTTTCCGAGTTTGCCCTCCGCCTCCCATTCCTGGTTTCGTCCATTCTTTCAGATCCCTTCTTTGCCCTTCGCTTTGTTTGTTAGTTCAGGTATTGCCTTCGTGCGCATTTTCTCCATGTGGGCTATTTGTGTCATTGAAGAAGCGATACATTATTGGTACCATTTGGCCCACCTGATGTCTTGTGAGCCATTCCTTCCAAAGTAGTTTGGGTTTTCACTGTAGGGGGCAATAAATGAATAGCATTCCTCGCACCTTATTACTTGTTTATGCTGATGGCTACCATTTCTCTTTCGTCCTCTCACCCTCTCTTTGCATCTCACCCTCTCTTCACATTGTCTGTGAGCAGTGACCACGACGACCACCCATACGCCTCCATCAATGGTCCTCTCCGCTAGACTACGCATGGTCCGGTGAGTAACAACAACTGAAGTTTTGTTCTCTTTCCTTCGATTATGCAAGATCTTGTTCTTTTTTTCGGTGTGAGAGACGCGTAATCTTCTTTGCGTCTTCAGAAGACTATGAGTTGATGTTTGTTTGTTTTTCTCGGAACAGTAAAATCAACAGTAATCAAGGCATGGAAGAAAACCATTTCCAAAAAGCAGAAGCAATCGATCGTCAATCTCTTAGCCAAGCAAGTAAGTATCTGCTATTACTGTTCAAGATTTACATTTTCAATTGGTATCATTACAATCATAATCTCCACAACTGTTCTTATTCTCTGATTTTGATTCTGTTATGTCGTTTTCCGTTTGTTTGCAACTATGATCGCTTTGATTCGTGCGTAATCGATTCGATTCTGAAATTCTGATTGATGATGTTTGAGATTATTATGTACATCGTCAAATAGAATCTTCTAAACTCGTATTAATTGTCGATCACTTGTGTTTTTTCTTAATTTGGAGATAAGATACTCGGATTGTGCTATTGCTAATGATGAGAATTATACAAATTGATTGATGATGCATATTAGAAAATTGAATAGACAGCTTGTATATTTTATTGATAAACATGAACGTAGCATACCTTTACATAGGCTACAAGACAATCAAATTAGGAAAACATCCATAAAAAGGAAACTTAGACTGCTTAGGAAACATGAATAATATCCTAGCCTTAATAGGAAACAAAATATTAAAACCTAGACTACGTGGTAACATAATATTCATAATATTATTCTAACAATGCAAGGGTTGAGAATCTTCAAAACTTCAATTACTGTATCGATCTCAATCTCTTGTGCTTGTTTAATTTGGTGCTAACAAATTCAAATCGTCGAAATGATGAGAAAAACAGACTTACTTCAGTATTAGTTGTGCTGACCACATTCATTGCTTCTGGATCAATTTTCAGTGCAGATGTTTCTTTACACCGCCCGAGCATTATCTCGTTGTGTTTTTATGATCTGCATCATCATCCCACTTCCTTCTCTCGCGCACAATCGTAGGCCACGACGACGGCTAGGTTTTCTGGCAAAATCTCATGATTATGAGGTAATGAATTCACCTATTTCCTCCCTATTGCTTTGAATTTCTTAAAAATCTAAAACAGGCAAAATCACCCAAACTTGACATGGGAAGAAGCTTCCTTAATTATTTCTCCTCACAGTTCCTCGCCTCGTCAAACCTTAATTCCAAATATGTCATTTGCGGGCCGACCACGGTGATTCCATTGATGTCTTTGAGGGTGGGGAAGGGGTGCCTGGCTAATACTAGAGAACGCTGTATGAGTTATGAATGACTGAACAAGTATTAGTAGTCCTTGTATTAGACTTGCACATCTCTCTTCGAGGGAGTGCCTTGCCTCAAACAATCAAAAGGCTTCCTTCTCTTGTCATTTTGGACAGTGTATGCCCAAAATGCCTTACGAATATGGGGAACATTGAGAACAAGTGGACTTGTAACACTCTTGGATCCTCATGCTCAAGTTAGTTCATAGTGGTATTTCTCTTTCTCATGGAAACTGTTATGTCCTTGTTAAATATTAGATCTCAATTGATGTTGGGTATTCGTAGCATATTTTTAGAATCTAGAATTAAAAAAATGAAGTCTGGTTCTAGAGTCTAGATTCCAGATATTGCTTCAAAGGATTCACAAACTGGTGCTTTTTGCAAAGAACTCGAACAAGTTGGTTGTGTCACTTTGAAATCATAAACCACGATGAATGTGTTTGTTTAAAATTGCAGGACTACAAAAGCCAAGGTTCTAGAGTCTAGATTCCAGATATTGCTTCATAGGATTCAGAATCTGGTGCTTTATGCAAAGAACTCGAACAAGTTGGTTGTGTCGCTTTGAAATCATAAACCACGATGAATGTGTTTGTTTGAAATAGCAGGACTACAAAAGCCAAATCATTTTGTTTAAAATTCTGGAGAAAAAAACTGTTGGTGTGACCGTACCCACGATATGGTAAATATGTGATGGAGTCAGAATGTTTGCGCTTCAGTATCTCCTTGCTGAAAGAACACTCTTAAGGCAGAAAATACTGTTGCAGTGGTCGTGCATTGGTTATTTCTCATTAGTCATGTTGCTACAAGTTGTTGAGTAGTTGACTTGACACTTATTTGCTGCATTTGCATGCTAGAAATTGTTATTTTGAAAAAATAATGGGTTTTTTTCATCTTCAAAAAGCTTGAAGTACTTTTATTATTTCCTCAATTACTTACTTATGGTCTCATTAGGTTGTGCTGGACAAAGAAAAACAAGAAGTAACAGTGGACAAAGAGGTGGTTGCTGGCCTGGAGATGCTATGTTATGCCATCGATGAATAATGAAGTACCCATGAAATACCGGTACCCGGTACGGGTACTGTCGGGTTTTAGAAGTACCCTGCTTCATAGCTTGTAGTATAGTGTGATGCTGTGATGCGCTGAAGGCACCCTCTTTTTTGGAGGTTCACGGTTCAGAATATTACCAACGAGATACGATCCAAGCTCTCTTATTTATTTTGGCGATAAGTACGATTTATGGCTACTCTTTGTTTCTCTGGTCCTAATCCCCTCTGGAGTCTTTCTGACATATCTCAATCCTACATGGTTTGGCCTCGTCAATGATACAAGATGCATCTCGCACAAGTTCTCCATCTTCACCGTCATCTGATTGGTGTTGATGGAAATTAACAGTGCAGAGAATCGTCAAGCCGCATGAAAAGGAACGAAGCAACGTGGTCCGCCTAAAGGTTCCGAAAGACAAGGAAACAACATTACTTATGCTAAAAGGCTTATTTTGAGAATTTAGTATACTTGGATGTCATCGTCACTATATATAATGCAGTTCGTGTTCAAATAATGTAAGAAATTTATAAATACGTTGTAACACCACAATTTTCGGAAGCATTAATTAAGACAACTAATTAGGATTAATTTAATAAAAAGAGTTTTCATCAGAGTACGCGTTGGAAAACGTGAAGTGCAACCCATTACAAAATACTTAGTACGGTTTGAGAAATTAATATTACGGATCCAACATTAAAAATAAAGGGGTGGGTTCTACAGATTAAGGTTCAACTTTGGATTCCACGGCTCCTCCTGAGCCTGGTTTGCCGGAAAACCCTCGGCTCCGAAATAACCGTCTCCTTCGACACCAATAATACCTGCTTGATCACAGTTTGACATAATACGTCCGAGTCGCGAAGCAACATCATAGCATTAAACCAGGGTCACACAAAGTGTAACACCGTGAGCGATAAATCACTCAATAGCTACTTTAACCCTCCCAACCCTTGCTAAATCACTCAATAGCTACTTTAACCCTCCCAATCCTTGCTAAACATACAAGTATAACATATATGATTGAAAATTAGTAATTAAAGGAATAAGCAAGAAATAAGTCGTAAAGCAAAAATTAAACACATAGCTGATTTCATTACTAGCCATTAACTTACATATTCATCTAAGTTCTCAACCTAGAGAACTTTCCTCCCGGTTAACCACTAAGGAATATGACCAAACTGTGATTTACTCCCCCCTTGCTTGCCCTTCACTCGGGGGCCCCGACGGAAGGTATAAGTTACATATTTAATCCAGCCGTCAGCCGCCTCGCAAAGATGAATTTCCCAGGGACGAAACTGTACCACTGGGCTACGTATGACAACTGCCAGGTCCTGTAGGTATATAGTCGAAACTGGTCTATAATACTTCCACCCTTATAACGCCTCAGAATTCAAATGAAGCAAATCACAGAGTATCACATCCTAGGGTTTCGAAATCAAGGCAGACTGCCAAACAATCCTCCGAAACAAATCACTTGGCGAAATTGCCATTCAACAACAATCTCGGGGTAACTCCCCATCAATCAATTCCAATTCACTTTTCCATTAACCTCATCGTCTATGTGATGTTCGCGTACAATCACCCAACCCGGGAACCTAGTTGTCCATTCTAACATTCAACACGTTTATGAAAAGTGCATTTAACAGTAGAAGCAAAGCGATAACAATATCACAAGGGTCACAACCAAATATCTCGATTCACAAGTTCACGAAATTCAAGTAATCGAAAATCAGGGGTCTAAACGTAATAAATTCAAACTACAGGGGCCAAAACGTAATTTACTAAACTATTGGGGTCAAAACGTAATTTAAAGAAAGTAAGGGTCACCAACGTCATTTTGAGTAAGTATAAGGGTAATCAAAGTAATTTCACGGTTCTAGGGTCCTTGGCGAAATCTTACTAACTTTGGGGCCTTTTTGTAATAAAACTTTATACAAGGGAAAAATTGTTATTTTTCCACAACGAAGGGTAAAGACGTAAAATACCTTATTTTAGCTAGTTATGTCATAACTTGACTAAAAAAGAAATTCCTTGAATTTTAGTAAGTCCAAAACTTTTATAAGAGTAATAAATGTAATAAAGGGCAAAATGGTCATTTTACACTACGAAGGGTATTTTAGAAATTTTGATACGCTCATAAACTTCCACTGATGACATTTAATTGATAAAAAGTAGGAACATAAATATCTTTGTAGATTAAGTCACAAACTTTATAAAACTACACTTTTAACCCCTAAGTCTAATACCAAGAACGAGAACAAGGTTAAACGTAACATGAACACATTAAATCTCACATAAACACTTGAATAAGTCTAATCATGCTTGAGAAGTTAAACACATGAACCAAAATGAATCTAGGGCTTAATACGCATGAAAAACATGGTTTAAGGTCAAAACCGTCGAAACTAGGAACACAAGGGGCTAAACTGTAATTACAAAACTTAAGCCAAAACTAGAGGGAACATTCTGTACCGGTAGTCCGGACGGGGATGAGGGTGGTCCGGACTATCGCCATCAGAAAAACAGGGGCAGCTTGTGTTTTGTTCGGGTTTCGTGAAACCCTTCACCTTGGGCCTTAACCCTTCGACTTCAAACTACCCCTAGGCTATTCTAACACATACAGATGCTTAGGAATGATTGGGTAAGAGTCTCTACCTTGTTTTGCGAAAGATTTTGGTGTAAAACGAGTTTTGGTGAAAAACCGGCGGAGGGAACTTCTTGGGCCGGCTTGGCTTGCTTAGATGGTGAAATGTGGATGCCTAGGAGTGCAATGGATGAACTTGTGGAAGAAGATTGAATGTCGTTGGGTTTGGAGGTGGAAACCCAAGTTTTGGCCTTTTTCTCTCACTAGAACTTGATGGTGGAGTTGGGGGCTTTTTGCTCTAACACTTGGGAGTTTTTGGAGGAAGAAGAAGTGAATGGAAGTAGAATGGGAGAGTTGTGGGCGGATTTGATGATATAGGAGAGTGTAGTGATGGGTTTTGGTGGGATGTGGTGTGTAGAAATGGTGAAAGTACAAGGGGTGGTTTGGGAGGTGATGGGGGAGGGTGAGGGAGTGTGAAATCAGTCATGGGGAGAGTGAGGGGGCTGATTTTGTGGTGGAGTGTGGTTTTGGGTTGATTTGGAAGAAGTAGTGGGGTGGTTGGTGGAGTGTGGAGTGAGTATGTATGTACTAAAGTACATATATGCACACATGTGTGTGTATGTATACTAGTATTACTTGTGTATCTGTATGAATGTGTATAATTACGTATGAAATCAATTTATAAAAACGTAATGCTCGCGATTAAAATGTAAACGTGCTTTAGGGTCGAATTTGTAGCAATTTGGAAGTATTAGGGTATAAACCATAGTACTTGCAAATTAAGGGCCCTAAATGCAATTAGAAATTAAATAACGAAATTAAAGTAATTAAAATGAAATTAAATAATCCTAAATTTTATTAAAAATTTTGGATTATTACATACGCAATAATCTCTGGTTATGAAACAAAATCCAAAAAAACAAGAAGGAATTCTAATTACCACAAGCGCGCATAAATTAATATTAATAATAACATAAAAACGGGGTTTAATAATGAGCATGATACTCCATGCGTGCACGGAGGCGCTAACTAGTAGTGTATAACAACAAAAACTCACAAAAGCTAGCATAAATTCAACCCGTAGACCTAATAAGCATTTATTTTGATAACTCAAGTGCCAGTTTACGCCCCTCTATTAATTCTGGATACCAATTCCCCCATCTATTAACAACTATCTCAATTAAAGCCATAGCATAATTCTGTATAGATTGGCCTCAAAAGAATTGATAGCACTTGAGAGGTTTCAAACGTGACACTGCTAGCTCATGTATGACTTTATTTGGATGTAATCATAGATTCTTTTCAGGCAAAACAGTCTGTCCTTTGTATGACGCTTACCAATGTGGCAGATTGGTAAAGATATCTATCTGAACGAACCAATCAATTGTTCAAGTCATACTAAAAAGGAAGGAAATCCTAAGGCCAAGTCTTCACAACGCATACAACAGAAGGGCCTGTTTGTCATGGAGATAAAAGATGGGGATAACGAAGGAGAGGGATAAGATAACAAGGGTCACTCTTATCTCGTGTTTGCTTCCTATTTTGTATCGGGTTGTTTATCCCACCCCTCCCCCTAGGATAAGCTTATCTGGTGGATATAATGACACCATTGCCCCTCAAATCTCTCCGAACTTTTTTTGTATTCTCACTATAAGGGTTAGTTAAGTAAATTCTTATATTATTCCTTTATCCACCCACTCTTATCCATCTATTTCAACTACCAAAACATGCATACTCCTTAATTTATCACTCCTATTTAACTAATCCCCCCCTTATAACATATTCACCCTTCTTCCTCATCCATCCAAAACTTTATCCACCTGACAAACGAGCTGCAAGGAGCCGCTAAGCAATATGAGAGAAAATCTCCCCATTTTGGCACAACTTATTGTTCTCAATCCTCACTACTAGTTAAGGGTGCTCACGGTCCAGATTGGATCGGAATTCAATCTTAATCCATGAGTTACGATTTTTAGAAAGTGTAATCTGTGTTCGGACCAAAAGTCCTACGATTTTATTCCAATCCAATCCAATCCAATCTGTGAGTCACGGATTGGTTTGTTTGTTCGGACCAAAAGTCCTACGATTTACGGACCAAAAGCCTACGATTTTGTTCCAATCCAATCTGTGAGTCACGGATTGGTCCAGGTTTTATTCACAGATTTTTCAGTATAAAAAATACTACAAACTAATAAGCCAAATTTTAAAAAAAATAAAATAAAAGAACCAGCAAGCAAAACACACATTGGTTCAACCGTTCAAGATTTCAAAACCAGCAGTGCTTTGAAATTGGAAGCAAAGAACCAGCATTTAAAAATAAGATTAAGACCTCAAGGCATGACTTGTTGTCACACATAAAACAACTTAGCAGTAACAAATAGATTAAGGGATTGTTTAGAACTTGGGGAAAGAAATGGAGAAGTGCAAAAAATTTAAAAATTTTCTTTCCTTTCTTTGGTTTATAGAGAAAGAGGAGGTAAATTGAAAAAACAAGTTTTATTTTCTCTCCAATTTCTTCTTAACTTTCTCTTTAATTTTTCTCTTCATTATTTTTTCCTCCTCTCTCCTTTTTTCCCCAATTTCCAAACACATCCTAAGCATTACATTACAGTAGTTCAAAAGGCCAAACGACAAAGAAAATCCAATTTCTGTGTATATCTGTACATATATATGTTCAAGTAACTTGATAAAATAACACTTTTTTCCTATATTTTATATGATGTACACTATAACACATTAAAATAAAATACTTCAATAGATAAAAAAAAAATTACTTGTGTGTTAAATTTTTTTGCATATGTATATGTACATGAGGCCCCTTCCTATGAGGGATCCCACACTTTGTTAAAGTGTGGCACTCACATTTCCTGATCAAATTTTGACGATCCAAACCGTTTAATGTCTTTAAAACGTGTTTTTAAGGGTCCATGCGAGGAATCATAAAAAAATGACCGGGAAGGGATTGATCTAAGCGGTTTTCCATAAAAACCTTATATGTACAGTTTTATCGAAAACTGCTCAGATTAAGCCATTTCCAGTCATTTTCTTTTTATGATTCCTTGTTTAGACCCTTTACAAATATGTTTTTAAACACTTTGAATGGTTTGGATTGTCGAAATTTGATCGAGAAAGTTTAAAATTCGGTGTCTCCCACACTTTAAGCAACGTGTGAGATCCCTCACTAGAAGTGGGGTGATATGTACCCATATATTTATTTTTTTATTCAAATAAAAATCTCACAATCTAGTTCGTGTAATCCACGGCTTCAAAATGAAAATTTATGTCTAGACTGCAAGTCTAGGTTTTTTATTTTTAGAATATGTGTCCGTACTATTAATCCATGATTATAACCCAAAACATAGAAATCAAATAAAGCTCGGCTCGGTCCAATTGCACAGTTGACCGGATTGAGCAGTTCTGTAGTACCAGTAACAAACCAACTAAAAAATGACGACACTGCGGCCAACGTGTTAGGTTTGTGCGAGTGGGTAGTTGCGGAGTTACCAATAAAATACTAGTACTAAAAAGTCCTTTCCCCTACACCAAATCTCAGACCACTACTCAAAAACATTTCTTCTTCTTCTTCTTCTTCTTCTTCTTCTTCACCATAGCAGGCATTTCTGTGTGGAAAATCAACTCACCCTCTCTCTCTACCTCTGCATCTATATTGTAATTGTTTAAATCAGTGCCATTAAGATGATGCTGATTAGATCAATTCGTCCGAATCGACGGCCACTGTTGTCGATGATTCTGAACCAGCAGCATTCATCGTATTCTTCTAATTTGGCTTCGGCTGCTGCATTTCAAGCGGAGCGAACCATCAAAGAAGGACCCAGAAATGACTGGACAAAAGAAGAGATCAAGTCCATCTACGACTCCCCTGTTCTCGACCTCCTCTTTCACGGGGTCAGCATTTTTCTCTCTCTCTCTCTCTCTTACATATATATGTATGTATATATTTCTTTGTTCGATTTTGTTTGGGAGAGTGAAAGCTAAAAATGAGGAATTTGGGAGTGTCAAAATGTTGTCCGACAAAGAAGAGGTGCTCAATTGTAGCTCGACCAAGAACATAAAAGCTCGAAATTTACTGTCCCATTTTGTTTTGTGGTGGTGAAAATAGAGAAAGAAGTGCGTCTCAATTGGGACGTAACAGGGTGCCATGTAGAGACAGAAGCGGGTCTCAATTTATTGTCCCATTTTCTAGCCCAGTAACCTGTTAGAGCCAAACAAGAGGCATAATTTCCTTGGACTCTACCTCGGACCTGCAATAGCGGCCGGGCTACTACACTTTCTCGAGCCGACATGGTCGTGTACACAGGCTTTTTGATACTACCTGTGACGTCCCATGTAGACCACTGGCCCCGGAGGCCAACAACATGGCTCAAAATCCTTGGGCCCAAGTTTCCTCATATGCCTAAGATCACCATGTAGACTTCCAATGAGATGGGGTGTTAAATTTTCCGCCAGCATTTGTTTACCCTCATTCATATGAAGTGTGAGGAATAGTTGCTTCTGCATATTGCGTAACAAAATAAGCTTGAAGGTTTGCTGATTCCTTACTTTTCTGCTGATACGGGGACATATATACTTTTTTTTGTTGTCATATGGTAGAAAGAACCTATTTTACCCTAACCTTAGCCCAACCAATAACAATGGATATCAAGCTACTCTCTGTTTGGTTTGCACATGCAACCTCACAGTACTTAGTACCCTTACGGCCTTACACAACCACCTGGCCAATCGCCTTGGTGTCACGACCTACCCATGATCTACTCTTATCCATACACATTGCCCCTTTCTACAGAGTAAGGCATGGCGTTGGAGCTGCCATCGTTCGAGTCACCGTCTATGCCAACAAGCAACTTCAAGGATCATGTAGGAGGGTCACTTGTGTAATTTTGTATAAGGGTCCAATGATGTAATTCTCATCTTTTGAGTCTTGTATAATTGTTGTAAATAGTCTGTTATTGCACTTTTAGCCCTTATAGTTTCATTATGATCCTTGGTGAAACTGGTGTTTCTTTGTGCCACATGCGGGAAAGTTTATTTGTCTATTATAACAAGAGAGTAAGGTATGAGCTCGTCCTTAAGCTTGTAACTTAGTAGTCGTCATCTACTCTGTCGTCTACTTTGTAACTAAGTTCAATGCTTGTAATGCTTTGAGTTGATCAATGAGAATGGATTCATTTGTGCAAATCTAGTGCTTTACTTGTTGCTTAATTCGAGCTGCCGTTGCATCCAACTCAGTAATTCAGTTACTTGATCCGTTTGCTTGCATTGCAAACACTAGTGGGTTGAACTTGGCAGGCTAACAATTAGCGCCACACTCGCTGTGCATCATCCTCAGTGCCATCGTGTGACACCTGGTTATGATATGGGGATATTCTCTTGCATAAGCATTGCACGTTTTCCAAACTGATTGGCCGTATTTCCTCCAAAGGATTTTGATATGAGGTTATTATGCTATCCGGGGAAAAAAGCTTGTGGTCCATGAGACTACTTTTGCAGTCTAGCTGAATAGGGTCGTTGAGGTCATTTAAAATTATAAAATTTCAGATTTAGTGCATTACTATTTACTGGTCTAAAAAATACTTTATTCATGTGCAACTGACAATCTTACGACAGTGATTGTATACTTCTAAGTGATTAATTTTATAGTTTTTCAAAGCCACTACAGGGACAATGAAAAGGCCATCACGTTCTTTATCAGTTTGTGTGAAATGGGAGGATGACTTTGACTTTAGTATTATTGATGATCCAGCATAAAAAGGATTGGCTAGACATAATGCATCTAATGGCTCTAGTACTTTGCGGTTGATCTTTCTCATGCAAATCGATATTCAGTATGACAATATGGTATTCTTCTTTTTCCTGTTGTTGTATGAGATTCCTTGTAGTGGTCCTAGAAACCAGCATTGACGCCTCCATTCCATTTCAATGGGGATAATGATTATGTACTAGTTGGGAGAAGAACGAAGAAAGAAAATGTGAAGGATCGGAACAGGGTGGAGGAAAACCAGAGACAAGGAGAGAAGATGGAAACAGGGAAACCGTTCGAAATTATTTAATCTGTCATCTTATAATCATCCAATCCCTTCTTTGTCTTCATCACGTGCTCTATGCACATGAGCATCTACAGCAATTTGATTGAATTTATGTGGTAATGGGCACGTCAATGAGAAGCCGCACCTGTTTCAATCCTTGTCCCTTGCTGTCTCTATCTAGTTGTGCATGCTGGGAATGAGTGTCTGAGATCCCTTTGTACTTATAAATTGTCACAATTCAGCTGCTTACGTGCATTTGAGATGGAAAATGTTGATGCTTGAAGGTTTGCAGTTAGATCCTCATGCATATTAAGTAAAAATAGTTTTGATACACCGAAGCTTTTTGTGATTCTTAACCGTTATCTTTTGTGGAGTTTCCCAGAAAAAATAAGTTGTTGCTTTTTTTAGGGCTTGTTACCATTTTCATTCCTAGATCTGTGTCTTGTATTTTTTTATTTATTTAAAATAGCTGGTATTGCTGTTGTTGTTGTGGTTATGTGCAACTATAATTACTTTTATTTCCTACCGATTCTGGTTATTCTGCTGCCGTGCTTCAGTTATGTTGAGCTTGTTAATCTTATGTGGGTTCATCCTTTTATAGGCTCAAGTTCATAGATATGCCCACAACTTTAGGGAAGTTCAACAGTGTACTCTTCTATCTATAAAGACAGGCGGATGCAGTGAAGATTGTTCATACTGCCCTCAATCCTCCAGATATGACACTGGATTGAAAGCCCAAAAGCTTATGAACAAGGAAGCGGTTATTCAGGCGGCACAAAAGGTGCAGTTTCTCTTATCACTCTCGGGCTGTTTTTATTGAGCCAGTATGTTTTTGGAGATTTCTTGGAGGGTCTCTAGGGAGCCTGGGGCGAGATTCCGGGGTAAATTTGTCACCACGACAAGAGGAGGATCATGCAACTAAGAGTAAAACAATGTATGTTATAAGGGGGGGGGGGGAGAGAGAGAGAGAGAGAGAGAAGTGTGCAGGGTGTTGAATTAACCCTTACACATAAAACCTTTATTTATATTATGAAACGACTAGACACATTACCTGACTAGTCAATGTGGGACAAACACACTCTAGAGCAATATTAATAAGCTACTCTAACACTCCCCCTCAAGCTAAAGAATAAATATCACAAAATCCCAGCTTGTTACATAGAAACTCTAAACATGGTTTAAACAGTGGTTTGGTGAAGATATCAGCCAACTGAGCTCCGGTAGAAACAAATGGAGTAGATAACACACCACCATCTATCTTCTCACGCACAATATGACAATCCACTTCAATATGTTTTGTTCTTTCGTGAGACACTGGATTTGAAGCAATATGGATTGCTGCTTGATTATCGCAATACATAGGAATAGGTAACTCCACACTGAACCCTAACTCCATGAGTAAAGCTGTCAACCGGACGATCTCACAAGTCGTGTGTGCCATGGCTCGATACTCCGCTTCTGCACTAGACCTTGCAACAACCTTTTGTTTCGTACTTTTCCATGTGACCAGATTGCCACCAACAAAAGTACAGTACCCAGTAATGGACCGTCTGGCAGATGGTGATCCTGCCCAATCAGCATCAGTAAAAGCTTCAACACGCAAAAGACCATTAGACCGATAAAACAAACCTCGTCCAGGATGAGCCTTCAGATATTTCACAATATGAAGACAAGCTTCCCAGTGTGGAAGCCGAGGAGTTGACATAAACTGACTCACCATACTAACAGCGAATGAAATATCAGGACGTGTATTGGTAAGATAATTCAACTTGCCAACTAAGCTACGGTACCAGTTCGGATGTGGAAATATCTCCCCCTGATCAACACAAAGCTTCACATTAGGATCCATCGGAGTCTCCACAAGTTTTGCTCCCAATAAACTTGTTTCCTCTAGAATATCCAATGCATACTTTCGTTGAGACAAACTGATTCCCTCCTTGGATCTTGCCACCTCAATACCCAAGAAATACTGTAGCTTACCAGTCTTTAGTGTGAAACTGACGCTGTAAAAACTTCTTCAACTCATCAATGCCTTTCTGATCATCCCCAGTAATGATGATGTCATCCACATACACAATTAACACTATTTTCCCACGCTCTGACTAGAGAGAAGACAAAATGATCAGAATGCGATCGACGCATACCAAACTGTATCACAACATCACTGAACCGACCAAACCAAGTTCGAGGTGACTGCTTTAGACCATATAAAGCTTTGCGAAGACGACAAACCTAAGCACGCTCCCCATGAGCAACAAACCCAGGAGGTTGCTCCATATATACCTTTTCAAGCAGATCACCATGTGAGAAGGCATTCTTGACATCCAATTGAAACAACGGCCAACCAAGATTAGTAGCAAGAGAAATAAGAATCCGGACAGAGTTTATTTTGGCAACGGGGGAAAAAGTCCCTGCATAATCAACCCCATATGTTTGTGTATAGCCTTTGGCCACAAGGCGGGCCTTATACCGCTCAACAGTGCCATCCAGATTATATTTGACCGTAAAGACCCACCGACAACCAATAGTAGACTTTCTTGGCGGAAGAGGAACCAACTCCCAAGTGTCATTTTCATGGAGAGCAGTCATCTCAATCTCCATTGCTCTCTGCCACTCAGAACAAAGAAAGGGCCTCCTGTACAGTGTTAGGAACATATATAGAAGAAACTGACGTAGTAAAGGCACGAAGGGAAGGAGACGGATGATTATAAGCGACATAGTGAGAAATGGGATGAGAAGTGCAAGTACGAGTACCTTTACGTAGAGCAATAGGAAGATCAAGGTCAGATAAGGAAGAAGTAGAACAATAGGAAGATCAATGTCAGATAAGGAAGAAGAAACTACCGGATCTTGTGATGGAGGAGGTGTGGGGACAGGTGCTACCGGATCTTGTGACAGGGGAGGCGTTGAGGCAGGTGCTGGTGGTGCCTCCATTGCTTTGTTGCGACGAATGTACACCTGTAAGGGTTTCTTTTGGGAGGGGTTCACAGAAGAACCAGATGGGACTGCTATAGGAAAGACAGACTCAGAAAAGACAGTCTCAAACTCAGTCGTAAGTCCGTAACAGGGGTTTGTGGGCCTGAATAAAACGGCAATGACTCATTAAATGTAACATCTGCATAAGCAAAGTGACGACGAAGAGTGGGAGAGTAACACTTGTACCCTTTTTGAGTGTGAGAGTAGCCGAGAAAGATACACCGAATGGACCGTGGATCAAGTTTGTCCCAGCCAGGATCAAGTGCGTGAACATAACAGGTGCATCCAAATACTCGAAGAGGTAAACTGTAAAGAGAACGCCCAGGGAATAAGACCTTATGCGGTATCTGACCACCAAGAACAGTAGAAGGCATGCGATTTATTAAGTAGCACGCCGTAAGGACATCATAACTCCAATAAGACTTAGGGACTTGCATTTGAAATAGGAGTGCATGCATTACCTCTGATAGATGCCGAATCTTGCGTTCGGCAACTCCATTTTGTTGTGGAGTCTGAGTACAAGATGATTGGTGGATAATACCGTGATCATCAAAGAATTTAGAAAGAACATTTTTTAAATATTCACGGGCATTATCAGAACGAAATATGCGAATGCAAGTATCAAATTGGGTTTTGATTTCCATATAGAACGACTGGAAAATAGAAGGTAATTCGGACCTCTCTTTCATAAGATAAAGGTATGTAAGACGAGAGAAGTCGTCGACGAAAATGACATAATACTGAAAACCAAAAACATTTGGAACACGCATTGGACCCCAAATATCCGAATGAACTAACTGAAAAGGACGTGACATACGACTCTCAACTCTAGGATAAAAAGACACTCTATGATGTTTACTAAACTCACAAACTTCACAGGGCAAAGTGTTAACACAACTACATGAAGGAACTAGCCTTTTAAGGTTTTGAAGGGATGGATGACCAAGACGACAATGATGTTGATATGGTGGCACTGATGACTGGAGAGCAATAGAGCTAGGGTGAACACCATCGGTAAAGTAATATAGCCACCACGCTCAACACCGCCACCAATCTTCCTCCCCGTCTTGAGATCCTGAAACACAACCATGAGGGGAAAAAGTGACAGAACAATTCGAAGACTTTGTAAGTTTACTAATTGACAGAAGATTTAATGGAAAACGAGGAAACATGCAATACATAATCCAAAGTAAGAGAGGGAGTAAGTGGAACAGAACCCAAACCAATAACATCAGTAGTAGAACCATCAGCTAGGGTAACATGGGGTGATTTACCGATAGACTGATGATCAGAAAGAATGTGTGAAGTACCAGTCATATGATTTGATGCACCCGAATCAATAACCCAAGGAGTAGAAGTAAGAGAAGATGCAACATAGGTAACAGAAGGACCTAAATGAGATAGCGTAGCAGTGGCAGAACCTGACTGAAGTGACACGAGGCCCTCTGCAGATATAGTCACCGTGACAGGAACAGAGGGAGTAACCTGCCTAACATCCTTGGAAGGAGTATCCCAATGAGCCCGAGGAAAACCATAAAGATCATAACAACAATACTCCACTGTGTGACTAGTCCTTCCACAATTCGTGCACAATCTAGAACCATGACCCCGACCATGATCACCACTGAACCCAGAATCATGACCACGACTAAAATTGTTTGAGTTGGATGCTTTTCCATGGCAAGAAAATGAGTCAAATCCATTTGAAACAACGGAAGTCATTACAAATAAACCACCATACAATGATAACAACCGATTACTCCCTTGAACAATCGAGATAACAACTAACCAACCAACCAATCAAGTCTTGTCTACCAACTTATCGACCACCAATAACCATTTACCAGGCAACACATGCATCAACCAATGACTGATAGGAACACCAATGATTGACGAAATAGACATTAATAGACCGAACTAATAGTGATGAACCCCGACTGCTCAAATCAAATCAAATAGCACCAACCAATGAACCCACCAATCAACGTGTTCTACCAACCATGTAACAACTTACAGTGAATCACCGAGCAATACAACTACTAAACAACCGAAATAATCAACCAAACTTGAACCAGAGATGAACAGACTACCAATCACAACAAGCAAGCAATACAAATTGCAGCTGGACCAATAAATATATATATTTTTGTATATATATATAGGCCAAACTTCTTATCCACACTCCCGGATTTAAGGAAAAAATGGGGTTTTTTTGTGTTGCAAATTTTTTTTGGAAAATCCGATCCGTCCAATGTGTTCAGAAGGTGTTTTCAAGGGTCCACGCGGAAAATCTTCAAAAAAAATAAT
The DNA here is from genome assembly GCA_963854785.1 of Vaccinium vitis-idaea. Taxonomy (NCBI): domain Eukaryota; kingdom Viridiplantae; phylum Streptophyta; class Magnoliopsida; order Ericales; family Ericaceae; genus Vaccinium; species Vaccinium vitis-idaea. The sequence continues at coordinate 36,495,003 of OY978215.1, read as the reverse complement.
ACCGGGAAGGGCTTGATCAAGCAGTTTTTCGCAAAAACTGTATTTATATATTTTTGCAAAAACTAAGCCCTTCCCGGTGTTTTTTTTTGAAGATTTTCCGCGAGGACCCTTGAAAACACCTTCTGAACACATTGGACGGATCGGATCGTCAAAAAAATTTTTGGATAAAAAGTCCGGAAATGAAAAGTCCGGATAGGAAGTGGAACCTATATATATATATATACACACGCCAACTAGAGATTGAGCAGCGGAATGACGAGAAATAGATCAGCCAGAGAAGGAGAACAATAAGCATCAACAACTCCAATAATGTCTAGGGAAACACTGTTCGAGAACTACTTTGTTCGCGATGAAGCATCAACGATCCTGTTCGAGAGTTTTCAGCGACTGACGACCACTGAATATGGGATTTCGAGAACATACAGCAACTGGGTAAGTAATTTCGAGAACATATTGCTTCAAATAGGGTTCGTACAGCAGATTTTGAACTCGATTGAGGGCTCGATTCTGGGTTTTTAGGGTTGTAAAAGTACGATTTTGGGTTAGGGTTCGATTTGGTACGGAGTAGTGTTTTGAAGGGCTGACGATGGGTGAAAGATGGATTTGGGTTTCGGATGACAGAGATGGATTTAGGGTTTCGTAGGTAGGTGGTGGGTTTAGGGTTTGGTGGTTGACGATGGGAGTTTAGGGTGTTTTTTTTTTTTTTTTTGGTGTGGGTGGCTGACGGCTAGGGTAGTGATGGCTATGGAGGATGTGGAACGTGCTCTGATACCATGTTATAAGTGTGTGTGTGTATGTGAGAGAGAGAGAGAGAGAGAGGTGTGCAGGGTGTTGAATTAACCCTTACACATAGAACCTTTATTTATATTATGAAACGACTACACATTACCTGACTAGTCAATGTGGGACAAAGACACTATAGAGCAATATTAATAAGCTACTCTAACAATGTACAATTGATGTGCAGCCAGAAAGATGTCTTACCATGGTGCTAGTTTACAACTCTTATGTCTGTGTTATCATCGGATCACGCCATGCTTTTGCTTAGTACTTTGATACTTGCTGCTGGATAGTACTTTCATACTTGCTGCTGAATGCTGTTAGTTGATAATTCTTTTAAATTGGTAAAGTAATGAAATTTGTCTTCATTGTGTTTCATTTACGTTGGCAATTGACAGGCAAAGGAAGCAGGTAGCACTCGTTTCTGTATGGGCGCTGCATGGAGAGAGACTGTAGGAAGGAAGACCAACTTCAACCAGATTCTTGAATATGTGAAAGAAATAAGGTAATAAATATGGCACTTCCATTTTTGCTGCCTTTTTGTCTAATCACAAGTTGAATTTCAGGTTCAAATTCAGTACTCAGGAGCTACTTGTCTCTTGAAAAGAGTACTTTAGGTGACTCTGGGTAGAAGAAGTGTATACCAAACATTCATGATCCGGATGGAATGTAGCCTGTGAGGTTCCAAATTATAGGTGGTATTAAATTATTATTCTAATAGTTTATGGTGAATATGATTCTAAAATATTCGCTCTAGGGAAAAGAGTTTTATCCAGTGGCTATAAAATCACTAGTGGAGAAGTTGTATATTTCAACAAGTATTTATACCTTAGTGTAATCCTTCTCTATTCATTAGTGGGAGGTGGTATAATGTATATTCAACAAGTGTAATCCTTCTCTATTCATTTGCAAGATTTCACCCTTCAATCGGTGGCTGTAGTTCAGCTTTGTTTCTAAATTATATTGCTTTATTTTCATGATTACTATAATTTACATATCAGAAGTACTTTTTCGAGTTGGTTAGTTTACTTTCAAGTCACCCAGCAAATTCCTCCAGATTTGGTATTATCAAGCTGATAGAAGTTTCTTTCCCTGGTTCCCTAGCCTTCCTCAATGGCATGCGGCCAACAGAGTTCAGGCCAATTAGATCTTGTTATGAACTCAATAAGTGAGGAAAACTCGAACGTGTCTTAGCCACTAGTCAATAGATGTAATCCTCTCATTGTGGTACTTTATTATGACCATTTTTATAAATGGGGAAGTAAATTTTAGACAATATATAGTCTCTTGAGCAGCCTTTTATATGTATGCCTCTTGTCGTAGAAAGTTTTTAGATTTTCTGGGTCTAGTGTGGAGCTAATCTGGGCATGCACGCGAGCACAATTCTAGTAGAAACTTCTGAGTTGTCCAAATATCACAAGGATTCTTTAAAAGAGAAAAAAGGACTCAGAGTCTCATTGCCCGCAGGGAAACAAGTGATTGGCTACCGTATGAGTGGCTACATACTACCTACATGCAGAAAGGTTAGTAATATGCTTTGGCGGTGTTACCGACCAAAATGAAAGGCTACTAGGTGATTGGGTTGACACGGGGAGTGAGTTGAAGTAATGTTTATCAAGGGTCCCAACTTGACAAGAGAAAGTGGAATGAGTGAAAGGTGTTGGGAAATGAGTGAAAGGTGTTGGGAAATGAGTGAAAGGTGTTTGTCCTTTTGATCTTGCTGTGAATGCCAATAATTACATCTTTAGTTATTATACTCATCCTTGGTAGACTAGGATGAAGCATTACAAAGAACTTTGGGGAACACTTTTTGAGCAATTAGATGTGTTTTGTGACTTTTAGGCATTTGCCAGTTCTATTGTGTCGTTAGCCATTGTTCAACCTGCATCTGATCTGTCAAATATCGTAGTGGTCGTGAAATCATTACCATAAGTACGTCGCGCTTGTATCAACTGTATATTAGGTTGTTAAAGCTGTAATCTTGCTATTTTGCCGAGTGACTACTTTTCTTTTCTTAGCCGAAGGAATAATTGTCCTTCCATTTCTCGATCTGATGCTTAATAGAAATACGTACCAAAATGTACTTTGCAACTACAAGTTAAAATCAGTTGCCCCTCCAAAGAATTCAACCCTAGAGTTTTTCTTTTTAGTTGTTCGATCCCCTCCAACAGTTTCCCAGGTTGGTTTCGGAAGTCCATCCCACCTCATGCTGATATGCCGAATAATCAGTCTACCTACGCTACAGGTGCTCCTAATACATATCATAATAGAAAGCGGTCAATTCCGGACCATTGTCACTGTGACTTGGTGCCTACTGCGCTCTTCACGGAAAAGAGTGAAAGGAGCAAGGAGAGAGTTAAATGTCAGTGATAATAGGAAAGGAAGAGAGAGAATCATGTCTGCTTGGCTGGTTGATACAAGCAGGGTCGCTGGGAAGGATACAGATGGGATCCATTGAAAGCAAAGTCAGGAGGAGAAGGGTTGAATGGGAAGAACGGGCTGCGGAGCTTTAGTTGGGCTTGGCTGGTGTTCATGGCATGAACAACTCGGATTTGACAAAAGAATAAAAACCATAGCTGTGAGGCTTAACAGACAAAGAAAACAGGATCCCACTGATCACTCCGCTTTTCTTCTTGGTGGAAGGGTTCAGGTTCAGTAATTTGAATGAGCGAGAGCTGTTCAAGAAAGAGGTGGAACATCGCTCTCCGTGGCAGCAAGGGAAAAATGAGATATTGATACAGTCATAGGTAGACTTTTGATGAGCAGAAGTAGATGCACAATGAGATTCTTCCTGGATTGACTTTCTTAGTGCTCTATATCTGATCTGTCTGTCTCCTATTGTTTTTTTATCGGTATCTGTCTCCTATTGTTACGAGAAATCCCTGCTTTCTTTAGGCTTCTAGATTTAAGTGACTTTTGGTTTACCAAAAGTTGCAATCCGTACTGAAAAATAATAGTACCAAAGTTTTTAATGTTCTTATTTTCTACAATCTATTTTCCTCAATAACCATTAATTGCTTCATGCATCGCATTGGCCCATCACTGGCTTGAATGTTTGTGATGGAAGAAGATTGGTGAAGTGCGGGCAATTTGGGCAGCGATTATTTGGATATCCTTGTTGGCTCATTAATTGGAATTCATGAATTATAATTCTGAAATCTTCGAATTCCCACAAATCAGTCAGATAGCCACTGTGCTTTGAAGCACAAATGAATATTTTCATGGAACTTTTGGAATCCAATAAGAAAAGCGCAATGAAAGACTATCTATCTATAGTATTTATGTATTCATAGTTCTTTTTTATTTATTTTCCTTGGTAAATAAATTTGTCTGTCCTATAAAGTCTCTCTTGATACCTAATTTTTTTACTCTATCAGATGCTCATCTCATGTTGCAGGGAAATGGGGATGGAGGTTTGCTGTACCTTGGGAATGCTAGAGAAACAGCAGGCTTTGGAATTGAAAGCAGCAGGCCTGACAGCTTATAACCATAATCTTGATACCTCAAGAGAGTATTACCCTAGTATCATAACCACAAGATCATATGATGAACGCTTGGAAACCCTTGAGTATGTTCGCGAAGCTGGGATCAATGTCTGCTCAGGTAATTTGGTTAATTCAGTATAATTAATATACTTTTCTTGCCTCGGTGATTAGAATCAACAGCAGTTGTAGTTTGATTTAGGGGGGTGTTTGTCACTGTTTTGTGCAACAATTTTTGGATCCTGGCTCCTCAGAAGCTGTGGGAGTGTATTGATCACCGCTTTGGTGGAAAACAGCTTTAGAAGCTAATTCTGAGAAGCATTAATTTTTTATGCTTTTCGATTTTCATTGTCAATCTAAATGTATTGAAAAATACCCTCTTGTTACTTGTTTTGTCGTGGTTTACTAACTTTAGGAATCAGATAGAATAGGGAAAGGCCATAAAATGAAGTTTTAGGGTTCAAATCCTATGAAGCACGGATACTCTATTTTGACCTCCGTATCGCGTATTGGATACGGATACGCTCCCGATACGTATCGGATACGTTTTTTTAGAGTATCCGTAATTTTAAATTAAATTTTTATTATTCGGATACGTTTTGGATACGCTCCGATACGTTACCGATACGCTCCCGATACGTATCGGATACGTTTTTAGAGTATTCGGATACGTTTTTTAGGGTTTTTTTAGTTTTTTTTTTTCTGTGCTGTAATGGTGAACTTGTCTAATGAAATTTTAGGAACTAAAAATTATATATATTTATAATATATTTATTTTTATATTTTTATATTCAACGTATCCCCCAACGTATCGTATCCGACTTTTTGGAAAAATCGCGTATCCGTATCGTATCGTATCCGTATCTCGTATCCGTATCCGTATCCGTGCTTCATAGTTCAAATCAGTGGTGGAGCCACTATATGACCACCAGCCCACACTGGATTTTAGGGAGGTTTTTTTTTTTTTTTTTGCATTCTTGTAGAAAAATGCATTAGAATTTTCACCGGTCCTTTACATACAAAAAAACTAATTAATGCTCTTGGGGTGCCACTACGTGGTGTTATAACATCATTCTCCTATACATATTTATGTGAGACTCGAGACTGAATATATGGGTTTTACCTAAATATGTGACGATGAAGGCCAAGAAAAAAAAAGTGATGGAGAAGGATTTAAGGGCACCACGTGGCAATACTCCAGAACCATCCAATAACTAATTACTCACAAACAAACTTCAATTCAATGAATTTTTGCCTCGAAACTATTATGTGTTTATGGATTCATAATTACTATATTACAACAAAATGTAAGTCTTTTTTTTTTTTTTTCTTACGATATACATTAGCATGTTAACTACTAAAGGGAGTTCGATATCTGTCAATTAACTCGAACCGCAGACCTTCCCTTGGAATTCAAAGGGTACACCCAAATAGGCTATGAGGCACATTTGTCGATTAAATGTAAGTCAAGAGAGGCTCTTTCAAATGATAATTAAGGCATGTTAGATTCTTAAAAGAAGAGTAATTTCTTTTACACTACAAAGTATTGGCGTTTATGAATTAATTGTGCCCTCACTGGGTGATTTTCTGCCACTGGTTCAAATCCCAAGATTGACAAGGGTGGTTGTACTTAGTTATTAGCCAACCAAGCCAGCTACCACCATCAAAAAGGATTTTAGAAAGAAACGAAGCGGAAAAAGTCAGGTTGTCGGAATTCTAAATTCGTAGTCTCCAAATTTGGATGGTTAATGCGGTGGAGTGGAGCACATATGTTAACTTTGGGTCCTTTTTCCCGTACTCTTCGTGAAGTATACAGTTTGCTCGTGTTTTTGCATTTTAACATTGCATGAGAGCTCTAGCTTCTGGCTATGAAGCAGCGATACTTCTAGAAGTGAGTGGTATCCATGTCGGTATATGATACCGACGACGCTACTCATGGATAGGCGTCCAATACTTCCAAAACATAAGCGTAGTTAGAAAACAAATTTTTAAAATTGTATTTGAAGTATTACATACTTCTTGGATAATAGGCCCATAACAAATCCTTACAAATTGAGATTAGGGCATTTCTTCCATTAACGTAGGAGCATAACTGAATAACTATTAAGAATAGATGCATGGATTTTTTTCAGTGCTTTTAAACTTCTTAGCGAAAAAGAAAATGATGAACTTGTTATCATCCATTTCACAAATTAACTAACTCACTTGTGTTACATGTGGGTTCCATACCCGTATCCATACTTGATGTTTCACTACAAACAACTTACTTGTTCTACAACCTAGTGAAAACTGAAAACTGGAAAGTAAGACTCCTAAGCTAGTACTTAATCCCTGATGATTATTACCCTAAGATGACACGGCGGTGGAGGAAGACTCTGGAGGGATATGCAAACGGTCCAAGATATAGAGATCACCAACTCTACGGCCTGCCCCAATCTACTCCTTGGAATCCCGATCCTGTACAACATAACTAGAAGAAGAAAAGATAACATCAAAACCGGAGTTAGGACTAATCGAAAGAAGGCTCAATGACAACTAAGAAACATAAAGACATTAAAAAGAAATATGCAGTATAGAGGATGGAACCAATAGAAACGACATGCATTGGAGAACCATTGGCAGTGGCAATACTAACGGGAGAAACAGGAGACACACAATTACTAAGAAGAGACAAGTCAGGGGTCATATGATGAGAGGAGCCAGAATCAAATATCCAAGTGGTGGGTAAGCTATCTGTGGTGTATGCACAAACCTGATGTAGTGATCGGGGTAGAAGCTTGGGAAGAATTCCCCTGAATGGCTGCCATATAAGCTTGATACTGCTGAAATTGCTTAAAGCAAGAGGGCGAGAAGCATTACGTCCCTTAGACAACCAGACGGATTTGTTGCAACCAGACGGATTTGAGTCTTTTGTGGACGGATTTGTTGCAACCAGACGGATTTGAGTCTTTTGTGGTCTTTCCTCCTGTTTTACCTTCGGCTCACGTCATTACTCCTAACTTCTTCCATTTAGCTTGAAAATCATCAAAACCGGATTCCAATAACTGAAACACAAATGAAGTGTATAATTGACGAAGTAGCATAAGTATGGACTTATCAAATGGAAATTGGGGAGCTTAAATATTCACATTTAAGGTCCTATCGCTTAAGAAAAGTGCTGATTTAGTTTTCTTTTGCCCAATTAACTTTTAGGGGTTCTAGTCATTTTCGGAGGAGATCTCATGCAGGTATAGTTTAGGTATTGGTTTGAACATGTAAAGGAGATTTCGAGTGGACATTTTCCTGAGTAAAATTTAGATTGTGGCGAATAACCCTTATTTTCTTTGGCTCTCGTTTCATCATTATTTTATTTGGCTCTCGTTTCATCATTATTTTATTGTGACTTTAAATGTAATATGAAGTTTTCTTGATTAGGAAAAAAAAAAAAAACATTCCAGATTGGAGAAATAATAGCTAACCTGTTATTTTCCAGATTTATCTAGCTAAGTAGCTAACCCGTTATTTTCCAGATATATCTAGCTAATAATAGCTAACCTGCTAAACATTCCAGATTTATCTAGCTCAGGTGCTAACCCATTATTTTCTGTTAATAGGAGGAATTATAGGGCTTGGAGAAGCAGAGGAGGACCGAGTTGGCTTGCTGCATACACTTGCAACACTCCCTGCACATCCAGAGAGTGTTCCCATCAATGCACTGGTTGCAGTGAAAGGCACACCTCTTGAAGATCAAAAGGTGATTCTCGTTATCTGTCTCTTCTGGCAACAATTGTACGTCCTACAAATAAATTCCTCCGTCCCTTTTCATTTGTCCATTTTGTGACGATCATTCCTTTAATCGGATCCACAGATAATGTATTTTCCTAAGTCACTTTTTGAACCTTTTCCTACAGAAACATATTTGCTAAATACACTATTGTTGATCCGATAAGAGGCATGACCACAAAAAATAGGACGATGGGACAAACACTGCACAAAATAACATTTTACTAAGGTTTCAACCGTTGTTCCTGCCCTTCTTCTGTTTGCTTTTCTTAGTCTGAACCATGTGATAGATTTTCAAGGTGTTAAAACCAGGGCAATAGAAGATTAGTGGGATGAAAATGGTTTTAGTGCGGATACTCATGGAAGTTATCTTCACCGAAACCATGAAGTGAAACTGGTTTTTCTGCATCTTAGAGCATTTCCAATTCATCTCCCACTCATTCTATTTTTGAGACTCAAAGTCGTATATTTAATTTCGGAGGGTAGGTTTGGAGAATTCTACTAGTTACACCACTTGCTATCCACATTCTCCATTTGTATTTCTAAAACTTGTCGTACCTCCAATTCTCCTTTTTCAAACTGTAAGCAAACGCCGATAAAAAATAAAAAAAAATTTGTAAGCAAACCTGATCAATATCGGTCTCATTCAAAAGACATTGACGAAATATTGCCAATGGTCTAAATCAGATAAAGATGAGATTTATGAACTAAGCTTTATACCTATTTGGAGAGAAACCGAAAAATTGGAAAGAATATGGTTGGTATTGAAATATAAAGTCAACCGGAAAAGGGTGAAGTGGAAATTTTGGAGAACAGAGTCTCCAAATATTTCATGGCTCTACAAATTTGGGGACTCGACCAGCTTCCATTTTGGAGAATCAAAATGGAGCATGATTGGAGTGTAGTCATGCTTCATTTTAAAGAAATGAAGATGGGTTGGAGATGCTCTTATAGAAACTGTGTATCATGCCAAAACTCTTGGCTATCTCAATGAACCAACGTTAAACGCTTGGCATTCACCGTATGTGGTAGAAGATGCATTGCACTGAAAGAATGTATAAGTACATGCAAAACCCCGCATTCTTATGACGACATTTCTGAAGTTCTTTTTTTTCATTGCCATCAATACTAGAATTGCATAAGAAATCTCATATTTCCTGGAATTTGATTTTCAAGACCGATTTTCATGTTTTTGTACATGATTGTCCAGCCAGTTGAGATATGGGAGATGGTTAGGATGATAGGCACGGCCCGTATTGTCATGCCAAAAGCAATGGTCCGGCTGTCAGCGGGAAGAGTTCGTTTCTCCATGCCGGAGCAGGCTTTGTGCTTTCTGGCTGGAGCAAATTCCATCTTCACCGGTGAGAAGTTATTGACGACTCCCAACAATGATTATGATGCTGATCAACTCATGTTCAAGGTGCTTGGACTCATCCCAAAAGCTCCCAGTTTTAATGACGATGAAGCAAAGGATTCAGAAGCAGAAAATTGTGAAGAAGCTGTGTCCAGTTCAGGTTGAGAATTCCGATT